>QRFJ01000646.1:0-686435 GCA_006176705.1 Cocos nucifera | reverse complement strand
AAGCTTAAAGCGGTGCATCACCACCGGTTGTACGCGACATTCCATGCGGTTACCAGTCTGAGAACAGCTCTTAGAAGCTTCAGAAACAAATCTGCTGTTCCTTCAGCTCCTCGCAGGCATGCCTGCCGCATTGCAATTAAAGCAGTTATTAGTCCAGGGGAGAATGCATCAAAACCTTGATGATACGTAAAAAATGACCATTGCCTATCGTAGGCCTACATGATCTGTCCATTTTACCTGTGAGACAAACTTTTTTATTGTAGGTTTTTGATTGAATTTTAATTGATGGACAAATACAAAATTTAACTGCCACAGGGCTTAACAGTTTCCCCCATGCTGTTTCATGCAACAAGCTGGTTGAGAGAAGCAAGTCTTATTCCCTAGCAACATTGGGTAGAAATGAACGTGCAGGTGATGGCAAGGAAAACTAGGAGGATATGGAAACATTAAACTTAAAAGTTATTTCTCACAGTCGAGTAAGTGCTGATATTCTGTTATGTGGTGTGTGCATAGACCCAAGATTGAAGAACTCTCAATCACTGCTAGGGGTAATCTAATCGCCAGTATGTTCTCTCAGAATTTCTCCTAGTTTGTTTTACACTGTTGATGATCGGACGCATCCAATGTGTTATCTTAAACTTTTCACATTTCCACTTAATTTCAGTATGATTGCATAAAGATGTTGTTCAGTGTATATGATTATTATTATTAAATTATGATTGCCAGAAAGATCTTATGCCAGATAATATGTCACACAGTAAGTGTGAGTAGAAAGATAACAACTCCCCTGCATAATTTAGAAAGACATCACACATTTTCTGTTGCACAAGCAAGCTTTTCAAACTCTCATATTTGACAACCCATTTCTACGATAAACCAATATGAAATAGTATTGTTTCTTTTGTTATACTTTTCATAAGGATACATGATTTCCTTGTAGCTTGCCACCATTACAAAGGAGCCAAAGCTTTGCGTGCCCATGCTTCGGCTGGCGCGGTAAGTATAAGGTTTCATTATTATGATGTAAAAGAAGTCTGCTGACTTCTGTGTCCAGTAAGAGCTTGTACTGCTAAAAAGTCAGCAAATGGAATGCCTCCTTGGAAACACCGAGCCATATTGCAGCAGAGCATTATTACATATTAGCAGATGAGATGAGTTAAATTGTTCGCTAGATGAGAGAAGTTATTTTGCTGCAACGGGGGCCCAAAGGGAGAATCCAGGTTATCAAAACAGCCACACTGTTAACATTGCGGAAGCATACTTGAAATCTAAAACAGCTAAGAACTCTGGCTTTCAAAAAGAGGTCATCATTGTTTATTCTATTCAGGTTCTGCTAAAAACTCTTTAGGTTAGAATGTCATATACTCAGATTACTTTCAATTCTTTGTCAATTTTTTTTCAAAACTTAAGAAAAAGGACTAAAATTTTTGTTGCGTTTAAACAATTTATGCTTCATGTCTGGAACGAATAATTATTCAGACAGAGATAAAAAACATGAGAATTATTTTTGTCCAGCTGAACCTCTTAGAGACCATCGTTCCCTAGCTTTAGCTAAAAAGCCATGTAGAGAATACTGTATTGCATATAACCATTACTTTAGGGCATGTAAACATACTGTATTGCATACACCTGGTCGAGTCTAAGAGTTGCAAAGTGGATAAATAAGTAAAAATTTGGGTGTTACTACTATAGCTCTGGAATGTTTTGGTTACTTCTTTTTTTTCGAACACAACATGCCATGCAACCCTGATCGTGGGTCCTGAACTCACAGTTCACCAGCCTTATTATAAAAGCAGAGAAAGATCACTTATTTTTCTATAAATAAACGAACCAAATTCTTTGATCACTGCTTTACCACTACTTTGCTTAAGTGATGCAATATGCAATCATTCACTGTTTTTATTTCCAGAATAGAAATTAATGGAAAACAAAACAAAGCATCAAACTTACCTCAGAGTTTTGAAGGACTTTTTAAGATAATTGACTCTGAATCAAAATTAGCAAGTAAAGCATTGCATCCACCCTCTTAAAGCAAATGGTATATCAAGCACTGCCTTGAGAAACCTTTCGCTGTGACCAAGCTTTTGATTGGCGACTCATCTTTGTAATTTTTCATTTAAGTTCTTCTTCTGTTGCTTGGAAGCCAATCTTTAGCAAGGTTTCAACAGCTCAGTCCTAGCCTATCTGTCGTACCTGCAAGGACTCGCGCAAAAACAGATACAAGTAATAATCGAAGCCAAAAAATATATGAAAAAAGATAACTGAAATTCCATTCTGTGTCTAAGTTAAAGTTTCATAAAGGAGGACTTCAACAACTTGAGGGGCAGAGCAAAGCTTCAGAAATATGTTTACATCCCTCTTACTGTACAATTACGGTGGGGAGTGTATTAAAGAGAGAACGGGATAGCTTTCATCAAAAAGATTAATGCAAATATCAGCATACTACTTTGATAATCTTAACTAAATAAAGTTAGTATGTTGTAAGCCAGCATACCATTTTTGTCATGCATAATGCAAAAAGATTAATGTAATATCATTAGTTAGGGATGATATTAAGGTCTTCCTATTTTGATTTATATTTCCCAGCAGAGAACTAGAGAGAGATGGTTGCTAAATTGATGCAGAAAAAGATATATATTCTGGTTCTTTGCGTAGCACCTACCAAACTATTGCGCATGCTTCAAATACAAAAAAGGTATCCTACTTGAAGGGGCTGCCTTCTATCAGATGCCTTGAACCACTAAATTCCATTGTCCAAATGTTTACACTTTGAACAGACTATGACCAATACAAATTGGTAGTTTCCACAACTATAGTTAGCGTCTTGCACTACAATTCCCATATCAGAGATTAGGAAGCTCACGGGAAAATAATTGAAGAAAACTGCGTGTTCTTTCACAATTGATGTAATCATTGAGAAATGGTTGATCACTTAAGCCAACAGAGAACTCTTAACCTTTGAACTAAAATATAAGAGCAAAACTTTCTCGGAGGGAAGTGTCAATGGGGTAGATGGCTACCTTAAAACTCCACAGCCATTTCTCACTATCATTTGATCAGCTAAGTCTTTTCCAAACATTAGCTGATGTATGCCAACATACAACTTAGGGTTGAGGACGATTTTATACTCGAAAATAGGTGAATAAGAAGTTGAAAACCCTATTCGAATTACTTTGCAGCGCCTTCATGCTTATTTCAAATGCGCGAAGAAAACAACTTCATAAAAGGTGATCCAATCTAGTTAGTAATAACAAGCCACTGGCCTAGTACATTGTCGGGTGCTATTAAACATGAAATAGGACAGCACAGCCGCAATTGCTGAAGAGTTTAGAGCTCCCTTCTTAATAGGCTTCACAGACTTCCTCCTTGTCACATTTTAGTGCCTCAGTAGAATAGCAATGTTCTGAGACTTCGTTGGATTCAAGCACCCTGCTTCTCTAGATGGGAGAAGGAAGGACTTGTTCGCTTGTTTGTCTACCTTTGGGGCTGTGTTTGTTGGCATTGCCAAGACAAACAAGGTCTCGATCATCTCCTCATTTACCCTGCTAACAAAGATCAGGAAAAAAGGAGCATTTCGATCACAAAATATTTAGTGATGAAGTTCAAAAAAAAGAAGAATCTGAAGCTCAAAATCTCACTGAATGAGCCTCGTTTTCAACTGATCCCACACCATGCTCGATTCGAGAGCTCGCCCGGACCTTATCCCAGTGCAAAGGCTTCAACTTTGGGCGACGGGTCTCCTCACTCGTCTCACTGCCATCCGAATTTCACTGGCCGATTCTGCTCGAAAAAACGCTGCTGATGAATTCTTCAATCCAGTAGGTCTGGGAGGGGTGAGAGCTGAAGGCTGGGTCCAGCTTTGTGGCTTTCGGACCCTACTCTCCCAAGTACCCAACCGGCCGGTGGTGGAGAGGTCCAGTTGGTGGCGGCGCGGCGGCGCCGGCGGGACTTTGTCTCAGTGGCGAGCGGCGGGGCTACGGCCTCTGCGGGGAGCTGCAACAAATGGCTTCCTGAGAAGTCCCAATTCTCTGTTGCGATCGTAAATTTGGCCAGAACTTGTCCCAAGATCTTAAAATTTCCATCTCGATCCTTCTCATCGGAGAAGAAAGGCGGGAGGCGACGGGGAGTTTCCTCTTTGGTACTGTGCAGATGTCAGCGGCCGGAGCGGCCGCGGGGGCGGAGGTTGAGCAGCGGCGGGGCCGTTGGCGGAGCGGCACCGAAAGTCGATAACCTCGATTCTCGGGATTGTGGATTTCAGAGATCTGACGCTGGATCGCCCCGGACTCGATCCGGACCGGTGGCGACGTTACACGCCGGCGACGACCGACTGGAGAGGAGACACGAATGGAGATGGGTACGACGGCGTGCTTAGCGTTCAAGCTCGGGACCCACATTCTTCCATCGCATGCAGCGACGGCGGGGAGGTCCGCCCGAGCTCGACATCGGTCCCGCCGGCGAGCCCGCTGGGAACGTCTCCTGTTCTCGCCGGAAGACCCCTCTTGGCAGAGTAAAACTCCTCCTCCGTAGGAGCCACCCGCCTACATCAGCATTCCCGTACCGCGCGCGGCATGGAGAGATGAAGGGGGAATTGGGTGAGGGAGCCTCCGGTGATGCGAGTGGCGACCTGAAGTAGGGGGAGCCGCTTGGCTGGGCGGCGAGGTAGGGTCCTCGTCGCTGCAGCGCCGCCGCTGGGAGTTGAACGATGTTAGCGACGTGTAGAGGAGAGCTCGGATGGTGGCACCGGGACTTGCCGGGGCTTCGAGAGGTGGCGGTATGCAGGGGGAAAGAGGCGGATTGCTTGTCTGACGCGAGCGGTCTTTCGCCGGTAAGTGGCGTCGGCGGCCCTGGAAAAGAATGCGAGCAGAGAGGGCGAGGATGGAGAGGGCAAGGAGGGCCGATGGGACGACAGCGGGACATCTTGGAGGCGGGGTGGCTGCGGCGGAGGCGCGGAATAGCGAATTGGGAATGATTGAGGAGAGATGTTTAGGCGGGAAGGGAACAGTTCGGCGGGGGGTGACGGACGGACGGAGAGGGGGAGGAGGCGGAGGAGTAGTATGGGAAAGAAGGGCTTGAGGCGGGTGGAGGCATGGAAGGGGTATTTTGGGACGGAAGCGAGGGGGGCTGCGCCGGCGGAGGGTGGTGTCCGGGGGGGAAGAAGGAGGTGGAGGCCGCGTGGAATGCGACGTGGTGTATGAGATTTGCCAGGGTGGAGAACAGCAGCAGGAAGAGGAAGGAAGAAGGAAAAGGGCGCGGCATGTCATAAGAATGTGAGAGGGAGACGTTTTATTTGATCTCTGTTTTATGCTCAATGGCCTGATGGAGGAGGGCAAGGAGTGACAGCAACGGGTATGGTTTTCTTTTCCTTTTTGTTTTTGTTCTTCTTTTTTCTCTCGCATCTCCCTACCTTCAATTAGAGGAAAGGAGATGAGAAGCGTAGCAGGGACGAGAGCAAGAAGACAGAGGCGTTTCTTTTTTCCCTTTTTAAATTATTTCTCATAAATACTTGTTTATTGGGATGGTGAGATTCTGGAGAGAGGTAGAAAGATGTGTTGAGAGAAGATATCTGCTGAAAGGTGTGGGGAGAGATGAGAGAGATGAGCAATTCTTTTTTGAAATTATTAGGCATAACGGGTGCCGGGGACAGCATTGGGAAAAGGCAAAAGAGAGGGCTGCGCTGGGTGGGGATGATGCGAAGGGAGGGCAAGAGAGAGAAAAGAGAAGATAAAAGTACAGGCTACGGAGAGAGAAAGCTAACTTAGAGAGAGATTAATTGAGCCGAGAGAGAGAGAAGAGAGAGAGAGGGCCTGTATTTTTCTATCTTTTCTTTCCGTGCAGGAGAGACTGAAAAAGATGGCTGGGATTGGGCGTGGACTTCAGCATTTTTGGACTGGAAAGAGAGACACAGCCAGTGAATTAGGATGACGGATTGATGCGGATATGCGTAACGAGTACAAAACTCATGCAGATTGAGAGAACATCTTGTGATGTAGGATTTACTGGAGTTCCCATCAACATGAGCTTGCCAGTCTTTATGTCAAGTGCACTTTGTCTCGGTATCTTGTACATTAGGGTTGTAAGCGCAGGATGCAGCAAGATAAATTTATTTAATGTAGTAAATCAACTCCAGCTAAAGGTAGTCATCAACTCTGTACCAGTTCTGCCCCATCAACGAGATTCATAGACCATGTAGGTGGTGATCGACCCGGGTTCATCAAGCATTAGTAAATCATCAAGGTTCTAAGAAAAGAGTAAGGTTTCTACCGCTGTGCATGGAATTAATCTTTTTTCAAATGGGAGCGTGTATTATTCACACCACCGGCACAGAAGCACGTGGAAGGAGCGGCCATGCGGTCTCGTGTACGCATAGGCATTCTCTGTGGCCTGGAGAAGCGTTGACGTGGAGCGCCTGCCGGCACAATTCAAACGGTTGCGGCTTACTGTTAGGAGCCGAAACAATTCGAGTTTACCCCCGACCGATCTAGATTATATGCAGAACCTAGCAGTGAAGACGACGTTAGAAGAAAAGAAACAAAGATTAACAAAATATATACAAGCAGAAGTATTATTAAATATGGCCTCCCCGTTTTTAGTAGATGTACTCCAAACAACAGTTTTTGTTTAATCTTTAACTCTCATCAGATACACGGTACGAGCGGAGAGGTGCAGGAACAGAGAGTCACGAGGAAGCGTAAAAAGCCAGAGGGAGGGTAAAAAAGGACGGTCTGAAAAGAACGGGACGATGTCATCGCCAGGCCAGTGCAGAGAAATGCTATTGTACCACGAACCGCATAGGCCCTCCTTCCACGTGCTTCTTGCGGTGGTGTGATAAAATACACGCTCCCATTTGAAAAGATTAATTTTCCAGTGCACTACGGTTCAGAAAACCTTATTCTTTTCTTTTAGAACCTTGATTTTGATTCCCTAATGCTTGGATGCGACCGGTCGGATCACCACCTACATGCTCTATGAATCTCTTGGACGGGGGGTCCAGAACTTGCTACAGAGTTGATGACTACACCTTTACTGAGCTGATTACTACATTAAATAAATTAGGGTTGTTTGCATCCTCCTTAAAAACCCCTATGTACAGATACCGAGACAAAAGTTGCACTTGACATAAAGAACTGCACTCATGTTGATGGAGTACTCCATAAATCACTATTCAAAGATTTCTTCTCTCCTGCATGAGTTTTGTTACTCGTTACATATCCGCATCAATCCATGTCCAAATCACTGGCTGGTGTTCTAATACACATTTTAAAAAATATTTAATTCTAATTAAATATTAAATTTTAATTTAATTATAAAATAATATAAAAATTAAAATCACATTTAGATTGGCAATTTTATACTAAAAATGCCAAATCTTAATGATATTTTTCAAATCCAATTATTCCCACCCAGTCTACGTAGACCAACAAAAAAAAAATTAAAAAAAAAAAAAGTAAATGGTGCTCCTGGAGCGTCGATATTATAGGTACGGAGCAGTTACGATATGTGTACACTATGCGTACGATATGAAAGGAACGATATGATCCGAGGTATAGAAGTGGGACCATATTTCAAAATTAAGGTTGTCATGATTACAAAATATTTGACTATAATTGCTAATAATTTAACTTGAAAAAAAAATTTATATGGTAATTTCAGAGGCCAAAATCAAATATATATCAAGTTTTTGATTCAAAGCTTCAAAGCAAGAAACAGAAGATGGTTGTGACTATTTGAAGATAATTTCATATATTTTTAAATTGATATTTTAAAAAAAATAATGGTTTAAGAAAAGATCGATCTCATTAGGTCCGATCCCTGTTGAAAAAGAGGCTGAATAGCAACGACTTTTTTGGACTGGCCACACCAAAGGGGTCGACCCTAGGTCATTTCTCGTGCCAGGGTCGATTCCCATTAGGTTGACTTCTACTGTTGTTTCAAGACACACGTGGTTTCGACAGCTATCACATGAAGTCGACTCCTGCACAGGGGTCGACCCCATTACTATCACAGAAGTCGACTCCTGGCATAGGTGAGTCGACCTAGGGGTCGACACCCTACATGGAAAAAGTTCACATCAATATTTTTAATATAATTTTCAGCTTGAATACTGTTATAGATTTAAATTTTCAAGTGGAAGCTTGAAAACTGGTTATGATGACGTGTACTAAAAGCGCCATTCACAAATTGCGCGCTTTTAAAAGCATTACTTTTTTTTTTTTTTGCACTTTCTTTAGTGTTTTTCTTTAGGCGTGCCATTTGTATCATTTGCATTTGCATGCCATTCTGGTCAATTAAGTTTCTATCTTACAAAGTTGATGATGGTTTATCGTTTGCAACAAAAATTTTTTTATATTTGATCCACATATACATATTTTCGACAACGACCTTTAATTTAACTTTAGAAAGGCTTTTCATGTTCTCATAAGATGTCTCAGAAGAGAGAACCAATGGTCGTAAGCAGATACCGGTATGGTATTGGATGGTATCGATGTGTATGATTCTAGATTTTTGATATTATATGCGTATGGGGTAGTACGATACGGGAATTTCAGTCTGTCAAGAGGTCGACTCCCAGGTCAACCCCTGGCCACAGGAGTCGACCCTACGAGAAAAAATTTTGCAGCAATTTATTTTCACGTCGCCAGGCTCACCTCTATGATGAAAAAAGTCTGCATCAATTATTTTTCAGCATTTTCAGCTTGAATACGTTGTAGCTGGATTATAAATTTTCCAAGTAGGAACTTGAAAATTGGATGATGACGTTCTAAAAGCGCCATTCACATGGCGCTTAAAAAGCATTCCTTTTTTTTGCACTTTTCTTTAGCACTTTTCTTTTAGCTGTGCCATTTGGCATGCCATTTGTGTCATTTTTCGCTTTGGCATGCTATTGATTCAAATTAAATTTCTATCTACAAAGTGTACGGGACAGTAAACGATATGGATATCATGATGGTTCGATAATGGAAGATACGATACGGTTTGATATGAAAGTGTGGTTACAATACGGTATGGGAGATAGTATGATAAGGTACGTAAGCCATATAATAATTTTCAAGCATCTATATCCCTATCCAAAATCATACATATAATACTTAAAATAAAAGAAACCAAATATATAAAAATAATCTCTGATCTGGGATGCCAAGTTTACATATGAATCACCTTGTTTTATAAAAATGAAATCACATAATACAAAAAAAAATCAGATAGTATTAAGTCCAAAAAAAATATTAAAGTCCCATAAGACGTCGTGGTGCTCGATGGTCGCTTGGACCTTCTTAGAAGGCCTCAATGGTCGCTCCTTTTTGTGCTATCAGGCTGTGATGGGGCCTTCCCTATATCATGAGACGTCTCCTGATCATGTATATGACGGAATATCGGATTGCGCCGGAAATATTTGCAAATTGAGTGACCTCCTCACTTAGATCAAAAATGTGTCTGTAACAAAGTAATCATTATCTGATTGCTAGCTAGGAATCCGAGGGCTGTCAACTGGGAATACATAGGAGATTGAAGGGCCCTGCATCTGTGGATCAGAAGGTAGTGGCCATAATGCAAAAACAATTAGCCGATGACAGGTCTACGAAAATATAATGCGGTGAGGCAATAATGCGGGAATATATTGGTGATGGTTGTATATCCCTTATCTTGGTGCATCGGATGCTCTATTATGCAAGGCCGCACCGCCAATCTGGGTCATAACCAATCACCACAATGTCTCGCACATGATCTCTCTATCTCCCATAGTATCTGGGTCCTGGCTCGTCCTCATCGATCCTAGCTAGGCACGACGAAGTGTCCAACATGAGACCCGAATCCGATCAATCTTACATAATATAAAAAAAAATTAGCAATACATTATAGAATATACAGAGCTTATAAAAATAAAAATATGACATTGAATATAGAATATATAATATATAATTTTTAAGGAATCTTGACCAACTCCGTATAGTGAACTCTCACCCTCATATACCTAAAATTGCATATGGAGGCTACCCAATGGCCTATACTATAAATATAAGAAATACGAAGCCCATGCAGTCCTCGTATATGGATGGCTACCCAATAATTCATCACCATTGAACTGTTATGATCTTGTGTGCATTTCAAATGGTGGAATGATGTACTGTGCATGTCTGTTACGCTAAGTCAATATTGAGCTCTCCTTTGCGATCAATTCGATGAAGTGGCCTGGCTGGAATATTAAAATCTCTGGGAATGCCCTCGAATGCGGCTCAACTTACCGTAGCACACGATCTAGAGGTGCACTTACCACATCAAAAATAAATAAGCAGGCATCTAGCAGTTCATACTATCATTGAGAAGTCGTACAATACTGTGGAATATATAGCCATAATCTCGTCAGTATATGGCTCACATAAAAACTGATAGGGTTTTAAAAAAAATAGATATTGTGAGTTCATCTTGGTAGTAGATTATGAATAATATGGATACATAGAAAAAATTTATCCCATCTACGGTGGCAACGAGTATCAGCTAATGTATCCAGCTGGCCACCTATAAATCCATGCCACTTTCGTCGATACGTGTCTGTGAACGTTGAATGCAACGTTCCATCTGCACAATACCTCTTATTCAGTATTAGCATTTTTAGTGTGGAATAAAATGGAAATACTGTAAGTTAAATAATGCAACAATTAATTTTATACCTATATCCCTAAGATGCGTCCAGTCAAAATGAAATGTCAGGATCAGCATTCCTATAACTACATCCACATCAACTAAAAAGTTCGCATGAGCCACACTGATATCTTGTAATGTGATCGTGCCTCCACTAAATGAAAGATGAAATGATGTGTCCTGGACAGGCATCGCCAAGTAATATAGTAATCAGACCAACATCCATCTATATCCTCCTAATCAATATACTCCATAAAATCTACATATCGTAAATAAGTCCATACTCTATCTAGGATGTCCTCCATTTACTCCATAAATCACACTGCCTCGATGTAAGTGGAGATATCTGGCGGCCTGAGCAATATGATAAGATAAATAAGACGGCGTATATGATTATTAATAATATATATTATTAAAATAAAAGTAGAAAATGAATGCTATATAGTGATCATCTAATATAAGCCTTATGATCGATGTATCTCCATACAATATAAAACACTACAGATCACGATGGAAGACGAATGCCATAAGCATCAGCAAAAGCCATAATACAATTAAAATGTGGATACCTAAATAATAACATACATCCCAAATTTATTAGCACATTAAAAATTACTATAATTAATTTAAATATAACATAAAATAGCATCTGCACATATATCCAACAAATTTTAATATTACAATTATATATATTTTTATTTTTAATTTAATTGTTTTTATTATTTCTGTATTAGTTTAAATATTTTATTATATGAGTTTAATAGAAATTAAATTTATTTTATGTTTTATTGTAGTATCTTTTTATTTATATATATGTATGTTAAACAAAAATGAATCTATTAAATTAATTTATATATTTGTTATTATAAATTTTAAAACAATATTTTTATGTTTTATATATTTTAAATATAATTAAAATTTAATAATAGTTTAACTATTCATACTTTTATAGAACAAATAAAAACAAGCCTAAAATACATAGGCACCAATTCAACTATCTGAAATATTATAGAAAGTTCAACTATCAAAAATATATAGTACTCTACACAAACTTTGATGCCTTTAATTTCTTCCACTGCTTGAAGTTTGATGCACCTAGTAGTAACCTAGCGATAGACGGACGACGATTCATGATCCATTCTCTTACAAAATACCATAGTGATTATGGCTTCTTATTGTGCTTAATCATCCATTTCATTTCGCCGCCTTGTTGACTTTGGCCTATCCTTTTGCTTAGTTTTCAAACGATGATATCGAACATACATCATGTAAAATATTTGTGGACATCTAATAGTTTCATATGGCAATGGATTAAAAACTCTCCCTCCAAGCATCATTATATGTCGCCAACTGTATATGCCGTCATCCATGAATCCACTAAAATGCACGTATAATTTCTTGAACAGGATAATATATGTGAATAGGATTATCTATAGATGCTCCACTTTCCACAAGAGCATTTCTTTCATTTAAGTTACTGATATAAAAATTCTCCACCTCTTAATCATGTGCTTGCTCTCCTTGTAAAAAGCAACTTTCGTATATCCCTCTTTGGATATGAATGCTATGACTTTTATGCCATTAGCTTTACTTGATCTTCTGCATGTCTTAATTACAATATGAGTAAAAAAAATTATGTTGGCATTATCCTGGGCACATTATTCTTAAGCTTATGCACATCTCGTATTAATAGTATTTAATAGGACAGTAAAATATCCATTTAAACACAAGCAGTGAATGCGATATTTCTTAGCTCGAAAATACTATTAAAAATCTTTCGCCTAAATTTGTAGTTAAGATACCATAGCGCATGCCGCATCATTAGTGCCAATGTTCACTTTTTTTTTTTCCAACTCAGACAACCAACTTCCAAGCCTTGCCATTCACTGTTTCTGATCCCGCCCATGATAAAATCAAACTTGTCAAAACTTGATTGCAGTGCTCCCCTACGTGCCATATGGCTCTTTTAAGCTATGCTTTTTAAAGTGAGTGTTAAAGTTACTGCAGACATGCCTTAAACAGTATCGATTGCATAGCACGCACATAGCAGACTCCATCCAAAGACTTTCATCTGTAATTAAGCATTCATATACCTGATGTCTATAAAAAATTAGACATATTCCTCTCTATTTGTATGCATATATGTTCTGAGCGAAGAAGAAAACTAACTATCAACTAGCAGCATCTTTCATCCATAATTACATATCTAAGGGATAAATCTTATTTTCTGCATCAACTTTCTGTGGTAATTAGCATTCTTTACCTTTAAACATTCTATACAAGTGGGTGCCAAATACCGAACACAGGACATAATGCCTAAAATCCTTGGAATGGATTGATTGGAAGCCCAAAAATACATTAATTAAAAACCCTATACATAGAAATTTGTTCGGTTACATCCATGAAAACATAGTATCTGGTTGCATTTTGAGTTGCATACCATATAATAGGCATAATTTTGCATAAGACGGCTCTCGTTCTCCATAAATATCAACCGCATGCTTTTTTTTTTTTAACTATGCTTTTTTGTATTGATACTGGAATCGATGTGTTGGTTGCAAGAAATCCCGTCGCCGCCGCGGAGGTCGCCGCAATCCCGAAGGCGCTGGCTGTGGCGCCGTCCGGGACCCTGCCAAAATAGAAGGTCCCGCCCAGAACCGGTGGGGTGGTGGCTCCGGCAGGACCCCTCCCGACGGTCAAGTTAGTCTCCGAGACCAACAGTAATGGAGTGCCCGGAAATGAGTTCCCCGGAGCTTAAGATGTGGAGAGGCTTAGAGAAGTGATGAGTTCAGAGAGCTTTAGCCTTAGGCGTGTCGCGGAGGATCCTTTATATAGTGGGCAGCTTGATTTTGGTGACAACTGCCAGCGCGGTGCTGGCGGGCCCGCTCGAGGTTCGGTGGATGTCAGTCTCAACTGGGCCGCTACGGCGGAATGGCAGGTGACAAGCCCATCGCCGTCCTGACAGTGGCGTCCGCTATCGCCCGCGGCCCGGACTGACTGATGGGTCGCGCGGACTGACTGGATGGTGTATTGGTGCGAGGCTTGCCGAATGAAGGGATGAAGGCCTTCGTCGTTGTGCCCATTCGAGGCGGGAGTTCCGGGGCTCCTAAGAGGAAGATAGGAGGGGAGTTCGGCTCCCATAGGCGCTCTGCGCGAGAGGTATGCAGCTTAAGACCCCGTCCGGCAGAAGACGCGTGGAACCGCGGCTGGCGTTGGGAACGTTCCGGCCGGGCCTGAGCTGACCGATCGTGGGAGCCGTCGTTAAAGTTTGCGGACGACAGGAGTCGGGCATGGACGCTGAGTTGCGGCTCCTGAGTGCGTTGGACGAGCTGGGCTGTGATGAGATGTCTCGTATGGTGCCATTCCAGTCACTCTGGGATATCCCCCTGAGCTCGTCTCAGGATCATGGTGGGAGGGCGGACCGTGAGTGGGGCGGCCAGTGACACTCGTTACTGAGAAGTTTCCGGAGCTCTGGGGCGAGGGACGATGCGTGGAGGGGTCTGCGGGTCTGGAGGTACGACCGCAGAGCCATCACTAAGATGTCCGCCAGCTGGGTTCGGCCAAGCTGAGGGCTTCCTTGGACCTAGCTGGGGCCCGCTGTGGGTTCGGTCCGAAGGAGTTCCGGCGGGCGGAAGGTGAAGGAGTTCGGGCTGCATGGGCTCGCCTGGGGTCGGTCCGAAGGAGTTCGGCCGGGGAAGTCCGAAGGGTTCGGCTGCAATGGGCCTCGCCCCCTTGGGGGTCGGCTCCGAAGGAGTTCGCCGCTGGAGAGGACTTCATTGAAGCTCGGGCCGCTTGGAGTCGCGTCCGAGGGAGTGTCCGGCCCGCTATGAGGGACTTCATTGGAAGCTCGGGCCACTTGAGGAGTCCCGGTCCGAAGGAGTTCCGGCCCTGAGAGGACTTCATTGAGGCCGCCGCTTGGGAGGTCGGTCGAAGGGAGGTTCGGCCGCTGATAGGACTTCATTGAAGCTCGGCCGCTTGGGAGTCGGTCCGAAAGGAGTTCGGCCTTGCCATGGGTTCGCCTGGGGTCGGCTTTCGCAGGACGGGATTGATCTCCCCAACAGTAGCCCCCCCCACTCCCGAGTTCAAAAAATTGGAAGGAAGGAGTACCAAAACAGCGACGGCGAAGTTCTTCTTTCAGGCTCCGCATTTGTTGCGGTTGAAGCTCGTGGACGTCTCATCTCCAGCCAATATTGACAGCCTTGAAGTTTGAAGCTGAGGCTTGGGGGATGGTTCTCATCCCCAGTCGAATGTTTGAGTTGAAGTGGGACTCGTTTCCAGCCAAAATTTAGTGAAGCCGACGTTGAGGCCGGAGTCAATTGTCGCCCCCCGTGCGTCAGGTCGGAGTTGACATTGTCTTCTAATCAACCGAAAGTCGAATTCGGGGAGACACTCCCTCTTTTGCCAGTCTAAGGTTAGATCGCTTGGGAGACCTCGCCTCCCGTCTTGACGCTGATACCGAAGTTTGAAGCGAGGTCTGAAGGAGACCTCGTCTTCTGCAGTGAAGCTTACCGTAGACTCTGTGGCTCGGCCTTGGACCTTGCTCGCCGTCAGGACGAGCGTCTCCTCTTGTTCCGACGGGCCTGTGGCGCGCCACATGGGGACCGTCGTCTCGTCTCTCCCCCATCCCATCCTTGGCGTGGACGGGCGCTTTTGACTTTGCGGCACGCATAGGACGAGGTTCTCCTCCTGTTCAACTAGCGCTCATGGGCAATAGTAGATGTGGGGGCCACATGAGACCGTTCGTCCTCGCCTTCTCCCCCCATCCCGTCCTTTTGTGGACGGCTCTTCGACTTTGCTCACGCTAGGACGAGGTTCTCCTCCTGTTCCTAGCGGGCTGTGGGGGCACATGAGGACCGTCGTCCTCGCTTCTCCCCCCATCCCGTCCTTTGTGGACGGGGCCTTCGACTTTGCTCACGCTAGGACGAGGTTCTCCTCCTGTTCCTAGCCGGCTGTGGGGGCACATGAGGACCGTCGTCCTCGCTTCTCCCCCCATCCCGTCCTTTGTGGACGGGGCCTTCGACTTTGCTCACGCTAGGACGAGGTTCTCCTCCTGTTCCTAGCCGGCTGTGGGGGCACATGAGGACCGTCGTCCTCGCTTCTCCCCCCATCCCGTCCTTTGCGAACGGGGCCTTTGACTTTGCTCACGCTAGGACGAGGTTCTCCTCCTGTTCCTAGCCGGCTGTGGGGGCATTTTCCGCTCGCTTTTTTCCCAGTGACCCTGAAACGATAGTGTCGAGCAACAAGGTTTTATTGAGGGAAACTACTGGTAGTACATTCTCAGGTTTTCTGAGTTCCAAGGTCGGGGAAGCGCTAGTCCTCCGAGCTCCTTTAGGCGATAGGTACCAGGTCGGATGACCTCTACCACTTCGTACGGACCTTCCCAATTTGGGACGAGCTTCCCTTGATTCTGGGGCTGGGAGACGGCTGCTCGTCGGAGCACTAAGTCCCCAACTCTGAACGCCTTGCTTTTGACTCTGGAATTGTAATACCGAGCCACCTTCCGCTGGTAGGCGGCCATTCGGATGCGGGCTGCCTCCCTCCTTTCTTCCAGCAGGTCGAGGTTGGTTCTGAGGTCCTGGGAGTTGAGTTGCTCGTTGAAGCCCACGATTCGAGCAGACGGGAGTTTGAGCTCGATCGGGATGACTGCCTCGGTGCCGAAGGCCAAGGCGAAGGGTGTCTCGCCGGTCGGTACCCTCTGCGTTGTTCGGTATGCCCAGAGAACGTGGTAGAGTTCGTCTACCCAGGCCCCTTTCGCCCTGTCGAGCCTCGTCTTGAGGCCTTGCAGCAGGGTCCGATTGGTCACTTCGGCTTCCCCATTGGCTTGCGGATGAGCCACCGATGTGAAGTGGTGGGAGACGTTTAGTCCTTCGCAGAACTCGGCAAACCGGGCTCCAGCGAACTGTCGCCCATTATCGGTTATGAGAGCTCGGGGCAGACCGAACCGGCAGATCAGCGTCTTCCAGACGAAGTCCTGCACCTTGGCCTCGGTGATCTTCGCTAGTGGTTCCGCCTCGACCCACTTGGTAAAGTAGTCGATCGCGACCAGGAGGAACTTCCGTTGTCCGGACGCTGTTGGGAAGGGGCCGAGGATGTCCATCCCCCACTGCGCGAAGGGCCAGGGTGCAGTGAGCGGAGTGAGTTCGGATGCCGGCTGCCTTTGCACGCTGGCGTTCTTCTGGCAGCGGTCACACCTCTTCACGTATTCCGTGGAATCACGAAGTAGGGTCGGCCAGTAGTACCCTTGCCGAAGTAGTCTTTGCGATAGGGATCTGGCTCCCGCGTGACTTCCGCAGAGTCCTTCGTGGACATCCTGTAGCGCGATGCAGGCCTCAGAGGGTCGGAGGCACCTCAGCAACGGGAGGGAGTACGACCTTTTATATAACCTGCCCTCGTACAAGACGTAGCGGGAGGCTTGACTCCTGAGCTTCCGAGCTTCTCTCCGGTCGTGGGGAGGACCCCTTCTTCGAGGTAGGCGATCAGCGGATCGATCCAGCTGGGCTCGAAGTCCGTCCGCAGGACGGCCTGAGGTTCCTCGGTGGTCGGGCACTTCAGAGTTTCCAGAAACACCTCTTTTGGTAGTTCGGCCGGGGCAGAGGTGGCCAACTTGGAGAGGAGGTCGGCCCTTGTATTCCCGGTCCTTGGGATGTGCCGAATGTCGAAGCTGTCGAAGGCTGGTATTAAGTTCTTCACCTTCCCGAGGTACATCACCATGCTTTCCTCCCGCGCCTCGTAGCTGCCGCCGACCTGACCGACCACCAACTGGGAATCGCTATAGACTTGAAGCCGACCCACCTTCAATTCCCTGGCTATCTGCAGCCCGGCTATCAGCGCTTCATACTCGGCCCCATTGTTGGTTGTGGGAAACTCGAAGCGCAATGCGTACTCGGTGACGATCCCCTCGGGGCTAACCAGGACCAGCCCTGCGCCGGCCCCGCTAGAGTTGGATGAGCCATCCACATGCAGAACCCAGGCGCCTTCAAGAAGGTCGGCCCTTTCTTCAGGGAAGCTCGACCGCCACAGCTCGGCTTCGTCGGGGCCTGGTCTCCCGCTGATGATAGTCTCGCTTGATTCAAGCTCGGCTTCGACTGGTGCGGTGCATTCCAGCACGAAGTCCGCCAGTATCTGAGCCTTGATCGATGGCCTGGGCCGGTAATTGATGTCGAACTCCGTGAGCTCGATCGCCCACTTTGGCGATTCTTCCTGAAGCGTCTGCGCGGTGGAGGACGGCTCTTAATGGTTGGTCCGTGAGGACCGTGATGGTATGCTCCTGAAAGTAAGGTCGGAGCTTCCTGGCTGCGATCAGAAGACAGTAAATTAGTTTTTCTAACTTGGAGTACCTGGTTTCCGCGTCCCTCAAGGCTCGGCTCACGTAGTAGACTGGTTGTTGCGCCTTCGCATCTTCCCTGACCAGGACAGCCGCCAGGGCCATTGGAGAGACAGCTAGGTATAGGAGCAGCCCTTCTCCAGGTTCGGGCTTTGCCAGCAATGGAGGCGCGCCGAGGTAGTTTTTAAGCTCTTCGAATGCCTGTTTGCACTCCGCTGTCCAGCAAAAATCTTTCGGTCGCCTGAGGACCTGGAAGAAAGGCAGGCACCGCTCGGCCGACCTTGAGACAAAGCGGTTCAAGGACGCCACCTTCCCAGCCAGGCGCTGAACTTCCTTAATTATTTTCGGGGCAGTCATCTCCTGGATGGCTCGGATTTTCTCGGGATTTGCCTCGATTCCGCGTCTCGACACCATGAATCCTAAAAATTTTCCGGAGGTCACGCCGAAGGCGCATTTGGTCGGGTTCAACTTCATCTTGTGCCTCCTAAGCGCACCGAAAGTTTCTTCAAGGTCGGCGAGGTGGTCTGTCGAGGCTCGGCTTTTGACCAGCATGTCGTCCACGTACACCTCCATGTTGCGGCCGATCTGCCCCTTGAAGACCTTGTTGACCAAGCGCTGGTAGGTGGCTCCTGCATTCTTGAGTCCGAAAGGCATGACCCTGTAACAATAGAGACCTCGGTCAGTAATAAAGGTGGTCTTCTCTTCATCCTCGGGCGCCATGCGTATCTGGTTATAACCAGAAAATGCGTCCATAAAAGTGAGGAGCTCGTGGCCCGAGGTTGCGTCCACCAGCTGATCGATCCTCGGCAGGGGGTAGCTGTCCTTTGGGCAGGCTTTGTTCAGCTTCTTGAAGTCGACGCACATCCTCCATTTGTTGTTTGCTTTTTTGACGAGGACCACGTTCGAGACCCAGGTCGGATAGTTGACCTCCCGGATGAGTCCAGCTTCAAGGAGCTTATCCACTTCTTCGGCTACCGCCTTCTGTCTTTCTGGGGCTTGGCGGCGTAATTTTTCTCTGACGGGTCGGTGCCTTGGGTCGATGGCCAGCCGATGTTCTATGACATCGGCGTCGATCCCTGGTACATCCGCTGGGGCCCAGGCGAAAACGTCTGCATTCCTTCTGAGGAAAGCGACGAGCTGTCCCTTGACCTCGGCCGCTAGGTTGGAGCCGATCCGCACCTCATGCCCCGGGTCTCCATCGCGTAAGGACACAGGGACGAGGTCTTCCGCAGGTTCGCCCCGTTCTTCAGTGAGGTCGTCGCGGACGTCCAGTCCGTCAACAAGGCAAGGGTCGGGCCGGTCTCCCTCGCGCAGGGCGATTGAGTAGCAGTACTTTGCCAGGGCTTGGTCTCCTCTGACTTCGCCGACTCCATGGCTCGTCGGGAATTTCATCTTTAAGTAGTAGGTTGACACTACCGCCCGTAGCGCGTTAAGGCCTGGTCGCCCAAGGATTGCATTATAGGCGGACGGGGTCCTCACGACAAAAAAGTCGATCCGCGCCTTGGCCAATTTTGGGGATTGGCCCGCCGTCACCGCCAAAGTCACCATGCCTTCGACCGGAACGGCGTGTCCGGCAAATCCCACCAGGGGGGAACTTTACAGGTCCTAAGCGGGTGTCAGGTAGGGACATTTTCAAGAAGGCATCGTAAAACAATATGTCCGCCGAACTTCCATTATCCACCAAAATGCGGCGTACATCATAATCAGCGACGTTTAAAGAGATTACAACCGCGTCGTTATGCGGAAATCTGGTCCCCTGGGCGTCTGCTTCGGTGAAGGTCACGGGCTCCGAGGTCCTCTGCCTCTTTGCCGATCCCTCGGATTCGTCGGTCTTTCCCTGCTGCGGTCCTCCCGAGATGGTGTTAATGACGCCAAGAGACGGCCGGTCCTCCTGCCGATCTTCCCCAATCGGCGGCAACATTCTCGGCCGATCTTCCTGCTCTTTAGATCGTCTTCGCAGGAATCGGCCAAGCCTGCCCCGCCGGACCAGCTCCTCGATTTCGTCCTGGAGCTGGATGCACTCCTCGGTATCGTGACCGTGGTCACGGTGGTAAAGGCAGAACTTGTTGGGGTTGCGTTTTCTGGGATGGGAACGCATCCTCTCCGGCTCCGGAAGTCGTCCCTTGATCTCCAGCAGCACTTGAGCCTTCGGGGCGTTGAGGGGGGCGTAGCTGTGAAAACGCCGTCGGAGGGGAGAACCTCGGCGCGGGGAGGGACCTCGTCGCGAGGGAGAACCTCGGCGCCGGGGGGAACTTCGGCGTCGGGTGGGACTTCGGTGCCGAGGAGAACTTCGGCGCGCCCTTCCGTCGGTGGCTTCCCGCCCCCGAGCCTGAGGTGGAGTCCGGGCACGCCCGCGACCAGGGGGAGTTCGGGAACGCGGCCAGGCTTCGGTGCGCTTTCTTTCCTCGGCAGGCCTTCCCGCTCTGCCTACTCGTCGCTTGTCGCGAGCTTCACCATCCTTGGCCTCGAAAGCCTCTTCTGCCCGGGCATAGCTTTCGGCCCGAGCTAGCATGTCAGCGAAGTCCCTGGGATATTTCTTCTCCAGGGAAAACAGCAGGTCGTTCTTCTGAAGGCCGCCCTTGAGGGCGGCCATAGCAACTGATTGGTCCAGGTTCCGGACTTCCAGCGCGGCAGTGTTGAACCGGGTGACGTAAGCCCGGATGGGTTCCCCCTCTTTTTGCCTGATGGCCAACAGGGAATCCGAGCCTCTGCGCGGCCGTTTGCTGCTGACGAAGTGGGCCGCGAATTGTTGACTCATTTGGTCAAACGACAGGATGGTGCCCGGCTTAAGCGCCGAGTACCAATTCCTAGCCGCTCCCTTGAGGGTAGAAGGGAAAGCCCGACACAAAATGGCATCAGGCGCGCCATGGAGTAACATCGTCGTCCTGAAGGCCTCCAAATGGTCGACCGGGTCAGTGGTCCCATCGTAGCTTTCGAAATGCGGGAGCTTGAAGTTCGGTGGTACCTGTTCCTGCATAATTTTCTGTGAGAAGGGAGGATCAGTGCAAATATCGTTACCGCGGGAGGAAGGAGTATGACGAAGTTCTTCTATGCGCCGTCCCATCTCCATGAGCCTTTGGTCCAGGAAATCTTCGCGATCCTTAATCCCCAAGGTCTTCTCGCGGAAGGGGTGCGAAGCTTCTCCCTGGGTTGAGCCGCGGTCCGAGCAGGGGCTCTTTGCCGGCTGCCCCTCTCTCCCGAGGGCCGGAGGTTGGGTAGCCCACATCGGTCGCTCCTGGACTGGATTCCCGGGCTCCGGGGAACCCCGCGCCGGTCGAGTGGGCGCTGGACCTCGCGAATGCGTGGCTTGCACTGCCTGCACCGCCTCCGTAAGATCGCGGACCTGCTGGGCAAGCAGGTCGAACCGCTCCGCATCTACCGCGAGTACGGAGCGGGCCCGCGTCGCCGGGGCCGGAGTGGAGCGGACGGACCCGAACGGGATCGGGCCGCGGAGGGCCGACCTCCTCGTTCTTCTGGATTTTTCAGAAAAGGAATACTGAAGAGGGAGGAGAGAGATCCCAGGGGAAATCGTCGCCGAGCACTCCCAAGGGAACCTCGAAGGTACGAATCTGTTGGTGCAGAAATCCGTCGCCGCCGGAGGTCGCCGCAATCGAGGCCGCTGGGCGCCGCCGGGGACCTGCAAAACGAAGTCCCGTCCGGAACCGGTGGGGTGGTGGCTCCGGCAGGACCCTCCGACGGTCAAGTTAGTTTCCGACCAACAGTAATGGAGTGCTCGGAATGAGTTCCGGAGCTTAGAGATGTGGAGGAGAGCTTAGAGAGTCGAAGAGTTCCAGAGAGCTTAGCCTTAGCGTGTCGGGAGGGTCCTTTATATAGTGGAGCTTGATGGTGACAACTGCAGCCGCGTGCTGGCGGGCCGCTCGAGGTTCGGTGGAGTCAGTCTCACTGGCGCCGCGTGCGGCGGATGGAGGGTGACAGCCATCGCCGCCTGACAGTGGGTCGCTATCGCCCGCGGCGGACTGACTGATGGTGCGGCGGACTGACTGATGGTGATGGTTGCAGAGCTTGCCGAATGAAGGGATGAAGGCCTTCGTCGTGTGCCCATTTCGGAGGAGTTCGAGCTCCTGAAGAGGAAGATAGGAGGGAGTTCGGCTCCCATAGGCGTCTGGCGAGAGGTATGCAGCTAAGGCCCGTCCGCAGAAGAGTTCGGCTGCTGAGAAGCCGCGGCTCGGCCGTCTGGGGTTCGGCCGGCTGTTGGACTTGGGCTGAGGCTTGGACACTTGAGAGTTCGGTAGGAGCTCGGTCGGCCGAAGTTTGATGAGGGCGACCGCTGAGGAGTTCGGCCCAGTGACGACTGCTGAGGAGTTCGGGCTCCTGAGTGACGATTGCTGAGGAGTTCGGGCTCCTGAGTGACGACCGCTTGGGGATTCTACTAAAGCCCGTCCGCTGAGGAGTTCGGCCGCTGAGAGGACTTCATTGAAGCTCGGCCGCTTGGAGTCGGTCCGAAGGAGTTCGGCCGTGGGAAGTCCGAAGGAGTTCGGCTGCATGGGCTCGCCTGGGGTCGGTCCGAAGGAGTTCGGCCGTGGGAAGTCCGAAGGAGTTCGGCTGCATGGGCTCGCCTGGGGTCGGTCCGAAGGAGTTCGGCCGCTGAGTCGGTCCGAAGGAGTTCGGCCGCTGAGAGGACTTCATTGAAGCTCGGCCGCTTGGAGTCGGTCCGAAGGAGTTCGGCCGCTGAGAGGACTTCATTGAAGCTCGGCCGCTTGGAGTCGGTCCGAAGGAGTTCGGCCGCTGAGAGGACTTCATTGAAGCTCGGCCGCTTGGAGTCGGTCCGAAGGAGTTCGGCTGCATGGGTTCGCCTGGGGTCGGGCTTCGGCAGGAGCGGGATTTATCCCCAACACTGTGTATTGAAACTGCTCATTAACGGCTACCACAATAGCTTCAACTTTAACACCTGGATCTTTCTCAATAATATGCTGGATTAGTGTGCCAATCATTCTTCCACTGATATGTTTGTGGTCTCGACTCAACTCCCTAAATAAGCAAGTGTGTGAACCCTCGTATCTGATGATCTTGAAATATCCATACTTTTCAATAATACAGCACGAAGCCTCCATTTATATTCTTTTTCATTATCTGATGATGCATATCATATGGATCATAATTTTGAATGTGACTGAACTATATTGTATGTCCGATGCTTTCGAATATGATAAAGATCAATGGCTCTCTTTAGATCATCTTTGCGATGAGAGCACCTGAATTTTAGGTGCTTTCTTCTTTTCTTAAGGCGGTTTTGGTTGGAAAACAAAGAAAGAATTAGAGATAATGGAGGTTTTCTTCCGATCATCTCATGTTTGATTTATATTATTGCTTAAAAATTTTAAATCTGATCAGTAAATTTGATGGTTATTTTATATATAATGTTGGGGATAAACTCCGCTCCTACCGAAGTCTAGTTCGATGCTCAGCCTAACACAACCAAGAGCCACGAAAGAGCTTCAGCGGACGGATCTTAGCCGAAGTCTTACAGCCGACTGAACTGCTCAGCCGGCCGAGCCCCTTTGGACTCCCAGCGATCGAACTCCTCAGCAGTCGTCCCAGCGGTCGAGCTCCGCAGTGGCCATCCCTTCAGCCGACCGAACTCCTCAGCGGTCATCTCAACGATCGAACTTTACAAGCGGCCATCCCTTCAGCCGACCGAGCTCCTTCGGACTCCCAGCGGTCGAGTTCCTCAGTAGCCATCCTCCGATCGGACTTCTCACCAATCGAGCTCCTACCGAACTCCCTAGCGATCGGGCCTTAGCCGCGCGCCTCCAGCCAGATGCTTGCGGGAGCCGAACTCCCTCCAAGCTTTCTCTTCAGAAGTCCGAACTCTTTCGAAATGGGCACACGTCGAAGCCCTTCAACCCTTCATTCGGCTCCGAACGGCTCAGTATTAAGACAGCTGCAACCATCACCATCAGTCCGCCGCGACAGCGATCCGCTATCAGGCAGCGATGGCTATCATCATCAACCTGCTGCAGATGGCACCTTCCCATCAGACTGACTCCGTCGAACCTTGAGTGGCCCGCCAGCATGCGGCTACAGTTGTCACCATCAAGCTCCGTTATAAAAAGGATCCTCCAGATACGCTAACTTGAATCTCTGAGCTCTCCTCTTCTTTTCTAAGCTCCGAAATTCATTTTCGAGCACTTCGTTCCTATTGGTTAGAGCTGACTTGATCGTCGGAGGGTTCTATCGGAGCCACTCTCATCGGATTTGGATGAAATTTTATTTTGTAGATCTCCAACGGCGATCTCATCGATCTCCACTTCAATAAATTTCGGTGAAGAGCGTCAACATACAATAATTCTTTGACTTCTGTATGAAGCACAAAACCATGATAATGGTTTAAAAAAAATCTAATTATGTACAAAATATTGCCTAACTATATGCACGGAATATTGCTGTATGCGAGCACTACGAAAGAGCGGCATTCAGACTGATGTGTAAAGTTCTTGGACGGAAACCGTACCGTCCTGTCAAAAATGTTAATGTGTAAGCTGAAATATTTTGTTTATGGTAACAATAAGTTGAAATAGAATTGAACCATATTGGATTAGTATTGGATGAATTATTATTCAGGAAGTTGAGTTCTTTTAATAAAAATTAGATGCAAATTTTGTTTGTTAATTTCTGATTTTGCCAAAATATAGGGCCTATCAAGATAAAGAATATTGTCATGGCTTAATTGTACGTATAAACTTATGGTGGTTCTTGAGCCAGTGTTTCAAAACTCAAAATTTTGACTCACTTGGATTTCAATTAATTCAAGTGGATTAGTAACTGGAACAGACAAACTTACGAGTCAATACAAAACTAATTTTTTTTTAAAAAAATAGATATATAGAAAATATAAATAGATAAAATTATTAAATCATAAATATAAATTAGATCAATAAATAATTAAAATTATTATTAAATCATAATCTACTTCATCAAAAATCATATATTAAAAATAATGAAGAAATAAATAAATGATATTAAACTATATCCTCTTGATTCCCCATCTACAAGTATGTGTGTAACGTTTGACTTTCCAAAATTCGATAAGATGAGAAAAAGAAGATCGCAATGCAATCAGGTTCTAGATCATATTTGGCCAAAATAGTATTTGAAAGTGTTTCAACATCCCAAGAGTGTCAAACTTTCAGCAATACAACGAGCAATAAGCTTTATCCTAACTCAAGTTTTGAAATAAAGATGTAGGATATGCAAATTCAAACTTTCAAATTGAAAACTCAAACTCTTTATGGTATGTTTGGTTCACAATCATAATCAAAATTAAAATTGAAATTAAAATCAGAATGGCAATATCTTCCAACATGTTTGGTTTGTAATCAAAATTAGAATCAGAATCAAAATTGAAATCAAATTTGAATACTAGATGAGAATAAAAATTAGATTTTAGGTGATCAAGATATTCCCATTTTTCTTCGAAATTGGAATACGAATGGAACTCTCCAATCAAACAGGTGAAATAGTAGTCACTCATTCTCTTTCCCATTCTAGAATCCAACTCTCGGACCAAATATGCTCTTGGTACATTCCCACTAGAATTTTAATGATTCATTCTAGAATAGATGACTTATAATCTGGATAAGCAATTGTTGGAACACAACCGTGTACAACATGTACATGTTTGATATACGAAGAGAATCCAAATTAGCTTCATTCCATGTTAGCTCTTTTCACTCACTTACACAAATACAATCTTACCTATTTTATGATAAGTAACTTCTTATTCACTTTTATAGATACCTTTTCAATGGAATAATATTTTAAGCTATTTTAATAATAGAAGTCAAAGTCCAATCCTTAAGATTAACAATGTTAGGGAAGGATATCAAGGAATTGAAAAAATGTATGCCTAGCTACATTTTGTGTCTTGCAATCAAATGTAGCTCGAATTAAGATCGAGTTTTGTACTCGTCAATACTATCTTGCAGCCACCATCAACTCCATTTCTTACTAGCGTATGTACCAACAATTTGTACCTAATAAGATATGCTAAAAGCAAGTAACCTATATATATATATATATGTGTGTGTGTGTGCGCGTGCGCACGCGCGCGCATGCGTGTGCACGCGACCGCACGCTCGCGTATGTACACATGGATATAGCATTGCTTATCAAACACCAGTCTCAAGCTTTGTAACCAAAAAGGAAAAAAAAAAAAAAAGGTGTTCCAAGCTTGGATGAAAAGATCAAAAATTGAAATTAGACCCAGCTAGCTAAAAAAGTTTATCAAACTACAAATAAATATTGATATTTGCAAATAATAAAACTTTACTTATTTTATAAAATGGACCAAACTAAACATCATACCATGGTATGATCTGGTTGCAGTGAGAAATGAGATGAATTAGCAAGTGTTAGATGCATGTCCTAAAAATCAAGTTGGTTGATACTTGTAATCACTCTAAAGATAGTTTATAATTTTGACTTATTGAATTAACAATGTTAGATTATTTTTTCATTCATGATTATATTTTTATATTTATGAATTATCTAAGAAATTAATAAGATGATGATATATATTCTTAAGAGTTGAAAATTTAAGGCTTGTATCATTAATATTTAATTTCTAAATTGCTCTCGATCAATAAATCATCATGGAGACGATGATCGATCCATTTAAAATGGTGTGTTGAAAATAAATTTCGCTTCCATCGAAGTTCAGTCTGATGCTTGGCCTAATGTAACTGGTAATCATGAAAGAGCTTCGATCGAAAATTCTTCCTCCAGCGGCCAAACTCCTCTCAGACTTCTTCAGCAGCCGAACGCAGTCGAATTTCTCCAGCAACCGAACTCCTTTCGGACTTTTTCTTTAGTCGGATTCCTCTAAAAGTCGAACTTCTTTCAGACTTCTTCTTCAGTCCAATTTCTCTAGCAGCCGAACTCCTTTCAGACTTCTTCTTCAGTCCAATTCCTCTAGCAGCCGAACTCTTTTCGGACTTCTCCTTTAGCTCTTTTCGGACTTCTCCTTCAGTCGGATTCCTTAAGGAGCCAAACTCCTTCCAAACTTCTCCATTAGTCGAACTCTATTCAAATTTCTCTAGCGGATTACTTACAGATTTTAAGTAGTATTCCTTCTGGATGATCCCCTCTTGTCGTATTTTCTTTAGGAGTCCGAACTCCTCTGAAATTGATATATGTCAAAGCTCTTCACCAATCAATGCCTGCTTCCTCTGGACTTCGATTATTAAATCTCAATGAATGGACACATCACGACAACGGACACCTCTCTCTGTAATAAACTCTACACG
The DNA here is from genome assembly GCA_006176705.1 of Cocos nucifera. Lineage (NCBI taxonomy): Eukaryota > Viridiplantae > Streptophyta > Magnoliopsida > Arecales > Arecaceae > Cocos > Cocos nucifera. The sequence continues at coordinate 659,207 of QRFJ01000646.1, read as the reverse complement.
ACCTCGAGCGGTCCACTATCAGATGGTTACGACTGTCATTTATCAGTCTGCTATAGGCGATCCCATTATCAAATGATTATGACTGTCATTATCAGTCTGCTATGGATAATATCTCTCTCCATAATAAATTTTACATGGCTCCGAGCGGCCCACAATCGGATGGTTATGACTATCATTTATCAGTCTGCTCTAGACTCCATCTATAAAAAAGGATCCTCCAGATATATTTTCTCTAAGCTCTCTTCTCCTTCTTAAAATTCTACTGAATTCTTTTCTGAGTACTCCATTCCTATTGGTCAAAAGAGCTGTCTTGATCATCGAAGGGTACTGTCGGAGCCACCACCATCGACTCTGGATGGGACTTTATTTTGTAGGTCATCGACGATGACCTCTTCTTTCTTAACTCCAGCTTGATCCGACGTCAATCAGATTCTACACTAACAGGATTGACGCTAGAGGAAGGGCCCTCTGTTCCTGAGGTATCCTTATTCTTAAAGAAGTGCTCAGTCGATCCTGTGGATCTTCTTCTTCAAGGTTCATCTCCATCCTCTCCCTCAATCCCAAGAAATGCTTCCAAAGAAGGTGACTATCCGGAGATCTACCGCTTCTGTCGCTAGATCTGAGCCAGATCCATCCATTCCTGCTCCATCATCGGTGCTTCAATCTTCTCCTCCACCGACGGTCGTGATAGATCCAAAGCGATTTAATCTGTTGATGCAGCGGGTTCAGTGTCTCACCGAAATGGTGCAAGCCATGCGGCAGCCCTCGATGGTGGTTTCATCAAAAAATCCACCATCAGGATATTAAAAATCGATCCCAAGAAGGAGCACTTGGGCTAGCATACCCATCTCCCCTGGAAAAGAGAAACAGAGAGCAGAGGATCCTTATTCGAATCATGATTCTTCTCTAAAAGAGACCTTCCCCATCTACAGTCGAAAGCCTTCTAAGATCTGTGATTGAGATGCATCTTCAATCAAAAACTACGGAAGATGAACCAATGGATTGAGGAACTCCACCACATCGCCCTGACTCATCATGACGACGTCCGCATCGATCCTCCTTTTTTTTCTCGAATTATGCAAGAGCCCATTCTGCTGAACTTCAAGCTCCCCCAATTTGAAAGCTACGATAGAATCTCTGATCCGGTCGATCATCTGAAGGCCTTTCAAACCATAATGCTGCTCCATGGCACATCAGACGCCATCTTATACCAAACTTTTTCGTCTACCTTAAAAGAAATAGCAAGAAACTGATACCCGCACTTAAGCTGGGTACCATCTTTTTCTTCGATCAAATAAGCCATCAGTTTGTGGCTCACTTCGCTAGCAGTCGATGTCCCCACCGAGGTTCGGATTTTTTGATGAATATCAAGCAGAAGGAGGGGAGAATCTATCCGAACTTATGTCATCCGATTTAATGCTGCTGCATTGAAGGTCCGGAACCTAGATCAGTTTGTTGCAATGGCCGTACTCAAAGACGGCCTTCAGAAGAATAATTTGTTGTTCTCCCTAGAGAAGAAGTACCCTAGGAACTTTGTCGATTTGCTAGCTCGGAAGGATATGCCCGAGCGGAAGAAACCTTCAAGTTGAAGGATGAGAAAGCCATAGGAGAGCGGTGGGTGAGCAAGTCTAATAAACCCATAGCTGATGGAGGGCCGAATGAAGTTAAGCCACGCTCACGGACTCCCTTCGAGCGCAAGTGAGTTCGAACTTCTTTTTGAGCTTGTCGTCAAAAAAGTCTCGATAGAAGGGCACGACAAAGTTTTTCTCCAAAAAGATTTTACAATTACACCCCCCTCAATGCTCCATAGATGTCGGTTTGAAGCAAGAGAAGATCGACCGAAGGCACTACCACAGCCAGAACCATCAAGGAGGAAGGAACAATAAGAAGATCGACCGTCTCTCGACATCATCAACATTATCTTTGGGAGACTTAGTACTTCAACAAGCCACCATCTCTTAGCCTCATAGCCAGGAATAACTTGTCCCAAATTGGAAAGGCCCGTATGAAATAGAGAAGGTCGTCTGGTCTGGAGCTTATCGCCTGAAGGAGCTCGGAGGAACAATGCTCCCACGATCTTGAAATTCAAAAAATCTAAGAATATACTGCTAGTAATTTTTCTTCAATAAAACTCCTCCATTTCAATATTATTATTTCTTGATGCAAAAACTATGTGATGATAGGAAAGAAATAATTAAAAGTGGCCATGTTAGGAATAGAAGGAGAACCTCGTCCTAACATGAGCAAGTCGAAGACCTTCGATTTTTAAGATAGAAGGAGAACCTCATCCTTTAGACGAAGTGAGGAGAGAGGTCCTAACAATAATCCTTATGTATCCCTACATCTCGTTAGGAATAGAAGAAGAACCTCGTCCTAACATGAGCAAAGTCGAAGGCCTCGTTCATTTTAGATGAGATGAGGGGAGAGGCCCTGACAACAGTCCTAATATGCCCCTACAGTCCATTAGGAATAGGAGGAGAACCTTATCTTAACATGAGCAAAGTCGAAGGCCTCGTTCATTTTAGATGAGATGAGGGGAGAGGCTCCGACAACGGCCCTTATGTGCCCTTATAGTCCATTAGGAACAGGAGGAGAATCTCGTCCTAACATGACCAAAATTGAAGGCTTCATTCATTTTAGACGAGATGAGGGGAGAGGCCCTGACAATGGCCCTAATGTGCCCCTACAGTCCATTAGGAATAGGAGGAGAACCTCGTTCTAATGTGAATAAAGTTAAAGACCTCATTCATTTTAGACGAGGTGAGAAGAGAGGTCATGACTCGATTGGAGATAAGATCTCTCCCTGAGCCTCAACCTCAATAGGAGATAAGATCTCCTTCAACCTCGGTCGGAGATAAGATCTTTTTCGAGTTTCAACTTTAATAAGAAATAGGATCTTCTTCAACCTCGACTGGAGATAAAATTTTCTCCAAGCTTCAACTTCAATAGAAGATAGAATCTCCTTCAACCTCAATAAAAGATAAGATCTCCTACAACCTCGGCTGGAGATAAGATCTTTTTCGAGCTTCAACTTCAATAGGAGATAAGATCTCCTACAACCTCAGTTGGAGATAAAATCTCCTCCGAACTTCAACTTTAACAGAAGATAGAATCTCATACAATCTTGACTGAAGATAAGATCTCTTCCGAGCTTCAACTTCAATAGAAGATAAGATCTCTTACAACCTCGACTGGAGATAAGATCTCCTCCGAGCTTCAACTTTAATAAAAGATAGAATATCCTTCAACCTCAATAGGAGATAAGATTTCCTACAACCTCGACAGAAGATAAGATCTTCTCCGAGCTTCAACTTCAATAGGAGATAAGATCTCCTATAACCTCGGCTGAAGATAAGATCTTCCCCGAGCTTCAACTTCAATAGAAGATAGAACTCCACAACCTCGATTGGAGATAAGATCTTTTCCGAGTTTCAATCTCGACTGGAGATAAGATCTTCCCCGAGCTTCAACCAAAATAGGGGATAAGATCTCCTATAACCTCGGCTGGAGATAAAATCTTCTCCGAACTTCAACTTCAATAGAAGATAGGATCTCTTACAACCTCGATTGGAGATAAGATCTCTTCTGAGTTTCAACCTCGATAGGAGATAAGATCTTCCTCAAGCTTCAACTTCAATAAGAGATAAAATCTTCTTTAACCTCGGTCAGAGATAAAATCTCTTCCGGACTTCAATCTCGATTGAAGATAAGATCTCTCCTGGGCTTCAACCTCAGTTGGACATAAGATCTCCCTCGAGCTTCAACTTCAAAAGAAGATAAGATCTCTCTCAATCTCTATGGGAGACAAGATCTCTTTCGAGCTTCAACTTCAATCGAAGATAAGATCTCCCTCGAGCTAGAATCTCAATAGGTACAGAGCTCAGAAAATAACTTCGACAGTCATCTTTTTTATACTTTCTTTCTTCAAATTTCGAAGTCGAAAGTGGAGGGACTAGTGTTGGAGATAAATTTCACTCCCATCGAAGTTCAGTCTGATGCTTAGCCTAATGTAACTGATAATCATAAAAGAATTTCAATCAAAAATTTTTTCTTCAGCGGCCAAATTTCTTCCAAACTTTTTCAATAGTCGAACTCCTCCAGAAGCCGAACTCCTTCTAAACTTCTTCTTCGGTCGGATTTCTCTAGCAGCCGAACTCCTTCCGAACTTCTTCTTTAGTTGGATTCCTCTAGGAGCCAAACTCCTTCCAGATTTTTCCTTCAGTCGGATTTTTCTAACAGTAGAACTCCTTTCGGACTTCTTCTTCAGTTGAATTTCTTCAGTAGTTGAACTCCTTCCGGACTTTTCCTTCAATCAAATTCCTTTAGGAGCCGAACTTCTTCCAAATTTTTTCTTCAATCGAATTTCTTTAGGAGCCGAACTCCTTCCAGACTTCTTCTTTAGTTGAATTCCTCTAAGAGCCAAATGTTAGATATATGTGCCCTAAAAACCAAAATTGGCTGATACTTGTAATACACTTCTAGGGGCAAAATTATAATTTTAACTAAACTCAATAAAATGGATTATTTTCTATCACATATGTGTATTTAGTGTCTGTGATACATCCTTTGAGTTAATGGTAATGATAATTCATATTTTCAAGAGTTAAAAATTTAAGACATGAATAATCATTATTAACTCATAAAATGCTCCCAACCATAGGATCATCATGAGGATGATGATTGATCTAGAAGGTTGGTGTACAATCATTTTTCATTAGTAGATGAGTCTTGAGTCTATGGTGTGGAGACACCGGAGCAAAAGTATAGAAACTCGTTAGAGAACGAGGGCACTGAGCGTGACCACCTTGAGTAGTCATTAGAAAGTCTACCTTCTCGTCAATGGTTGACTCGATGCTGCAGTGGTGTGTTTGATTCTTTGACCTGAGGTGCATCAATAGCTCACCTTGAGGGTGTTATAGTTTGACTACACCATAACTCGATCTTCTAGCCATACGAAATTCTGAGATGTATGTTGGCTATAGCATGTTCATTGTAGAAACTGGATTACATCAAGATGGAATCTATCTACCTCGATGGTAGAGGAGCAGCCTTATGATGATCATGAGAATCAAGTCCAGAAGTTCATGACCATGGCAGAGTGAAATAATAGAAAGAATTTCTATTTAGATTTTCACATCGGACTTGAATCGAATGATTACATCATATGATAGAGACTAGGGTTTGACGAGTTCACCTAAATCCTAATCTGATCAGGACTCAAGATAGAAGAACTTAATCACACAGGTAGCTGCACCAAGAGGTTCGCATTCAGCTCTGATGGGTTGCCACCATATACTGCTAGGTGTCACTGATGGATTTTGGGAGCAATTAGAATGATTTAGATGATCGATCATTCTAGCTGTTCGAATCAGAAGAGTTCTGATCCATCGAAAGAAGTTTCGATGATGTCGATGATAGAGATCATGACATATCTCCATTACCATACAGAACTGAATCCTAACTGGATCACACAAATAAGGGTTTGAATCTGGTGATCATCAATTGAACTAATCTAGTTCAATTGATCTGAATGAGATTCAATTAGGTTCAAGAAAATCATGCTAGCACTCGATTGAACCTAACGTTCTTCTTTTACTATCATAAATAGTTATCCTGACTGAGCCAAAGAGTTTGTGCTCGATCAGAGGCCTTCACTTGGTCTGACTGAAGTCTGTCTAGGTCAGAAAAGAATTGTCTTATTTTGTAAGATAATACCTACCATTTTTGGTCACCTACCATTTCTTCGTCCTTTGACTTTGGTCAAAAGTTGACCTTTGACTGGTCAAATGTTGACCATTGACACTTTGACTTCTGTCCACGTGTCACGCACCTATTGGAGAGCTGGTGGGGGCTTGTCCTCCTGCCAGAAACCTGGCAAGGAGGAGGGCGCACGCCACCCTTGGCGTGTGCCCAAGCAGGAGGCGCCCAGGAGTTCCTGTTGGACAAGGACTCCATCTCCATTTTGGATTTTGATTAGACTTCTCCTAAGAACCAAGTTTGACTGATCTTAGGTGCCATCTAAGGAGGAATCCAAGGGACTCTATTTCCACCAATCAGATTTAGATCTGATTTCACAAAGGATTGTGATTGGTTGGAAAGAAGAGGAGTTGGATCATGCATAGTCTATAAATAAGACCCTACGCCCAACTCAAGGAGTAATCTAAAATTAATTAAAAATTCTCCACACCCCAAGGCTGTCTCCCTCCTCCTCCTCTATGCCAAGTCCATCTTCTCCCTCTCCTCTCCACGCCCAAAGGTGTTTGGGATCCAAGTTGGTGCAATCCAGATGAGAGAGGCGACAGAAAGCTAGAAGGCTGCGCTGCTGCAAAGGACAACTGCTGATCTTCAAAAGATATTTTGAAGATCCTCCAAATCAGATCCAGATTTAATTTTTAGAGATGTGATAGAGAAGAAGAGGATCTTCAGATCCAACCCAAGTGGATACCAGTAGAGGTCAGGCACTTGCATGGCTAGATCCAGAACCTTCCGCTGCTTACAGGATCATCAATGGGTAATAAGATTACCCTACATCAAGGTAAATTAAATTAAATTTAATTTATTTAGATTTTATTTTTATTATTAGAATAATAAGGATCAGATTTAAAACATCTCAAATCTAATTAGGATCAAAGAAAAAAATTTTTAAAATATATCTCTTGATTCGATCAGATCTGAACGAACCTGATCCAAAAAATCAGGATTTTTCCTTCAACTGATATCAGCGCCATGGTTTTAAAGTATTCAGATCTAATTTTAAATTTATTTTAATTAAAAAATAAGTAATTTCAGATGTTATATGAGATGTGATAAGATCTGAAATCAGAAAAAATTAAAATTAAATGATTTGGATCTAAGATTAGAAAATATGTACGACTAGTTCTAAAATAGAATAGTTCTATAGAATAGTCTTGCATGTTTACAATTTATTTTGATTAAATCATATTTTAGATCTATTTATTTACTACTTTTTAATATTATAATTATTATAATAACATATAAAAAATAGTGATTAAAAATTATTTAATTTTAAACATCATATGAGATATGATTGATGCATGTCTAGACTAGTTGTAGAATAGTTCTACATAGTTATCTAGATTAGAGTTTATTTTGATAAGATCAATTTAAATCTAATTTTTTAGATTATTATGAGATAATTTAGATCTGAAAATATGCATGATTCGATACATGAGATGTATGCAAAATATGCCATGATTAGATTTAATTTGTATATGAGATATATGATATAGATCTAAAATTTTTTTGTAGTATTACATGTTCCTGATTAAGGCATTCCTCTTGGCCATCCAGTCATAAAAATGAAGAAGAGTTTAAAGGCCCTCTCCTCCCATCCGATGGGGTGTTCTTATGATGTGTAGGGATGCTGCACGTTCGTCCTTAATCAGAAACCCAAAACTTACTTTCTACAAAATCCTAGATCCTGAAACCCTAGGATTTATTGTGCATATTTTGTTTATGAACCCTACTTAATTAAAAATTAAGATTATGAAATATTAATTAGATCTAAAATTGAGAATTTCAGATCTAAGACATATTCATAATACTGGGTTCGGGCTTGGGTAGCTCAATTAGGTCTAAGCGGTTGATCAAATCGAATCAAGAGTTGGTTAGATGGGATCAACAATGCTTAAATTGATCAGCCTAACAGGATTATGTCTGGGTCAAGATTGAGTCATGATAAAGTAAGATCTAATTAGGCTTAAAGGCTAGAGTCTGGATTGTAGTCTAACCCAATTAGTTACGACTCAATAATTTGGTGTTTAAGGTAAGTTTGGCACATACGATCGACTGATTTTTAATTGGGAGCTACTCGATCTGAATGCATTCTTATATGAGTTAATGGCATATCCCTTCCACCGGTCTCACTTACCTGGCCATATCTGTTGAACCCAGTTCTGATTTGAGGTGGTCAATAATCCAAGCTAACCCATGCCACTAGGTTAGTCATAATTGTTATGACTATGACAAGTCTAGTTTAATGAGACCTGAATCAATTCTTCCTAAGAAAAGATTAAGTCTGAGGTCTTCCACCATTGTAGATGTGCGGACCCTTCTGGGGTTGATTGTTCTCGACTGGATATAGTGGCTCAGTTGCATCGAAAAGATGCAACCATGTCTATTAGGCATTGGATGCTATGGGCTGGAGGATGAGTTGGGCTCAATATTTTAGGATACGGTGAGAGACTCAATTAGGAATCCAGTTTGTGCAAATGGTGGGTCTGACTTAACTAAGGAGTGGATCAATATTTTGGATACGGTGAGATTCATGAATTAGAGACCAAGTTTGGGTGCACCATGATTAGAGAATCATTGAACAAGAGTTGTTCACTCATTGGCTAACCCATCACCAATAACTGTTAGGTGAGGTGATGAGTCAGTTGGTGAGACCACACCATCCACTAGAAAATCATTAATCGTGGAGATTTTTGCATCTCTATAGAGGAAGTATAGAAATCCAAAAAAATAGTGAAAGCTAATTTATTTAAAAATAAAATTTTTAAATAAATTGGTCAAGTCATAATTACAAGTATCTAACTAGAATCTTTGACTCTCTATAGAAAAATATCTGCGTCCAATCCATTGGCACGTATCCTGGACACACATAGACTGACCGAACCCAATTATAAAGATTGACTCAGGAACTATAAAATAGTTTTGGGTTCTGAGAAGTTAACACATGTATTGGACCAGGACCCTCCCATCTTACCAGCCCGTCCATCCACAGAATAGAAAGCGTCTCTGAAAAAAATGGATAGACGAAGATAATAAGGTCAAATATTACATGTTGGGCTCGATGTCTGATGAGCTCCAACACCAACATGAAGATATCAGGATTACTCGTCAAATATTGGCTCATCTACAAGAGATGTTTGGTGAACAGAGTCGCGTAGCTAAATATCAAGTCACGAAATAACTTTTTAAGGCTAAGATGCGTGATGGGCAGTCAGTCCAAGATCACTGTCTGATGATGATCAAGGACATGAAAGAGCTTAAGAAGCTCGGTGTGAAGTTAGACTTGGATCTGCAGAATGATATTATTCTGCAATCCTTGACTGATGCATATGGGCAATTCATCATGAATTATCACATGCATAAACTTCAAAACTTTTTGACCGAATTAATGAACATGCTGGTCATTGCTGAGCTTTCTATGAAAGGTTCTAAAGGCTCAGTTCTTACTATGGAACGGACTTCTTCTAAAAGAAAGTCTTATGGAAAGAAAAAGAAGTCTGTAAAAAAGTAGAAGATGGAAGGAGGAAAGAAGAAGAAGGCAGAGCCGAAGATGAAAGCCGCTGTCAAAGAAAAGTATTTCTATTGCAACAGCGACGGTCACTGAAAGTGGAACTATCCTACTTACTTGGCCATCCTGAAGAATAAGAAGGAAGGCCCTTCTGGAGGTATGCTCATTATTGAGTCTAATCTTATGATTTCTTCTACATCCAGTTGGGTGCATGACTCTGATTCTAGTACTCATCTATGTACTTTCATGCAGGATCTTGAGGATAGCAGAGGTTGAGGGATGGAGACATGATCCTATGCGTCGGTAATGGAGCAAGAGTTGCTGCAGCGGTGGTGGAAACATATCCTCTTCGATTACCATCTAGTTTATACTTAGTTTTGAAAGATTGTTATTATGTGCCTGCAGCTAGCAGAAATTTGATTTCTGTTTCATGCTTAGCACTAGAAGGCTATGTAATTACCTTCTTTAAGGACCATTGTAACATTCTTTATGAAAGAAATAAAATTACAAATGATTTTTTTATTAACGATCTTTATCAGCTACATATTGATGTATTTGTTCTAACTATCGAGCGAAACGTGAATGCCAAATGACCTAGGGATAGTCCAAATGACAGATATCTATGGCACCTAAGATTAGGTCATATAGTAGAAGATAGGATCAACAAATTGGAGAAAAATGGACTATTGAGTCCGTTGACTTTCGAGTCATATCCAACTTATGAATTTTGTCTTCAAGACAAAATGACTAAACTTCCTTTTGTTGGACATGAAGAAAGGACCATAGATCTTCTTACCCTAGTACATACTGATGTGTGTGACCCATTTGATATACCGGCTAGAGATAATTTTGTCTACTTTATTATCTTTATCGATGATCTGTCTAGGTATGAGTATGTGTATCTTATGAGACACAAGTCTGAAGCTTTTGAAAAGTTTAAAGAATTCAGACATAAAGTAGAAAAACAAACTAGAAAACCCATTGAGATTCTTCGATTAGATCGAGGAGGTGAATACCTTAGCCGAAAATTCCTAGACTATCTTAAGAAAAATGGCATAGTCTCTCAATGGACTCCATCAGGAACATCTCAACTCAACGAGATTTCAGAACGGAGAAATCGGACTCTATTGGTTATGGTCTAATCTATGATGAGCTTCACAGACCTCCCTGATTTTCTTTGAGGACACTCATTGTTAACTTTAATTTATCTACTGAATAGGATTCCTCCTAAGATCATTCCTACCACATCGTATGAGATATGGCACGGTAAGAAACCAAGTCTGAGTCATCTCAGAATTTAGGGTTGTCCGGCTCATGTCAAAAGATAATAAGTGGATAAGTTAGAGTTTAAATCCTTCAGAGCTCGATTCATAGGATATCCTAAAGAGTCATTAGGATACTCTTTCTACATTTCAGAAGACCATAATGTGATTGTGAGTCGACATGCCATCTTTTTTGAAAAATAGTTTATTCAAGATAGTGACATTAAAAAGCAGATTAAGCTTGATGAGAAAGTCTCACAAGTACAACGAGCTAAGGACCAATTGAAACCAAATCAAGTTGAGCCAATAAGAACACTATCTCCTCTATCTCGTAGATCGAAAAGAGTTTCTCATCCTCCTGAAAGATACTTAGGTATTATTTCAGAGAAAGTAGAGAAAATATTCCTCATAGGTAATGGTGCTCATGGTGATGATTTCAAAATCTATAATGAGACGATATCAGATATCGACTTCAAGAAATGGCTAGAGGCAATGCAGTCAGAAATTGACTCGATGCACTCAAACCAAGTCTGGACCTTGGTAGATTTATCAGAAGGTGTAGTATCTATTGGGTATAAATGAATCTTCAAGAGAAAGATTGGTGCAGATGAAAATGTGGAGACATTCAAGGCTAGACTAGTGGCAAAAGGTTATAGTCAATGCGAAGGCATTGACTATCAGGATACCTTTTCCTCGGTGGTTATACTAAAATTCATCCGCACATTGCTTGCCGTTGCAGCCTATTTCAATTATGAAATATGGCAAATGGACGTGAAAATGATATTTTTAAATAGATATCTTAAAGAAGATATCTATATGGAATAGCCGCTAGATTTCACATCCAGTGATACTAATCACAAGATTTGCAAACTGCTACAAAGTTCCATATATGGACTTAAGCAAGCATCTCGGAGCTGGAACACTCATTTCAATGATGTGATCAAAATATTTAGTTTCATAAAAAATGAAGAAAAACTGTATCTTCAAAAAGATCAGTGGGAGCGCTGTTGTCTTCCTCGTATTGTACGTGGATGATGTTAGATATATGTGCCCTAGAAGCCAGAATTGGCTGACACTTATAATACACTTCTAGGGGCAAAATTATAATTTTGACTATAATCAATAAATGGATTATTTTCTATCACATATGTGTATTTAGTGTCTGTGATACATCCTTTGAGTTAATGATAATGATAATTCATATTTTCAAGAGTTAAAAATTTAAGACATGAATAATCATTATTAACTCATAAATTGCTTCTGACCATAGGATCATCACGAGGATGGTGATTGATCCGAAAGGTTGGTGTACAATCGCTTCTCTTTAGTAGATGAGTCTTGAGTCTACGGTGTGGAGACACCAGAGCGAGAGTACAGATACTCGTTAGAGAACGAGGGCACTGAGCGTGACCACCTCGAGTAGTCATTAGGAAGTCTACCTTCTCGTCAATGACTGACTCGATTGCTGCAGTAGTGTGTCTAGTTCTTTGACCTGAGATGCATCGGCAGTTCACCTTGAGGGTGTTATAGTTTGACTACACCATTACTCGGGTCTCCTAGCCATAGGAACCGAGGTGTATGTTGGCTATGACATGTTCATTATAGGACTGGATTGCATCAAGATGGGATCTATCTACCTCGGTGTAGAGGAGCAGCCCTGTATAATCATGAAATCAATCCTGAAGCCATGGCCATGGCAGAGTGAAATAATAGAAAGAGTTTCTATTTAGGTTTTCATATTGGACTCGAATCGAATGATTATATCATATGACAAGACTAGGGTTTGACGAGTTCACCTTATCCCTAATCTGAGCGGGCTCAAGATAGAAGAACTTAATCACACAGGTAGCTTGCACCAAGAGGTTCGGCATCAGCTCTAATGGGTTGCCACCATATACTGCTAGTGTCACTGGTGATTTTGGAAGCAATTAGAATAATTTCATGATGATCGATCATTCTAGACTGTTCGAATCAGAAGAGTTTCTTATCTATCAAAAGGAGTTTCTGATGATGTCGATGATAGAGATCATGACATATCCATTACCTATCAGAACTGAACCTAACTGGGTCACCACAAACAAGGGTTTGAATCTGGTATCATCAATTGAACTAATCTAGTTCAATGATCTGAATGAGATTCAATTAGGTTCAAGAAATTGTGCTAGCACTCGATTGAACCTAACGTTCTTCTTTCTATCATAAATAGTTGTCCTGCTGAGCCAAAGGAGTTTGTGCTCACAGAGGCCTTCATATGGTCTACTTAGAGCTGTCCAAGTGAAAAGGTTAGTCTTATTTGAGTGACATACTAGCCATTTTTGTCACCTGCCATTTCTCGTCTTTGACTTGTCAAAAAGTACCTTTGACTGTCAAAATTGATCTTGACTTGACTTTCCACATGTCACACCTATTGGAGGCTGGTGGGGCCTGTCCCGCCTGCCAGAACCTGGCAAGGAGGAGCGCACGCCACCCTTGGCGTGTGCCCCAAGAGGAGGCGCCAGGAGTCCTTGTTGGATAGGACTCCATCTCCTTTTTGGATTTCCATTAGATTCTCCTAAGAACCAAGTTTGACTGAGTCTTAGGCCCTCTAAGGAGGAATCCAAGGGGTTCTATTCCCACCAATCAGATTTAGATCTGATTTCAAAAGGGTTGTGATTGGTTGGAAGAAGAGGAGTTGGATTCATGCTAGTCTATAAATAAGACCCTGCGCCCACTCAGAATATTAAAATGCAATTAAAAGATTTTCCATGCCCCAAGGCTGCTCTCCTCCTCTCCTCCCATGCCTAAACCTTCTCTCCTTCTCCTCTCCACGCCAAAGAGTTTTGATTTAGGTTGGTGCATTCAGTCAAAAGGAAAGGCGATCAAAAGCTAAAAGGCGGCTGCTGACAAGGACGACTGCTATCTTCAAAAGAAGTTTTGAAATCCTCCAGATCAGATCCAGATCGATTTTTGGAGCATGATAGAGAAGAAGAGGATCTCCAGATCCAATCGAGTAGATATACCGGTAGAGGCCAGGCCTTGCATGGCTAGATCCAAAACCTTCCCGCTGCATCAGGATCATCTACAGGTTAAGGATTACCCAAATCAGGTAAATTAATTTGATTTAATTTATTTAGATTTTATTTTTTATTAAGAAGAAAAGGAATCGATTGAAATATTTTCAATCTATTGATTCAAGAGAAAAAATTGAAAATATATCTCTGATCGATTCAGATACTGACGAACCTGTGTGAAAAATCAGGATTTTTCCTCAATACATTCCACCTATTGGGAATGATATTCCCATGTTGACAACAGTCAAATTATGGTTGTCCAAGGAATTCTCCATGAAAGACCTAGGTGAAGCATCCTTTATTCTAGGAATTAAGGTCTATAGGGATAGACCGAATAGGATGCTAGGACTTTCACAGAAGATGTACATAGAGGAAAGTACTAAAGAGGTTTAGTATGGAAAACTCTAAGAGGGGATTAATACCCTTCAGACATGGTATTCATCTTTCCAAGAAGATGTGCCCCTAGCACACCTGAGGAAATAGAACGCATGAGCAAGATCCCTTATGCTTCTGCAATAGGGAGCCTCATGTATGCCATGCTATGTACACGACCTGATATAGCCCATGCTGTGAGTGTCACAAGCAGATATCAGTCAAATCCAGGTGAAGAACACTGGACTTCTGTGAAATGTATCCTTAAGTACTTGAGAAGAACTAAGGATATGATGTTGGTCTTTGGTAATGGAGAACTCCAAGTCCAGGGATACACAGACTCGGATTTCATGTCCGATATAGATGATCGAAAGTCGACATCTGGAAGTCTGTTTGTGTGCAATGGTGGTGCTGTCAGCTGAAAGAGTTTCAAGCAAATCATGATAGCAGATTCCACCATGGAAGCAGAATATATCGCTGCATCAGAGGCTGCGAAGGAAGCATTCTGGTATAAGAAGTTTGCTGATAGAAATTGGAGTAATGCCATCAGATGCCATTCCTCTATACTGCGACAACAATGGCGCCATAGCCCTTGCTAAGGAGCCGAGGTCTCACCAGAAAGTTCAAGCACATTGAGCGGCGATACCACCTCATCCGCGATTACCTTGAGAAGGGTTACGTCGAGGTCAAGAGAGTCAACTCCGCAGATAATGTGGCAGACCCACTTACAAAGCCGTTGGGACAACAGAAGATCGAAGCCCACCTTGAGAAGATGGGACTTAGACTTGTAGCCAATTGGCTTTAGGACAAGTGGGAGATTGTTAGATATATGTGCCCTAGAAGCCAGAATTGGCTGACACTTGTAATACACTTCTAGGGGCAAAATTATAATTTTGACTAAAATTAATAAAATGGGTTATTTTCTATCACATATGTGTATTTAGTGTCTGTGATACATCCTTTGAGTTAATGGTAATGATAATTCATATTTTCAAGAGTTGAAAATTTAAGACATGAATAATCATTATTAACTCATAAAATGCTTCCGACCATAGGATCATCACGAGGATGGTGATTGATCCGGAAGGTTGGTGTACAATCGCTTCTCTTTAGTAGATGAGTCTTGAGTCTACGGTGTGGAGACACCGGAGCGAGAGTACAGGTACTCGTTAGAGAACGAGGGCACTGAGCGTGACCACCTCGAGTAGTCATTAGGAAGTCTACCTTCTCGTCAATGACTGACTCGATGCTGCAGTAGTGTGTCTGGTTCTTTGACCTGAGGATGCATCGGCAGTTCACCTTGAGGGTGTTATAGTTTGACTACACCATTACTCGGTCTCCTAGCCATATGGAACCCTGAGGTGTATGTTGGCTATAGCATGTTCATTGTAGGAACTGGATTGCATCAAGATGGAATCTATCTACCTCGGTGGTAGAGGAGCAGCCCTATGATGATCATGAGAATCAAGTCCAGAAGCCCATGGCCATGGGCAGAGTGAAATAATAGAAAGAGTTTCTATTTAGATTTTCACATTGGACTCGAATCGAATGATTACATCATATGACAGAGACTAGGGTTTGACGAGTTCACCTTAACCCTAATCTGATCGGGGCTCAAGATAGAAGAACTTAATCACACAGGTAGCTGCACCAAGAGGTTCGCATTCAGCTCTGATGGGTTGCCACCATATACTGCTAGGTGTCACTGGTGGATTTTGGGAGCAATTAGAATGATTTAGATGATCGATCATTCTAGCTGTTCGAATCAGAAGAGTTCTGATCCATCGAAAGGAGTTTCGATGATGTCGATGATAGAGATCATGACATATCCCATTACCATACAGAACTGAACCTAACTGGGTCACACAAACAAGGGTTTGAATCTGGTGATCATCAATTGAACTGATCTAGTTCAATTGATCTGAATGAGATTCAATTAGGTTCAAGGAAAATCGTGCTAGCACTCGATTGAACCTAACGTTCTTCTTTTACTATCATAAATAAGTTGTCCTGACTGAGCCAAAGGAGTTTGTGCTCAATCAGAGGCCTTCATATGGTCTGACTGGAGGTTGTCCAAGTCAGAAAAGGTTGTCTTATTTTGTAAGACATTACCTGCCATTTTTGGTCACCTGCCATTTCTTGTTCCTTTGACTTTGGTCAAAAGTCTACCTTTGACTGGTCAAATGTTGACCATTGACACTTTGACTTTTGACCACATGTCATGCACCTATTGGAGAGCTGGTGGGGGCCTTGTCCCCTGCCAGAACCTGGCAAGGAGGAGGGCGCACGCCACCCTTGGCGTGTGCCCAAGTTGGAGGCGCCTAGGAGTCCTTGTTGGATAGGGACTCCATCTCCTTTTTAGATTTCGATTAGACTTCTCCTAAGAACCAAGTTTGACTGGTCTTAGGCACCCTCTAAGGAGGAATCCAGGGGACTCTATTCTCACCAATCAGATTTAGATCTGATTTCACAAAGGGTTGTGATTGGTTGGGAAGAAGAGGAGTTGGATCATGCATAGTCTATAAATAAGACCCTGCGCCCAACTCAAGGAGTAATCTAAAATCAATTAAAAATTCTCCACGCCCCAAGGCTGTCTCCCTCCTCCTCCTCCATGCCAAGTCCATCTTCTCCCTCTCCTCTCCACGTCCAAAAGGTTTTGGATCCTTGGTTGGTGCAATCCAGATCAAAGAAAGGCGATCAAAAGCTAGAAGGCTGCGCTGCTGCAAAGGACGACTGCTGATCTTCAAAAGATGTTTTGAAGATCCTCCAAATCAGATCCAGATCTAATTTTTGGAGACGTGATAGAGAAGAAGAGGATCTTCAGATCCAATCTGAGTGGATACCAGTAGAGGCCACACACTTGCATGGCTAGATCCAGAACCTTCCGCTGCTTATAGGATCATCAACGAATAATAAGATTATCCTACATCAAGTTAAATTAATTTAATTTAATTTATTTAGAGTTTATTTTTATTATTAGAATAATAAGGATCAGATCTGAAATATTTTAGATCTGATTAGGATCAAAGAGAAAAATTTTTGAAATATATCTCTTGATCCGATCAGATCTGAACGAACTTGGTCTGAAAAATCAGGATTTTTTCTTCACCAAACTTCTTTCGAACTTCTTCATTAGTCAAACTCCATCCAGATTTCTCCAATAGATTACTTTCAAATTTCAAATAGTATTTCTTTCGGATGATCTCCTTTATTCGTATTCTCTTTAGGAGTCTGAACTTCTCTGAAATTGATATATGTCAAAACTCTTTACCAACCAACGCCTGCTTTCTTCAAACTTTGACTATTAAATCTCAACGAATGGATACATCACGATAATGAACATCTCTCTCCATAACAAACTCCATGTGGCCCTGAGCAGCCCACTATCAGACGATTACAACTATCATTTATCAATCTGCTATAAATGACCTCACTACCGGATGGTTACGACTGTCATTATCAGTCTACTATGGACGACACCTCTCTTCATAATAAATTTCATGTGGCCTCGAGCATCCTATGATCAGACGATTACGACTGTCATCTATCAGTCTGCTTCAGGCTCCGTCTATAAAAAGAGATCCTTAGATACGTTTTCTCTAAGCACTCTTCTTCTTCCTAAAATTCTGCTGAATTCTTTCCTGAGCACTCCATTCTTGTTGGCCAAAAGAGCTAACTTGATCATTAGAGGGTCCTATCGGAGCCACCACCATCGACTCCGGATGAAATTTTATTTTGCAGGTCATCGACGGTGACCTCTTCTTTCTCAACTCCAGCTCGATCCGGCATCAACCAGATTCTGCACCAACATGGTGCATAGATTCCTTTCCTTCTCGGATAGATGAGTCTTGAGTCTGTAGTATGGGATACTAGAGCGAGTATAGATGATTGTTGGAGAACAACGGTACTAAGCATGATTAATATAAGAAGTCACTTGGATGTCTACTCATTCATCAGTGATGTGCTCGATATTGCAGTGGTGTGACTGGTCCTTGACTTGTGGTATCTCGGCAATTCATGATGAAGTTATTGCTATGGTTTGACTGTACATTTATTTGGTTCCTAACTGTTCGGACCTTTATGGTACAAGTTGGCTGCAGTAGATTCACTATAGGAGTAGATTGCACCTAGATAGAATCTACCAATCTTGGTAGAAAAGTAGTCCTGTGCTATTTATAAGACTTAGTTCAGAAGACCTTAATCAAGGCAATGTGATTAATGAAAAGAGTTTTCATGAAAATTTATAAGATGAACTCGAGTCAAATAAATCTGATATATGACTGACAGTGAGGTTTGATGAGTATTCCTTAACCTCTGTCTAGTCGAAACTCACGATAAAAGAATTGTATCATACGGTAACTACACATAGGGATTCATCTTTTTAATTCTGCTGGATTGTCACTATATACTTTTAGGTATCACTAATAGATTATGAGACTCACAAGCATCAACTTGATGATCGATGATCCTTGATGGATAAAGTTGAAATCGTTCCAATCCATTAAAAGAAGTTTCAATGATATTATGATGAAAATTATAGTATATCTCACTATTAGACATAATAGAACCTATGGGGTCACACACAATCTAGATTTTTGACTAATCAGATGGTTAAATTACGATTATGAATTGCAGTAGAATCTAATTATTAATGTGACTAATAATTAATCCAATACAAAAATTGTAATAAATAAACTCACTATGAGTTAGTGAGTAATAGAAGGATTATTTAGCAATTAGATTGTAATTTGACTCAATTTAATTAAGCAATGGGGCTAGAATCAAAATCAGATCTAATTGAATTGGATTCAATTTGACTTGGTTTGGATTTAATTAAATCAAGTTTAATTGGATTATGAGATAATTCAATTACGAGGGAGATCAATTTTTAATTTGATTAGGATTTGGATGCCACTTAATTCCTAATTAGATTAGGATCTAATTAAGGAAGATTGGGTTTCTAGTTAGATTAGGATTTTTTCTCTTCTTAGGTGTAACCAATTTCTAATTAGTTTAGGCATTAATTAAGGCACCAAAAGAGATCCTAATTTAATTAGGATTCTCTTTCTTTTGTCCCCCAGAATAAACCCCATGCCAAACCCCCTTTCACATTGGAATGGGTTTCACGCCACCTTGTTTTTGCATGAGAAAAAATCCACACCCAAACCTCCTCCATGCCTCCAAGCTCTCTCTCTTTGGATTAGGATAAACTCTTATTCAAAAGGCTTTTGAATTTTGAATTTGAATCATTATATATGAGATAAGAATTTGACCCAATCTTTTTGGACGTCGAAATAAAAAGAGGAAGGGGCGTGGGTTTTAGTTTAGGCATATAATTCTTTAAGGCACATATTTTTGGGCGTAGGTTTTGGTTAGGTGTGGGATTTTAGAAAGAAAAAGAGAGTCTTTTTCTTCTTCTTCCTCATGTCCTTCTTCTTCTTTGAGAGAGGCTGAGAAAAAAGAAGAAGAGTTTTTCAACCATCAGAAAGCGGTCTCCATAAGGAAGCTAGCATCCTGTTAAGATCAAAAAGTCTCTAATCAGATCAAGACCTCGTATGAATACCTGCAGAAGTCGGACATTTGTGCGGTTTCAAGGAACCTAGAAGACATCTATGATCATCGATTCTCGGTGAAGAACTATTCATGCAAAGATATAAAGATTAGATCTTTCCTTTTCTTCTTTTGATTTCATTTCTGAATCCTATCTCTCATATAAAGATTCTGTTATGTAGTTTTAAGATTAGATCTTATGTATGCCTTTAACTGAAAAGAAGTTTTAACCTAGTTCTTATTTTCACTATAATATATATTTTTTAAAATCTTCATATACGAAACTACGGGTTTCTAACAGCAAAGCCATAACCCGTAAGCAATATATTATAATGATGCACGAACTATGATGCTTGGATTGATGGTCAACTAGCATTGGATACAATGGTTAAAAGATCCTGCATGATATTTTTTTTTTCTATTTTATTATATAAATATTAATTATTTTGTTACTTTAGGTCAAATAAAATTAGAATTGTTTGTTTGATCATAGTATTTTGTGAGGTTTGATATGGTCAAACAAATTATTAAGTAGTTGTAGTTAATATGGAAGAGTGGGAGAGTGTCCATGGCTAGCTAGGGGCTTGCGAGAAGTAAGACAGCAAAACATTAGAAGGTATAGATAAGTAACATTCTAAAATTTTAACATTAAACTTCTTATTTTATGCTAAGCGGGAACGGTAGGTAATTTATAAATATCCATCTAAGATTCTCTCAAATGACAAGAAAATCCATAATGAGAATTCCCCCTTATTACATAACCCAGAACCACACTACCATAAAATTTCACGATCTCACTCTTCTGTTTTACATTTTACAAAATTATTTCGCTTCAACGATGTAATCTTAATATTTGAGAAAGAAACCATGTTTATTTAGATTTAGGATGTCACCCAAAAATGATACGATTAACAAAGTATTGAGCTACGCCTATTTGTGATGAACTGGTCCTTTTTCTTTTTTCCTCATATTTCTATCGAACACTTGAGCATGCGAACGGCTCTGCATGGCTCAAGACCATGGGAATTATCTCCCATCGAGACAACGGAAAATGACAATCGAAGAGATAGAAGGATGATGATCATGCATAATTGAAATAACTTTAAAATCCGAGGGGTTTTGGGTAAGCCAGACGTTGTGGCACGTCTCCGTCCGATCCAGCTGTGGCCAGCTAAAGTGATAAAGAAAAGGACGACGCCCGCGTTGGAAGACGTCCGCAAAAGATCGGGAAAAGATCGTACGACCAGAGGGAGTGAGAGCGTGATGGAGAAAGAAAAGCTTGTAAGAACGAAGTAAAAATAATTCTTCTCCCATAAAATTCCATTTTCTCGTCTTCGTACCGTCTCACTCTCTCCAACTCCCTCTTCTCGCGGCTAACTGATTCTCACCAATTTGTTTTTTTAAAGAAAAAAAAATGTAGGAAAAAGAGATTTTTTAAAAAAGTTTTTTAGATCATTTTTACGAATGGACCCCATGGCCTCTTTCAAATTTGACCAAGGTTAGAATGAGATGGGAAAGGCTAAAGCAGGGAAGGAATCCAGAGAGCGTGAAACGGGAAAGGTGAAGAGGCGTTTCCCGTGGGGTCCGGCGTTGCATGGATGTGCGGCTCCCAAGAGCCGGTAAGCTGGATTTTTTGGAAAGTTCTCGACAATGATTTTTTTTGTAATTTAGGATTGCCATCTTATTATTATTATTATTATTTTATTATTATTATTATTATTTTTCTTATTTTTTTTTACCGGATGGAGCATCCTACTGAAAGTTTCATATCGTCAGATTATCTTCATGCCCAAAAGAAAAAAAAATAAAATAAAAGGTTAGATAATCATTTTTTTATGAAAAATATTACTATCAACTTTCTCCTCTCCATTTCTATCTAAAATAATGTCCCATGAATTGCTTAGTTTGTGACGCTCACTTCCATTTGGTATTTCGCACCAATCCCCAGTCGCCAAGTAGGATCAGTAACGTAGGACAGAATCCAGATATTTGTATGACAATTTTATTATCTTTAAAATTTATATGGCAAGAATGGTTAGGGACGTTGCATAATGTTTGCTAGCTATAAGATTGGTCACAGTGACCTTAGCGACCCCGATTAAGAAAGAAGTGTGATCGATGATAGTGTCAGGTGAGTATAATTTTAAAAAAAAAAACATTTACAACCTCGTCTACCCAACTGACAGATGCTAATGTTTATATATTATCTTAAGGATTTATAAAGAAGAGGTCGCTAGATATCAAAAATAAATTTCATAAAATATTAGTTTTTTGAAGCTGGCTTGGTCAAGCACGATGGCTTTATTAATTTCGGCCGACTCCTTAGCTTCACCAGTTTTGTCCTTTGTTCCTTGATAAAAATCACTAACCATGTGTGCTCTTCTGCGTGACAACGTAGTGGGTGGGGCAACTGCAATCGTTTTTTTTTTTTTTTTTTTTTGTTGGGTAGAGGGGTTGCAATCTTTAACATGCACATGTTAAGCTTCTCGGTATCTACTGGAACACAGGTCTTCTGAGCCTTCTCGAGCCTCAAACTGCGTCTTTTTGTGATGACTTCAGAAGTCGTGGTCTACGGTCAAAGGTCTCATAACTTCGGGAAAATGGTAGAGGGGCTACTCTGCTTTCATATTACTGGCATGGATCACCAACTTCCTCTCTGTTTCCTTAGCAGAGAGGGGCTAATTTCTTAGGTAATTATATTTTTATTCCTATAAAAAAGTATGGTGAATTTTGCAGACCAATCAGACAAATGACTTCAGATGATTGGAATGCTTTGATCATCTACAATTCACATTTCAAGTGAGGAGAACAAGGATGAAAGTAGATCAGATAATATTATCCGAATTTATTTTCATATCTAAATCTATCCGAATATGAATAAAAATTTGAGTATTCGACTAATATCTATATCCGTTAAAAGAAGAAAAGATATGGATATGAATATATATAGATAACTATCCAATCTATATCTAAATATCTAATTTTAATTGCGATCCTATTTAATTTTATGTAGCATCCATTAATTTTTAAAGAAAATAGATAATCATATTAACATCCTATTTATTACTTGATTTATCATCCACTTAGTAACATTTTTGATTCTGTGATTGTAAAATTTAAATGTCTAATTTAAATTCATATTCTCAATATCTGATTTGCATCCATAACTATTTAACATAAATATAGATATAAATTTTTTTATTTAATAAATATTTATTTTTATATTTATATTTTTTTAAAAATAAATATAGATATGAATATAGTGGTATTCGATCTATATTTGATCTGATTTCAATCATAGATCCAAGTCATATTGCAAGTACTATCGTGCAATAAATAATCATGATCATGAGAATCCCACATGGTATGGGAATCATGGAGATGATCAAGGATTGACACAAGATGCATGGACAAGCATGATTCGCAGATCAGACCTCTCCAATTCAAAGTATAAATAGAGAACTAGGAGATTTTACCTCTAGTTTTAAGGAATAAGACAATCATAAATGATTAAGATATACACTTTTGGGCATTGAAAGGCTCAAGAGAGCTCTTCGATCTCTCAAGCACCATATTTGAATGGTTAGCATGATCACCTAAAATAATAATTTTCTGAAAAATCAAGTTCAAAAGGTTGTCGATCTCTTGTCGATTCTTCTAACCTTTATAAAAAAAAAAAAAAAAAAAAAAAGGAGTTCAATTGCAAGTTCTACCCGTTGAGAGAGATCACTGAGACACGGTTTTTGTTGTGTATTTCTAATCATTTTCAAGTATTTCATATGACGGTCAGAAAATATGATAAAAGGAGGAACCTCTTTCACATGTGAGGGAAATTTAATAATGAGAAAAACGATTTACATCCATGACTTTTTTTTGGGTGTTGGCATGCCTTTTACTTGCATGCCTTTGCTTAATGGTGCCATCACTGGGGGATTTACAAACGCTAACTTCACATGCATGATGTAATAATTTCCAAGGTATCCTTTTTTTTTTTTTTTTCTTTCTTTTTTTTTGGGTGATAAAATGGGATGGAGTAGGTATATCCTTGTGAGGGTGGATGTGGATATGCCCCTCGTTTCATGCTCTACAGCAACTCATTCGCTAAGGTTTTAATGGTTGTTTCCCATTTCCCTCGACGGTATGTCCGGCTCCAGAGCAGGACCAATTTTTTCTAAAAAACTATGTTTTGAGAAATGGCTTTAAAAAAAAAAAATCTTTTATTTTCTTTCCTTTCACACCGACTAATATGTTGCGGCTACGAGGTTGTGGTTGAGAAGCAACTATTTTATGTGGTCCCTTCGACTGCCGAGCTGCTCTCCCAGAATCATGTACTCCTAAGATGTCACCACGCAATATAAATGCTTGCTGACTCGATTTTGGCCACCTTCGCCAAAGGTCTCTTCGCTGATAAGTTTTATGATTAGTTGGGGAGAAAAGGTCCGGCCCTTACGTCTCTAAGCAAGTATCCTAATGTACCATCGTATTTATTGTAAGGAAGGACAAAGGTCCCCTCGGCACCTAAATTGGCATCATGTGACTTGGCACCTAATTGGCACGTGCGAAACCTAAAATATCATACAACAAATTTGGAGCTTTTTTTAGGGAATAGGAGACTTCAAAGTTATACGATATGGGGATTAAAGTAAAACAAAGAAAATATTTTAAGCTCAGTTGCACGGTGCACTCCAAATGCTAGTAAAAACAAAGCAAATTTTGATGGAACTGAAAACGGTGAAGCCACGGGAGCATTAGCCAAAATAAATTAGGTGTCGTTCAGTGCCTGCAAATCATTGAAGACAGAGAGAGAGAGAGAGAGAGCATCAAACTTTGCTTGTAGCATGGGTTGAAGAACTTCAAAATGAAAAAAAATGTATTATATTGAAGATCCTACTCTCATCAAAGTTCAGTCTGATACTTAGTCTAATGCAATTGATAGTTATGAAAAAGCTTCGATTGAAAATTCTTTCTTCAGCAGTCGAATTCTGATCGAACTTTTTAACAGCCGAATTCCGACCGAACTTCTTTAGCAGCCGAACTCATTCAGCGGCCGAACTCCTTCCGAACTTTCTCCAGCAGCCAAATCCTAGCCAAACTTCTTCAAACACCTGGACTCCCTTCAGCGGCCGAACTCCTCCCAGACCTCTCTTTCAGTCGAATTTCTACAGGAGCCGAACTTCTTCCAGACGTCTCTTTCAGTCGAATTCCTTCAGAAGCCGAACTCCTTACTTGGATTCCTCTAGGAGCCGAACTCCTTTCGAACGTCTCCTTCAGTCAGATTTCTACGGGAGCCGAACTCCTTTCAAACGTCTTCTTCAGTCGAATTCCTTCAAGAGCCGAACTCCTTCCGGACCTCTCCTTCAGTCGGATTTCTATAGGAGCCGAACTCCTTCCAGACCTCTCCTTCAATTAGATTCCTTCAGGAGCCAAACTTCATCCGGACTTCTCCTTCAGTCAAACTTTATCTGGACTCCTCCAGCGGATTACTTTCAGATTTTAAGTAGTATTCCTCCTAGATGATCTCCTCTAGCCGTATTTTCTTTAAAAGTTTGAACTCCTCTAAAATTGATATATGTCAAAGTTCTTCACCAACCAACGCTTGCTTCCTTCGGACTTCGACTATTAAATCTCAATGAACAGACGATCCCACTACCAAACAGTTACGACTACCATTTATCAGGACGATTATGACTGTCATTTATTAGTTTGCTACAGACGACTCCACTACCAGATGGTTACGATAGGCTTCGTTTATAAAAAGGGATCCTTTATATACGTTTTCTCTAAGCTCTCTTCTTCTTCCCAAAATTCTACTAAATTTTTATCTGAGCACTCCATTTTTATTGGCCAAAAGAGCTGACTTAATCATCGAAGGATCCTATCAGAGCCACCACCATCGACTCTGGACGAAACTTGATTTTGCAGGTTACCGATGGTGACCTCTTCTTGTCCAACTTCAGCTCAATCCGACGTCAACCAGATTCTACACCATCTGGATTTGCGCTAGAGGAAGGACACCTCTTTTTTTAAGATTTTTTTGTTCTTAAAAGAGTGCTCAGTAGCGATCTCCCTTTTTTCTCTTTAGAGTTCTTTCAAAAAAAAAATGCCTCCTAGGAAAGCTTCAACCTTGTGATGAACGGCCTTTGTAGCCAAATTCCGTCCAGATCCATTCATTTTCGCTCCAGCTCTGGCAATTCAAGCTCCACCTATAGTCATGATGGATGCGGAGCAGTTCAACCTACTAGTCCAGTAGGTTCGCGGTCTCACAGAGGCAGTGCAGACCATACATCGGTAGATTCTGATGCCAATTCGACTGGAATAGGCTTTTTTAAAGCCCCATGATCCGATCGAAGGATGGTCAATTCGGGCTAGCCGGTTGGTGACCTCCAAAATGAAAAAATAGAGGATGAAGAGTCATTGCTCGGACCATGATTCGATCTTGGAGGAAGCTTTGCCCCCGTCCCATTAGAAAATTTTGGAGATCAACGATCGTGAAGATCTTCTGAATCAAAGACTCCAGAAAATAAGCCGATAAATTGAAGAGCTCCATCATACTTTGTCCTCACATGGTAATAATATTTGCATTGATCCTTCTTTTTCTCAGAGAATTATGCAAAAGCTCGTTCCGCCGAACTTCAAGCTTTCCTAATTTAAAAGCTACGATGGAACCTCTGATCCGATCGATCATCAAAAGGTCTTTCGGATCATGATGCTACTCCATGGCGCACCAAACGCCATCTTATGCCGAGCTTTTTTATCTACCTTAAAGAAAACAGCAAGAAACTGATACTCGATATTGAAGCTGGGTACGATTTTTTTCTTTGACCAGATGAACCATCAGTTTATGGCTCACTTCATCAGCAGCCGACGTCCGCACCGAGGTTTGGATTCCTTGATGCATATCATGCAGAAGGAGGAAGAATCTATCCAGACTTATGTCATCCGATTTAATGCCGCTACAATGAAAGTCCGAAATCTGGATCAGTCTGTTGCAATGACCGCACTCAAGGGCGACTTTCAGAAGAATGATTTATTATTCTCTCTGAAGAAGAAGTATCCTAGAAACTTTGTCGATCTGCTAGCTCGGGCTGAAGGATATATCCGAGCGGAAGAAACCTTCAAATTGAAGGATGAGGAAGCAGCAGAAGAGCGGCAAATAGGCGAATCTAATAAATCCATAGCTGATGGAGGATCAAATAAAGTTCGATCATGCTCACAGACTCCTTCCGAGCGTAAGCGAGTCCGAACTTCTCGAGCTCGTCGTCAAAGAAGCCTCGATAAAAGGGCACGAAAAAATTCTTCCCCTAAAAGATTTCATAACTATGCCTCCCTTAATGCTCCATAGATGTCGGTCTGAAGTAAGAAAAAATCGATCGAGGATACTACCGCAGCTAGAACCACCAAGGAGTGAGGAACAATAAGAAGATCGGCTGCCTTTCGACATCATCAACACTATTTCTAGGGGACTTAGTACTTCGACGAGCTGCCATCTCTTAGCCATAGAGCTAGAAAAAGCTTACCCCAAATTGAAAAGACCCATATGAAATAGAGGAGGTCGTCCGGCCCGAAGCTTATCGTCTGAAGGAGCTCGGAGGAATAATGCTCCTACAATCTTGAAATTCAAAAAATCTGAGAATATACTATCAGTAATTTTTCTTCAATAAAACTCCTTCATTTCAACATTATTGTTTCTTGATGCAAAAACTATGTGATGACATGAAAAAAGCAGTCAAAAATGGTCATGTTAACCTCGATAAATTGAAGACCTCATTCATTTTAGACGAGATGAGGAAAGAGGCCCAGACAACGGCCTTTATGTGCTCCTATAGTCCGTTAGGAATAGGAGGAGAATCTCATCCTAACGTGAGCAAAATCGAAGGCCTCATTCATTTTAGACGAGATGAGGGGAGAGGTCCTGACAACGATCCTTATGTGCCCCTACAGCCTATTAGGAACAGGAGGAGAACCTCGTCTTAACGTGAGTAAAGTCGAAGATCTCGTTCATTTTAGACGAGATGAGGGAAGTGATCCTAACAACGATCCTTATGTGTCTCTACAGTCCATTAGGAATAGGAGGAGAATCTCGTCCTAACATGAGCAAAATCAAAGGCCTCATTTATTTTATCCCTACAGTCCATTAGGAACAGGAGGAAAATCTCATCCTAACGTGAGCAAAATCGAAGATCTCATTCATTTTAAATGAGATGAGGGGAGAGGTCCTGACAACGGTCCTTATATGCCCCTACAGTCCATTAGAAATAAGAGAAGAACCTCTTTCTAATGTGAGCAAAGTCGAAGGCCTTATTCATTTTAGACGAGGTGAGAGAAGAGACCTCGACAAGATCTTCTTTAACTTTAACAGGAGATAAGATCTCTTTTAACTTCAGCCGAAGATAAGATCTCCTCCGAGCTTCAACTTCAACGTCAATAGGAGATAAGATCTACTTCAACCTCGGTTGGAGATAAGATCTCCTCCGAGCTTCAACTTCAATGTCAATAGGAGATATAATTTTTTTCAACCTCGGCTGGAGATAAGATCTCCCTCGAGCTTCAATTTGAATGGGTGCAGGGTCCAAAAAAAACTTTGACAGTCGTCTTTTTTGTACTTCCTTCTTTAGAATTTCAAACTCGAAAGTGGTAGAACTGTTGTTAGGGATAAACCCTACTTCCGTCGAAGTCCAGTTTGATGCTTAGCCTAATGCGATTGGTAGTCATGGAAGAGCTTCGATTGAAAATTTTTTCTCTAGCAGTCTAACTTCTTTAGCAGCCGAACCCCGATCGAACTTCTTTAGCAGCTGAACTCATCCAGCGGTCGAACCCCTCCTAGACTCCCTTCAGCGGCCAAACTCTAGCTAAACTCCTTCAAGCACCCAGACTCCCTCCAGCGGTCGAACTTCTCTCAGACCTCTCCTTTAGTCAGATTTCTACTAGAGTCGAACTTCTTTTGGACGTCTCCTTCAGTCGAATTCCTTCAGGAGCCAAATTTCTTCCTCGGATTTCTCTAAAAACCAAACTTCTTCCGGACGTCTCCTTCAATTGAATTTCTACAGGAGCCGAACTCCTTTCAGACCTTTCCTTCAGTCGGATTCCTCTAGAAGTTAAACTTCTTTCATACTTTTCTTCAGTCAAACTTCATCTGAATTCCTCTAGTGGATTACTTTTAGATTTTAAGTAATATTCCTCTCAGATGATCCTCTCTAGCCATATTTTCTTTAAAAGTTTGAACTCCTCTAAAATTAATATATATCAAAGTTCTTCACCAACCAACGCCTGCTTCCTCCGAACTTCAACTATTAAATCTCAACGAACAGGCGATTCCACTATCGGATGGTTACGACTGTCATTTATAAGGATGATTATGACTATCATTTATTAGTCTGCTATAGACGACTCCACTATGAGATGGTTATGATAGGCTTCATTTATAAAAAAGGATCCTCCAGATATGTTTTCTCTAAGCTCTCTTCTCCTTTCCAAAACTCTATTGAATTCTTGCCTGAGCACTCCATTTCTGTTGGCCAAAAGAGTTGACTTGATCATCGAAGGATCTTGTTGGAGCCATCACCACCGACTCCATACGAGACTTGATTTTGCAGGTTACTAGCGGCAACCTCTTTTTCTCCAACTCTAGTTCGATCCGATGTCAATCAGATTCTGCATCATCTGGATTTGCGCTAGAGGAAGGGCACCTCTTTTTCTGAGATTTTTTTATTCTTAAAGGAGTGCTCAGTAGTGATCTCTCTTTTTTCTCTCTAGAGTTCTTCCCCCCAAAAAAAATGCCTCCCAGAAAAGCTTCAACCCTGCGATCAATGGCCTCTGTAGCTAAATTTTATTCAGATCCATCCGTTCTCGCTCCAGCTCTGGCAATTCAAGCTCCACCTACAGCCATGGTGGATGTGGAGCAGTTCAACCTACTAGTCTAGCAGGTTCATGATTTCACAGAGGTAGTGCAGGCAATACATCGATAGGCTTCGATGCTAATTCGACTGGAGCAGGCTTTTTTGGAACCCCATGATTCGGTCGGAGGATGGCCGACTCGGGCTAGTCGGTCGATGACCTCCAAAATGAGAAAATAGAGGGTGAAAAGCCATTCCTTGGACCATGATTCAATCCCGGAGGAAGCTTTGCCCCCATTCCATCAGAAAACTCTGAAGATCAACGATCGTGAAGATCTTCTGAATCAAAGGCTCCAAAAAATGAGCCGATAAATTGAAGAGCTTCGTCATACTTTGTCCTCACATGGTAATAATATTTGCAATGATCCTCCTTTTTTTAGAGGATTATGCAAGAGCCCATTTCGTCGAACTTCAAGATTTCTCAATTTGAAAGCTACGATGAAATCTCTGATCCGATCGATCATCTGAAGGCCTTTCATATCATGATGCTACTTCATGGCACACCAGACGCCATCTTATGTCGAGTTTTTTCATCTACCTTAAAGAAAGCAGCAAAAAATTGATACTCGACATTGAAGCTGGGTACGATCTTTTTCTTTGACCAAATGAACCATCAATTTATGGCTCACTTCGTCAGCAGCCGACTTTCGCACCGAGGTTTGAATTCTCTGATACATATCATGCAGAAGGAGGAAGAATCTATCTAGACTTATGTCATCCGATTTAATGCCACTATATTGAAAGTCCAAAATCTGGACCAGTTTGTTGCAATGACCGCACTCAAGGATGATCTTCAGAAGAATAATTTGTTATTCTTCCTAGAGAAGAAGTATCTTATGGACTTTGCCAATCTGCTTGCTCGGGCTAAGAAATATGTCCGAGCAGAAGAAACTTTCAAATTGAAGGATGAGGAAGTAGCAGGAGAGCGGCAGACAGGCGAATCTAATAAACCCACAGTTGATGAAGGATCAAATGAAGTTCGATCATGCTCACGGACTCCTTTCGAATGTAAGCGAGCCCGAACTCCTTGAGTTCATTGTCAAAGAAGCTCTAATAGAAGGGTACGAAGAAGTTCTTCTCTCAAAAGATTTCACAACTATGCCCTCCTTAATGCTCCATAGATGTCGGTTTGAAGCAAGAGAAGATCGATTGAGGGCACTGCCACAGTCAGAACCACCAAGAAGTGAGGAACAATAAGAAGATCGGCCGCCTCTCGACATCATCAATATAATTTCTGAGAGATTAGTGCTTCGACGAGCCACCATCTCTTAGCCTCAGAGCTAGGAGAAGCTTGCCCCAAATTGGAAAGGTCCGTATGAAATAGAGAAGGTCGTCCGGTCTGGAGCTTATCGTCTGAAGGAGCTCGGAGGAACAATGCTCTCACAACCTTAAAATTCAGAAAATCTGAGAATATACTATCAGTAAAAAACTCCTCCATTTCAATATTATTGTTTCTTGATGCAAAAACTATGTGATGACAGGAAAGAAGCAGTCAAAAATGATCATGTTAATCTCGATAAATCGAAGGCCTCGTTCATTTTAGACAAGATGAGGAAAGAGGTCCTGACAACGGTTCTTATATACCCCTACAGTCCATTAGGAATAGAAGAAGAACCTCGTCCTAACGTGAGCAAAATCGAAGGCCTCATTCATTTTAGACGAGATGAAGGGAGAGATCTTGACAACGGCCCTTATGTGCCCCTACAGTCCGTTAGAAATAGGAGAAGAACCTCGTCCTAACGTGAGCAAAATCGAAGGCCTCATTCATTTTAGACGAGATGAGGAGAGTGATCCTGACAACGGTCCTTATGTATCCCTACAGTCCGTTAGGAATAGGAAGAGAACCTCATCCTAATGTGAGCAAAATCGAAGGCTTCATTCATTTTACCCCTACAGTCCATTAGAAATAGGAGGAGAATCTCATCCTAACATGAGCAAAATCAAAGACCTCGTTCATTTTAAACGAGATGAGGGGAGAGGCCCTGATAATGGCCCTTATATGCTCCTACAGTCCGTTAGGAATAAGAGATCTCATCCTAACGTGAGCAAAGTCGAAGATCTCATTCATTTTAGATGAGATGAGAGAAGAGACATCGATAAGATCTCCTTTAACATTAACAGAAGATAAGATCTCCTTTAACCTCGGCTAGAGATAAGATCTCTTCCTAGCGTCAACTTCAACGTTAATAGGAGATATGATCTCCTTCAACCTTGGCTGAAGATAAGATCTCCCTCGAGCTTCAACCTGAATGGGTGCAGGATCCAAAAAAAAACTTCGACAATCATCTTTTTTGTACTCCTTTCTTTCGAATTTCAAACTCGAAAGTGGTGAAACTATTGTTGGGGATAAATCCCACTCCTATCGAAATCCAATTTGATGCTTAGCCTAATGCGATTGATGGTCATAGAAGAGCTTCGATTGAAAATTCTTCCTCCAGCAGTCGAACTCCTTTAACAATCGAACCCCAATCGAACTTCTTTAGTAGCCGAACTCATCCAGCAACCGAACCCCTTCCGGACTCCCTCCAGCGGTCGAACCCTACCTGAACTTCTTCAAGCACCCGGACTTCTTTCAACGGCCGAACTTCTCCCAGACCTCTCATTCAGTCGGATTTCTACTGAAGTCAAACTCCTTCCGGATGTCTTCTTCAGTCGAATTTCTTCAGGAGTCGAACTCCTTCCTCGAATTCCTTCAGGAGCCGAACTCCTTTCGAACGTCTCCTTTAGTCGGATTTCTATAGGAGCCTGAACTCCTTCCAGACCTCTCCTTCAATCGGATTCCTTCAGGAGCCGAACTTCTTTCGGACTTCTCCTTCAGTCAAACTTCATTTGAATTCCTCCAGTAGATTACTTCTGGATTTCAAGTAGTATTCCTTCCAGATGATCCTCTCTAGTCGTATTTCCTTTAGGAGTCCGAACTCCTCTAGAATTGATATATATCAAAGTTCACCAACCAACGCTTGCTTTCTCCGGACTTCGACTATTAAATCTCAACGAACAGGCGATTCCACTATCGGATGATTACGACTGTCATTTATCAGGATGGTTACGACCGTCATTTATTAGTCTGCTACAGACGACTCCACTACCAGACGATTATGACAGGCTCCATTTATAAAAGAAGATCCTTCAGATATATTTTCTCTAAGCTCTTTTCTCCTTCTCAAAACTCTGCTGAATTCTTATTTGAGCACTCCATTTCTGTTAGTTAGAAGAGCTGACTTCATCATCGGAGGATCCTATCGGAGCCACCACCATCGACTTCGGATGGAATTTTATTTTGCAGGTTATCGACGGTAATCTCTTTTTCTCCAACTCCAGCTCGATCCAACGTCAACCAAATTCTGCACCAACATACTGAATATTATCAAGGGTTGCCATAGTAGGAAAAATATTTGAGCACTATCATCTTGTACAGTATCCAAATAGAGAAAAGTAATGGAATAGTTTCAGGGTGAGCGATGCCAAGCTCTTTAGATGAAAAAACTTTGTTAGAGCGACTTTGATCAGTTGCACCGAGACCAGCTTAGGATGGGGACGGTGAGTAGTACTCATGAGGGTGAGTTTGGGTATCTCTCTGTGTGTTCTATCCTTTTCCTATTCTCTATCTTCTTAAGCTTTTTTGTTCTTCTTCGTTTTGAGCCCTAAGTATATGTTTCATCCAGATCCATCTCGATCAACATGGTGCAATGCGCATCACATGGACCTCTCTTACCCTTGACCACACTGATTAGCTAGGGTTGTCACTCATTCCTTAATTTGATCCCAACTCTGATAATTAAAGAAAATGATATATAAAAATTTCCATTATCACCATTTCACTTGTTAGGTACCATATATTGTCATCTTTTTACATTTTCTCTATTTTTTTAGGCATGGATCTGTCCACCAAATCCCAATGCTTGGGATCATTGACCACTCACCTCGTAATGAGAGAACATCACCGACAGCCACAGACGATTAACAATGCATGAACTGAATCATTTTTATATCCATGAGCACTAATCTATTTGTTCAAGTATTTTTTTAATTTTTTTACGAAGCTTGTGTTCATCAGTTCATGCACCCAAAAAGCACATGCCTCGCCGGTCTAATTAATATATTGCATGCCGCTTGGGGAAGGTGCTTCCAGTGCCAATGTGTCTTCTTCTTCTTCTTCTTTTTATTCATCACTTTTTGAAATATATTCTTCTTGTTGTTGTTATATATAATTAGTGTTACCTCATGGAGAGGGTTGTATCCCGATCAAATTGTTGGAAGTGAAATTAGAAACAGCTTCCTTTTTTGAGACTGGTGCTAATAAATGATCTTCCTTATAGCAAAGCTAATCCATTCTTCTAAGTTTCATGCAGTGCGGCTACATGTTAAAGTTGTGATCTATTTCTATCAAGGGACTACCCCTTCCTCAATAATTTAGACCTTTCATGCATAACATTTGCATTTGAATTTGCTCCTTGGCTATTAATTCCATGGCCACTAAATTATAATTTATGCTGCCACATTTTTTACCAGCAAAATTATGCTAGCCTTCATGCATGTTAACTGCTATATAGAGGCTAGCTTCAGTGGGTGGAGAATTACTGTTACTTTTGATAGTAAAATGTTAACAATAAAAACAGGCTGGTGGATGACAAAAATCCAGGATGGATTGCATAGAAAAAGGGAAAAATTAGCATGAGGATTTAAAATTGAGACTTGATCGTCAAGATTCATAAAAGAAAATTTATAAAATTAATTTTGAGGAGAGATGGTTTTTATGACTTTATATATATATATATATATATATATATATATATATATATATATCATATGTGTTTGCACGTATACAAAAAAATTTTGGTACTTCTGTAGAGGGGAAAGTTTTTTTTGATAAACAAAAATAAAGAAAGTAAAGGAAAATAAAAAATCCACACGAGTCTACTCTCACATGCAAACCTGAAATAAGAAAAAGAAATAGTAACGTAGTAGTAATTATTTTCCTATCTCAAAGTACTTTCATCTCTTTATTTACAGCTTTCAAAGCAGC
The DNA here is from genome assembly GCA_006176705.1 of Cocos nucifera. Classification (NCBI taxonomy): domain Eukaryota; kingdom Viridiplantae; phylum Streptophyta; class Magnoliopsida; order Arecales; family Arecaceae; genus Cocos; species Cocos nucifera. The sequence continues at coordinate 624,792 of QRFJ01000646.1, read as the reverse complement.
TACTGCACGATTCAATGGTTGTACTGCGGACACCTTTTTTGAATGAAAGAAACAACCGGAACCCTAGCCATTAGTTGGTGGGGCCTGAGGCAGTTGTTAGAAAGCTGATGACAAATACCTGCCACCGTATGCTTGGGATACCCACTCCTCTACGGGTCCTGGGCCCATGTGGGGAACAACCCATATCTTGGTGTCACGTCCTCAATTGGTGCAGCATCGCTCATACCCCACCTTTCCAACCCTCGGTATCCCCCTTACATCCCTCGTCCCTTTGCATACCTAACTGAGCTCATCAATCATTGGCTCCAAGAATAGAGACATGCGGTCCTCTAAACACATGGGCTTCTAATGTTACTGGATCTTATACAAAAGGAGCCTTGCTGATAATTTAAGAAGGTTGAGTGGTGATGGAAGAGAAAGGACCCTACAAGGAAGTAAGCAAGAGCCATTTTATTATTCTAAATATGTTGAGCAAACAATTAATCACAGATGCACAGACCGATATAAGGAAGATTACATTCATGATGGTTCCTACATTGACAACAAAATTATTCAATACCAACTCTATCTGGCATTTGGACACAATCATGTCTCTTTTGACACCATGGTCTACCATCATAACCTTTTGGAGATGCAATGGAATCTAAACCTGCTAGCCTACTCCTAGAATTTTCATGTTTCGAGAAATTCTAATGATAATTTCTATTTATCTAAACTAATTTACGTAATATTACCTATATAACGAAAGTAAAATTATCCTTCTTGGTCTTAGATTATCTTTCTTAAATATATGAGTGATTTATTTTACTTAAGATTAAAAAAAAAAAAATCCACTTAAATGTAATTAGGTGTTGGATTCGAAAATTTTACTAGCGAGATAAATTTATTAGATTGCATTCGGATCGATCCAAGTCTTATATGGTCTAGCTGTAGCTGGTGTGAAGCTCAAATTTATGTCTAGAAGATTTCTTAAAAATGTGACCAGAATTTTGATGTGTTAACATATAATGAAATGCCAATATACATTACTTTTTTTAAAAAAAAAAAAAAAGTCACTAACATATATACCATTGGCTCCATATCAAATGCTGCCCACTAGATCACTTATCAACATCCAATATTAGACGTCATATGTGATTAAAAGAGTCTATAGTCAATATTTGAAAGAACTGATCAATAGTATTTTCTACAAGCAAGAAAATAATATTAATTATGGATGATGTATTTTGCACGTATGATGCATGTGCAAGGATAAAAAAGGTAAAAATATTTTTATTTTAAAATATATAATATATTAATTTATATTTTTTATTGATGAATCTCTTTGATTATAAAACTTAGTTCTAATAAAAAAAAAAGTACTTAGAAAATTTTTTTCAATTGAATCATAGAAAACATAAAAGTCTAATTAGTTTAAAATTCATGACATGTCATGCTCGATTTTTTCTGTGACTTTTCTAGTTTTTTTTTTTTTTTTTCCCCTCTGAATTTTGGAGAGGGCAGAGATTTCACTCTCCCATCAATTCAATATGTACATAAAAATATATGAAGAATTTTAGCTTGGGATACTTCCAAGGGTATTTAGTTCCAAATGCTTGCTTGTCAAAAGTAATAATTAATAACCTCTGAAAATAAAACTCAGCATCATTGATTATAATCTATCGTATTTGACTAGAAATTGTGAATCAAGTTTTTTTTTTTTAGATCTTTCGTTCATGCATCAAATGAAAACAAAATCGACAATTTCAATGATACGATACTGAATTAAATTAAAAATTTCATATTTCATATATCACCATAAGGCTTAAAGTTTACGATAGGTAACATATTCTTATAGTGCTGCCAAACCTGAACCTGATCGCTGTTCGAGTTCAACGTGGGTTCAAAGGTGTCGAGCATTGGATGCCATTATTCCTTGTTGGATCTACCCAAAATCCAACCGTTCGAACCCATCATCCTGTCCCACCAAAAGCTTCTTCATTTAAAGCCTTCGAGCACCTTTAGAGCCTGGTACGTCTAATGGAAAAAGATACTACTGGAGATCGACACACATGGACGATTTAATTCAAAATATTAATTTAGGTCTGAACCAAACCTTAAATCAAGCTCAACTTGAGCTTTTACTTAAGCTTTCTGACAAAGTTATCAGAATCTTTGGTGCATTCTCTCTATACGAATGTGGAGGCCTTTTAGCTGTTCATGAGCATGCGAACTCTCGGTGGCTAGCTCACATGGAAGCATTAAAATCCACATTCAGAAGAGTAATCCTTTCATTGGATGAAAATTTTGGATTATATAGGAAATTTTTGGAGCAGTGATTTTCTAAGGAAACCGAAAGCATATAACTTAGCAGTATTAATTGGTGATATATACCACCGAATGAAACACTTGAGAGGCTTGCCTGATGATTGGACCGTAGCTGACCCCAGAGGTGGTGGCCTTCGGCCTGCTTGGCTCGTACAAAAGTGATGCTTTGCTTGCATGCCTTTCCTTAGCTTTTCCTTTTTACTCTTTTAATGGGCTACCATTTTATGTCGCCACCTTTCTCTGTGCTTACAATAGAAGAATAAGATTCCTGGGCTAGTGATGAATAATTGAGCTTCGGTTGAAACTTTAAAGTTACTATTTTATCTTGTGAAATATTGGAGAAGAATATCGAATTCTTTGGCCATGCAGCCTGGCCTCGAGCATAAACTTATGCTGTAAAAAATGACTCTAAAAGATGCCATGTGGTCCCATATATCAAGAGCATCATGCCATCCATCTGTTCTTTCCAAAGAGAATCATAACTGTGAGGAGATAGGAATGGCACATCCTCTAGCCAGCCATGCCCACAACCAAAGGACACAAAAAGATCTATAAGTTAAAACATGTTAATTTTCCTATCCCTACTGATGGCTCGCTCAAAAACATGAACGAGCATCATCAAGTGAAGATATACAATGAGAGGAGTGGTCATCACCTTTTTGCATGCACGGGGCCAATGATTAGTTCAAGACAATTAGTGGACCATTGGGATCAGCTCTGGAGAAGAATGAACAGGCACCGTGCACAAAGGATCGACTTATGGAGTGCACAAAACATCTGTAAATGTTTGAAGAAATTAATACGTGTTAATTAGGTTGTTTTCCGTATCATATAAGACCAATAGGGTGACGAAGCAAAGGCCAACCGGACACGGGAATGTGGAAATAATGCTGGAGGATGGATTTCAGAATCTTTTTGTGGTGCGACGCTAGATTTGCGGTGACCAACAGCCAAATATAGAAGAACAGCAAAGCATTAGGCATAAGAATAAAAGCATAACGAGATGCTGCGAGCTTGCCATGACCAGTCTTCAATAATATAAGTTCTATTTCTAGTTCTAACTAGCTAGTAATCATGGAGGGGTTTTGTAGTTGGTAAAATTATTGCATCAATGGACCCTGGGTGTTATCCTGCCCTCACCCCGATTTCGATTGGACTTCTTCTATTCTAGCTTTCAAAATTTAGGGAGTACCTTGTTGGATTGTCACGAAAGGTCTTAAAGTTGCGATATTTTATAAAACGAGGAAGGAGATGTATGTTATTAATTTTCTTGGTGGGAAGCTCGATGAAAAGCGGATATATTTGCAACATTGGTGGATGGTGGATGACAAAAACTGTCCAAAAAAAGAATCAGGTCATTAGAGTGATATGAAATTAAAAATTTGATGTAGAATGAGAGGGATGAGTGTTATGACAAAAATGTGTGGCTCAAACAATGTACAAGACACAAAAATAATGTTAATTCTCCTAGCTAGATAAAATTTGTAAAACTACGTACCCTTATTATCCCTGTACGGTAAAGAAAACAAATTAAGTAAAGATTTGATAAAAATTTCAAAATTATATTTAATAAATTTAATCTGTTTTTAGAACAAGTCTAGACCTTCAATTCGTGAATATGAAATATTGTAAAGCCATGCTTATTATGCCTGTAAGCTAAAGAGAACAAAATAAGATAACAAGAGATTTGATAAAATTTAAATTTGAAAATGTTTTATCAATCAAATGAACTGTTAAAAAGTCAAGTAGCTATTATGCCTGATATATGATGATATTTATAGTGAAATAACGATTAAATTATAACTATAACTTAGATATTGATCATGTATGTAAGATAGTGGGTAATATTTAAAAATGAGAAATAACTGTTGTTATTTAGAAAAACGACAGCAAATCTTCATGCTCCATGCATTCTGCTCGTCAGTCCAATAGCGCAGTTGAGGTCTTGAGGATTGATACAAAACATAGAGTAATCGAGTGTTAGATATATAAATTTCTTTTTAAAAAATAATAAATCAGAATTTGTTGCTCACCACACCAATAATCGAGATTGGATTCATTAGAACTATCATTGGCAATTATTTTTTTAAATCGCAGCGAGAGCCCAACCCTGCAGACACTAGACAACCAACAATGAGAGCATTACCGTTCAATTATTAGTGGTCCTGATATATTTGTTAGTGTTTTTTAACAATTTATGGCTATCCCATCCATCTCCCGTTAATTACAAAACAAGACGTAGGTTATCTATATGATGCTTGCAGCTTGGAGAAGCACTTCCAATGCCTACGTTCTTTTTTCGTCACTCTATCAGGGTCCGTATCATAAAGCACCATGCTAAAAAGAAGGCCGCATGTGAAAGGCACTCTCCATGGACACGCAGGTGTTGTTTTTGTTTTATGTTTTTATTTCCACAAAGTTCAAGAGAATAATGGATTAGATTGAACATGTATGGAAAATCTTTTTATCATTTCGATAGCCAAGTCTCAAAGAATGAGAATAAGGAAGAGCAGTTGGATTCGGCTGCTATATTCAACATCAATCTTCATGTGGTATTCTACTATTTTGTAGAGAAATAAAAACATAAAAATAACATGATACCATAATCGATAAATTGTTGTTGTTGTCGCCAGGCGGCATTAATTATGGTAAAGTCATCCTCTAAGGTATCTTTCATTGTACTAATTTATACCGAAAATATGAAACCTTGTTGAAATGGATGTAGAAAATATTCATGCGACTGGGGAAAAGGAAGATTTGCTTCAACCCGCTTAATTCGAACCTCTCAAAGAAAAATGTAGAATAAGAAAAGAATTTTCAAAAATAAGGATCAAGTCACTTTTCTTTCTTTTTTATTTTTTTTTATTAATTAAAAAAGAGATACATATCCTTTAATTATAAGCGAATAAGATCTCTTCAAATACAAATTGGATCATATTCCTCTTCTAGTTCTGAAGAAACTTTTTTATTTAAAATAGACATGTCGTATTATTTTTAGATTGGAAGTTATGCTCGATCAAAATCTTATCCGAAAGAAAAAGTTTTAAGTTAACCGATCTATTTCGGAGCTTAGTCAAAGAAATTAACTCTGATCGCTAAGGGTGATGCCTCTTTGATGGGGTGGCTTCATATCGTAGATTTCAAAAAATTATCTAATTAATTAAAAAGAATCATCGAAATCGAACATGATATGATCAAGTTATGGCCTCCAAAAATTTGACTTGCAAATTGGCTTTCCAATATGATGGATCTTGCTCCTGGACCTCATCCATCCCTATCCATAGTGGTCAAAATGATTCATATTGAGTTCGATTATCCTTCTGGATCAGTGCTCCCCTTATTTAGGAGATTTAGCTTCCACTAAATCAGAACTAAAAGTGGGGTGCTTTCCTATCTCACGATTGAACAACTCAATTTTACTCAAAAGTTGATCTTATCGACTAATCCAAAAATACTCGATCGTACCACATCTGATTTCTATAACTTTTCTCTTGACGATACAATCTTCTTCTAATGGTTTTTTCTGTTCCACCAATATGTCATCCACAGTCAACAACACTATTTCTTGATCTTTATCTAACATCAAAGGCTTAAATAACTTCAAATTTTTAGCATTAACTACTAAATACATTTTCATATATAATGGTAGATCGAGCTTTAAGGCATTCTCCCCTATCTTCTTTAGAATTTTGAAGGGACCATATCGAATTATCTTTAGTTCTCCCCTCACCTTTTAAATTGTATTTCCCTAAGTGGAGCCAAACTAGCTCCTCCTCTTAGAATTTGCACTCCGGATGTTTATCATGGCAATCCTTATAACATTATTATGATTTATGCAGTTACTCTTCAATCTCTTAATGCACTTTTCTAATATTCTTAAGAAACTTTTGAGCTGATGCTTGGTCGATCTCCTTCCTCACAATCTTTTAGTGTAGAACCAACAGTAAACTATAGATTGAAGGGACTCTAAAGTAAACAACTCAAACAAATTTCAAATGATGATTTTTGAGTAGCACTATGGATAACTCGATTATAAGCAAACTGGAGGTATGGCAAGCTATTATCCTAAGTTTTCAGATATTTGAAGTTATATCCCCAAAGGTGATGTACCATAGTACGATTGACGACCTTAGTTTGACCATCTATCTATGGATGGAAGGCAGTGCTCCACTTTAATTTAGCATCCATCATCCCCTATAAAGATCTCCAAAAATTACTCAGAAAATGGCTATCTCAATTTAAAATTATCGAAGAAGATAGCCCAAAATTTTTCCATATTTGTTGAAAAAACAATCAAAGCTATTTCTTCTCCGGTCATCATCTTCTTAAAGGGATCAGACATATCATCTTACTAAACCGATAAACCACCACAAATAAGTGTCATGACCATGCCTGATCATTGGGAAATCCTTAAGAAATCTATCAAAATGCTCTCCTAAGGTCTGCTAAATACTCACAAAGGCATATAAAGTCCTAGCTTTCTATTGGAGGGCTTCGATGTGCTGCATAGTACACAGCCCTTAATGAATTATGCCACATCTTGCTGTACCTTCGATCGATGGATGTACCTTTTTAAATTTAATGAAGTCTTCTCCACTTCAAAATATCCTACAACCATTGAAGTGTGAGCCTCTCAGATCCAATGTACTCCATTAGCAACATTAGGGATGCATAAACATGCTCCCCTATATATAGCTGTTGGTGCAGCTAAAGATCTCTAGCTACATAGCAACATCAAAAAAATCATTGATCTAGTGGTATTCTGATGATAAAATATTATAATTGATTTTAGATTAAGATTGATTGGGTACAGATCTAGATGACTATTGACTTGATGCTATGATAGCTGGCCTACTCAGTCTACATTAACAAGATATTGGTTATAGCCGATCTTCTACTTAATCATAACAGTCGAGATCAGCAAATCACCGCCCTGCATGGTCACGATAGATGATTTGAGGGCTCACCAGCATTGCTTTAAGCTAAGATCAGGTTAATATCGACTTGCCCATCAGTATCACTTTAACTTAAGATCGGGTTTTGACCGACATGCCCACCAGCGCTGGTTCAGGCCAAATCGGATTTCTACCATCCTACCAATATAATACTTGATCTCTAGCAAGAGAATATCAGTTATTCTCTAGCTATGTCACAATTATCTTCTAGTTATACTACAGCTAATCTCCATATGGGTAAGCAATCCATGATCGCTATACAGATCATTCTATTGTAAAACTAACAACCTAACAAACTCTTCTAACAGCCTAATAGTCTGAGCAAATTTTCTCTATAAATAGAAAGATAAGGTACCCTCCCAGAAAGATAAAACTCATAGAGCCCAGACTCTACCAAATTCTCTCCTCAACTCTCTTACTATAAGAAGTTGAGCCTTAACTCTCTCCTCTCACAACTATTTCTCTTATCTTTTAGCTCTTCATTTTTCATTATTTATTCTCAAGGCCCTGATTGACTTAAGCATCGGAGAGTCCTAAACTGGAGGGTATCTCACTAGTTTTATGACTTCTTTGCAGGTCCACTTGCAGTCTATATCAACTGGACCCTTAGCAACTCTCTAGCTCGGTTCTACACCGATCTCGCCTCCGAAGCCTTGCAGTAACAATAGCAATCCCTCTTTCAAAGTAAATTCTATTAGCATGCCTTTCATCAATTTCTCCAACTCTTCTTGGAAGTGAATCTAATGCATAGAGATCTTTATCCTCCTCATGACAAAGCGGCTGTATTTGCATTGCAATCAATATATTGGCGACCATTGTTAGAGTTCTGGATAAGAGATCAACTAATTTGTTCACAACACCTTGTATTTAAGCATCAAGTTGAATTGCTGCAAATAAAACATCCACTTCATATGTCAAGCCTACTGCAGCTTTGACTGGGTATGAAGAAATTGAAATGGCTTGTGATCTGTATGCACAATTATTTCTTTGCCTAAGAAATATGATCGTTAATGTTTTATAGCTTGATGTAGGGCATACAGCTCTTTATCATATGACAAATAATTTAGCTGTAATCCCTAGAACATCTATGAGTGATATGCTACTAGTTTTCCATCTTGCATGAGAACTACTCCTAGTCTGTAACTTGATGCATATGCCTCAATCTTGAAGGATCTTTGCAGATTTGATAGTGCTAAAATAGGTGCTTTGCAAATCTTCTTCTTAAGAAGTTTAAAGATATCTTCATGATTCTTCGACCATTCAAATTTTCGATTGGCTAGAGGTGCTGCATTTATTGAAAAATGTCAGATGAGTTTTTTGACATACTAGCATGCACCCATGAAGCTCCTGACTTTAGTCATCGTTTTGGATTTATGGGCCAATTATTGATGACCCTCACTTTTTTTGGATCAATTTTCAGCTTACCTCCACCAACCATGAAGCCTAAGTACACCAAAGATTGTTTTTCGACCTCGCACTTCTTGAGATTTAACCTTATCTGATTTTCCTGCAACACCTTTAGGACCTTCATGATGTGTCTAACATGTTCTTCCCAATTGTTGTTGCTAAATTAGAATATCATCAAGGTATACAACCATGAAGTTTTCAAAAATGGGCCATAATATCTCATTCATCAACCTCATGAAAGTGGCAGGGGCATTGCATAAAACAAATGGCATGACTAGCCACTCGAACAAATCCTGTGTTATCTTGAAAGTTGTCTTCCAAGTATCTTCTTCACCAACCCAAACTTGATGGTACCTGAATTTCAAATCCTGCTTGGTGAAATAATATGCATGTTTGAGTTGGTCTAATAGATCATCAATTCGAGGTAGAGGGTACCTATTTTTTATAGTGATCTTATTCAAGGCACAATAATCATTGTACATTCTCCATCCATCATCTTTCTTTGGCACTAGAACCATAGGAGATCCACACGGTAAATTGCTAAGCTTGATCATGCCTTGATCAAGTAGCTCCGCAATCTATTTCTTGATCTCTTCATTTTCTATCACCGAATTATGATAGAGTCCTAATTTAGGCAAAGATGCATCACTAACTAGTTGAATCTCATGTTCAATTGCTCTTTTGGATGGCAACCCTTCACTTCGTCGAATATGTCTGAAAACTCCTTCAACAATCGGCTTATCTCAGCTTTCTAACTCGAATTTAAGTCTTCAATCAAAGGGCTTGGCCTCTCTTTTATGGCATCTGCTTCTTGTATCATCAGCAATACAAATTTTTTGCAGACATTAACGAGTCGATTTGCCTAGGCAATAGTCACAAGGTCTATGTTTCCTTGTGGCTTGGAAATGTTGATCATGAATTCTTTTCCATCCTTAATGAGACGATACTTTCTCTACCAGTTATAGAAGACTGCATCTCAATCTTAAAGATACGAGCTCTCTATGATAACCTGGTAGACATCCAAAGGTACAATTTCACAAATTATTCCATCAATATATCTTTTAATGATGGCAAACTTGAAGGTACACTATTTGGTGATCTTTAACTTGACATCCTTCTGAGATAATCCTTCTAAATTAAATATTTTTAAAAATTAAAGAGCAGCATTGAGTATAGGCTTGCTGCGTCTCCAGACTTTAGTAACTCAACCACCACAAGTGGGCACACTTAATTAATAATACATGAAGAGGTTGCTCATGGCATAGTTGTCCAAAGGCTTAGGACAAATGCATGAGTTCATATGCTTGTAACCCTTCCAATGTTTCTCTGCTAAAAATAGCCTCGCAGTGGTCCTCGGACCATGTGGGGAACAGCTAGCCAGATCTTGACACGATGTATTGTATAAATAATATAATTCACCAGGCTCAATCATTATCCCCAACACTGGAGGGATATGCTGCGGCCCCAAAACAAATTGCTCTTGGATTTCTATTGGAAAAGGTCAAAAGGACTAAATGCAAACATAAAAGAAGCATAAAGAACACATTAAGTTGGTTTGAGTACTGGTGGAGGAATAGGACACTGCATGTACACCAGGACCATTTAAATTTAAAAGAGCAAACATTTTAAAATATACCAAAGCATATATATAACAACACTCAAGTTGGTTACTAGTTTGATATGTTGAATGACCTCATGCCAACCATCTTTTGGGTGGGAACCGATTGCTCGAGGCAAGACTGGTTTGGCGGTATTAAAGGGCTAGCAACTTACACTGAGAGCAGATGTTTTGCTGCCTTCTCGTGGCTTCTTTTTTATCCTCTTCGTCCAAAGGAGGAGCACCAGCATCAGAGTGGGAATTTATTTTACCTAGATTCCTATCATGATAAAGAAGTTTATTTTACTTATGGGAACATGGAACTCGGAATTCCCTGTTTTCCTTCATGTGCAGTGAGAAATGCGAGTAAAAATATGACCAATCTTCTGGGGATCCCAAGTTATATATTTCTCCTGGTGATACAAGGATCTTCTGAACAATTATGCAGAAACAAAATGAAATTTGAAACAACTCTTGGTGCATGGAGTTACAGATTACAGAATAGTAAATAGAGGAGAATGTAAGAGCTCCTCTAAACTAAAATGGGAGATGTCCGCGAATCTTTAACACGTACTCCGAAGATCTTCAATGCAATTTTATGTGCATATCATCAGTCGACAGGCTTCCCTTTCTCCCTTAGCTTGGCCATTTCTTCTTTCATGGCCTCCTTCCTCTTCTTGCTGGCAAGGACTTTGGCCTGCAGACCACTCAAACTGGGGTCTTTCTTCTCCTCCGGCGGTGGGGGCGGAGGCCGCCTCTGTGCAGCACTTGCACCATCAGGACTCAATGAACCAATCCCAGAGACAACCAAACCGTATATTAATACTCTACATCGAAACACGGTTTACCATTTAATCAACTTAAACCAATGACAGCAAGCGAAATGGCCTCGGTCAAGCAGAACGTAGGAGCATACCTCCTGTGATGGAACTGAGCAATTTGTTTGTCACATTGGGGTGCAGCACCGCCATGATGGCAATTCCATTGCCCATTAGACCTTGGGGGTTGCTGGGTTCTTGCTGAGATGGCTGATGTAGCTGATGGTGGTGGTACCAATGAATGAGCCATTACCCGGTGCTGCTAGAATTGCAATCGACCGAAAACTGTTAAAAATTAACACTTCTTCGAGTCACAACAGAAAAACGAATGGATAGGGTTGTGGTCCACTCTGGAACAGAGCTGGCCTCCATTGGTTAGCTTTAGGATAAGGTTTCACAATATTAAGAGCTGGCCTCACTCTGAACCAAGTTAGATTAGAGACATGGCAACAAACTGCAAACATGTGGCGTTATGGATGTGCAAAAATATTAACGGGACTCTAGAACAAGTTTGGGATCTGCCAGCTTGAACGTATTCTAGTCGAGACAAATACACCAGTTCTTAATATTTAATTAAGGCAAACGCATCATCAGATGTATATGATAGCAGGTTTGCAAATAATGAACAGATTCCAGAACCAATGTAAACAAATTGGATGATCCCAGGCATTCTCCATTAATCCAGTTATCAGGCTTGATACCGCAACAAGGCACAGGACAAGAGGCAATGCCCAAACTTCTAGAGCTGAAGCCATGTTCATATGTTGTACCCATTAGGCCGGAAGGCTGACATATTACAAGATCTCATGCACCAATAATGCAAGCCATAATGAAGTTTTTGCACGAGATTTGCACATGTATTTGCACAATTGTGTACTTTCTTTTGGGGTGGTAGATCTCAACCCGTTTGTAGCCAACTGCTGTTGAAACTGCACCAATCACTGCAGTGAAACAGCGCCTGCACTCAATTTAGAGATAACCACCTGCAGATCTTCAAGAACCTTTCACCAAGACCATGTTACTCACAAATTGAACAAAGCATAGTAGGAATAGAATCACTAAAAAACACAGAAATTACCGACATCCGTTCGAATCAAATTCAACATTAGCATTCGGTCAAAAATTGAAATATTCCACTTTGGATTGAATCTAGAAAATAAACGCTGTTCTAATAGCAAACAAAAAGGTGCCTGAGCATAATGATGAGTTAAAAACAACTACTAGGGTGTGGCGTGCCAGAAGACACTTAGGGCAAGGACGGATAATAAACTTGCACTTTCACTCATCATCATCCTCAGCACCAGCAGATGCATTAAGAGCATTTAATCGTTCAATGAGCCTAGCCTTCCTCTCCTCATAAGTCAGCTTCTTCAAGCTAAACCTGCCACACAACCCACGGTTAGTCGTAAAGTTAACAAACAATGCAAAGCCAAGATTTGTACTACTTGCTCATCTTTGAAACTATAGTTTAAGTATGTGGGTAATTCTCATTTGGCAGAATATGGATGCCACACCGCTTATGCTCCTTCAGGGTTTCCTTTGTGGATTTTATCGCTGTTGGATCTGCACGAATGGCAGCATGCACCTTCTTGTACATCTCTTCCACACTGCCGGGCTCAATTCCCCTCTTAATATATTCACTGAAATGTGCCTGGTACTTTTCTGGTTCATCCTCCATCATAGTCTGGAGGAAAAATAAATGAAATTGACATGGTCCAGGTCAGTGGTAATCAATGACAAGGTCAAATCTATGAAGTAAGAGGTAATATGGATTACACGAATGCAAAAGGAAGCTAACCATTGTGGTCTTGTAAAAAAGGTGGGATATTCGGGGGTTAAGTGGTCATGATGGTAGCAAGAAATCAACAGATTTATTTTTATGATTGTAATCCAGTTTCTTTTACAAAAAAGCCAATTAAAAAAGGCCAGCGTATTGACATTAAGAATAATGCTCCACCGACCCAGAGTCACAACCACAATGGCTAGTGCCTGATGGGGTCCTGGCCTGAGGAAGGCCGGCCCCTTCAGGCCCTTGCCAGCAGAGAATTGCCACATCCAACAAGAGATGAAACTCCACAGTCTAACAAGCATTTTCCCCTCCAAAATGTAATGAATGATAGGCGCACCAAATTAACAATGCAACACATAAGAATGATTAAAATTAATAAAATTACTAGAAATTGATATATCACACAAATGTCACCTTCTAAAAAACCAATTTGATTCGATCAGAGAATAAAAATGGGTTTGACTATGAGTATGTTTGAAAGGAAGCAGATAAATGCAGGGCAAGGTACCAAAAAGGAAGTACCCTCATGTAAGAAGCAACATGACCACCAAAGATATAATTCCGGTGAACCTCTGCATCAAGTTGCTTCTCGTCCTTGTTGAAACCAGCAAATCGCTTATCACTATGGGGAATGTCAAGTCCACCATCCGATGCTCCCTAACATCAAGGCAAAATGGTCAATCCGACAAATGATCAAAATGATCAGAACTTCGCTTCCTTTGAGGCACAACATACTAATCTATCAAATTTATATACAATCCGTGTCAAACTAAATCAAAGAATCCAGCAATATTACAAGAAAAGGCAAAGATATGACAGATGAACTGCAGGAAAGTTCTGTTCACAATATCTATAATAAAAGCTCAAATTTGTCATGAAAATTTCTCTTATTGTAAAAGACAAAAACCTTATAAGCAACATTAACATCATCCAACTTGCATCCACTTCTGATATTTCATATTGATGCCAACACATGAGAAAACAGAGAAGTAAACAGAATTAGGTCATTCTACTTCTTGAGTGCAACAAGACAGGAAGGTAAAACATATAAAAAGAAGAGTGGCAAATACAAAAGAATAGATACAAAATCTTAGATGATAAATTTCAAACAAAAAGAGGAATGGGATAAGCGAAAATATACATGTCCAGTAGTGAAAACGTGAATTGCAACTTCACAATGTGAAACAAGAATGGATACAAACATGCATAAAATTTATAAGCTTATGGCGATGTCAAATGCCTAAAGGTTGAGCCAAACGATCAGGTGTAACAAAAATAAAAAAAGATTGAAGAAATGTAACAGAGCAAGGGTAATGTGATGAACCAACATTAATGAAGCCAGCACTATTGGAAGATGCCGCTAGACCATGATATGAGGCCTAAATTTCTATTAAATATTGAAAAGCCTAATGGAAACCCACATGGAAGTTCAGTAACAAGTAATGAAATATGGTATAGTTGGTGAAGGATATAATTCTTGATGCAAAACATCTCCTAATCATTCTGGTTTATATAAATAAACAATAAAGACTGAATATTATAGCACTGCCTTGAGATAGTTAAATACTCTTCTCACTCATGGCCTGATTCAACACAAACACCAAAAAGAAGTCAATCAAACATGTAGACAGAACCTTAGAATATAATATGAGGTTGCTTCAGGTTTAGTGTGGACGCAAAAGATTTGCTGCCCTATTCCTGAAAATATGGGATTTGATCTTGTTATAAAGCCTGCTTGATCACTAATCAAGTCTATAAAAATTCCAATGCAACTTTAGCGCTTCACAAAATCTTGCAAGAGATTCAGTATACAAAATACATTTATCATTTTTTACACTATATTAGCTATTTTACTCTGAAATATCAGTTCAGCAATTATGCATAAGATGTCCAGATAAATGGCACCCTTCTTGTTATCTTTGTTAAAAATGGCACCATCAGAATATGTTAGAAATCTTCCACATAAACTTATTTCCCACAACTTATCTCTTAATCAGAGCAATCCTTTAAACATTTTTTTTTGAAGTGTCAGATACCACTGATACAATGCAGACACAAAACGTACAATCTCAATATTTTCAGGTACAGAACACATGGGTAGCAGTAATCTAACATATTAGAAGCATATGAATTGATAAAAAGAAGTTTGCATATGATGTTGAAATAGAAACGTTGGGAAACCTTGAGAGCACCAAATACACAGTTGCCAGTTGTTGTCCTCACGAGGCCAACATCCAGCAGAGCTCGAAAAGGCCTCCTACTCTCAACAGGTTCGATGGAAAAATCCTCTCCAGTGGCCTGCACCAGAAACATTTGAGGATATTATGGAGTCAGAAAGGGGTTTTTCAAGTAGCAAGCCTAATAAAGATTAGAAACCCAAATAAAAAAATACCTCTACATTCCCCTGATATTCCTCATCCATTTCAAGCATCTTAAGGACACGGCGTGCCAGGAGAAGTCCAGTACAGTAGGCTAATCGCATAAAAAACAATGAGACCAATATGACAACCATTATACATGGTAGAAAAAACAAAACAATCTCAGTTGAGCAATGCAAGATTACCTGCAGCATAATTAGTAAGACCCACTTCAAGACCATAACGAGGGAGCTCATGGGCATAAGCAGCTGCAAGGACCAGATCACCAGCAATAGTTGCAGATATTATTTGTGCAGTAATATCCTTGTTAGTCTAGTCCCATAACTAGCTAAGAACACAAATGATGACTGATTGCAGATAATCCCAAGATAGAACAAGCAAAATTGATTTTAAAAAAAAGTTCGGATACAAATCGAACAACAAATCGGTATTTGGGTGTATTATATTTATTTTTGTCCTGGTTGATCAGTCGAATCCTTGCACGGTAATCAGTCTTCCCTTCTGTGATGTCAGAAAAGATATTTGAATTAATGACCCAAAGTATTTCAACATGATATGAATGAAAAGACTGATGATACCTCTCCTCCTCTTGAACTTAACTTGAAAATGCTTAAAGTGTCTTCTGGTTTTTGACAAAGCCCTGACACATGCACATTTTTTGACTCAGATATGAAGAAAGAAGAAAGTAGAAAGAAGTTTTTTTTTCTTTTCTTTTGAAAGTACCAGGACATCCCTATGAACAGTTTTTTTTTCTTTTCTTTTGAAAAAAAAAAAAAAAAAGCAACTCTGACCACGCTATAAGCATATAAACAGGAATTATTTCTTTATACATATAATTGTACAGACATATATGAACATTAGCATAGTATGTTAATTTGAAAATAGCAACGTAATCACCGCAATAGAAGCAAAGAAACCAACCAATGCATAAGCAACAAGTGTCAATAGAGGTAATAAAAGGTTAATGATAAAAGTGAAAACTGCAAAAGAGATTATCAGAAACCCTTCTACAAGCTTCTAATAAAGATTGAAGTTATCAAAATGATATATAAAAATTTCCATTATCACCATTTCACTTGTTAGCTGCCATATATTGTCATCTTTTTACATTCTCTATTTTTTTAGGCATGGATCTGTCCACCAAATCCCAATGCTTGGGATCATTGACCACTCACCTCGTGATGAGAGAACATCACCGACAGCCACCGACAATTAACAATGCATGAAATGTATCATTTTTATATTCATGAGCACTAATCTATTTGTTCAAGTATTTTTTTAATTTTTTTACGAAGCTTCTGTTCATCAGTTCATGCACCAAAAAGCACATGCCTCGCCGGTCTAATTAATATATTGCATGCTGCTTGGGGAAGGTGCTTCCGGTGCCAATGTGTCTTCTTCTTCTTCTTCTTCTTTTTATTCATCACTTTTTGAAATATATTATTGTTGTTGTTGTTATATATAATTAGTGTTACCTCGTGGAGAGGGTTGTATCCTGATCAAATTGTTGGAAGTAGAATTGGAAACAGCTTCCTTTTTTGAGGCTGGTGCTAATAAATGATCTTCCTTATAGCAAAGCTAATCCATTCTTCCAAGTTTCATGCAGTGCGGCAACATGTTAAAGTTGTGATCTATTTCTATCAAGGGACTACCCCTTCCTCGATAATTTAGACCTTTCATGCATAACATTTGCATTTGAATTTGCTCCTTGGCTATTAATTCCATGGCAACTAAATTATAATTTATGCTGCCACATTTTTTACCAGCAAAATTATGCTAGCCTTCATGCATGTTAACTGCTATATAGAGGCTAGCTTCAGTGGGTGGAGAATTACTGTTACTTTTGATAGTAAAATGTTAACAATAAAAACAGGCTGGTGGATGACAAAAATCCAGGATGGATTGCATAGAAAAAGGGAAAAATTAGCATGAGGATTTAAAATTGAGACTTGATCGTCAAGATTCATAAAAAAAATTTATAAAATTAATTTTGAGGAGAGATGGTTTTTATGACTTTATATATATATATATATATATCATGTGTGTTTGCATGTAAACAAAAAATTTTGGTACTTCTGTAGAGGGGAAGTCTTTTTTTATAAACAAAAACAAAGAAAGTAAAGAAAAATAAAACATCCACACGAGTCTACTCTCACATGCAAACACGAAACAAGAAAAAGAAATAGTAATGTAGTAATTATTTTCCTATCTTGCATGGATCTCAAAATACTTCCATCTCTTTATTCCATCTACCTGCACAGCTCTCAAAGCAGCTACTGCACAATCCAATGGTTGCATTGCGGACACCTATTTTGCACGAAAGAAACAACCAGGACCCTAGCAATTAGTTGGTGGGGCCTGAGGCAGTTGTTAGAAAGCTGATGACAAATACCTGCCATTGGCAAAGGGATACCCACTACTCCACGGGTCCTGGGCCCATGTAGGGAACAACCATATCTTGGTGTCACGTCCTCAATTGGTGCAGCATCACTCATACCCCACCTTTCCAACCCTCGGTATCCCCCTTACATCCCTTGTCCCTTTGCATGAATAACATGTACCTAGCTGAGCTCATCAATCATTGGCTCCAAGAATAGAGACATGCGGTCCTCTAAACACATGGGCTTCTAATGTTACTGGATCTTACACAAAAGGAGCCTTGCTGATAATTTAAAAAGGTTGAGTGGTGATGGAAGAGAAAGGACCCTACAAGGAAGTAAGCAAGAGCCATTTTATTATTCTAAATATGTTGAGCAAACAATTAATCACAGATGCACAGACCGATATAAGGAAGAACATTCATGATGGTTCCTACATTGACAACAAAATTATTCAATACCAACTCTATCTGGCATTTGGACACAATCATGTCTCTTTTGACACCATGGTCTACCATCATAACCTTTTGGAGATGCAATGGAATCTAAACCTGCTAGCCTACTCCTAGAATTTTCATGTTTCGGGAAATTCTAATGATAATTTCTATTTATCTAAACTAATTTATGTAATATTACCTATATAACGAAAGTAAAAATATCCTTCTTGGTCTTAGATTATCTTTCTTAAATATATGAGTGATTTATTTTACTTAAGATTAAAAAAAAAAATTCCACTTCAATGTAACTAGGTGTTGGATTCGAAAATTTTACTAGCGAGATAAATTTATTAGATTGCATTTGGATCGTCACCGATACAATCCAAGTCTTATATGGTCAAGCTGTAGCTGGTGTGAAGCTCAAATTTATGTCTAGAAGATTTCTTAAAAATGTGACCAGAATTTTGATGTGTTAACATATAATGAAATGCCAATATACATTACTTTTTTTAATAAAATTTGACCCTCATCAGAAACCCTTCTACAAGCTTCTAATAAAGATTGAAGTTATCAAAATTCAAAGTTTTAATAATAACAAATCAACAGCTAACAAATTATAAGGCAGTTGCATCATCTACTGAACATATATGATACAGGAAAGGTAGAAACAGACTTATCGCCTTCAATTTGCATCCATTAACAACCTTCAACACCTCTCATCAAAAAATAGCATATACAAACAACATAGACAACGCTCACATGTCAAGAATCATGAATTGTTTAACATAGCTAGAGAAAAGTATCCATTCCTCAACTCATAAAAATTTCTGCCACAGGCGAGACAGCAATGCTTAAGGATAATTTCATAAATTGAACACCACTGCTTAAAATCCACAGCTCCATTAATTCACAGCCAATAACAAAAAAAAAAAAAAAAAAAAAAAAATCTCATGAGGAAGAAGCACGATAAAGAGCAGCCATGCTGCATAAGATAAGCATGGGTACGAAGTTAGAGTTGTTCTCACTTATAAATTATAAGCAAACGAAAGACTTTATATTATTTTGGAAATCCCACAATCATCGCAACTACTACAGGCGTTTAAAACCCTGAAGAAACTAAAGAAACATCGAAACCACATATCTCATTTACATCAAGGCCACAAACTGATATTTAAACGCAAAAATTTTAAAAACAGAAACCAAGTAATCGAAAGAGCGTGTCCATGGGTTATAACAACACTACCTTTTCCTTAGAAACAGAACTTTTGACAGCATCTAGTAAGGGATTCATGCTAATTTTCTACTCCAAAACTCCAGAAACAAACAATCCAGCCAGAAATGATCGTGAACTTCAGGAATGTAGATCGATTGGAGTTACAGGAAACCCTAGATATCGCAATGGAGATCGAAGAGTTGGGGCGGGGGGTAGGGGGTTAATAACTTACCATCTCGGTCGATCTTCTTCCGCTCTGCTGGCTTCGCGGAGTGGGAAGAGAGAAGGGGAGGGTTTATAAGAGCGACGCTCCATGTGGCTCGTGATACCCTAGTGCACAGCTATAGGATCGGACGGTGCCGATTCTTCGCGCGTCGCCTGGGCGCGTTCTGGTCGCTTGCCGAACCCGACGACCTCTCCTAAATGGTGCCACCAACTTTACCGCTATGGGATTTAATCATTTAAAAGGGTGTTTATATCAAATATTATTTAATTATCAAAAAATATTTTATATAATAATATTATATTTAAAAATAGTATTATATGTCATATAGCAATTTTATTATTGTATTATTGTAAATTTTATTAAATAAAATATTAATTTTAAAGAGCAGCATTACTTATTATATACTGAAAAATTGTAGTATATTACATTATTCAAGTATGTAATATAAATAAAATATATCATATCTTGCTATTTTGCATAGTAATATCAATATATCAAATCATTAATACTCAATAATAATATTATGATATTATATTATTGTAACATACTATTTTGTATATCAATATGATATATGTATGATATAATAATATGCTCTTAAAATTTTTTGGGTGAAATAAAATATATTATAGTATAAACTTATTATATGTGAAAAATCATTATTAATTTACTATTATTGCAGTATATTATATTAATCTATTCCATTATATAATATCAAATATTCATATATTATTTTTTTTACATTTTTAATCTTTTACAAATGTTAATACAATATTACATGAATATTGTAATTACAATATCAACTATTATAGAAAATATGAACTACATGTGTTTAGTTATAAATAAAGTATTGTTATGCAAACTAAATTATTGTTAGTATAAAATAATATATATGTAACTTAAACACGCACCGTGATAATATTTTATTACTATTATTAAATTATCAAATTTCATAATGATAAAATATATTTAAGTATATTATAATATAAAATGATATGATATATTAAGATATCATATCTATTATAATATATGGTAATAATATTACAATATTTTATTATAGTACTAAAAGAATAGTAATAATTTATGCTAGCAATACTATATTATATGTTATATTATGGTTACAATATTGATCGTCGTATTATAATATTTATATGATATAATCATAATATAAAATTAAAAATCAGATAATCAAAGAGGTGAAATTGCTATAAAGATCAAGCATAAAGGGAATTCAAGATGAATATAAAATAGCCTATGCCTAGAAATAAGCACATGATCCTCTAATTGGGCATAGCATATTTTATGTCTATGTTCGCTATTTATTTTTAGCTAATAAATAAGGATATTAATTAAAATAATGGATATTTTATATATCTCTTCATATTTTTAGAACCCTCATCATTATGTAAGAACTTTTTGATGGTATCCATAAACTTTTGCTCTTATTCGACATGCGACTAAAGTATGATGGTGACAAATATACAATCTTAAATTTATAAAAGTAAAAAGCATTTGAGATCTCAATATTTACCCAAGGCACAAAAATTGCATACAAATATAATAAATTTTTCACCATTATTATAAACTCTTCTTTCAATCTAAATGATAAAATTTGTTAATTATACCATCTTATTTGCATCACAATCATGTGATGAAAAACTTTCCTATATAGTAACTTAGATTTGTAGCAAGCATATCCATGTATAACAATAATTAAACTCATTCTACAAAATTAGTGCTGTATAAATATTTTTTATTTTACTTTGGTAGCATTATATTTGATAAATGTAATAATTAAATACAAAAAATCAATTACATGCCAAATTAAAACTTTTTAATCTAGTAGTCTAATATAAATAATCAGCTAGATGTCAAATCAAAACTTCTTATTTTTGGATTCACATTTATAACATATTATTTTTAGAAAGAAAAATCATATTTCAGAATCATGCAACATTGTATAGAAAAATTCATTCCTCTCATTTGAAAGATATTTAAAAATTATTCACGAAGCCAATAACTAAATATAAATAAGCAGTTAGATGTCAAATTAAAACTTTTTATTGTGGATTCACATTATCATATATTATTTTTAGAAAGAAAAATATGTTTCAGAATCGTGCGGTAGTATATAGAAAAACCATTCATGTCATGTTAAAGGTATATAAAAGTTATTATGAAACCAATAATTAAATATAATTAATTAGCTAGGTTACAAATTAAAATGAGAGAAAAATAAATTGTTGATAAAGTAATAGCTCATAAAAATATTTTTATTAAGTATTTTCTATTCAAGTGTTTTCGATTTCATCAATCATTCCCACAAAGCCCGTGCTAGCTTTGCCTCCTCCTTTGGTTTGTGGGGCTGGGGTGTAACCGTCAATGTTGGCAAAACGATAAAGGATTAAAGGAAAAAAAATTATGGTAAGAGCATACATGAACTCAATAGACATTATCAAGAGAAAAAGGGGTGGAAACTTCATTTACAATTTATTTTATATGCCCTCTCTTCTTTTTGACTAAAGGCTTGCCTGAATGGCAAGATTGAGTCAAGACCGAGCTGAGTTTTCCATTAGATTCATAGACTAGATGGTCCATTTGAGTACAGCTCATGTCAATTCCATACACGCGCATCCCAAATATATGGGAGGAATAAAAAGATCTTCATAGATTTTTTTTTCTCGTCAAATCCACATGAAAGCACCTAAATAGATCCTTAAAAGATTGTAGGCTGGGTGGGCTAATAAGGCTGATTGTTGTGGGATATTCTTGCAAGAACACGTAAAACATGCCCTATGTCAAAGTTCTGAATTCGTTCCATCATTCCTTTATTAAAAAAAAAAAAAAAAAAAAAAAGAGGGAGAATGGATGCAGGATTTAACATTTATTATAGTAGGTAAAATTGGAAAAGACAGTAGGGTAGGGATAAAGTTGCATATACCAGTAGATAAGATGCCCTGTACAAGTGACAATTAGCTAATCATTAATCTTTTTAACTTATCATCTAACGGGTCAGATTGCTGCAAGATATTCTCGCAAGAATACATAAAACAGTCCCTATGTCAAAGTTCCCAATTTGTCCCATCATTCCCTTCCGAGAAAAGTTGAAATGGATGCTGGATTTAACATTTATTATGGTAGGTGAAATTGGGAAAAAGCGGAAGCGTAGGGAGAAACCTGGACATGCAAGCAGGTAACATGTCTTTGTATTAGTGACGATTAGCTAATAATAAAGTCGCCGATTATTCGCCTACATCATGCTTAAATGGAATCGAATTAGGCGATATGCACCGGAACCGGACTACCACAAAGAGCTGGGACGGGATTTTATTCGGTTATAGATCTCGCGAAAGAAGAACGAGAGGCCGGGAAGCAGCGTCGACGGGCCACACCATCTCTCTCCGGATCATCCATATCTCCCACGTCGCACTCCCGCCATTCGATTGGATAACTCTACTCAGGGCACAACAGTGTTGTTTGACTCCTCTAAACCACAGAGGCCGAATCCCAGACATCCGCTCGAAGAAATGCTCTAAAGGAGCCGCCTTAGGCCTTGGTCTCACAGATCGAGGGGTTCTTTCGAGCACAAGATGGTAATTTGAATGCTAAACTTGAGGACGATGCTGCCGGTCTGCTCCGCCGTACCTAGCTGCTCTCATTCTCAGGTGAAGTCTTTGATTTGATGCTGATTTTGAGTTGCAGTTAGTTCCTTTATTTCGAGTTAAGCCTTTGCTGTAAACCTTCTGTTTTCTACGTCGTGGCTATTCCTTCCAGATGGAGATAATGATGCTTTGTTCATGATTAGACATTAAACATCAAAATCGTTGCTTTCATATTGGAAGAAGTTGTCTCAGAAGTTTCTCGGTCGTTGTTGGGTTCTCTGAACCATTCTTGAGTCGTACCAATGACTTGCGAACACCTAAACACATTTGCAATTTTATGGCACTTTTGGCCTCGTTGCTCCAGTGGCAATTCAATGAGAACGCATATTGTTTCATTAAGCTTGTATATTGTGTTCTGTATCTTGCCAAGATTTTCAGCTGGACGCCTGTCTGTGGGTAGGTGGCAGAGCATGCTCTTTGCCTTCTTGAATGGATGCGAGTTTTTTTTTTTTTTTTGGGGTCATCTTATATTGCCACTCAAACATTGGATGTTCGGAGTTTAAATACGATGATGGGGTTTGACATTAGAGAAGGCTGACAGTAGGTTGAGGCACAGTTGTAAAATGGTCTGAGAGGTCGATGGACCATACCTTAATTCTTAAAAATTGACCCTATATAAATGGGTAAGGGCTTTTTCTGCTGGTTGGCATATTCTGAATATGAAGTTGGAGAAAATATTAAATAGATCCTAGCTTATTTTGGATGCTTTTAAACTAGAGTAGGCTCCTGGAGATTGTTTTTGAATGTGATGAATATTTATACATTGTAAAATAGTTCTAGGATATGTTCAGTCGTTACCATGTTGTAGGAACCCTTGTTAATGTTATTCGGATAATTGTGTCTGCAGATATCTCTACATGTAGGCAGAGCATTTTATCCACTGCAGAAAGTTCTAGAGGGTAGACACATTTTTGAAGGCAGGGCTTTTTTCTGGAACCAAGATGGTATTCATGCTCAGGATATATCTTTTGGAACACATGCTTCTAAATGTGTGCATTCACTAATTGTGGAAAAACCTGATCGGTTGGGTTCCTTGGATTCCTCCATATTCTCTCCATACCCAAATGGATTGGATGATATAGTACGTGGATTTTCAAAAGAATGCATTGAAAGTGAGCCTGAGGACTGGTATTACTCAACAAGAGAGATAACTGGATTATATCCGATTGCTGAGGACCTAAAAGATGTAAAGACTTCAAAATTATCAGGGCCTTCTATGCTGCCTGATGACCTTGGCAATGATATTGCAGATTATATAAGCAGTCGTAGTGTCACAGCAGAGACAATGGTATCACCCGATATAGAACCTCCACCTGCTGTTTCCCCTAGTGGAGATGCACTTCAGGATCTTCCAAATTCTCTTGATCAAAGTTCAAATGGATTATCTGGTTTGGCATCTTCTGGCTCTTTTTTGCTCCCTAATGCTACGGAAACTACTCTTACTGACAGTCCAGCACCGGTTTCTGATACATTCGAAGTGGCTAATAAGGGAATCCTGGATCTGAAAGAAAGTGTCAATCATCTTGTATCTGGAATTACTGAATCTATAAATACATCAATAGGTAAATTGGAAGGTGCTGCCAAAGACTCATATGATGCATTTACTTTATTGGTTTCAGATACCATCAGAAGTATTACAAACTCATTTGACAGTGTGGTCAATGGCTTATTTTCTTCAGTTGAAAACTCCAAATTACAAGGCAGTAATGAATTGACAGGCTACTCCAGTGTACTGAAGGAAAATGTGTATAGGGCAGGCACTTCAGCTATTGACATACTGAGACAAGTGATTATAACTGTGGAGGATTCTTTGGCAAATGCAGCAACATTTGTTGTTTATTCTTATGGATCAGCAAAGTCGTTACTTCCACCAGATGTCAGGGATGTGCTAGACTTATCCGAGGAGAAAACTTTACAGATTCTGAGTCCTGTTGGTGCTGCTTTTCAACAGGTATTTTGATAGATTTGTGTATATCTAGTTAAACTTGTTATCAAGTAATGAATGTGTTTCCCAATAGCATCTTCACCATGCATGCTGTCATACAGGCGTACATCATCATTGAAAATTTTGAAAGAAATCTAGGTTTGGATCCTAATGATCCAATACTGCCGTTCATACTTATTTTTGGAAGTTCAGCCACGATAGGGTAATAACATCTTTTTCTATTTCCTTCTGTATAATTTCTTCTATTATTTCTAAAGTAGATGGACATTGTGCTCAGAAAAACATTTCGCCTTCTATTATTTTCGCAGAGTATCTTACTGGTTATCAAAGTATGGTGGGTATTCTGGTGATTTGGCTCCTGAAATAACTTTAGAGCTTCTGAAAGGTGAAGAAAATGCTGTACTTATAGATGTCCGGCCTAAGGCAAGAGACTATAAATTTCACCAGCCTCTTATTTTTTTAATATTATTTTTATGCAACATATTTGATGCTTTTGGCTTCCATAACAGTTCCTACAGTGCTACTGACAATCTCTCTTGCTGTCTTTTCTTCTATGTTTGGGTGATGAGGCTGTTATTTGTGTTATCAATTTTCTTCTTTGTTTCATTATATTCACCTAACCTAATAGCCCTATTACATGTTATCTACTTTCTAACATGGTTCATATAGCCTTTTTGGTGTCAATGAAACTAATTTTACATGCAAAGGCTTATCTTTCAGAGCAATGCATCAATATTCATATTACGATCGACAGAAATGTAGTTATCTAAGATATAAAACATGTTGATTTCCTCTCCTGATGTTCATGTATTTATGTGTAGGATCTTAGGGAGAGAGATGGTGTTCCTGATCTTCGACGGGAAGCTAGGGCTAAATATGCTAGCGTGACCCTTCCTGAGGTTTGTTATTCTCTTTTGAAAGCTTCAGTCTTCTCAAGCAATATTGTTGCACTGCAGAATATTACCAGGTTTTCACTAAATCTACTTGTTCTTCTAGCAAATCATTCTTGATATGTATTTATTCAACAACTTTTGCTTACTGTGCTAAGTGGATCTCCTTGAAATGTTTTACTATGATCATTGAGAAAGACAATTAGATCAGCGAGTGCTGGTGAGCAGTTCTTGGACTTCTGTCATTTTGTTTCCTCTGTCTAGGTCATTCAAAAGAATGGTACATGTAAGACAAAAAGGTTAAACTCATTAAGAATATGCCCCTTTGAACTTTGAACTGGGAAAGCTTAAGAACCTGTTATGTTTATTTTTTGATTTCTCATGGTGCTTATTGTTTCAAATTATTACTTTCAGAAATATCTATTTGTTTCACTATAGCCCTGATGCATGGTTTTCTTCTTTCAACTTTTTAGCTAAAAAATTTATGATCACTGCTCTGGTATGTTTTTTGTTGACATGCTCAGATTGATGGTTCAATAAAGAAACAGCTAAAGAGGGGTAGAGAGATTGATGATGCCATAACTGCAGTTGTCATCCGCAACTTGAAAATTGTTAAAGTATGAGGAGCGCTTTATGGTGCAAATTCATATGTTACCCTCAATGAGTTCTGGATGTTGCTAAACTTTTAATGGCTCTAGTTCTTAATTTTCTCACTTATGTAGGATGAGTCAAAGGTCATCATTATGGATGCTAATGGTGGTCAGTCCAAAGCCATTGCAAGATCCTTGAGAAAACTTGGTGTGAAGGCAAGTACTGAGCCAATTAGTTCCAAAATGTGTTCCACTATTCGGGTGTTTACATGTTCATGCTACTCAATTGTTTGGAATTTCATGTATGGATGACAGAAACCTTACATGGTTCAAGGTGGCTTTCAATCATGGGCGAAAAAGGGTCTCCGTATTAAAGAGCTCAAACCTGAGACCACATTGACTGTATTAAATGAGGTATTGTAAAACCATCAGAACCTAAAGTATGAATGAATCGCCCTTATTGAGTCTATGATTATCATGTGAACTGTACTTCCAATCTAGCTTTGGAACCTCTCTCTTTGTACAGTTTCCTACATATGCCTGAAAAGTTTGTGTGAAGGGTTGCACAAATTCATAGTCATACATATCTATGCTCCACACCAGGATGTATGTATGGCTCCATGCTTTACCTATAAAACTTATTCTCGGACTTCAGTAAATTTGATCTTTACTTTTTAATGGTGTATTGGTGTGTTTATTAAGACAAAGCCCTATCATATTAGAACATCCACATGTCTTTAAGATGCAAATCCATGCCATGGGACATTGGAATTTGACACTATGTGATGCTGTTTCAAAAGGTTCTGTTTCCTTGATCGTGCCTACATGCACACAAACACATACGCATATTCAAGAATAAGCATGCTTTATCTCTGGAAATTTTGAGGTGCTGAGTGATGCAAAATCGCTAGCAAGGTATAGCACTAGTATTCTCTGGAGATAGTTCAACTATCAGTAGTGCTGATTCCGGAAAATGCTAGGTCCACATTCTCGCAGATTTACAAGTTTCATTTGGAATCACTGCAGGAAGCTCAGGCAATCCTCGAGGATATTAAACCTACACCGGCACTTGTAATTGGATATGGTCTGGTAAGTTGACTGCCACCCTTTTATTTTGAGCACAGTTTCTTCCAGAACATCATCTGCACATTGATTCTATCATAGAATTTGCCCTCTTGTCATATTATTGATATTTTCCTTCATTGACTATAAATGATTCATTCAAGATTAGGTGTAGACACATGAACCATATGTTGAAGCAGATAAATGTATGCTTTGTGGTTTTATAATCTCTAGATGCTTTAGTTTTTATGCAGTCAAGTGCATTACTGATTGTGATTGTGGATGCTTATGGACAGGGAGTGTCTGCAGCCGTCTATGCTTTACTAGGTGAGCAGTTAGAATGAGCATATGATACTGACAAATGCTGGCAGGTGTCTTGTTGAGCAAGAAAGCTAAGAGAAAGAATATGGTTAACATCAAATTGATAAACTTCCCTGAACTTTGTATGAATTTTATGAAAAATATAATATCTCTCAACCATTTTGCTATGTGTTGATATGACCTTTCCAAGATAGGAATATCATGATATTCCAAGCACAGTTGTATAAAGCACTTCATTGTCATGACATAAATTTCAAAATTGGTTGTTGTTGGGTAACCCTATGTTTATTCCCATTATGGTAACTTTGGATGTTTTAGCAGGTCATGTTTCTGATACTTAAGAGCACTTCAAGAATGAATTGCATTGGAAAGTTGCGTAATGTCAGAGATTATTTTTAACTTTTCTTTTGCATATAATTGGCATCATTAATAAGAAAAATCTATGGAGCCTAGTACACAATAAGTATGTGAACCATTTTAGTGATTATATGAAGGAAAAGGTTTACTTGTACCCAACCATCAGCCATTTGAAAAGGTTTGGAAAGAACTAGTAACACCGATGACTTTGTAATTTCTGCTACAATTCACTTGGAAAAATAGTTAGATACTTAGATGTATTTTGGATGTTTCAGTTGGACAAATCCAGTCCTTTTCCAATATTAAAGATAATAGAAATTTTGTATTATCCAAAAAATTTAATGAATGTATCAAGACCCTTTTATTGTTGAGACTTGATTACCTTCTCCAACTAAACTGCTAATTTTGCTGCAGAATGGGAGAAGACACTGCAGATCATTGGTCTTATCGGCCTTGGGCAGGTACGCAATTCTCCATCTATGGGGCTTCAGAATTAATAATCATTCTTTTACCTGTAGAATAAATTAAAACATAAAACTGGTATCTAAATAATGCCCATCTTCCATCTCACAAGTTTGTAATTCTTTTTTTAAAACTCTGCCAAATGTTTCTATCACTAAAATACATAATAAAGCAATATATGCAAGTAGATATATGCATCTACACAAAACTGGTTTTTATCCCTATGTTTACCTATAGGACTTCTTTTGCAGATGAATAATAAATGATGCCTTGCTTATAATTAACGGGAAATCATTTTATCGATCAAACATTTTTTGATTTCCATTTTAGCTGTTGAATATCATGCCCATATCTGTCTACCCTGTAGCATACCTATATTGTCTAGAGTGTATACGTTCAATGATGAAGATAAAGATGCAAAGACAGCTAAGATCACTTGTTTAGCTTGGGTATACAATAGAACTGCCCTTTTCATTCCCTCAACCATTTCTGTACCTTTTATGAGTTAGCTTTCATCATTAAACTATTTAATCAACATGTCGATAACAACTTGACCAATAGCGTGTTAAGTGATGTTTCAGATTTTATGGTGCGCTTAACATAAAAAATATTTACAATGTGATAATTACTTAGAAATTTCCAAGTAATATTTATCAAGTCTTGTTGAAAAATATTCTTAAAAGCTTGAACTGAAAAAGCATAGTTGATTCCCTTTTTTTCAATTTTTTTTTCTGGAACAGTAAAGATTCAAAAGTTGGCAACACTACGGCAGATTCTTAGAGAACCAACAAGAGAGAACAGTAAGCATAAACCATAAGCCTTATCGCAATTACATGGAATGGGTTTTGTGTGCCTTTAGGCCCTCAATTCTACTTTTCCTGCCAATATAAGCCTTCTCAGATCTCTTGCGGCAAAATTCATCAAGTTTATCCTGTATCTTCCCAGTTTTCCTGACCCTTAGACACGAACCATAATTTTTCAACTTTTCGTGGCCTCCACTTATTTTAATTGCATTCCCATACCAGCTCAATTGTTTCTCCAAAATATAACCTTAATTTTAGCAATAGCTAAATTCACTATGGTTTGTATAATCATAATGCTGGTGATCTTGTTTTAATGACTATTGACGCGGAAACTGGTCGTCGCCGGAGTCCGCTGGAGTGAAGGCCGATGAGGTCGCCGCCGGGGATCTGCAAAACAAAGTCCCGTTCGGAGCCGGTGGGGGGTGGCTCCGGTAGGACCCTTCGACGATCAAGTCAGCTCTGACCAACAGGAATGGAGTACTCGGAATGAGTTCCGGAGCTTGAAGAAGAAGGAGAGAGCTTAGAGATCAGAGAGGTTAGAGATTAGCGTATCTGGAGGGTCCTTTATAAGCGGAGCTTAGTTGATGGCGATGGCCATACCGCCTGGCAGCGAACGGCGGGAGCCGCATGGAGCTCGGTACGGAGAGGAAGGCGTCGTCAGGTGGACGGTGATAGCCATACTGGCAGGTCATGGGCTGCATGGGACCGGTTACGGAGAGAGTGGTGTCGCCAGTAGTAGTGGCCATGTCGTCCGGGCTGCATGGGGCTGATTACGGAGAGATTGGTGTCGCCAGTAGTAGTGGCCACGTCGTCCAGGCTGTATGGGGCTGATTACGGAGAGAGTGGTGCCGCCAGTAGTGGCGGCCATATCGTCCGGTCTTGTTGCCTGTTGCAGATTGAGTTCGTCCAGAGGAGTTCGGACTTGCAGGAGAGTCCAGCTGAAGGAAAAGCTCGGGAGGAGCTCGACTGTAGAGAAGTTCGGAGGAGCTCGGTCGGCTGAAGGGACGGCCGCTTGGGGAGTTCGGCCGAGGGACGACCGCTGAGGAGTTTGGGCGTTGGGGATTCCGTTAAAGTCCGGCCGCTTGGAGTCCAAGGAGCCCGGCCGCCAAGCAGTTCGGCCGGCTGAATGGGTTCGAAGGAGCTCGGACGCTAGGAGTTCGAGGAGCTCGGCAAAGCAGTTCGGCCGGCTGGAGGGGTTCGGTCCTGACGAAGGAAGTCCGAAGGAGCTCGACGGCTGAGGAGTCCGAAGGAGCTCGGCAGCTAAGTAGCTCGGCCGGCTGAACGGGTTAGAAGAAGCTCGGACGCTAGGGGTTCGACTGAAGCCCATCTGCTGAAGCTCTTCTGCGGCTACTGGTTGCATTAAGCTGAGCATCGAGCTAGACTTCGGCGGGAGCAGGATTTATCCCCAATAATGACCAAACCATCTCATGTTCTCATCTCACCAAACATTCATGTTAGTGTTCTTGGACCCACTTTGTTGCCCAAAATATAATATAGTCACCACATGACTGCTAACAAATGAGGTTCCTCTTAAGAATAGAAGGCATGTGATGATAACACCACTCCACCTGCACTTCATTAATTCTTTTATAATTCCACCATTTCTCTTACTGTGCAAAAAGAATTTTAGTGATATAAAATACTGAAGCATTGAGTGGAAAGGAAAAACTTAAAGAGTACCTGAGAAAACTTTTTATGTTATTTCTTAGCAATATTAGATCACATCTAAAAGTCAAACACGCACACATGTAATTGATATTAAGTCAGGACAATCGAGAGTTCTTGTCTTCTTGAAATACAAACTTTTGCTTCCCATTTCATGGAGTAAGAGAGAATTAGTCATCAGGCTTTTGCTTATTATCTGGACTCATCTTGAATAATTAGGGCATTTTAATAACCTCCTCCATAATAGGAAATCAAAAGAATTGGTTAAAAAAATACCATTCCATACTTTTTAATTAGTGATTTTTCCTACTA
This sequence comes from Cocos nucifera, assembly GCA_006176705.1. Lineage (NCBI taxonomy): Eukaryota > Viridiplantae > Streptophyta > Magnoliopsida > Arecales > Arecaceae > Cocos > Cocos nucifera. The sequence continues at coordinate 593,221 of QRFJ01000646.1, read as the reverse complement.
CAGTAACCTTCATGTTTTGCCAGAACTTTTACTGAAATAATTTTAAAAGCAGCTTCACCTTCTAGGTGTCAGTAAGACGATCTTTTATGAGAGCATGCACAAGAAATTTTCTTTCACTTTAAGTCTTCTGAAATTTTTTCTGTATAAAATCAGTCTTGTGATTGCGGTATTACCAACATTTATATATTCTTTATGTTTACTTCCATGCCTTACCATGGACAAGTTGATGAATTTCTAGTTATATTGTTCCCCTGCTTAACTCAAGGGGATGCTGAATGATAACATGGTTTCATCTCCCAAGGTTAATCCCAGCAATAGAGTTTTCTCTTTAATTCTTATTTCTCTGATAACTATCTTAAGGACATCTTCCAATTTAGTTTCTGGTTCAAATTTCCATCCTATGATTTGGTATCATTTTTTTTTAAACATAACTCATTGCTGAAGTGCTCGAGTTTCTTGGCAAACCTTTTGGCTAAAATGCCCTTAGGTTCATAAGTTTTCCTCCTTTGGATGCTGGCAAATAAAATTCATGATATAATTGACCACCTTGTTTCAAGTTAGGGAGGTCAGAAATTGCTTTCAAACTGCATCAGAAACTATCTTCAGATTTTATACCTTATGCTAGGTTGCTATTTCACCTTGCTTACATGTTTATCCACTATTTCTTGGATATTCAAACTGTATATAGTCCTGCTTGTTCTTAATATATCTCAATGAAATCTCTACAAACTTGAGAATGTGCACCCCAAAATTTCACTCACCGTTAATGCCCTGCAAGATGCTCTTCTCTCTGAATTCTATGATTTGAATAGATGTATAATCTGGTGAAAGCATCATCTTTTTATATCATATTATTCTTTTCACATTATTGAAGGAAGGCCTCTTCAATAATGCCTTCAGGCTGTCTGGCAAGACTATGTGGTGTGAAATGTTTCACATTAAGCGGTCCATCTAAGTAATGTCTTACATGGAGGCATACAATTTATCATGGTGTTGTTTCTACAATCAGATTACAAACCTGGATGTGTTAAGAGGTTACGGTTTAACCATTATGCTGTTCATATTTGTTGTATGGAACATGTGCCTAACAAATTTCATAGTCAATCCAAACAACCCACATCCTTTGCTTGGCTGATTTTTTACGTTATCTTTTTGACATTTCTGAACCATTTAGGGAACTCCAATAAGGCTTTTGCCTTACATCTTGAGGCTTATGCCTTGCCTCATTGGGAGTTTGAAAACCATGCCTTTTGCCTCAGTGTTTTTAATCGTTTAGTAGGCTGTGCTGTCACCAACACGTGTCTGAACTTTGAAATTAATATGTATTGCCATTTCATTTATCAAATCAAATCATGATGTGATAAGACTATTTGGTACTTATGAGTTCTATCTGAATTTTAGTTACTTTTCATTGTTGAATGACTTTAAGCATAATATCTGTAAATATATTGCCAATGAATGGAGGCAGTACATCCATACATATTGACAGCATGTCTTATTGAATTAATTGGGTGATCATTTCTCTTTACCTCTTGTCATCTATTACTATGTATCTTTTCTGCTTATTTGCTAGTCTCTTTATCGACGGGTGGCTTCATATGAGGACTCCAAGGATTTCAAACAGGATGTGAGGTAGATTTGCTTCTCTCTTCCTTTTCTTAGTGTCTTGAACTCCTGATTTTTCCTGGAAGCACATGGTATTCTGCTAATTTATACTAAGATTTTCTTTTGTAGTCAATGAAAAACTGTAGAGAACCAAATGCTTACAGGTATACAGGGTCGGGAAACCTAACTGGAATTGGTTCCTCATATGCCATCATAGGATTCCTTTCCAGAGGCAATATTTGGTGGAAGAGTACTCACCTTATTGTAAATAGGGTGGTTTTAACTAGTCTTAGATTGGTGGTTTGTGAGGCATGAATTCCGCATTCTTTAGTGATCATGCTTACAAGTCCATCGTCCTCTAAGCAAAAATTTCTCTGTTCAGGTTGCTTCTAGCTCCTGTGAGACTGGGAGCGCAGGCATTTTCTTGGGCTGCTAGGAAAATAGAACCAAACAAGGTTGGTCTACCAACATCACCCTCATCAACAGCTGTTCAAGATCGTGTCCTACAAGCAGCCGCAAAACATGAATCTCAACCATCTGATGCTGAGGAAGCCCAAGGGTTGCCGCAAGAATCACTGGCTCAGACGAATGAGAATTTAGACCTCTCAGAAGCATGACACCTCGAATTGCAAACTTCCATGCCTAGGTATCAACTGAAGCTGTCTAAATATTTTTGGAGCCTCTCATGTTTTGTTGTGCAAGTTTTTAAAGTTTTAGAGCCGATACCATGGATTGGATTAATTGAGTGACTGCCAGATTTGGGCCTTGCGCCTTTTTTGACCACTCTATTGTAGTAGTGTTGATCAAAAGGATTCGAGATTATGAGGTCAAATGATCATATTCTCCTGCTTCCTTCTACCTTCCTCCACCAGATATATCCATAATTCACACCCAGACTGACCTTCTCTGCAGCAGGTCAGTTGGCTGAAAATTGACAGGATACTTAGGTTCTCTTAAATGGATTTTAAACCATTTTTGCCTCATGTTTTAAGAAACGCCAGCTTTTAAACATCCAGACGTTTGAAGGTGGGCATGTCAAGACTTTTGTCATCTACAAGCGGTTGATTGATAACAATTACTTATTTGTGTATGATTGGTGTGCAATCCATCCTATTTTTAGTACCTCCCTCGTGCCTCTGGCCATGGGCTTGTGTCTTCATGGAACCTTGTGGTGTTGATGAACATTTGTCACTCATGGTACTTGTTGATTGTTTATGTCAACAAGAAGGTATTCCTTGCCAATGAACAGAAAAATAATGAATGTATCAACTTCAGATAATTGCAGGTTTTTGGGCATCTTCACACCCATATTCCAAGGAAACCAAATTGGTTCCTGCGAATTTTGTTCAGTGTTGGACTCGGAGTGATCCAGCAGGGTGATCGCAACAAGATTTTATTGTGCAAGGTGATGTTTGGTTCCCAGGAGCAAACAATGAGCCAAGACAAACCTGTGGTTTAAATCTCCAACCATTCATAGCTCTAATTTTATGATCCAATTCAAGAAGCCTCAAAAAAGATTTGATTACCAAACACTCGGATGCAGCCGGTAAATTTTACAGGCGGCCAACCGGTTAGGTGCATGCATTCCAATCAGCAATCATGCAAGAGAATCAACTGAAAAACTGTAAACTAATTAGCTTGGTTCGGTAACAATTAGTTGAATCTATTGACATAAAGTATTTATATGCATATGCTTAGGGCTGGTTAGCTGATGGTTCTCTACGATGATTCCATAATCGTAAGAAAGGCAGCTACGGATGTTACATTTTTTTCTATTCTTTGCAGGAAGGTTTGCTGGCTCTTGTATATTTGGAACAAATGATGTGATTGATGTACCGAGTTCATGCTAGGTGGATTCCAAATTTTCTTTCTTTAACATGGTATTGTATATTAGTTACCACTGTAAACAACAGATGGCACTGGTCGTCATAGGAGTAATATATCAGAAGTTAGTTTTGCATTGCAGATTGACACAAATTTTGTAAGCATTTCTGTGGTGATGCTATTCTAATTGCTTGCAATTTAGGCTGTATTTTGTATCTTTTTTTTTAAAAAAAAAAATAGAAATAGAAAATCTATTTTTAACTCTCTTTTTTTCATATTTTTTATAATAGAAAATATGTTTGATTTTCTTTTTTTATAACAAAAGGTTATGATGGTAGTCAAAAAGCTTGAACACAAGTACGCTCAATCGGACCGAGGGATGCCGGGACTGAACAAATATCACTACTCCTAAAAGAACAAACGAACAAATAGATAATGATTGGAAAATGTAGTTGGAGAATGAACGAACAAACAATGAATGATGATGGAAGATGAACGGCAAAAACAAAGGAACGGATAAAACGAAGGTGGTAGGATTGAGAAGGATGGTGGCAAGATGGCGAAAGAAGACAAGCAATAGCGAGGAGGAGAAGAGAGGCGAAGGCCCTAAGGAGATTGAAGGGCAAAACCAAGAAAGGGAGGTTGGGGGACGAGGATGAGAGAGAGATGAAAACCTATTTTTTTCAAAAATGATAAAAGTTATTTCAAAAAAATGAAAAATAGAAACATAATAACCAAATATATTTTCTATATTGGATCCTGTCTTTATTTTATTAAAAAAGAAAAGGAACAAGAAAAATAATGATACGAAACAAGAGCTTAACTATCAAATACCCTCACGTGCTTGAAAGGATAAAAGAGTGCAAAAACAAGATATTGGATGCTTAAAAAGACCTCAAAACTGTGAGGGCATCAAGATAATCTCACTAATTCTTTTTTAAAAATTATTTGTAACCACTCTTTTGGAAGTTTTTTTAGTTTTTCTTATGTAATCTCAACAATATAATCATAATATCACATCAATCCATCAATTGTTTTTCCTCTAACCCTTATCACACCAAAAAATTGTTTCGGTTTATCAACCCTTGCCCAAGTGATAGTAGAATTAATAGCCAAACCTTGGTGTGTTTACCAACGGAGCAAGTTGGCACCTATGCTGATTATCTTCTATATTTATGATAGGAAAGCCCTGAACTCAGGCAGATGCAAGAAATTCTGGGTTCTGTAATTTAAAATAAGGTCAAAAGTATTAAAAAATATTAGGCAAACCAGATGCATGATGGATCTAAGGTTAAATCATCCCAACATGTGTTATTAAGGAAGATAAGAATTCATTTTTCTTCCTATGTCCACCTAATAATTTCTTCAAAAGCACGGTTTAAAGCCTATAAATTTAAATAATAATTAATATTATTACTTAAAATTATATGCTTCAGGAGCAGAGCAGTCATTCTTGTGTAGGAATACTGGGGTGATCTATAAAATAAAGTCTGAGCCAGAGGATTTAACTCCGATGAGGATCCTCCAACGCTCAAATCAGCAGAGAACGAAAAAGCAACAACAGATTTTCTGAAAGAGATTTCTTACTTACCTAGATCCTTAGGATTTATGGTATTTATAGGAAAGCTTCATGTGGTCGTTACACTGTTCCGCTAATCTTGGGCCGCTAATATCGTCGTAGCGAGATCAGGGGCATCTTTCCTAAATGGGAAGGTTGTTATCGATAAGATTGTGATGCCTTATCTGCTTCCTATAGTCGAGGTCAAGTAAAAAATAGTTTGTTCGTGGTTGGATCACAGCTGTGTTGCCATTAACCCATAAGATAAGTTGGTGAGAATATAGATGAGCTGCTTATCCGAGACGATCTATAAGTTACGAACACTATCCAAGCCATTACCGAATGAAACGGTTCGGATCTCCTTCCAGGGATCGACTATCAGTTCAAAGGGTATTATGGTAACTTTCTTATCCTCAAAATATTGGTGAATACCAATTGAGCCGAGGCACGCATTTCAGATATTGATCGGACGATCTGAGGCATTTACATTACCACTATAACACTATCCCCTAGTACCAAGTCTGAGAATCAGGTGAAAGGACTATTCCCAAGCGATGCTTTAGATCAAACGATTTACGTCTTTATTTGCGATTGTGCTTTGGCATTTAATTGGTGGTGATGTCACCCCTTGATGCAAAAGTAGGTACAATCGGAGGGCTCATCCATCTGTTAATTATTTAGGGGAGATAATTTAAAAAGGCATCCATTTGTCTTCATCTTCCTTCTTTTAAGTGCATTCAGAAGGTGTGAGAGAGGAAGAAAGGCTATTGCGAGTATAGAGTTTCTTATCTTTCGTATTCCTCCCTCTAGAGTTGTCTCCATGGACTTCTAAAGCAAGATGGATCCTTTAATGGCCAAGATATAGAAAAAGCTATCGGCTCGAAAATTGCAAACCAATGCTTCGTCCGCTCAGTACCAAGCTTCCGAAAGCTCCTCTGTTGAGACCTCGGATGCTACTCCCTCGATAGCTTCTCTTCCTATCCTGACTGATATAAGGGGAGATGATCCTTTGTCAATGAGTAATTCATAGAATCCGATGAAGGATGCTAAGGTTGCTGATAGATTCGGCGAGGGAGGTTATAATTGCGGTGACAGAATCAATGATGGAAGCTGTTGCAGAAGTTGTCTCCACAATTTCTTCGATGCGCGTCATTGTAGAGATGGAAGAGAATCTCCCTAAAGGGATGATAGAAACTGCGGAGGTGGCCGGTCCCCCTTGTTCAGTTGGAGGGATCGAAGTTGTCAAACCGCAGGGGCCAATGATTCCTACTTCTGGTGCTTGTCCGACAGAGATTCAGGCGGAGATGGTGCTACTAACCCCGATCTTTCTTCTTCAACTACGAACATTCTTAGAATTGCCACTGAGTTTTTGGGGAGCCACCTTGCTCCTGCGGATGGGTCTTCACCTCTAGAACTTATAGAGGTGAAGGAAGAGCTCGAAAGATTTAAGTATTATTTATAACAGAAGAAGGCTGTCAATGTCGATCTAGTTAAGAAAATTGATTATTTTGAGAAGGCTCTTTTCAAGGCTCAAGAGATGATCGATCAGCAAGATGATGAATTGAGTAGGACTGATCGAAGGATTGAGATCCTTGAGAGGCAAAGGTCCAAAGCCGATCGAGATTGTCGTCGGGCTTATGATATTATTAAATGCCTGAAAAGGATGCTTGTGGGGAAGAGAGGGTCTTTATCAAAAGCTCATCTTCCCCAAAAGTTCGATAGTCGATCGAGTAAAAGGCCTAGATCTTCCAGCAAGGATCATTATAAGGAAGAAGTATCTCGGAGGCCCAAAGTTTTCTCATCTAGAAGAGGACCTATAACTCAAGAACCTTCAGCTAAACTTCAGGCGGTGAGAGAGACACTCAATTAGCTGGAGAAAGCTGGGACTGATTTCGTTATCAAGGCTTACAAACTGGGATTCTATGCAGGCTTTAGTAGATGCAAGAAGATGGTTCCACCTCATCTTTTCAAGGCTGACACCGAGTCCTTGCATACAGATCAATTGGATGTAAACCTAAGATTTGTGATACGTGTTTGCCTTGGAAAGTTTATGAGTGCATCCGATATCATTATGGGGATGAATAAGGTGGACTCGGGTGTGCAGGTGGATGGAGTGGAAATTGAAGAAGGCCCTTCTGAGATGGGCCATTGAGGAATCTTGGATGTACTTTTATTTATCTTCTTTTCTTTTTTTATTTTGTAAGCCATGTATGGTATTTAAAATCTATAAAAAAAAAAAATTTCTTCTGCTAAAGCGATTTGCTTCTCCTTTTTGCATAATGTTTCGAGCTGTTTAGCCTATTTTTTGATTCGAGTCGTATTTTTGTTGTTTTCAATATGTTCATTGGACAATTCGAAGGAATCCGAAAGATATGGAATTAAAACCATCATTCGTGAGTCGACTACTGTGGCACATTCTCGCACATCTCCTCATAAATTGAGCAGAGCATGATTTCAACTATCCATATTGATTTATCGTATCAATAGTGGAGGCTGCGTCTAATCTATGATTGTCACGTGTCTAAATCATCTCGATCTTCGTCTTCTGCATTCAATGTTCTGAGAAGATGAATCATTCGAATTTCTATCAATTCGATTCGTATATAAGGCTTAGATGAGATAAAAAGTTAGGATTTGTTATTTTCTCCTTATCGTAGGTCTTTTGTCTTTCTATCTTTTTCTCTCTTCAGCTTCTACTCGTCTTCTCCTATCTGCAGAAGATGACTCACTCCAGGGATCTCGAGTTCGCTCCATTAGCCTTTCGATTAGAGCTAACGGAGGGAAATTTGATAGTGATCCATAGCCAATTTAATATTCTTTTGGAGTCCTAACTCGAAGTTTCGAAGCCAGAGGAACATGTTTGCAGTCCTCCTCCTGGTCGGATAGGCGTATATGAGGAATATTTTTGGGCCGAGCTAAGATTCCTTCTTCATCCCTTCTTCATCGTTCTTTTTTGTTACTTAGAGATATCGTTCTGTTCGATGGTGCCAAATTCATGGCAGCACATTTGTGATTTCACTACGGCATGCCTTTTAATTGGGATAGAGCTAACCGTTATCCTCTTTCGTTATCATTTTATAGTTAAGAGGTATCATGTTGCTCGTGATTGGTGGTACGTGACCCCTAGAATTAGGAAAGGCATTCCCCCGCTGATTCGAGGCACTCCTTTCGTCATTCACGGCTAGAAAACATGATTTCTGTTTGTCTCACATACTTCGGGCAAAGATTGGGGTTTTGTTGATTGGAGGGAGCCTCAAAAAAATTTATTGAAAGATCCACCGCTTGGTCCATGCTTGAAGTAGGACTTGGATATCCTGCATGGTTTTGAGATTTCGGTGTTGAAGAAACTTTTATCTAAGCAGATCCTATTTAACATTGACATTAGCCAAGTTAACTCCATAGGTACGCTTTTGCTTTTCATATTTATGTTCTTTCAAGCTTCGAATCTGACGTCGATCAACTAACACCTCAGATTGTAGGGAAAGATCAGAGTTCGCCAAAGGCTTTGGTGCCGAAGGCCTCAGGTCCGAAGACTTATCAAAAGAGGAAGGTAGATGCGGCTGGTAGGAGATCTACCCGTGTTCGAATTGAACCTCTTCCGGCACCACCACCTTTTGAGATCAAGGAATCCAACCCTTATGATATCGAGGATTCCTAAATCGTGCATATTCTACGTGATTCGGATCCCCTGATCCCTGAGAGGAGCCACGAGATCTCTGTTAAATGCTTGTTCAGCGAGGTTATTTTAAGATTACCAGCTCTCGATGTTTTCGATTTCTTCTCAGAGGAGGAGCCATCCAAGGAAGCAGGAGTTGGCAAAACTATGGTGGTCAAAATGCTGCCTGCCAAGGCTGCTGAGACCCCTAGAATTACATCGGTCAATACCTCCAAGGCCACATTGGACAAGCCACGAGTTTTTGGGCTACAAGAACTTCTAGTACCGATCCAGTCTGAGTTGACTGTCAGGGTTCTACTCTTGATGATTATGATTTGGCGTGCAAGGCATTCTTTAATTTTTTTTACCTTGCTGACACGTCCAAACTATTGGTCGAGCCCTTGAGAATGAAGAAGCGAAAGGCTCTAGACTGCTTTATCCGAGTAAGTTAGAAATATCCCCTATTCTGGTCTATTTTTATCTCCTTATTTTGAAACTCGTTCATCATAAACTTTGTGGAATACTTTGACAGCTTGCCCATTATCTGAATGGGTTTATAGAAAACAGTATTGATCTTTTTGATAAGATAATGAGGTTCAAAGTAAAAGCCATAATACTCAAAAGAACCAAAGATCAACTATCAAAGGCGATTGGGGAGGCTTTCGATAGAGCTAAAGCTGTCGAGAGAAAGGCTCAGGATGCTGAGGCAGCATTAGTGAGGTCTGTAGAAGAGTATGCTCGGTTACTCAGCATTAATAAGGTTTTAGAGGCCGAAATTGAGGAGCTCAAAGCTCGAGTTGTTAAAGCTGAGCCGTTCGAAGCGGAGGCCCTACTCATGGCAAAAACAGTAGAGGAGAAAGCTTCGAAGGTTGTTGATGATTTCCAAGCATCGAAAAAATTCAGGGAGGAGAAAACTTCATTTTGTATTGGATGCTTACGACGAAAGAAAATGCATTGTCCACGAAGAAGTGGCTTCCAAGTATCCAGGATTAGATCTAGGCTTTTTGGATGAGGTCCCAGGAGCTTTCGCTTCCAACCCAAAAGATATTCCCTGAGGCTTTTGTATGTTTCAGCGTGTTAGAAATTATTGTACAAAGAAAATTTTTATAAATAAAGTTTTCTTTTTGTTTTCTATTGTTTTCTCCTTCTGATTTTATCTTCTTATTATACTCTGATCTGAGTCACTACTTCGGCTTGATAGGCCTCATATTTTTTGATTTTTGTTCAAGAATCTACAAACCAATCTTTTCATTTTTTATGCACGTATTTGATGGGATGTACTCATTTTTCTGCACAGCATTGAATACGCATGGTACCAAAAGCATTGTAACCATAAGTCTTATGCAAAATCTGGAGCATAGCTGCAGGATGGCAGAAACATCCAATCCGCAATTTACACGTGGCATGATTTGATGCTTTGTAATTATGATGGATTTGCCTATTTATAGAAATCTTTCGCTCATCAATTCCTTCATCTACGGTATCGAAAACTGTTTTATGAAATGCCTACAAGGTGGCTTAATCCTCTAGAGGGGGATGAAGCTTTTTTCCTTCATCGTAATAACTATCATCCGATTAAAGGAGCTGATAAGCACTGGTTGGCTTCAACCGATTCAAGGATGCCAGCGATGGGTGTTTCATCATCAGGCTACTTTTACTCTCGGTCCTGAGATCTTTGTCATCTTGCTCCTCCTGTAGGGGATGCTCTTTCGCTTGGCCCTGAGAACTTTGTCACTATTTTTCTATCCTAAGAGGACAGAATTTCGTGACTTTCTCAAAGGGGCCTGAGGTTGTGCCATTTTCGCAGGAGAGCAGGAAGAAGTTGAGCTGCCATCGGGGATACTAATGAAGATTGCATCTTATGCTTCGAAAGCTCCCACAGCTGTGGTATAATAAAGACCATAGTTCTAAGGCTTCGAAGGGTGCTTTGATGCCATCCTAAGATGTTTTTCCAGTTATCTGTCATGCATTTGCATTTGATGGAGGGATTCTTTGTTCCAAGGTTGTGTAGAGTTGGACTTCAAGCGAACGCTATTTCAACTTCGACGGGATCTCTTTCATCACTTCTGGCTTGCGGCTCTCTCGGTGATGCTAGAGGTTGTGCCACCTTCATAGAGGGGGGAGGAACATGCATCCATGCTAATAGAAGGTCCTCTAATTCCAAGTCGTGAGGAATTAGATTCCGAGCAAACCTGATTTCAACCTTGGTGGGATCTCCATCACTTCTAGATTGCTGGTTCCCTCAATCTAGGCACCTTTTATAGGCTCCCAAAGCCTCGATGCCATGAAGGAACGAGTTTCAGATGAATGTGATTTCAACTCCATCGAGTTTTCAGATCATGTTTCCTTATTTTCGATGAAGAGAAGATGATAAATAGGGTACTGATTGCGTAGGGCTCATTGTAACTCTAATGTAGAATTTTTATTATTATTTCTTATAAGGCAATAGCAATATTGCTCTTGTAAGAATTCTTTTTAATGAAGAATCATCTACTTTTCCTTCGTAATAATTTTGAACTTTTTTTTTGAATTTGTTCTGAACTAATTTTCTATCTCTTAGGATTTCGTTACCCCGATTAGAGAATTTTTTTGACTTAATGCAGTTCCGATCTGAGGAGCCCACTGAGCCATAGTCCTAAATAAAATAACTTTATTTTGAAGCGACTCCAATCTGAGAAGTTAGTTTAGATAGTCCCAAATCAAAGGAACTTTATTTTGTAGCAGCTCCGATCTAAAGAGTTCGCTAAGATGTAGTCCTGAACAAAGGGATCTTGAGTCAAAATGATTTCGATATGAGAAATACGTTGTAATCTATTCTGATCAAAGAGATCTTAAGTCAAAATGGTTCCGATCTGAGAAACACACTGGAATCTATCCCAATCAAAGAGATCTTGAGTCAAAGCAGTTTTGATCTGAGGAACGTGCTGTAATCTATCCTGATCAAAAGGATCTTGGTTTGAGTTCTTTTAAGTCTTCTTATCATACAAGCATTCACTAATAAAACGAGAAAGTAAACTTGTAAATTCATTTATTCATTTGATCTATTGATAGTATATACGAAGATTAGCTGAGTTCCATGACCTTGAAAGTAAAGTCCCATCGAGTTGCTTCAGCCGATAAGTTTCTGGTTGTATTACCTTGTCAACCTAATAGGAGCCCTCCCAATTGGGCGAAAACTTTTCTTATTCGATGGGCTTTGAGATTTTAGCTCTACGAAGGATGAGATCGCATGTTCAGAACTCTTTAGTTTTAATCTAGACATTGTAATATCTGGCTACCCTCTGTCGATATGCAGCCATCCTCACTGCTGCTCGCTCCCTGCTTTTCTTGATCAAGTCAAGGTTGGCTCTGAGCTATGTGGGATTGGTGTCTTCATTATATTCTTTGATTCTGATAGAAAGGAGTCCAAATTCCACGGATATGACTGCTTCCGTCCTGAATGCCAAGTTAAAAGATGTCTCATCGGTTGGGACTTTTTGGATTGTTCAATAGGCCCAGACGACATGATAGAGTTCCTCTATCCAAGACCCCCCAATCTGATCCAATCTAGCTTTGAGATTTTGTAGGAGAGTCCTGTTGGTGATCTCTACTTCTCTGTTTGCTTGTGGGTGGTCTACCGAAGTGAAGCGTTGCTCGATTCCGTGGTCCCCATAGAATTTGCGGAGTCAGGCACCACTGAACTACCTTCCATTATCGGAGATCCATACTTTGGGGAGGCCATAACGGCGAATGATCGACTTCCAAATAAAGTTTCAGACTTTTGATTTTATGATTTGAGCTAAGGGTTTGGCTTCTACCCACTTTATGACGTAGTCAATTGCTACTAGTAGAAACTTGCGCTGACTCGAGGCATGGGGGAACGGCCCCAGGATGTCTAATCCTCACTAGACGAATGGCCGTGGGGCTTTAATAAGAGTTAGAAGTGCTGCAGGTTGATATTGAATCTAGTCATTGTATTGGCATTACTTGCATCTTCTGACGAAGTCTTATGCATCCTATTGCATGATTGGAAAGTAATATCCTTGCCGAAGGATCTTATAGGATAATGACCGACCCCTCAAGTGATTTTCAAAAATTTCTTCATGGACCTCTTGTAAGGCATAATCAGCTTCAGATGGATGCAGGCATCTTAGGAGTGGCAGAAAGAAAGACCGCTTGTACATGTTGTTGTCAAGCAGTACATATCTAGCGGTCTGATTTCTAACTTTTCGAGCTTCTTTTTTTTCAGACGATAGTTCTCCTAACCTCAAGTATTTTAAGATAGGGTCCATCCAGCTGGGTTCTTCAGTGATTTGTTGAATAGTGGCAAACTCCTCTAAGCTCGAAGCTCTCAGGACCTCAAAGTATGTCTCTTTACTCAGGTCGACGGGCAGCAAGGATACCAGCTTTGATAGAGCATCAGCTCTGACATTTTGCACCCTGAAAACCTATTGAATATTAAAATATCTGAAGGATAAGATCAAATCTTTTATCTTTTAAAGGTACTTTTTTATATTTTCTTCTCGGGCTTCGTATTCTTCTTTGATTTGTCCAACCATCAGTTGAGAATCGCTGAATACCTTCAGACATTGGGCCCCAATTTTTTGAGCAATCTTCAATCTCGCAATTAAGGCTTCTACTCCGCTTCGTTATTGATGGTTGAAAACTTAAACCACAAAACGTATGCCACCACATCTTCTTTCAGACTGGATAGAATAAGTTCAGCTCTTGATCTTGATGAGTTTGATGAGCCATCGACATGTAGGGTCCATGTTTCTTCTAGATCTGATCTTGAGCTTTTGTTGCTTTTTGAACTTATAGGGTCTTCCAATCTCTCTTTTAAATTTTTTTCAGGACTTCCGCATCTGGCATAGTGCAATCGAGGATAAAGTCAGCCAAGATCTAAGCTTTGTTAAAAGGCCTCAACCGACAGCATATATCTAGTTCTGAGAGCTTCAGTGCCCATTTTGCGATCTGGCTTGAAGTGTCCGATCGGTGTAGGACCATCCTCAATGGTTGATCTGTGAGTAACACCATGGTATGGGTCTGAAAATAGGGCCGAAGATTTTCTTACAACAATGACTAATGCAAAGATTAATTTCTCTATCTTGGCATATCTGATCTCTGCATCATGGAGGACCTTGCTGACATAAAATATGGATTTTTGAAGCCGTCCTTCTTTTCTGACAAGGACTGTACTGATTGCCACTAGTGAAATAGTCAGGTAGAGAAGGAGCTCTTTGCCCGGCAGTGGCTTACTGAGCAGAGGTGGGGAACTGAGGTATTTTTTTAGTTCTTCGAAAGCTCTTTGGTATGTAGCTCCTGCATTTCTTAGTCCAAAGGGCATCATCCTATAGTAGAAAAGCTCGTAGTCAGTTATAAAGGCTATTTTCTCATCATCTTTAGGAGCCATTCGAATTTGATTGTAACCGAAAAAGGCATCTATAAAGCTAAGAAGCTCAGGCCCTGAAGTAACATCGATCAATTGATCAATCCGAGGCAGTGGATAGCTATCCTTTGAGCAGGCTTCATTCAGGTCGGTGAAGTCGATACACATGTGCCATTTTTCGTTCACCTTCTTCACCAGAACGACGCTCACTAACCATTTTGGGTACATCGCTTCTCTGATGAATCTAGTCTTAATCAATTTATCCAACTCCTCGATAATGGCTTTCTGACGCTTTGGGGCAAAGCTTCACTTCTTTTACTTATTTGGACGGCAAGTAAGGTCCACCCTCAGATGATGGGCCATCACCTCTAGATCAATTCTAGGCATGTCAGCAGTCGATCAGGCAAAAAGGTCTGTGTTGGCTTGTAAAAAAGCGATCAACTAGTTTTTCGTTACCTGGTCGAGGTAGGAACCGATCTTTATGATTTGATGAGGGTTCTTCTTTCTCAGTGGGATCTCCTAGAGAGCTCATCGGATAGTTGGGCTCGATTTTTTGCCAAATCATCTCGAGCATCCAGCCCTATTGGGAGTTCAGGCTAGAGTTTCGCTTAGCTTACTGTTTGAAGTTCGGTGGTGAAACACTGTCTTGCCACAATCTGGTTGCTCGGATCTTCTCTACTCCATGGATTGTTGGAAACTTGACCATGAGGTGGTAGCTGGACACAATAGCTCTGAGCTTCCATAAACTAGATCTTCGGAGGATAGTATTGTAGACCAAAGGAAGCTTCACAACAAGAAAATCCACCTATATTATTATTTGCTGAGGTGGGGTGCCCACTATGGTAGGCAGCTTGATCATTCCTTCCAGAGTTATAGAGATTTTGGAGAATCTTTGGATCAACGTATTGAATTTACTTAACCGATCGAGAGAGAATTCCATGAGAAAAAAAGTAGAAAAGTACAAAATATCAACCAAGCTTTCATTATCAATAAGTACATGATATACATTATAATCAAAAATATTTAAAAAAATAACTATTGCATCATTATGTGGTTGGTGTACACTCTCTGCATCTTGCTCAATGAAAGTTATCACTTCTCCAAGCCTGTCCTCATGCCTTGGCCTTTTCGCACCCACTGCTTCAGATGGCCCCCTAGTGATCATATGGATCTCACTGCGAAGAGGTTGTTCATCAACCGCTGCTGGCTCTCTTGCTTCCTGCGCAAGTATCGACATTAGGTGCTGAGACTGATGAAGCGATTGTCAAGCTCTTGGAGGAGGTCATCGTGGAGGAGTTCTTCCCCAGACAAAGCATTCCAGTCTTCCCTCCCGAATGAGATTCTCGATGGAATCATAGAGGAGGTAGTAGTTTTTCGTATCATGACTATGGTCACAATGATAGAAATGGAACCTCGTCAGATCACGATGCTCCGGATTCATCCACATCTTCGATGGCTGGGAGAGCTAGTCTGGATCTATATTAAGACTTCTTCCTGGATAGTATTTAGAGGCGTATAATTATGAAAATGCCTCGATGGAGACCGTTGTCGATCTCTCCTTTGGAGGCTTGGAGATTGGTGGTTTTGGAAAGAACCTCCATCCTTCTACTTCCTAGGCAGACAGTGGGAGTACTATCAATAAGCCTCCTTCTTTGATGGAAGGTTCTCCTTTTTTAATCCTACCAAGGCAGCATTGGTAGGGGTGTCCTCAGCAAAGGCTTATTCGATGTTGGTATACTTTCTTGCCCTTTCTAGTATACCAACATAATCCTGAGAAAAAAATTTTATTAACGACCTCTTCAGATCGTTCTTTTGCAATCCACCCATAAAGACGGTCATTGCGATCGACTGATCTAGGTCGCTACACTAAAGTAGCTCATATAATTGCGGATCGACTTGCCATCTTTTTGATGAATGGTATTCAGATAGTCAGACCACTTCTGCTGCTTGTGACTGCTAATAAAGTGCGCAGCCAAGGATCGGCTTAGCTCTTCTAAAAAATGGATCAAGTTCGATTTTAGACTGGAGTACCATTGTCGGGCAGCTCTCTTGAGAGTGGTGGAAAATGCCCGATAAAGAATGACATTCGATGCTCCCTGAAAGAGCAATGTTGTCTTAAAGATTTCTACATGATCGATGGGGTCAGAGGTCCCATCATAAGTCTCGATTTGAGGCAGTTTAAAGTTTGGCGACAGTAACTCTTTTAAAATCTTCTCGTCCAAGAGAGGCTCGCCACTAAGCCCATCAAAGGGTCGAGAAGAAGATGCTTTATTTAGGGCTTCAAGCTTCTTATCGAATTCTTGAAGCTTTTTTTTTCAATGATTAGGTTCTGGATGGTGTAGGCCTCGGATTGCTGAGGAAAGCGATGGCCAGGAGTCGAATCATGCTTGGACTGTGGGCTAGGAGATCGTCGATGAGTCTGCCTCCTCTTGGAGTTTTGTGGAGGTGCCCGAGAAGGTTCGGCTTACTACTACAGATAGGAGACCGATGGTTGAAGCTGTGTCATGGCTAGGGGCACGGATGGAGCTAATGAAGGATGTATTGGTTACACCGTAGAAGGTGGTATGGGGGCAGCCTGGCTAGACTACGGTGCTATTGGAAGAGGCACAAAATACAGTTTTGACCACCTAGATAGTGGCTGTCAGGATGTGGACCTGCTGGAGGAGTAGGTTAAACTGGTCTAATGTAACATGGACTGATTGGATCGGTGGAGAAGCGTCCGCCACCGAGGGCTGAGCATGATCCTTAGCTCGAAACTCTACTTGTTGAGAGGCAGTAGCTTCTCCGATGTCGTTGAGTCATGATGAGGCCTTTTTAGGTGCCATTTTCAAGAGATTGAATCCTTCCTCTATCTGATGTTGCTTGAAATTGTATATTTCAGGAGCGGAGCGATCGATCTTGCATAGGAACGCTGGAGTGACCTGCAAAATAAAATCCAAATCGGAGAATTTTATTTCGACGAGGACCGTCTGACACTCAAGTCAACAGAGAACGAAAAAATAGCAACAGATTCTCTGAGAAAAATTTCTTGCTTACCCGGATCCTCAGGATTTGTGGTATTTATAAGAAAGCTTCATGCGGTCGTTATATTATTCCGCTAATCTTGGATCGCTAATGTTATCGTAATGAGATCAGGGGCGTCTTTCCAAAACAAGAAAATTGTTATCAACGGGATTGGGATGCCTTATCTACTTCTGATAGTCGAGGTCAAGTAGGAAACAACTTGTTCATGGCTGGATCACAGTTGTATTATCGTTAACTTATGAAATAAGTCGATGAGAATGTAAATGAGCTGCTTATCCAAAATGATCTAAAAGTTACAAACGCTGTCCAAACTGTTGCCAAATGAAATGGCTTTGATCTTCTTTCGAAGATCGACTATCAGTTCGGAGGGTATTATGGTAACTTTCTTATCCTCAAAATATTGATAAATATTAATTGAGCTGAGATATTTTGAATATTGATAAGACGATCTAAGATATTTATATTATCATTATAATAATTAACAATATTAGGAGAGTTCGGACATGCACGTGCACTACACTTGCCGGGCTCTTACTGTGTTGTATGGGCTCTCTCTTCAGTTGCTCCATGAAGCGCCACGTTGCATTCTTCCCGGTCAAAATATTCCGTCGTCATCACATGTGCACATGCATCTCGGGTGTGCCAAAAGCCAGCTTCCAACGGCTACTTGGAAGGAAAAGCGTAGACTAGCCGTTGCACTCTCCTCCAACGGTCACATTTCCAGCCCACTGCAGCCCTTCAAATAAGACCTCTGCCTCAGTTGCCCTCACCAATCCCTCTCTCTCTCTCATGGGGAATCCACAACCCGCTGATGCCTCCCGGACCAGCTATCACTCCCACAAGGTCTTCCTCCTCTGCAACTACATCCTCCTCGGTGCTGCCTCCAGTTGCATCTTCCTCACCCTCTCCCTCCGCCTCATCCCCTCACCCTGCGGCCTCCTCCTCATCTTCCTCCATGCCCTCACCATCATCGGGGCCGCCACCGGCTGCGCCGCCTCGCCGGGTTCCACCAAGTGGCACGCCACCCACATGGTGGCCACCGTGCTCACAGCCATCTTCCAAGGTTCCGTCGCCCTGCTCGTGTTCACCAGGACGTCGGACTTCCTCGGGGAGCTGCGCTCCTATGTGAGGGAGGAGGATGGGGAGGTGATACTGAAGATGGTGGGTGGTCTCGGTGTGGTGATCTTTTGCTTGGAATGGGCGGTCCTCGCCCTGGCTTTTGTGCTGAGGTACTATGCCTATATGGAAGGGGACTCGGGGAGCAATGCTGCCATGAGGAGTGCCAGGGTGCAGCATGATGAGGAGATGAAGGACTGGCCATGGCCCTTCCAAGTCTAACTCACTGAACAAGGGGGAAGAAGATGCTCCTTCTGGTGTTGAAGATAAGAATAAGAGGCCTTGGGTTGATGGGTTATTAATGTACATTGGGGGAATGAGTCTTCACATTATCTTCTCAAATTAATTCGTTTATTCATATTTCTATTGGCTGCTACATAAGCATTACTTCTTGAGTGTAGCGAAGTCTGTTCGATTTTTATATGTGATAGGGCTGCATATGATTTTTTGTTCCTTCTGGGTTCATTTTAATACTTGTTTCCGATTTAAGCTTGCATTCGTTGATTCATATGGTTGAGGATGAGGAAACGAAAGCAAATCCATCTTTGATTGATTCCTCTGGTTATAACGAGGTCAACTTTTGGTTCGGATTGGAACGGATTTCTTTGGTGCTGGGTTGGAAGGATAATTATTGAGCAACAGTGATCTGGACCGCCGAGTTCTTTTCATGGGTTTTTACTACTGTTCATTGACTAATTATGGGGGGGGGGGGTTTTTATTATGTTCTGGCCGTTACCAATTTTTTGTTCTTTTGTCTTCCTTCAGTTGTTTGCAACTTGTCTGATGAAGTGGATCTCCCCTTTTTACCTCAAATCTGAAATCCAGGAAAGGACTGTAGGCTTTGTCATCATTTAGTGCACGGCTTGGGAAGAAGGAAAAGGAGGATGGAGCAGTAAATTTCTACTCCGATGGTGGGAACCAAATGAAGAAGAGAGTATAACCCTGAGCGTGGCGTCTGACAATATCAAAACTTTCCCTTTTGTTGGTTCTGATGAACGAGTTCTGCTGGTAGGAAAGAATAGCGGATCTAGAAAGTGGTTTCAGCACAATCCGACGATATCAATTTTGGATTGTTTGGAAGGAAATGCATTTCAGTTTCATTTGGAAGGTGAGCAGTAGACATGTTGCTCAAGAAATGAACTCAGGCTCTTCATCTCTTTTATGATTGAGACATCCTTTGCCATATATATGAAATTATTCCTGGAGTTGCCCACCAGTTGCCTTCCTTTTTCCACCTTTTTCTCTTCCCATCTGCTCTCTTGTTTTTCTGTTTCTTTTTCAGTTTCTGTTCCTTTGGCTGTTCCTATCATTTTTTTCATTATAATTCATGAAGTTGTTAACTATAAACATCATTGATGACGATCACGTGCAGATTAGCAGAATTCTGATGGTCTTTGGGCAGCCTTTTATATTCCTGATGTCACCACCATATCGATGCATATAATGCAAGACAAGCAGAGGAGAAATGAAAGACAATTCCGAATCAGTTTTGCCTACGAACAAGGAAGCTATATGTTAGTGCAGAATTTGGTTGACGTCGGATCGAACTAGAGTCGAGAAAAATGAGGTCACCATCGGTGACCTGTAAAATAAAGTTCCATTCGGAGTCAGTGGTGGTGGTGGCTCCGGCAGGACCCTCCAACGATCAAGTCAGCTCTTCTGGCCAACAGAAATGAAGTGCTCAGGAAAGAGTTCGGCAGAGTTTTTGGAAAGAAGAAGAGAGCTTAGAGAAAACGTATCTGGAGGGTCCTTTTTTATAGATGGAGCTTGTTGTAACTGTCCGATAGTGGAGTTGTCTGTAGTAGACTGATAAATGACAGTCGTAACCATCCTGATAAATGACAATAATCGTAACTGTTCTGATAAATGACAATTATAACCGTTCAATAGTGGGATCGTCTGTAAGAATCCATCTGAAGAAAAAGTCCGAAAAGAATTCGGCTCCTGTAGGAATCCGACTGAAGAAAAAGTTCGGAAGAAGTTTGGCTCCTGAAGAAATCTGACTGTTGGAGGAGTTCGAAAGGAGTTCAACTCCTAAAGAAATCTGACTGCTGGAGGAGCCCAGAAAGAGTTCGACTTCCATAGGAGTCCGACTAAAGGACTGGTAGAGCAGTTCGGAAGGAGTTCGGCTCCTATAGACATCCGACTGAAGGAGGAGTCCGAAAGGAGTTCAGCTCATGTAGGAATCCGACTGAAGGAGAGATCTGGAAGGAGTTTGACTTTCGTAGACATTCGACTGAAGGAGAGATCTGGAAGGAGTTTGGCTCCCGTAGACATCCGACTGAAGGAGAGATCTGGAAGAAGTTCGACTGAGGTTCGATCATTGGAGGAGTTCGATTGGGTTCGACTGCTGGAGGAGTTCAGTTGGATTCGACCACTAGAGGAGTTCGGCCATCGAATGAGTTCGACCGCTGGAGGAGAT
This sequence comes from Cocos nucifera, assembly GCA_006176705.1. Classification (NCBI taxonomy): domain Eukaryota; kingdom Viridiplantae; phylum Streptophyta; class Magnoliopsida; order Arecales; family Arecaceae; genus Cocos; species Cocos nucifera. Next base: position 572,649 of record QRFJ01000646.1, on the reverse strand, counting down.
CAGATGGGGTTCGGCCACTACGAGAGAATTTTTGATTGAAACTCTTCTATGATTACCAGCTGTATTAGGCTAAACCCCAGGCTGGACTTCAGCGGGAGTGGGATTTATCCCCAACAATAGTCTCCCCCACTTTCAAGTTCGAAACTCGAAGGGAGTACAAAAAGAACGACCGTCGATGTCCTCTTCAGGGCTCTGCACCAGTTCAGATTGAAGCTCAGAGGAGATCTTATTTTCAACCAAGGTTGACGTTAAAGTTGAAGCTCGGGGGAGACCTTATCTCCAGCCAAGATTGACGTTAAAGTTGAAGCTTGGGGGAGATCATGTCTCCAGCCAATGTTGATGTTGAAGTTGAGGCTCGAGGGGATCCCATCTCCAGTCGAGGTCTAGAGAGATCTTGTCTTTTGTTGACGTTGCGGTTGAAGCTTATGGGAGATCTTATCTCCAGTCAAGATTGAAGGAGATCTTCTCCCCTATTGATATACTTTGAAGCTCGGAAGAGATCTTATCTCCAACCGAGGTTGAGGTTGAAGTTGAAGCTCGGAAGAGATCTTATCTCTAGCCGAGGTTGAAGGAGATCTTATCTCCTATTGATGTAGAAGCTCGAGAGAGATCTTATCTTTAGCCATGGTTGAAGAAGATCTTATCTCCTGTTGACGTAGACTTTGAATCTCGGGAGATATCTTATCTCTAGCCAAGGTTGAAGGAGATCTTATCTCCTGTTGACGTAGAAGTTCGAGAGAGATCTTATCTCTAGCCGAGGTTGAAGGAGATCTTATCTCCTGTTGACGTAGACTTTGAAGCTCGAAAAGAGCTTATCTCTAGTCGAGGTTAAAGAAGATCTTATCTCCTATTGACATAGACTTTGAAGCTCGGAAGAGATCTTATCTCTAGCCAAGGTTGAAGGAGATCTTATCTTCTATTGACGTAGAAGCTCGGGAGAGATCTTATCTCTAGCCGAGGTTGAAAGAGATCTCATCTTCTGTTGATATAAACTTTGAAGCTCGGAAGATATCTTATCTCTAGCCGAGGTTGAAGAAGATCTTATCTCCTGTTGATGTAGAAGCTCGGAAGAGATCTTATCTCTAGTCGAGATTGAAGGAGATCTTATCTTCTATTGATGTAGACTTTAAAACTTGAGAGAGATCTTATCTCTAGTCGAGGTTGAAGGAGATCTTATCTCCTGTTGACATAGACTTTGAAGCTTGGGAGAGATCTTATCTCTAGCTGAGGTTGAAGGCCTTCAACTTACTCATGTTAGGATGAGGTTCTTCTCCTATTTTTAACATGGCCACTATTAATCGCTTCTTTTCTGTCATCACATAGTTTTTGCACTAAGAAATAAAAATATTAAAATGGAGGAGTTTTATTGAAGAAAAATTACATTCTTAGATTTTCTAAATTCTAAGATCGTAGGAGCGTTATTCCTCCGAGCTCCTTCAGGCGATAAGTTCCATGTTGGACGATCTCTCCTAACTTTAAGGCTTAGAGATGGCGGCTTGTCGAAGTACCAAGCCCCCCAAGAGGTAGCGTTGATGATGCCAGAAAGCGATCGATCTCTTTGTTGTTTCCCCATCATTGGTGGTTCTAGCTACGGCAACGCCCTTAGCCGATTTTCTCCTATTTTAGACTGACGTCTGAGGAATTGATCCAGCCAATCTCTCCTGATGAGCTCCTCGATTTCGTCTCGAAGCTGAATGCATTCTTCAGTATCGTGGCCATAATCATGATGGTAGAGGTAGTACCTGCTTCAATTGTGCTTGTTTGGGGGAGATTGTAATTCTTTTGATCTTGGTAGCTGATTCTTAATTTACATCGAAACTTGAGTTTTAGAAGCATTAAGGAGGGCATAGTTATGAAATCTTCTAGAGGGAGAACTTCTTCGCGCCCTTCTGTTGAGGCTTCTTTGATGACGAGCTCGAGGAGGAGTTCGATCTCGCTTGTGTGCGAAAGAAGTTCTTGAGTGCGGTCGAACTTCATTCGGTCCTCCTTCTAGCGTCAATTCTGTTGGTGTAGAATTTGGTTGATACCGGATCGAGCTGGAGTCAAGGAAGACGAGGTCGCCGTCGATGACCTGCAAAATAAAGTTTCGTCCGGAGTCGGTGGTGGTGACTCCGACAGGACCCTCCGACAATCAAGTCAGCTCTTTTGGCCAATAGAAATGGAGTGCTCAGAAAAGAGTTCGACAAAATTTTTGGGAAGAAAAAGAGAGCTTAGAAAAAATATATCTGGAGGATCTTTTTTTATAGACGGAGCTTGTTGTAATTGTTCGGTAGTGGGGTTGCCTATAGCAGACTGATAAATGACAGTCGTAATCGTTCTGATAAATGACAGTTGTAATCATTCTGATAAATGTCAATAATCATAATCGTCATGATAAATGACAATTGTAACCATTCAGTAGTGGGATCGCTTGTAGGAATCCGTCTGAAGAAAAAGTTCGGAAGGAGTTCGGCTTCTGTAGGAATCCAACCGAAGAAGAAGTCCGAAAGAAGTTTGGCTCCTGAAGAAATCCGACTGTTGGAGGAGTTTGGAAGAAATTCGGCTCCTGGAGAAATCCAACTGCTGGAGGAGCTCAGAAAGAGTTCGGCTTCCGTAGGAGTTCGACTGAAGGACTGGTGGAGCGGTCCGGAAGGAGTTTGGCTTCTGTAGACATCCGACTGAAGGAGTCTGGAAGAAGTTCGGCTTCTGTAGGAATCCGACTGAAGGAGAGATCTGGAAGGAATTTGGCTTCCATAGACATCCGACTGAAGGAGAGATTTGAAAGGAGTTCGGTTAGGGTTCGATCGTTGGAGGAGTTCGGTTGGATTCGATCGTTGGAGAAGATCGGATGGGGTTCGGCCGCTGCGAGAGAATTTTCGATTGAAGCTCTTCTATGATTATCAGTTGCTTTAGACTAAGCCCCAGACTGGACTTCGGTGAAAGTGGGATTTATCTCCAATACTATAAGTAATGCAACTATGAATCTCATGAAGAGTTCATAGTCCAGTGCATAGCATGTCAATTAGCAATATTATAAAGTTCAAATATTTTGCTCAAAAAACGTTGAAACGATCATTCGTTCAAAATAAAGTGCATAAAGTTGAATATTACAATTGCTTTGCCAACCTGTTGAACCAAGCACCATTTTTTTCAAATCACAAGACACTATTTTCAAATCACAAGTCACTAAAAGAAATGTTGGAAGGAGAGATTCAATGAAAGTAATCTGTGGCCGTAAAGTCTTCATTTACTTTTTCCTCTTGGGGTTCCCTTGGATCCTTCCCTCTTTCCAGAGCTTGTGTATCATTTCATTTTCTGACATGATAACTACCTCCAAGCATTACTCACCAGAAATGCTGCCGAAAATTTAAATGGATTTGTCGCAGCTAATCTCTAAGTGAGGAGACCAACTTAGACAGGCATAAAAAGGCCATGTCTTCTTATCATTTCCACTTTGCTTCAAGAAATCACCTCAGTAAGGTTGATTTTTCTCGCCAAGCCAACTCCAATAGAAGCCGCCATTCTCTCCAAAGGACAATTCCTTCCCACTGTTTACTCTTAAGGCTTGCAGTCACAACTGATGAGTTCACCTTCAACGGCTACAGTGGCATGAACCTTAGCTCGAAAAGGATGGCGAGAATATCACCTTACAGACTCCTAGACTAAAAGTCAGGACTTCTGCCCCATTGGCTCCTAGTTCCCCAAAGTAGTTCTGGTCTTATCTTTTGCATCTCCCCTCACGAGTAATTTTTTGTGCACTCAATGCATGCGGTATAGAAAAAAAATATTGTTCCATATAATTGGGTCATGTAGCTTTCTAATGCACATTTAGTGCTTGTAGTTCACTTTTTAATTTGAAATTTTGAATGACGAAGATGTTCCTCTTCTTTTAAAAAAATTATAATATTTTATGGCCATATTATAATATCCTATGGTCGTGTTATGACTTTCTATGAATAGAAAATCATAATTTAGCCAAAAGATGTCATTATTGAAAATTTTTATGACTTTTCAAAGAAAAATTATGACATTCTATGGATAGAAAGTCATAATACAACCATATGATATCATAATATGACCATAAGATATCACAATTTTTTCAAAAAATGAGAAGCATTTTTATCATTTAAAATTCAAAAAGTGGAAGTATGGGCATTAAATGCGCTGCGTAGCCCAATCATATGGGACGATGCTTTCTTTCTGCACCACCTGCAGTTTCCAAAGGACTCGTTTGATTTGCGAAAAAAAAAAAATTTTCTAAAAAATAACTTTATAGAAAGTTACTTTTAGAAGGTTATTTTCTAAAAATAGAATTTTGGTATGTTTAATTGACCATGAAAAAGTAACTTATCAAAGAATGACTTATATTTAGTTGAACACTAATTTTTCTAAAATGATCATGTAGAATGCCTATTATACTCTTAATAGATATAAGACCATACATTTTTGCTTCTAAATTTCATATAAATAATAATAATATATTTATATTAATATAAAAATAATATTAATATATTATAATATAATATTAGATCATAATAATTTATTATATTAATATAATACTAACATATTATATTAATATAATATTAATATTTTAATATAATAAATTTATTAATATATTTATAAAAAAATATATAATATTATATTAATATAAATATTAATATATTAATATAATATTATATTAATATATAATATTGTTAGGGATAAATCACATTTCCATCGAAGTCCAGTTCGATGCTTAGCCTAATGCAGTCGATAATCAAAGAAAAGCTTCGATCAAAAATTTTCTCTCCAGCGGCCGAATCCCAGTCGACCTCCTCCAACAGTCGAACTTCTCTCAGTCTTTTCCATCAGTCGGACTCCTCCAGGAGCCAAACTTCTTTCAGATTTTTTCTTCAGTCAAACTACTATAGGAGCCGAACTCCTTCCGAATTTCTTATTTAGTCGGATGCCTCAAAGAGTTGAACTCCTTATAGATTTCTCCTTCAGTCGGACTCCTTCAGGAGCCAAACTTCTTCCGAATTTCTTCTTCAGTCGGACTCCTTCAGGAGCCAAACTTCTTCCGAATTTCTCCTTCAGTCAGACTCCTATAGGAGCCGAACTCCTTCCGAATTTCTTCTTCAGTCGGACTCCTATAGGAGCCGAACTTCTTTCGAATTTCTCCTTCAGTTGGATGCCTCCAGGATCCGAACTTCTTCCGAATTTCTTCTTCAGTCGGATGCCTCCAGGAGCCAAACTCCTTACGAATTTTTTCTTTAGTCGGACTCCTTCAGAAGCCAAACTCTTTTTACATTTCTCCTTCAGTCAGACTCCCACAGGAGCCGAACTCTTTACGAATTTCTCCTTCAGTCGAACTCCTCTAAGAGCCGAACTCCTTACGGATTTCTCCTTCAATCGGACTCCTCCAAGAGTCGAACTTCTTCTAGATTTCTTATTCAATCGATGCCTCAAGGAGCCAAACTCCTTCCGAATTTCTTCTTCAATCAGATGCCTCCAAGAGCTGAACTCCTTATGGATTTCTCCTTCAGTCGGACTCCTCCAAGAGCTGAACTTCTTTCGAATTTTTCCTTCAGTCAAACTCCTACAAGAGCCAAACTCCTTTCGAATTTTTTCTTCATTCTTACTCCTACAGGAGCCGAACTCCTTCCAAATTTTTTCTTCAATCGGATGCCTCTAGGAGTTGAACTCCTTACGGATTTTTTCTTCAGTCAAACTCCTCCAGAAGCCAAATTCCCTTCCAGATTTTTTCTTCAGTCAGATGCCTCTAAGAGCTGAACTCCTTTCGAATTTCTCCTTCAGTCAGACTCCTCTAGGAGCCAAACTCCTTTCAGATTTCTTATTCAGTTGGATGCCTCCAGGAGCCAAACTTCTTTTGAACTTCTTCTTCGATAGAACTCCTCCAAGAGTCGAACTCCTTTCAGACTTCTCCTTCGATCGAACTTCTTCAGGAGCCGAACTTCTTTCAAACTTTGCCTTCAGTTAGATTCCTCTAGCGGATTACTTTCAGAGTTTAGCTAACATTCCTCCCGGATGATCTCCTCTAGCCATATTCCCTTTAGAAGTCTGAACTTCTCTAAAATTGATGTATGTCAACGCTCTTTACCAAACAACACCTGCTTCTTTCGAACTTCAACTATTAAATCTTAATGAATGGCCACTTCATGACAACGGACACCACTCTCCGTAACAAACTCCACATGGCCCCCAAACAGCCCACTACCGAATGGCCATATCACAACAATGGATACCACTCTCCATAACAAACTTCACGTAACCCCGAATGGCCCACTACCGAACGGTTACGATAAGCTCCGTCTATAAAAAGGGACCCTCAGATACGTTTTCTCTAAGCTCTCTTCTTCTTTTCAAAATGCTACTGAATTCTGATCTAAGCACTCCATTTCTGTTGGCCAGAAAAGCTGACTTGATCATCGGAGGGTCCTACCGGAGCCACCACCATCGACTCTGGATGAAATTTTATTTTGCAGGTCACCGACGGCGATCTCATCTTCCTCGATTTCAGCTCGATCTGACGTCAATCAGATTCTACACCAACAAAATTAGTGCTAGAAGGAGGGCCCTCTATTCCTGAGGTTTTCTTATTCTAAAAGAAGTGCTCGACAACGATCTCTCTTCTTTCTCTCTAGAGTTCTTTCTCGAGAAAAAAATGCCTCCCAGGAAAACTTCAACTCGACGATCAACGGCCTCTACAGTCAGATCACGTCCAGACCTATCCGCTACCACTCCAGCCCCGGCAACTCAGGCTCCGCCTGTAGCTATGGTGGATGCAGAGCAATTCAACCTGCTGGTTCAACAGGTTCACGATCTCATGGAGGCGATGCAGGCCATACATCGATAGGCCCTGGCATCGATTCGGCCAGAGCAGACTTCTTCGGAGCTCCATAATCTGATCTTCGGACGGCCGACTTGGGCTATCCGGCCTTTAATCTTCGAAAAGGAGAAGCAAAGGATGGAGGATTTTTGCTCGGACCATGACTCGATCTAGGGAGAGGCTTCACACATGCTTGGCCAAAAAACTCTAAAGATCAACGATCATGAAGATCTCTTTGATCAAAAGCTCCAAAAAATGAGCTGACGAATCGAAGAACTCCATCACACTCCCTCCACCCATAGTAACGATATTTATACTGACCCTCCTTTTTCATAGAAGATTATGTAGGAATCGATCCCGCCGAACTTCAAGCTCCCTCAGTTTGAGAGCTACGATGGGACCACCAATCCGATCGACCATCTAGAGGTCTTTCGAACGTTGATGCTACTCCACGATGTGCCAAACGTCATTTTGTGCCGGACTTTCCTGTCCACCCTCAAGGAAGCCGTCAGAAATTGATACTCGACCCTTAAATTGAGTACCATCTTTTTCTTTGATCAGATGAGCCATCAGTTTGCGGCTCATTTCGTTAGCAGCCAACATCCCCATCAAGGTTTAGATTTTCTTATGAACATCAAGCAGAAGGAAGGAGAATCCATCCAGGCTTATGTCATCCAATTTAATGCTGCTATATTGGAGGTTCAAAATCTGGACTAGTCCATTATAATGACCATGCTCAAGGGCGGTCTTCAGAAGAATGATTTGTTGTTCTTCCTAAAAAAGAAGTATCTCATAAATTTTGCCGATATGCTAGCTCGGGTTGAAGGTTATACCCAAGCTGAAGAGGCCTTCAAGGCCAAGGACAATGAAGCCGTTGGAGAGCGGCAAATTGGCGAGCTGGGTAGGCCCACCTAGGAAAAAAAGCCGAGTGAAGCTCAGTCGCACTTTCGAACTCCTCCCCAAGCTCGAAGGTAGGGAAGCCCCGATAGAAGGGCATGGAGAGGTTCTACCCTTCAAAGATTTCATAATTATGCCTCTCTCAATGCTCCAAAAACTCAAGTACTAATAAAAATCATGGAGCAACTGTCAAGATTGAAAAGGATACGTACTCACCCCGGTAAGTGCAATCCTAATAAGTTCTATCTTTATCATTGTGATCATGGTCATGAAACTGAGGAGTGTATTCAACTCCAGGACGAGATCGAGGAGCTCATCAGATGAGACAGACGAGGTTGATTCTTGTGGCATCGATCTGAAGAATGGAAAGATCGGTCAAGGGCACTACCGCAGCCTGAACTACCAAGGAGGGAGGATCAATAAGGAGATCGGCCATCTATCGGCATCATCAACACTATTTCAGGGAGACTTCGATGAGAAGAGGCTAGCGGATCCAAGAGATTAGTGAAAAGATGGAGGATTGAAGAACCCATAACCTTCACTAAGACAGATGTCCAAGGAGTCCAGTTTTTGCATAATGATGCAGTTGTAATCTCTTTAAATATTGTCGACTATGATGTTCGCCACATTTTGGTAGATAATGGAAGCTCGATCGATATTTTGTTTTATGATGCTTTCTCCAAATATCTTTGCTCAATAACCACTTGGGACTTATGAACTCCCAGTTGATAGGCTTCACTGACGATGCCGTACCAATTGAGGGCATAATAACTTTAGCTGTGACTGTAGGGCAACGCCCGAAGCTGACTAAGGCATAAGTCAATTTTTTAGTCATAAAGGCTCCATCTGCCTATAATGCTATTCTCGATCGATCTGATCTAAATGCACTTCGGACAGTGGTATCAACTTATTATTTAAAGATAAAGTTTTCGATAAGTCATGAGATCGGAGAGATCAGGGAAGATCAAGCTCTAGCAAGGCACTGCTATTCAATCGCCCTACATAAGAAAGAACAGTCCGACCCTTATCCTATTGATGGACTGAATGTCCGCGATGATCTTGCTGAAGAACGGGGCGAGCCCATAGAAGATCTTATGACCGTCTCCTTGAATGATGAAAATGTAGAACATACGGTGCAAATTAGCTCCAATCTGGAAGATGAAGTTCGGGAGTAGCTCATCATCTTTTTACGGAGGAATGCGGACGTCTTTGCCTAGATCCTATTGGATATGCCAGGAATTGATGCCGAGGTCATGGAACATCGGCTGGCTGTTGATCCTAAGTATCGATCGATAAAAAAAAAGATGCGCAACCACGCCCTAGAGAGGCAAAAAGCAATCGAAAAAGAAGTAGACAAGCTCCTCAAAGCTGAATTCATCCAAAAAGTTAATTATCCGACCTAGGTCTTAAACATGGTCCTCATCAAAAAGGCAAATAATAAGTGGAGGATGTGTATAGACTTTAAAAAGCTGAACAAAGCTAGCCCAAAGGATAGCTATCCTCTTCTCAGGATTGATCAACTGATAGATGCAACCTCAGGCCACGAGCTCCTCACCTTCATGGATGCCTTCTTCGGCTATAACTAAATACGGATGGCACCGAAAGATGAGAAAAAAACTGCTTTTATTACTGACCATGGTCTTTACTATTATAGGGTTATGCCTTTTGGGCTCAAGAATGTAGGGACGACGTACCAACGCCTGGTCAACAAAGATTTTCAAAGAGCAGATCGACCGCAACATAGAGGTGTATGTGGATGACATGCTCGTCAAAAGTCGAGCTTCTATAAACCACCTCGCCAACCTCAAAGAGATCTTTAGTGCACTCAAAAAATATAAGATGAAGCTGAACTCGACCAAGTGTGCCTTTGGTGTGACCTCGGAGAAGTTTCTAGGGTTTATGGTGTCAAGACGCGGGATTAAAGCAAATTTAGAGAAAATTTGAGCTATTCAGAAGATGACTGCTGTAAGAACGATCAAAGAAGTTTAGCACCTGACTAAAAAAATGACGTTCCTAAATTGCTTCATCTCGAGATCGTTCGAGTGATGCATGGCCTTCTTCTAAGTTCTCAAGCAACCAAAGAACTTCTGCTGGATGATGGAGTGCCAATGGACGTTTGAGGAGCTTAAAAACTACCTTGGCTCACCACAACTATTGGCAAAATTCAAACCTAGAGAAGAGTTGTTCTTGTACCTAGCAGTCTCCCCGGTGGCCTTGGTAGCAGTCTTGGTCAAGGAGGAAGCGAAGATACAGTGATCGATCTACTATATAAGTTGGGTCCTGGGGGATGCAGAGATCAAGTACTCTAAGCTGGAGAAATTAACCTACTCTCTTTTAATCACTGCCACGAAACTCCGACATTACTTATAGGGACACACCATAACGATCCTGACGGATCAACCAATAAAAGCAGTCCTTCATCGAACCGATGCTTCTAGAAGAATTATAAAATGGACGATCGAGCTCACGGAGTTTGACATCAATTATCGACCCCGACCATCGATCAAAACTCAGATATTAGCAAATTTTATAATAGAATGTATCATTCTAGATGATGCCGAGCTTGAACAAAATGAGATCGGCATCTATTGTCGCAACCGAGCCTCTCCGAAAAGAGTGCCGACCTTTCTGAGGGTTTTTGGGCCCTGTACGTAGATGGTTCGTCCAACTTCGCTGGAGCAGGTGCGGGATTAGTCTTAGTCAGCCCCGAGGGAGTCATCGTCAAGTACGCGCTACGTTTCGAATTTTCTGCAACTAATAATAGCGTCGAATATGAAGCATTGATCGTCGGGTTAAAAATAGCAAGAGAGTTAAAAGTAGATCGGCTTCAAGTCTATAGTGATTTTCAATTAGTGGTCGGCCAAGTTAGCGGCAATTATGAAGCACGGAAGAAAAGTATGATGAAATATCATGAGAAAGTAAAGGATTTGACTCCGACTTTCGATAGTTTTGGTATTCAACAGATTTCGACGGTAGAAAATACAAGAGCCAACCTCCTTTCTAAATTGGCTACTTCAGCTCCAGCTGAACTATCCAAAGAAGTATTTTTCGAAACTCTAAAATGCCCAGGCTCGGACGAATCGTAGGTCATTATGCAGACCAAGCTCGAGCCGAGCTAGATTGACCCGTTGGTTGCCTACCTTAAAGAAAAAATTCTTTCTCATGATTCGAAAGAAGCTCGAAAACTCAAAAATTAAGCCTCTCAGTATATTTTGTATGAGGGCAAGTTGTATAAGAGGTTGTATTCACTACCGCTGCTAAAATATCTTCGACCTTCAGAGGTCGACCTCGCATTATGAAAAGTGTACGAGGGAATCTATGGAAGTTATATAGGAGTTAGGTTCCTGTCACAAAAACTACTTCGGCAAGGATACTATTGGTCAATCTTATACCATGATTCTATGAAGTATGTCAGAAAATGTAACCGCTGTTAGAAGAATACAAACATACAAAGATAACCGACCTCTGAGCTTACTCCGCTAAGTGCACCTTGGCCATTTATGCAGTGGGGAATCGACATACTTGGTACTTTTTCGACGACATCCGGATAACGGAAGTTCCTCCTGATCGCGATTGACAACTTCACTAAATGGATCGAAGCTGAACCACTAGCAAAAATTACCGAGGCCAAGATACGGGACTTCATTTGAAAGTCAATAATCTATCAGTTCGATCTGCCCCAAACTCTCATAATAGATAACGAACGACAGTTCGTTGGGACGAGGTTCGTCGAGTTCTGCGATGACCTAAATATCTTCCACCACTTCACATCGGTAGCTCACCCACAGGCAAATGGGGAAGCTGAAGTGATCAACCGGACTCTGCTATAAGGCATCAAGACCAGGCTCGATAGAGCAAAAGGAGAAAGGGTGGACGAACTCTACTACATTCTCTAGGCATACCGAACTACTCAAAGACTGCCGACTGAGAAAACATCATTCATCTTGGCCTTTGGAACGGAGGCAGTCATCCCAATCGAACTTAAGCTCCCATCAGCATGGGTGGTAGCCTTCAATGAGCAGCATAATCCACAGGACCTCAGAGTCAACCTCGACCTGCTGGAAGAAAAAAGGAAGGAAGCTCAGGTTCGAATGGCGGCCTACAGACAAAGGATGGCCCGATACCATAACTCTAGAGTTCGAAGTAAAACATTCAGAGTAGGGGACTTAGTATTTCGATGAGCCACCGTCTCTCAGCCTTAGAGCCAGGGGAAGCTTATCCCAAATTGGAAAGGCTCATATGAAGTAGAGGAGGTCGTCCGGCATGAAACTTATCGTCTGAAGGAGCTCGAAGGAACAACACTTTCACGATCTTGAAACTCAAAAAACCTAAGGATATACTACCAATAATTTTTCTTCAATAAAACATCTTTATTTCAATATTATTATTTCTTGGTGCAAGAACTATATGATAATAGAAAAGAAGCAACCAAAAATGGTTATGTTAGGAACACGAGGAGAACATCATCCTAACGTGAGCAAAGTCGAAGGCCTCATTCATTTTAGACGAGGTGAGGGGAGAGGCTCTAACAATGGTCCTTACGTGCCCTCACAGTCCGTTAGAAATAGGAGGAGAACCTCATCCTAATGTGAGCAAAGTCGAAGGCCTCGTTCATTTTAGATGAGATGGAGGGAGAGGCCCTGACAACGGTCCTTATGTACCCCAATAGTCCGTTAGAATAGGAGGAGAACCTCATCCTAACGCGAGCAAAGTCGAAGGTCTCGTTCATTTTAGACGAGATGGGGGGAGAGGCCCTGACAATAGCCCTTATGTGCCCCCATAGTCCATTAGGAATAGGAGGAGAACCTCATCCTAATGCGAGCAAAGTCGAAGGCCTCGTTCATTTTAGACGAGATGGAGGAAGAGGCCCTAACAATGGCTCTTATGTGCTCCCACAGTCCATTAGGAATAGAAGGAGAACCTCATCCTAACGTGAGCAAAGTCGAAGGCCTCGTTCATTTTAGACGGGATGAGAGAAAAGGCCCCGACAACAGCCTCATTGTGCCCGACAATAATAGGAGAGAAAGATCTCCTTCAACCTCGATTGGAGATAAGATCTCCCCGAGCTTCAACTTCAATGTCAATCTCGATCGGAGATAAGATCTATCCTCAAGCTTCAACGTCTACGTCAACAGAAGATAAAGATCTCCCCCGAGCATCTACATCAATAGGAGATAAAATCTCCCTCGACTTCAACTTCAACTTCAACCTCGGCTGGAGATAAGATCTCCCATGAGCTTCAACCGCAACGTCAACAGGAGATAAGATCTGGACCTGGCTAAAGACAAATCTCCTCCAAGTTTCAACTTCAACATCAATCTCGACTGGAGATAAGATCTCTCCCGAGCTTCAAACGTCAACCTCGGCTGGAGATAAGATCTCTTCCGAGCTTCAACTTCAACATCAACCTCGATCGGAGATAAGATCTCCTCGAGCTTCAACTTCAACTTTGAGCTCGACTGAAGATAAGATCTCCTCCGAGCTTCATCTGCAATGTCAGTAGGAGATAAGATCCTCCGAGCTTCAACCTCGATGGTGAGGGTTGCAAAAGGATTTTTGATAAAGTCCCCGCTTTCTTCGAGTTTCGAACTTAAGTTCGAAACTTAGATAAAACCTCTAATCGAAGTTTCGCTAATACAGTCGTAATTATAGAAGACCGAATTCTTCCTCCAGCAGTCCCCAGCCAGGACCGAACCTCCAGCACTTTTCCCAATCGAACTCCTCCCAGCCTCCTTCATCAGTCGGACTCCTCCAGGAGCCAAACTTCTTCGAATTTCTTCTTCAGTCGGACTCCTCCAGAGCCAACTATTCTTCTTCGAATTTCTTCCTCACTCATCTAAAATGAAAGCCTTCGACTTTGCTCCGTTAGGATGAGGTTCTCCTCCTTCTCGGATTAAATTTTCTCTCCCTCAGTCGAACTCTCCAGGAGCGAACTTCTCCTTATGAATTCTCCTTTAGTCGACTCCTCAGGAGCCGAACTCCTTCCGAATTTTTTCTTCAGTCGAACTTTACAGGAGCCGAACTTCTTCAGATTTCTTCTTCAATCAGATGCCTCCAGAAGCTAAATCCTTATTTTCTCCTTCAGTCGGACTCCTCCAGAGCCAAACTTCTTCTGAATTTTCTTCAGTCGGGACTCCTATAGAAACCGAACTCCTTCCAAATTTCTTCTTCAGTCGGATGCCAAGAGCCGAACTTCTTACGGATTTCTCCTTCAGTCGAACTCCTCCAGAAGTCGAACTTCTTTCGAATTTCTTTTTCAATCAGATGTCTCTAGGAGCCAAACTTCTTATGGATTTCTCCTTCAGTCGGACTCCTCAAGGAGCCGAACTCCTTCCGAATTTTTTCTTCAGTCGGATGCCTCCAGGAGTCGAACTTCTTTCAGATTTTTTCTTCAATCGGACTTCTATAGGAGCCGAACTCCTTCCAGATTTCTCCTTTAGTCGGATGCCTCCAGGAGCTGAACTTCTTCCAAATTTTTTCTTCAGTCGGATGCCTCCAGGAGCTTAACTCCTTACAAATTTTTCTTTCAGTCAGACTCCTCCAGGAGCCGAACTTCTTTCAAATTTCTCCTTCAGCAGAACTCCTCCAAGGATCGAACTCCTTTTGGACTTCTCCTTCGATAGAACTCCTCCAAGAGCCGAACTTCTTTCGGACTTTTTCTTCGATCGAACTCCTTCAGGAGCCGAACTCCTTCCGGACTTTGCTTTTAGTCGAATTCCTCCAGTGGATTATTTTCAGAGTTCAACTAACATTCCTCCCAGATAATCCCCTCTAGCCATATTTTTTTTAAAAATCCGAACTCCTCTGAAATTGATGTATGTCAAAGCTCTTCATCAAACAACGCCTGCTTCTTCCAAACTTCGACTATTAAATCTTAATGAACATTCACTTCATGATAATGGACACCACTCTCCGTAACAAACTCCACGTGGCCCCGAACGGCCCACTATCGAATGGTTACGATAAGCTCCGTCTATAAAAAAAAATTTTCAGATACGTTTTCTCTAAGCTCTCTTCTTCTTCCCAAAATTTTACTGAATTCTGGCCTAAGCACTCCATTTTTGTTGGTCAGAAAAGCTGATTTGATCATCGAAGGGCCCTATCGGAGCCACCACCATCGACTCTGGGTTGGACTTTATTTTGTAAATCACCGACGGCGATCTCGTCTTTCTCGATTCTAACTCGATCCGACGTCAACCAGATTCTACACCAATATATAATATTATATTAATATAAATATTAATATATTAATATAAATATTATATTAATATTAATAAAATATTATATTATTATAAATATTATAATATATTATATTATAATATAAATATTAAGTTAATATTAATATTATTCAGTATTTCATCCTAACTATCTATTATATTTTATAAAATCTGAGTCATAGATCTTAAAAGAATATTTTAGAAAAGAAAAAAGCATGATCATTTTTCATTTTATGGGAAGTGCCAAAATGCACCTCCTTTATGGCTTTAGTGCAAGTGAAAAATTGTTAGATGTATGTCCTAGAAGATAAATTGACTGATACTTATAAATATTTTTAGGATATAATTTATAATTTAATTTATTAAATTAATAAAATTATATTTTTTATTTCATTTATGCTTGTGTTTTTAGTGTTTATGAATCGTTCAAAAGATTAACAAATAATGACACATATTCTTAAAAGTTGAGAATTTGAGACATATGTTATTGATGGTTAGTTTCTAAATCACTTTCAATCAATGGATCATCATGAGAATGATAGTTGATCCGCTAAGATTGATGGATGGATCACTTTCTTCGGGATAGACGAGTCTTGAGTTTATAGTGTGAAGATACTAAGCGAGAGTGCAAGTGATTGTTAGAGAATAACGGTACTGAGAATGACTAATACGAGAAGTCACTTGAATATTTACTCACTCGTTAATGATTTACTCGATGTTGTAGTAATATGATTGGTCCTTGACCTACAATGCTTCGGCTATTTATGGTGAGATTGCTATAGTTTGACTGTACACATACTTAGTTCCTAGCCATATGGATCTTTACGGTGCATGTTAGCTGCAGTAGGTTCACTGTAGGAGTATGTTGCATCTAGATGAAATCTATCAATCTTAGTAGATAAAAAGTAGTTCTATACAATTTATAAAACTAAGTTCTGAAAATCTTAGCCAAGGCAATATGATTAGTAGAAAAGAGTTTCTATGAAAAATCACAAGATGAACTTGAGTCGAATAAATCTGATATATGACTGACAATGATTTTTGATGAGTATTCTTTGACCTCCGCCTAATCAGGACTCATAATAGAAAGACTGTATCACATGGTAACTATACCTAGAGGTTCATCTTTTTCATTCTACCAGATTACCATTATATGCTACTAGGTGTCACTGATAGATTATGAGACACAAGCATCATCTTGATGATTAATAATCCTTGATGGATTGAGTTGAAATTATTCCAACTAACTAAAAGAAGTTTTAATAATACTGTGATGGTGACCACAGTATATCTTAGTACCAGACAAAATAAAATCTATGGAGTCATATACAAAAGAAGTTCTTAATTGATCGAATGGCTAAATTATGATTATTATCGCAATAGAATCTAATTATCAATATGATTGATGATTAATTTAATTTACTGAAAGTTAGTGAATTATAGAAAGATTAATTAGTAATTAAATTACTAATTAACTTAATTTGATTAAATAATATGACTGAAATTAAGTGTAATTGAATTAGATTTAATTTAAATTAATTTGAATTTGATTAGATCAAGCCTACTTAAATTATGAAATAATCTAATTATATGAAAGACCAATTCTCGACTTTATTGTAACTTGAGCATATTTAATTTTTAATTAAATTATGATTTAATTAAGATCTAATTGGGCTCCTAGTTATATTTAAATTTTTTTTATTGAATGTATTCACTTTCTAATTAAATTAGATTTAACTAAAATTTAATTAAAATATTAAAAAAAAATTTAATTAGATTGGGACTCTCTCTCCCTCCATGCGTCAAGCCTTATCCACGCCCTCCCCTCCGCGCTCTCTCTTGGATTTTAGCGTGAGAGAGGCAGCCCATGCCGCCCCTCTCTCTCTCTTCGGAACGGCGTGAAAGAGGGATCCTAGCAGATTCTCTTTTGTTCTTGGGTCAACTTCCTCTCACGCACGCCCTAGCCCCTTGCGCTCCTTTTTCTCTCTTTTTAGTGTGAATTATCACGCACAAATTGAGGTGGGGCATCCAAGTGTTGGACGCCCCCAGGACTCTATCAATTAGAGTCTTAATCCTCTTCAATCCTTTCTAAAAGGGATTTGACGCCAAGTTTAAAAGGAGGTGAATGCGTGGGGTTTAACAATTTAACGTGAATTACTTTGGCGTGGGGCTTTTGTGCATGAGGTCCAGGGAGAGGATTATTTCTTCTTAGGAATGGGATTAGGGAGAGAAAAGAAAGAAAAGAGTCTCTTCCTCCTCCTCTTCTTCATCCTTCAGTCCTTCTTCTTCTAGAGAGTCTGCGAAAAGAGGAAGATCCGTTCAACCATCAACGAAGCGGCCTGTGCAAAGAAGCTAGCACCCCAGGGACATTTCTTGTTGAATTTGCTTGGAGGATGCCGCCCATGGATCCATGAGTGCAAGAAGAGGAGATGACGTTGGTGGATTCGATGATGGAGAAGTGACACAAGGGTGCAATTCTTAAGGCTGCTGACCGGATGATGGGCAGCGAGCATGCCGCAGGGGAAGTGGAATCAGTGCTGAAGCTGGGATTGCATCATGCTGATTAGCTGAGTAATAAAGCCTTGGCGTTGCTCCATGATGAAGGTTTCGACGGTTACATTGTGTCGCATCCTTCACCGGAGGTCAGTTTTCATTGTTTTCCAGAACACTGCTAATAATACTGGTGAGAGACTGGAGTCATGGAGGACTCCAGGATCAAAATTTGCTGATTTGCTCGTCACCGTATGCTAGGCCATGCTAACCCATTATGTCTTTTTCCAATTTTACTTCGTAGCTATATACTAAAAAAAATATACATCTTTTGAAGGGATCCATCATAGCATTAAAAGCAGGCATTTTTTCTTAATCTGCTTGTTTGATCGTCGTGTGTTTGGTTGCCATATTAATTGTGAGCTTCTCTTCAGATATTATGTTAAAAGTTGAAGCACCGAGTTAATGAAGCTTGTAATCCCAAGATTTTTACTCAAGATCACATCACTCAAGTCTCAAAACTTCAACCCTTCAACTTCCAAGTGATATAAGTATCCCTCTCTCACAAACGGAAAGTCATGCAATCTTTAAGTGGCTAAAACTTCAAGAATGCTAAGGCTATCAACAATAAAGATGATACAAGATGTTTACTCTCTAATTTGAAGTGCATTTTCTGATTTCCTTCCATGCAGCACAGATTCACAGCGCTTTTTGCTTAATGGGAATCAGAGAGTTAATCCCAAACCTAAACATTGAATGTTTGGATGACCAGATCACAGGTCATTGGTTCAACTACAGCTGAACTGCCATTTGGACCAGTTGATGGAACCCTACAGTTCCCCTAAATCTCCTTAAATCAATCCTCTTTCCAAAATCCACAAACACATTTCATTAGCCCTCTCATTCATCAAACATAATTACTTATGTGGTCACAAATCAAGGGCAACATATTTCTAGATTTAACCAGATGAATGATCACCTGCCCTCACTACCTCAACCAGTGAAGAAAAAAGTTGGAAAAAAAAAAAATTGCTGTGGCAAATCACCTGACAACCAACAGGCCAACAACAGTTCCAGCCTTCCTCAATGATTGGCCAGAGTTCAGATTCTAGGATTTATTGATAAAACTTCAATCTGCAGTAACTGCCGACAGAGAGAACAATAACAAAGAGGGGCAGGACATGGATTATTTTGAGACATGGAAGACAAGCACCTTCAACCAGCACTCGAAACAGCAACAGACACAAACAAGCTACAGGATAATGGTTTAAAGTAGACATGAATATGAGACACAGGTGGGATAAATAATTGAAAGATGAAAAATGTGGAAACTCAAAGTTCCATAAAAAAGTGCTAATGTAATATTTTAATATCTATTGCTGTTTGCAACTCTACTAGTGCAAAACACATTTTCCATTGATCTTAACTTCCAATCTTCAATCCCTTTCATCCAACAATGTAACCAAAATAAGGGGAGGCCACACTGTAATCAAGATGAACAAGCATTTCTTACCCACGCGTATGTGCATCTATCATCCATATACCCACAAAACCCAGTGCTTCCAAGCGCATGTGCCTCAAGGACAGATAGAGCCAATTCAATCTCATACAAAGCTCATAGGAGCAGACTCTGCCTGTCGGCCTGTGAAGTGGCTATATCACCATCATTATGAGCCTTTGTTTTTGAACATGATTGAGGAGAAGACTCAGAAATGTTGATGGACTCCCCTTCAGGAGGTAAACAGCGTTTAGAGAAATACATTGCTATGCCCTTTGGCCTCCTACCCTTGTCTGTCAGAAGTAGACATCAATAGGTAGTATTAGAGCATGACCATACCATAGCATGACTATTATGGCTCAACAGATGATGATCAAGAGGGTTGTGCAAAATTTTTATTCAATAAAGTGGCATAGGATATGAGATATTTGGAGAACATAATTTTTCCATATTAATATGCAATATACATAACTTCAAGTACCTGGGGAGATGGATAAGCCAAGGCTCTCCAATACCTCTTTCTTAACCTGTACAGAAACACATTATTATTATTTATTTATTTTGCTAAGAAAAAGAGTAATCAAGTTTCAAAGTTCAGTAATGTATTATTTCTAGACAAAGACATAGGTTTTACTGTTCTATGACCAACTTGGAAAGCAAAAGAGACAGTTGCAGGTTACCTGCCAACGGTTATCTACAAAATCTGATATTTCTCGTACTTTGTTTCTTAATAGTGCCCTTGAGATGGCTGGGAACTTTTGTTGCAACAACTCTACCACCTTATTAATACTTTGGGAACAAGAACCAATAACCCTAACCTGCAGTTCAGCATTTGGAACACATACATTATGGTAATGAGTAATCATAACGATAATGAGAAATAGAAGAAATAACAAATCAGAGCATATGCCACATAAGGTGAGGACTAGTTGAGGTCAGGACATCTCTCTGGTGCACTTACAAATTCTGGCAAGTCTGAACCTTGGATGACAGCCGCAGTGGCTGTGGGACTAGTAATATTTCTACTGGATTGGCAGAGCACAGGATCCTCATCTGATTGGCCATGACTTGCTGATAGATCAACTATGGAACCTCCAGGAAAGACCTGCATGGAGAGAGCTTGCAAACAGATCTGCTCCAGCTTAGATGCCCCAGTGAGATATTCGGCCATCATTAGTTCAGCTTTTTCATGCATTAGATTGGATATAACCAATGGCTGGCCCTTCCGTAGAGCCTTCTCGGTCAAATTGTGCAAAATTTTCTGCTGTTGCAGCAATGCTCTGAATTCCTCACTTTCAACATCTGATTTAACAGATGGTGAGCTTTTGGCCTCACCCTCCATGTTATCTGATGAGGTCTCAGTTGGAACTCCCTGTAGACAAAAATGGAAAGAATGAACTATAAGATACCAATCAACATACCTTAACATCAATCAGAAGATCATATCTGTTTCATATGGGATCGGCTTTATGTTTCAGGGAATGATCTCCCAAGGTTTGAGAACCCTTTATAAGCGGCTTTTGACTTGACATTAACCTTTTATAAGTCCCCAATCACCAGGCAAGGCAACCTTTTAGCAAGAGAGTAGCTTATGGCAGACCATTAAAGAATGGGTTGATAAAATCAAAATTCAAATCATCAAATCACAGATCCTAGACAATGTTCTAAAAGCCAACTGGCTTGGCACTTGCTTAGATGCCTGTGTTGATGGTTTGCATCACATTTGAGTATTGAGGATAAGATTGATTCATGAAATAGTCTAAATTTTGCCCAGATGCTACTTTCATCTTAGGTTTTTAAATTATATGTATTATTTTTGAATTCATTTAGTTTGGACCACCCAGACCAGTTGGCACCCACCCAGCTGCTAGGCCGCTGCTTGGCTGCCCATGTGTCACCTAAAGTCTTTTAAAACATTGAAATCAGCAAGAGAGAAAAAAGTTCCTCTAGACTTGAGCCCAGACAGAGTCTCAGCTCTTGACCAATCTACATATATAAAATCAATGGGCATCTTTAAACGTCAAAATCCTCATACTCAATTTAGCATCATCTTCATCTTTTATTATTCCATGTTGTCGAATTCAATGCACTTGGAACATTTCATAACAACTTTTTGGTGGATTATGTGCTTTCATGTCTGACCCACTCCACATCAAGCATTTCAAAGGTTATGCATAGAATAAAGCAGCACCTTCGAAAGATAATACAAAAGCAATTGACACATAAGTGACATGAGGTGCAGAAGAAAGAGAGAACTGCACATGGATTATATTTGCTGGTGCTATGAGTACCTCATCTTCTGAGAGATAACCATCAGGTACAACAAAGCCATCTTCACTTTCATCTTCATCCTCAATCTTAGAGGCTTCTTCCTCTAAATGATCCTCCTCAGTGTCCTTGTCACAATCAGAAAGGCTCTCACCAGGATCATCCTGCATACAAAAAAAAAAAAAAACAAACTGCTAATACATTTCTCTCATTTCATTGTCTTTACAGAGAGCGGTGACTGATACCTCTTCCCACTCCTCATCACTATCAATATCATAGTCTAAAGCAGGGTCCTTCTTAAATGGGTGCCTTGGGCCAACAGCACTGTAATAGGCAGCAGCATCAATGTAAATAAAAATATGACAAAAACAAAAATGCAAATGCAGCAAATTCCAATCATATCCAGGAAACAAAACTTGCCTCTTCCTGCGCCAAGTACCATAATATGCTGGCCTATGGCTTTGGTCAAACTGCAAAAGCTTTTTCCTCAAAAATCGAACTAAAGCTGGGGCAGAATCAGTACCATTGTGACATGGCATTTCATTAACAAAAGATTCTTCAAACTCATCTACGAGCTTATCCAAGCTTGATTCACTGCCTTGGTTCACCTTATAAGAGGAAAGCTCTTTGTTTGGAGTCATACTTTTTTCAAGCAGCTCAGCTTCTAAGGATGATCTTTGTAGCTTAAGCTCCTTAACCAACTCAATCTTCGGGTTGCGCCTGATACCCCATCGGCAAGATCTACTGCAGTGAGCTAACTTATGCCAGCGAGTGACATGCAACCTATAATGTGAAATCACAGTCAAAGAAATTATTTTTGAGAATTTCAGAAACTAGCATAACTAATTTTAGCTGATTTTCCCCTGTATTCTTTTGCAATACTTCACAAAGTTTTGTTTTCAACAACCTTACAAAAAGCTTCAGCACTGCTTTATACTTTGCTCCTATTTACTAACTAATTGCCTGCAACTCTTACACACTTTGATCCCTAAATATTGTCAAACATTGACTAACATTCAATTATCTTGTAGGATTAACTTCAAGAGCCATTCCCATGACCACAGATGAATTTAACTATCTTAAATGTTACAGAAAAATAAACAAACCAGAATTGAAAACCTAAAAGATTTATTTTACATAAAAAAGGAAGAGCGAAAAAAGAAGATGCTGCTATTAACCTGCGAAGATCCTCCACAGATAGGCTATCTTTCTGAGAAAAGGCACAGTCCATTGATGATGTAACTGTATAGACAGCCTCTTCTTTCTTGCAAGATGAGTCAGACATTGGGCCTCTCATGGATGATCTGTTGTCAGGATTACTAGAATTATCTTTACTCTTCTCTCTCTTAAGAAAGCGTTCCATTATAGTCGCTTGTTTTTTTACTGCAAGTTGTTTTTTCAATTCAGCTTCTTCTTTTTCACGGCGCCGTTGTTCCCGCTCAGCTTCTTCATGCTGCTTCTTAAGTTGTTTCTTCAGTTCAGCTGCTTCTTTTTCACGACGCTTTTCCTCTTTCTCAGCTTCTTCTTGCATTCGCTTAAGTTCCTTTTCCTGCAGATAAATATAAAAGAAGTGATAATATGCAAACAAACTAGAGTCGGCAACACGGTATTAGGTACCAACACATAGTGGGTAGTGCAGGCCATACCATACCAACAGTACAGTACTGCTACAATATGTGGGCTTGATATGCCTTGTACCAACACAAGGTACAGATGTTGTGCCAACTCCAGCAGTGTACAATGTGTTGGTAGAAGGGCATATCATATGGTACCAACACAAGGATGATACCCAGACTTGGAACTTTAACTGGTGACATTCCAATATGGCCGGCACCCTCCTCCAGGCCACTTCAAAAAAATTTATCACCTAGGCAATCACCATTACTACTATCTGAATGACATATGAACAATAGGTGGAAAAACAGGATTAAGGAAGAACATGTTGATATGCAATGCCCCAGATTTGGGCGAAGCTCTTCAACACCAACCATGAAGCTAGCAACAAATCCATTTATGAAAATGTTCATAATGAAGTTCTCATTCATAAAAACATGAACAATATTTATATACTTGGCAGTTTAAGCGAACAGATTAGGCTTCAAGATACACCAACCCAACTTGGAGTTGAGATAAAACATGGAAACATAATTAACAAATGCACATGAATTTAAACATCATAAGCAAAACTTAGAACTTACATTCTGCAATTTCTCCTTCTGAAGTTCGCGATCCATTTTTCTCTTTTCCTTCTCAGCATTCCGCTTATTTTTCTCCATTTCCTTGATTAGCTCTTTCTCCTTTAGTTTGGCTTCTTTCTCAGCCCTTTCATTACAAAAATAATAATAATTATAATAATAATGACTTTACAATGTCATAGTATTAAACAAAAGTGGGAATTGTGCAAAGACAACATACAGAGAATCAGAAACAAGTCCAAGAAAAGTACATACATGTCAGCATCATTCTTCTGTTTCAACTTTTCAACTGAAGACCGAATTCCATCTGCATTTAATACTTTCCCCAGCTTCACTGATGCTTTAACTAGATCACTTTTATAACTGTCATGACTTTCAGGAATTGACAATGCTGACAATGTTGCTGTAAGAAGCCAAATAACATTAGCACTCATATAAAATAATATTTCGCAAGCCTAATGCTTTGCATAAGAAACGACCAAGCATTACAGGAAAGAAAACTTGAGCAACGTTAGAGAATATTTCCGAAAGACAGTTTAACTCAAACCTTATAAACTATATGATACAAATAATAGAACAAACTAAAAGTTTAGAAAAATGATTCTCCTAACAGAAGGATTTTTGCATGCAATGCATTGCTTTAACAGGCTATAGGCCAAAGACAAGTAACTCAAGGGTGCTAGATGAGGACATGATCAAGCACCTAGAGATAAAGGAAGTCATTTAAAAAAAAAAAAAAAAGGGAAGAAGAAGAAAGGAATGATAGAGATTGTACGGATAAATGTAAAGAGACAACATTATCCATAAAATAAAACACATCAACTATGATACAGTAAGTCCATCAGAAGTATCAACTTGAAAATTTTTAATGCCAATATATTAACCAATATCATACTTCATTCCTAAACATGATATAAGGCAGAAGCTAAGCGGCCCAGCCTAAAGCAGCCAGTTGGGAAATCCTTGATGCAACACAGGGTGCAACCAACAGGTATATGACCGGCTAGACCATGCCAAGCACCGCAAGAGCCAGCAGATTCATGGGCGAAGACTTCAACAGGCAACTATTTGATTTATTCCTATCTAGTGTCCAAGAATGCAAGTGAACGGGCTTCAGAGATTTTCATTGAATTTTCTTATAAATTTTCCATTAGGGGCAACATCAAACTTTAGCCAAGTTTCCATATTTGTAGTAGAATAATTTAAGCAAGTTTCCATATTTGTAGTAGAATAATTTAAGCATGTTTCCATGTTTGTAGTAGAATAATTTAAGCATGTTTCCATATTGTCGCATCATATTTGTGTATGATTATGTATCAAGTTTAATGCCCAAATTTGGATTAGGAGATCATGTCCCATACATACATACATACATACATACACACACACACATACACACATATACATACATACATACATACATACATACATACATCTAATACATCATATACAATAGCCTTTCGAGATATACATAAAATTCTTCTCTGCCAAAAAAATAAAATAAAATAAAATCTTTTTCAAGACAATTTTCTTCACCAAGCGAAAGGGTTCTTCAATCCAATTTACTTCTATTTGCATGTTAATTTTCAAAGTACAACCTTGCCGATTCACCCCTTCTTCCTTTCATGCTGTGTCAACCCCTCATAGCATTGTCATTACTATATTGGATTACATTGATATAAGTAAACTAGACAAGAAAGGAAAGTTGTTAAAAATTCAATAATTAGAATAAAATATAAAAAGAAAATGGTCACACATTAAATTTTAGAAGCTAGTTGGCAACAATGCAGCATCCACATGAAGCTTTTTTTTTTACAGCATACCATGTGTATGCATTACATGGGATATTATGGCATGCAGAACATACACAGAAATTAAAGTCTCTTAATTTCAGATCTAAGTATGTACCATGTAATTCTGAATAATAATTTCTTGTTAAAAAATATATAATATTGTACCTTCAATTGCCCATGACAACAGGAAAAGGTAATTGGCCACATTTTAAAAAGTGGCTGTTATATGCAAGCTGTCAAGAGACTGCATAAGGCATATGTGGTATGTAAGCTACAAATGCAGGCACATGTTCTTATATTAGTATCTTTAATATTTAAAATTAATTAAGTAAAATAATTAGACATAATAACAACTAAAATAGAAATTTTTTATTTTAAAAAAAAAGCAATATAACAATTAATTTTTACTATTTAGTATGTAGTTCCTAATAGAAATATTTATAACAATTAATACATTAACATTAATAATTAACATTTACTATTAATTAATACATGTACCCAACCTGCCCAAAACCCACATCCAACCCAACTATTAGCCTGAAGCCATCCCAATTGCATACAAGTCCGTGACATATATGTTCACACAATACTACTTAGCATTGCAACTCAAGCAAATTGGATCGGATAAACAGCTAATGCTATCCCAATTCAATCTCTATATCTCCAACCCTAACTCAACCAAGCTAACCTCATGTTGGAAATTCTCCAACCCAACCTCTTTTTTAGCTAAATTCAGGTTGAGTCAGGTACTTGGGTTAGTGTCAGTTGCGCTTTGCTCTGTTCAAATTAATCATATTAGGTTGCATTGTATAGATAATGAAATACAGAGAAAAGGTTTTCAGCATTCTTGTTATGCTACAAATATAGCTAAACAAAGTACATAAGTAGATTATGAGAAGCATAAGTTTAGAGTTATTTATATACCATGTTAGGTCTGGGTTTGATTTTAGCTCCACCCTAATCCAACACAACGTTGGGTCAGGATGGGATTTTCGAGCCCGAGCCCGAGCCAAGTTCATAAACCCTCCACCCAACCCTGCCCAACAAGAGTTTTGGACTGGTCAGGTTCCAGTTGAGCCCAACCTAAGCTGTACCACTAACAATAAGATAGCCACATATGTAATCCCACAAAACTAAGCAGGCTAAATGTGAAAAAAAAAAAAAAAAAGGAAAGACACTAAGCAAGCCACATATGCAGCTGTACCATGCTACAAGGACCACCTTTTTGACCTATAGGCAACCTAACCACATACAATAGCTGCATATAGAAAATGCAGTTTGCTCAAAGGATAGCATCTGCATATGTGTGCATACAATGCCTTTTAAAACATTAGTTATTCGCTTACCCTCAATGCTCCGAGAATTGAAGTTAATAAAGCATCTATTTCCAAAAAAAAAAAAAACAAACCAAAAACCAATATGTACATGTTGATATTCATCATCCATGCACGAGCCTATCCATCAAATATTCTCCTATTTTTAAAGTTTGATGGGTAATAAATTATGAGATCAATCCACCTTATTGCCCATATAAACAAGAAACAACCATCATACCATGGGTGTAAACAATGGATAGATGATATTCATCTAGATCTATTTCAAAATATGAACCTATCCAAATATAGACATGACGATTAGCAACCCAATATCCATATTCAAATTTGTATCCATCAAAGAAATGTGAAACACACATGTTGATACAATCCATATCTGATTCCAAGTTCAACCCTGTTTAGCCTCACATAGCTCACATAAACATCAAAGGGGAATAAGTGATAACATCAGTGTGCTTTTAGTTTACTTTATAGGACCAGAAAGTGACATCTTCAATTTGATGAATTGCATCCTTAACAGTCAGCCTTTTAACTCAAAGCATGCAACTTAGCAATGTTAGGGTCCAACAAAAGACATCTGATTAAATGGATGCAGTTATTTCTTCACTGTTTTTTTTTTTTTTTGTGTGACCATATTTCTTAATAAAAAGAGTAGGGGCCTGCATACTTTCTTTAAGTTAATAAACGATAAAGTAAAATAGTATCCTAGTCATGAAATTATGTATATCTAAATTATATCCACAATAATATCCATATTAATAATATCCAATTGCATCAATATTCACTTAAAGCAAATATAAATACAAATTTTAGCCTCCAATTAATATGTCTGAATCCATATTCACCACACAAAAATGCATATAGATGTGGATATGCCAAAAACCAATTCATGTAGATCTCTATGCCACACTACATGTAGCATGAATAGAAGTAATTGTTTTCATCTTAGACAAGATCTTGGCTGCAATATTGTTTTATATTGCAAGCAATCACCAATATGATATATGTGTATATAATTGGCTCTTATTGTCTCGCCAATCTGTTCCGGATACTGGCTGAACAATATCGATATATGGGACAAGATCTTCCAATCTTTACTATCTTATGATGAATTTTAATCATTCAAAATAAAATACATTTCAAGATCATATCTAATCTTTTTTTTTTTTCAATTTATCAGCCAATGGAATATCAGGTTATCTCAATCATTTCAAATTTTTCAGCCTATGAGCAGCATCATTAAGGCGCTCGCCTAGGCGCTCAAGCGAGGCACCCTTGGCTGAAAGCATCTCAACCTCCTCCAAGCAAGGCACCTTTAGCCAAGCAAGCGCCTCTGCCACCTAGGTGCTCGCCTTGCGCGGCGCCCAATTAAAATTGATTTTGTCTCATGTTTAACTTCCAATTTAATAGCTATAATTCACTTTAATTTGAAATTATAGCTATCACAGATAAATCCTTTAAAAGAACAAAAAGAAAGGGTACTTAAGTAATTTATGACCTATCCAATTAGTTCACATTCAAAGCCACCAGACTTAAATTATGAAGAGATTAGTTCCAGTTCAAAAGAAGAGATTGAGGAGAACATAGAGAATGACCTATCTGATGATGGAGGAGATGATCATTATGACAACTTAGGCATAGAATTTGATGAAGACTTTTAGTTTTAGATTTTTAGAACAGAACAATAGACTACCCTCTATAAAAAACAAAGAAAATAGAAAACTCAAAAAAAAAAATTATTGTTTGGGTGTGGTGTTCAGACAAAAAATCTAATGAAGACTTTCAATATTGGATTAAATCATTAGAACAATAGACTGTAATGATGACTTTTAGTTATATTTATTTTCTATTTTTCTTTTTTTCTAAAAAAATGGTGCCTTACTTCAATCAAGCGCTCGCTTTTTCAACGCCTAGCACCCTTAACAACCTTGCCTATGAGACTTTCTTCTTTCTCAAGATAACTGATGCATCAGTGCATCACAGTATCATTCATTCTCCAAAATAGTTAGGATATCAACCTTTAAGAACCTCAAGAAAGCAAGCAATTATTTAAATTTAAATTGCATCAATGAATTTCACGTCATGATGATTCTTCTAAACTTTATTTAAAATGAGCAGCAAATTTTATGAAGATAATACCGGAAAGAGCAGAAATCCTCTCATGTATTTTCTTCCGTGCAATGCGTCGAATATTCAGAAATCCACGTAGAGTTGCAGGCAACAATTTTAAGTCCCTTGTCTGATCAGCAAACCATCAAGAAGAACTTCATAATTTTGTGCACACAAAAAAAAGATAAACAGCCGAAAGAAATAACACCCAAAATATTTTACCTCCCAGCACCAAAGGCAAGACTGCGACTCATCTTCCAGTACATCAGCATCCAAATTGGGAACGCCATACATCACTCTCTGCCCAACAAAGAGAACAGCACCTCGCACCGAAGCCAAAGTAACCCCATCCCTTGCCCTTAACATATCATAGATCTCTTCTACCAACTTGGAAAATGGAAGATTGCTCTCCTCCAGCAAGCAAGCAATCATTGAGTTATTTGAAGAGCACGTGCCCTCTTCCAAATTTAGTCTATGACCCGAAACTTCTTTATAATATTCAAATAGGTTATCAATCTCCTGACGACATTGTGTAACCAAAGATTCCTTATTCACGCCAGTTGCATTCCAATCAATCAAAGCCCTCTTCCGCTTTAACTGTTTCCAGTCCCCCTTTTGATCTTTCAAAACAGACTGGGGCTTTTTCGGTACTGCCACATGAGAATTATCAAGAATCATGGTGTCTGCATTTACTTCAGGCTGATTTAAACCTTCCGCCTGAACACCGTTTAGATCCACTACACTGGTATTCACAGCTACTTTCTCAGATTCTTCTGCGCTCAGTTGTTCTTGTTTCAATGCATCTGCTGGAGAAGAATCAAGAATCATCAAATCACCATCAACTTCCGGAACCCTATTAAGAACCACAAGATGCTTCTCATTTGCTTGGCATGCGGTCAATGTTCCAGCCAGAGAACCATCTACAAACTTGGAGTCCCCATTGGCATCAGTATGAGTGGAGTCTTCAGCTCGAACAGTACCGAGAATCACAACACCTTCCATCACAATATCTCAACCAAACCCGCCACTATCAAAGGAAAAAAATAGCAAAATAACTCCACAAAAGCTAAGGCTTCGGATTTCTTGGCAATATGCCTATAATCGGTATACCATTCACCCCTTTAATCTCGTTCCTCCTCCCCGATCGAATCCACAACGGCGAATCGAAACCCTTCAAGGCTTTTAGAAACGATAAAGATGAGTATTTTGCTCTAAACCTTTTGAAAGAAGCATCATTTCGGTCCTTTTCTTCGGCAACAGTCCACGAGCAATACCTGCAACAAAAAATACATATATAATATAAAAAAAAAAAGAGCAAAGATGGCAGCTTATTCCTCCAAATCTAGGGTTTACTGCGACCGTAAGAGAGACATCAAGAGAAAAAAAGGAACCAAAACCCACGAATCGACCAAATCCATCGAAATAACAAGCATCAAACCCTCATTTCACCATTTCTGGCGATCAGAGCAACCAAGAACCACAGAAAATGAAAGATCCAAAGCATTACCTTGAGATCCAACCGCCAATTGACAGAATTTGCGACCAAAATGAAGCCGGCGATTGGATTGTTCAGAGATTTCCGGGAGGGTTTTCCCCCTATTTTGTAACCCCCCGCCTTTTTATCGTCCCCAACGCCTGCTCGACTCCGGAAGTCGACGGAGTGAGAAAACGAGGGACAGACTATTACATCCAGACAGCTTCTCTTAAGATCTGACGGTTTATAGTGTTGGATGAAGCTGGATGAAAATTTGGAGCGTCAGATGCCGTCCGATCAAATTTTAAGGAGCGCGTGAATTGGACGTTTCACGCCAAAATCTTCCCGCCAATTGTTTCTTTTTGCCTCCATTGGTGGAAAAAGAAAATAGCGGTGGAGATGTTTGCATGGATTGTGTGCCGCCTATTTGATTAAATCCTGACCATCCACTTGATAAGATTTGTTAGATTTATTTTCTTCAGTCGAAACCTTTGGGTTGCGTAGGGATTGATTGCTGGATCTGCAATAAATGTTAGGCCTACCATAGATATGATTCCATTGTATCAAAGAATTAGATATCTCACAATCTAGATCTCTTCGTGCTTAGTCTAGGTCTCTTTTTATCTTTGCTAGGTACCATGCAATCAAAATCCAAGTTAAAAAAGGAAAAAAAAGGGTTAAAATCGTTATTCCACCTATTTGAACGTTAGCCTCTATTTAAGCTCCGAATTGAGTTAGAGCTCATCAAGCTAACTGGGCCAACAAAATGTCCATTTTAATTTGATATAATTCAAAAATTATCCAGACTAGCCAGATAAAGTCAAATGAATAGATAGTTTTCAACCCAAACATATGTTTGAATGGGTTATGAAAGACGCTGCGAAGGGAGTCTATAGTTTGTGCAGCGTCAACCATTTTGGGTTGAATCAGGTTAAAAGCTTCAAAAATATGAAATACATACGGATTGAGTTAAAAAGTCTAAAAATATGCAATAAATATGACTCAAGCCAGCTAGGAGTTTTGTCATAAAAATATTATCTCAGATTTAGTGGTAGATCAAACTATTTTATCCTTCCTACATATCTCAACCTAAGCATGTAAATTATATTTGGTATGGGTCCATATTCCATACAATAAACGTGGTCCATTCATTTATCTTCCCACGTGCTTAATTTAAAGATGTTGGATGATTTAGAAATGAATAGTTATCCATGATCGATCGAATGTATAGGATAACTACTCTCCTCGGCTAATACACAGTGGAGGTGCCAATGCTCAAAAATTTTAATTAACATTGACGAAGTCTATCTCATTAAAAGTTTTATTCTTCTTTTGAAAAAGGATCAAGGATGGTGCAATGGCAGGAGGCTTTGGGATGCCCTTTTTTTTTTATCGAGTGCATGGACTTTCCATATTTAGTCAGATTTATTTTTGTAATCAAAAAATAAAGTAATCATGTTAAATTTCATGAAAATTAATAAAATTTCTTCTTAATGTTTGTTTCTACTTGTGTGATAAGAAAGTATCATCCTCAATTTGTTTATTATGTGGTCTCTACCATATATTAATTAGAGATAGATTGCGTATATGATTTCTATCTAGAGCAAGGTGCATGAGGCCCACATATAAGTGCTTCTCATTGTTTAATAAAGATAGGGCAACTGGATAGTACATAAACATTTTCATCATTGAAATTGTAAGAGCATATGAGCTACCAAGATCATCAAGACAAGAAATATCCTCTAAGATGCACACACCAAAAGGTGGCCAATTGGTTGTGTCGGAATAGAGAGATCCTGGTACGAGATAGCTCATCTACATGCCTACATTAAGCCCTGCGCCAATTCTACCATGCCCATGAGCCTTTTTTTTTTTTGAAGGTTTTAAAGAATTCTCAATTTGAATACTAGGATCTTATGATAATTTTGTATGGATCATCGTAAATTGACGGCAAAGATCTCTCTATTTTTTTATAAAAAAAATTGTCCAACATGCATCTCCCATTGATAATAGAGCTATTGTATCGATACTCATCCTCTATCGTAGACCTCATTAATTGACCAATAATAAACTAAGATGTTAGGAAATATATTGTTTCTCTATACAATTCTATTGCAGAGTTATAAAATCTAACAAAGGAACATTAGATTATTAGCATGGAGATTCATGAATGCTGGCATCTTCCATCCTTTCCTTCCCTTCTTTCTTCTTAGCTTAACTTAAATTCTTGAACATGAACAAAAAAATATCTAAAAATGCTCTTCATTCCTTAAAAAGAAGGAATTGGATGCTTATTGGTGAAAACCTCATTTTACAAGTGTATCCTAGTCTATGACCCTGTCAATAAAAATGGTTTTGTTATGGTAGTAACGTGAATACCACGGATCAGTCATGTTAACAATTAGAATATCTCATATTAGCACGCAATCATGAACGTTTCAAACAAAAGTTATGTATGTGCTTTCTAATCTAAAAACTAACCTAAAGCATATGTATATCTGAGGTATATATCTGAGGTATCTCCTTCAACGTGATCAGCGATTCATTTAATATATGAATCTCTTTGATTATCTTAATCAGCCAATTTCTTAGAATGCGCAACAATTCATCTTGTA
Source organism: Cocos nucifera (assembly GCA_006176705.1). Classification (NCBI taxonomy): domain Eukaryota; kingdom Viridiplantae; phylum Streptophyta; class Magnoliopsida; order Arecales; family Arecaceae; genus Cocos; species Cocos nucifera. The sequence continues at coordinate 539,951 of QRFJ01000646.1, read as the reverse complement.
GATAAGCCACGATCCAACTGTAACCAAACTGTTATCCACTTTGCACGATTTTGTGAAGCGAATAAGGCAATCAAATCATGTCAGTAACAACCTCCTCATTCCAAGGAAACAAAAATAGGCCATAATATCGCAACAGCACAATTAACGATCCAAGATTTGTGGAATAGCATATTCCCACAATATTTCTTTCCTACAACATCAAAAATTTTGAGGATCCAGGTAAGCAATTACTCTTAGAGAACTAGTTGTTACTTCATCATTCTCTGCTCTTCTAACTTGAGCATCAGAGAGTCTTTACCGAAGTACCATCCTCTAGTTTGGACTTATTTTATAGATCACTCTAGCACCCCTGCGCAAAGTTGGCCATTCGACTTCTGATATAAACCAGATCAAACAACAACAGATAGAGAAAGGATCTACATTTTTTAAACATGCTACCAAAGTGAACCTCATCTTGTTTCGCCAATGCCACCACCTCCCATCAGGCGGACACACAGGGTGATGATCATGCCCAACCATCGATGGTGGAGACCCTCTCGCCAGCTCAACTGGTCCTAATCATCATGTTCCAGTTCAACATACTCCTCCAGTAGGTCCACACTATGACAGCCGCTATTCAGGCAGTCCAAACTGTCTTTGCACCTCCTTCGATAGCACCACAACCTGACCAGGCTACCCCTGCACTACCCTCAATGATGCAGCCAATGTTTTCCTCAGCGGTACCAATTGTACCTCCTGCAACGGTACCGCTATAGTTTCCAGCCTCTCAGCCACTACCACTGTCCAAACCTTCTCAAACAATCCCATAAAGTTTGAGGAGAAAGCAGACCCAACGACGTTCTCTCAGCCTGTGATCAGGGCATAATTCAACCCCTAGTCATCATTCTCCTCAGCAATTCGAGGCCTATATCGCCCGAGACCTCATGATTGAAAAGCGATTTTAAGAGCTCGATAAGTAGATCGAGGCTATTAATAAAGTCTCTTCGACACAGCCTTATGATGGATTCAGCAGCAAGCCACTTTTTATTTCAAAGATAATGCATGAGCCGCTGCCTTCTAACTTTAAATTATCCCAGTTCGAGATTTATGACAGGACTTCAGACCTCGTCGACCATCTAAAGACTTTTTCAAAGAGCAACGGATGCCATCCTCTGTCGAGCATTCCCTGCTACTCTCAAGAAAGCAGCTCGACGGTAGTATTCAAGTTTGAAGCCGGCCTCAATTTATTCTTTTGAAGAGTTAGGCCGATCTCTGCCTACTTTGTTAGCAGTAGACGATAGTAGAAGCCATCTGACTACCTCAATACCATCAAACAGAAGGAGGGAAAGTCAATTCGTGCTTTTGTAAGTTGCTTCAATACAGTAACCTTAGAAATTCGCAACCTAGACCAATCGGTTGCAATGACCATCTTAATGAGCGGACTTTTGAAGAATGACCTAAAAAGATCATTAATAAATACTTTTTTTTGGAACTATCCCGACATGTTTGCTCGAGCGGAAAGATATTCTTGCTTGGAGGAAGCCTTCACTAAGGATGCTCCTATCGATTCTATTCCGCCAAGATCAAATAAAGAGCGATCCATGGAGCGGGAGGAAGGTCACCACCAACGCTCCCAGCCCCCATCTTGAAGGTAAAGAAATAGGGGCCCTTCTAGAAATTACTGATCTCAAAGTCCTCAAAGAAGAGACTGGCGATGTTCTCCTCTAAGGCGATATGATAATTACATGCCTCTGAATGTACCTCGAGGGGAGATATTGATGGAGATGCATACCAAGTTACCTCAACCTTCAAAGATGTGGATGAAGCCTGAATGCTATGATCCAACTAGATATTGTTTCTACCATCATGACCATAGTCATGATATTGAAAACTGCCGCCAACTCTAAGATATCATTGAAAGACTTATTAGGGAGGGGAGCCTGAATCATTTTATCCGAGGAAGAACTTCTCCACCGTGACCTCCTCCAAGAGCTCGACGGCCACCCCATTAGCCTCAATATTCGATACCTATGCTAATACCAGCACAAGAGATGGAGGAACTAGTGTTAGTAGAAGAACGATCTCTGAGGGGTAAAATTCACATGATAATTGGGGGATCGTCCGGATCAATAGTGACAAAGAGGACAAGATTGGAGGATAGGCCAAAAGACGCTATCATTTTCACCGAGCAGGATGCAGAAGGTGTATAATAACCACACAATGATGCTATAGTGGTCACTGTAAATATTGCTAATTACAATTTACATCATGTGTTTATTAATAATAGAAGCTTGGTTGATGTTTTATACTTTTCTATCTTTTCTTGAATGAGATTCATCTCGAATCAACTAAGTAGATTTAATACCCTGATATAAGATTTCTTTAGAAGCTCTGTAACTTCGGAGGAAATAATCAAGTTGTCTGTTACAGTAGACAACCTACCCCAACAAGCAACCATCTAAGTTGATTTTTGGTTGTTAAGCTTCCTTCCGCCTACAACTCAATTCTCGATCGCCTAAGCCTATGGACTTTAAGGGCCGTAGTTTCAAGCTACCACCTGATGGTAAAATTTTTGATAAAAAGCGGAGTGGGGCAAACCAAGGCAACCAGACTATAGCTCGATAGTGCTTTGCTGCAAAACTTTGAGTGGAAGCCTAATCAGAGGCCCAGTCTGAACTTTCAATAGGGTTGGACACTCGAGACGATTTGGCTAAGGAGCATGTCTAACCATTTGAGGATCTTCTGGAGGTTCCATTGAGGAAAGAGAATCCCCGCCAGACAGTGAAGATCGGATCTCACTTGGATGAGGTAACAAAAAATCGATTAACCATTCTTTTGCAAGAAAATATGCATCTTTTTGCCTGATCGACTACAGACATGCCTGGAATAGATCCAAAAATGATACCTCATTATTTGAAAGTTGATCCAACCTACTGTCCAACAAAGCAAAAGAAGCGGAGTTTCGTTTCAAAACACCAGAAAGCTATAGCTGAGGAGTTAGATAAATTAATAAAAACTAGCTTCAATAGAGAAGTGATGTACCTAGATTGGTTAGTGAATATCGTGTTAGTGAAGAAAGCAAATGAAAAGTAGCGCATGTGTATTAATTTCATTGACTTAAATAAAACAAGTCCCAAAGATAGTTATCCGCTGCCTTGAATCGACCAACTGATGGATACAACCTTAAGGCATGAGCTCCTTAGCTTCATGGATGCTTTCTCCAGTTACAATTAGATGTAGATGGCACCTAAAAATGATGAGAAAATAACCTTTATTACTGATCATAAGCTTTTTTATTAAAGAATAATGCCCTTCAGCTTAAAAAATGTAGGGGCTACTTATCAATGGTTGCTAAATAGGATCTTTAAAAATTAAATCGATCACAATATAGAGGCATATATCGATGACATGTTAGTCAAAAGCCAAGTAACACCAGATCATATTGTAGACCTTTAAGAAACTTTCGACATTTTTCGCTGATTCAAGATGAGATTAAATCCTACAAAATATACCTTCAGAGTTGCATTAGGCAAATTTCTCGACTTCATGATTTTTTGAAGAGGCATTGAGATAAATTCTGAGAAGATGAAGGCAATACTGGAGATGACACCGCCAAAAATGATTAAAGAAGTGCAATGTCTTATTGGCAAAGTCACTTTCCTCGATCGTTTTGTCTTTAGATCGGTTGAAAGATGCCTTCTCTTCTTCCAGACCCTCAGGCAGTCGAAAAACTTTCATGAGATACTAGAATGCCAAAAAGCATTTGAAGAATTAAAATAGTATCTCAGCTCTGCACTACTATTTATTAAACCTTAGTCTGGCGAGGAGCTTTTATTATATCTCACTATTTCTTCAGTAGCGATCAGTACGGTCCTTATCCATGAAGAGGAACAAGTTCAAAAACATATTTATTATACCAGTAAAGTCTTTTATGATGCAAAAACTAGATATTCCAAACTAGAAAAGCTGATTTTTGCATTGGTCATCTTGGCAAGGAAACTTCAGCCTTATTTCCAAACTCATACTATTGCATTGCTTACAGATTAGTCAATTAAGGCCATTCTTCATCATTCAGATACCTCAGGATGGATAGCAAAATGGGCTATGAAACTCTTGGATAAGCTCTGAAGATTTGGAGAGCTCACAAGACAAAGAAAATCCAGAATTAGATCTTGAAGAACTATGGATCCTGCACGTTGATAGCTTATCAATTCTTTCAAGATCAGGGGCCAGACTTATTTTGGCCGATCGTGAAGGAGATAGTGCTGAATATGTCTTGCACTTCAAATTTTTGATCATAAATAAGAAGATGGAATACGAAGCTCTGATCGCTGGCTTGAAGGTCATAAGAGAAGCTAGGGCTGAATATCTGAAGGTCTTCAGTGATTCTCAGTTGATGGTTGGGCAAATTAAGGATAAGTATAAAGCTCGAGAGGAGAATATGAAGAAATATCTCCAAAAGGTAAAGAATTTAATTTTATCCTTTCAAAATTTTAATATCCAATAGATTTCTAGGGTGCAAAATACTAAGGCAGACACACTATCCAAATTAGCATCATCATTGCCTACTGGCCTGAAAAGAGAAACTTATTTGGAGCCTCTAAAAATCTTGAGTCTTGAAGAGCCTACTATCATCCAACAAGTTGATGAAGAACTCAACTGGATGGATCCCCTTCTCCAATACTTGAGATCAGGTGAGCTGCCGTTGAATCGTAAAGAAGCTCGAAAAACATGAAATCAGGCCGCTCATTATATCTTGTATAATAAATAGTTATACAAGCAATTTTTCTCTTTGCCTCTTTTGAAGTGTCTATGCCCATCCAAGACTGACTATGCACCATGAGAAGTTGATGAGGAGATTTGCGAAAATCACATGGGAGCTAGAACTTTATCCTATAAAATTCTGTAGCAAGATTACTACTAGCCCACTATGCAACAAGATGCAGAAAGCTTTGTCAAAAAGTGTAAACAATGCCAACGGAATGCCAGAGTCCAATGCCAACTAGCAGCATTTCTGACTCCGATTAGCACTCCATGGCCGTTTGCTCAATGGAAAATAAATATTTTGGGCTCTTTTCCTCAAGCATCGGGTCAGCACAAAATTTTTCTGATGACCATCAACTATTTCATGAAGTAGATTGAAGCCGAGCCTCTAGTCCACATAACTAAAACAAAAGTAAAAAATTTCATCTAAAAGTTGATCATCTGTCTGTATGATTTTTTTAAAGTGTTGATCTCTGACAATGGTAGATAGTTTAGTGGTATTTGACTTCATGAATTCTATGAAGACCATAAGATAGAACATCGCTTTACCTCAGTAGGCTATTCTTAAGCAAATGGAGAAGTAGAAGTCATCAATAGAACTCTCCTATAGGGCTTAAAAGCTAGATTAGATCGAATAGGGAGGTCATGGATAGATAAACTCCATCATGTATTATGAGCTTACCAAACCACTTAAAAGGTTTCCACTAGTAAAACTTCCTTCAATCTCGCATTTGGGACCAAAGTAGTTATACCGGTGGAGTTTAGGCTCTCTTCTCTTAGAATTGAGAAGTATAGTGAAGACACTAATCCACTGTAGCTTCGAGCTAACCTCGACTTAATTGAAGAAAATAGAGAGCATATGGCTACCTATCGTCAAAAGATGGCCAGATATTATAATATCTGGATCAAAGCTAAAGAATTTTGAGTTAGCAATATAATCCTTCGACAAATTGAAGTTTTACAATCCACTGAGCAGAAAAAGCCTTTGCCTAACTGGGAAGGATCCTATCAAGTTGATTAAGTAGTACACCTCGAAACCTATTGCCTCAGACAACTCAATGAAATCCCACTTTTCAAGCCATCAAATTTGGCCAACTTGCACGTATATTACTAACAATGTAATATTGTATGAATGAATCTTCGAATTCATTTGATCATACTTATGCATGAGTAATGGTGAAGACCATAAATTAATTCTCTCAAAATTCATTCAGTCAGAATTAGTACTTAAAAAGTTTTATTGATCGGAACTAAGTTATCTTAAAATTTCTTTAGTCGAAATTAGTTCTTAAAAAGTTTTTTTTAATTAGAACTAAGTTTTTTTTAAATTTCTTTGGTTGGAATTAGTTCTTAAAAGTTTTTTTAATTGAAACTAAATCTCTCAAAATTTTTTTGGTCGGAATTAGTTCTTAAAAAGATTCTTTGATCGGAACTAAATTCTCTTAAAATTTTTTTGGTTAGAATTAGTTCTTAAAAAGTTTTTTTAATCGAAAATAAGTTCTCTTCAAATTTCTTTGGTCGAAATTAGTTTTTAAAAAGTTTCTTTAATCAAAACTAAGTTCCTTTTAAATTTCTTTGGTCAGAATTAGTTCTTAAAAAGCCCATTTGATTGGAACTAAGATCTTTTAAAATTTCTTTAATCGGAACTAAATTCACTTAAAATTTCTTTAATTGAAATTAGTTTTTTAAATTTCTTTGGTTGGAATTAGTTCTTAAAAAGTTTATTTGATCGAAACTAAAATCTCTTAAAATTTCTTTGATCGGAACTAAATTTGCTTAAAATTCCTTTAATTGAAATTAGTTCTTTCAAAATTCCTTCAAATTGGAACTAAGTTTCTGTAAAGTTCCTCGATCGGAACATAATCTTTAGAAGATTCCTTCAATCAGAGTTGACTACAATAAAATTTCTTTGATCGAAATTAGTATTCATAAAATTTCTCTAGTCAGAATTTGTTACAGTCAAGGTTCCTATGGATCAAAATAAATGATAAGAGTGTACAAAGAAAAATTTGCAAATTCATTAATCAATAATATAAAAGTTTTACAAGGCCGCATGACGAATGCTCCTTTTTCTACAAAGATAACTAAAAAGAGAAGTAAACAATGGAATACATATATAGAATTCTCTAGAATATGGTCGCAAACACGTCACCGCTATTTTAACATTGATATGGTGGTTCCTGAAATGGAAATAGCATGACCATGAGCCAGTCGAGACCAGTTTGAGGTCGTATTCATTGGAGTTTGCTAATTACCAAGCCAAAGCTTGGGCATTTCTCTCCGTAGCCCCAAGCCATGGTCTTGGAAGAAATCATAGCAAAAAACCTATGCCGGAGCTATCCTTAAGGGTCTCGAAACAATATAGGAAAGGAACCTTCCCCAGAAGCGATCAAGTCCTCTATTATGATCAACAACGTAGTTTCATCCTCATCCCTCTCAAAAGATTGTACGCCACAAAAGCACTATAGAGAGTATCATTGAAGCTATGCCGGCATGTGTATAATGATAAATCTCTCGAGGCCTTGGTTACCAATGTCTTCAAGATGAGACAATAATGACAAATCTCTCAAGGCCACAAGTGAAAGTATTCTGCAAGTGAAACAACTCCTTCAGACGGACGGCAATAGCCCCAACCAAGGAAGTTGACTTCGACTCTTTGCAAGGAACTACTGTGCTTGTCACTGAGAAGATCCTAGCCTTGAAAGTAGAAGAAAAATGGAAGCCCTCTATAAAAAGGGGGACACGTCATAATTGTCCCCACTAAGCTGTGACATGCATGGGCTTAGGATTGGATAACTGCGCCATCCCAGCAATCTTGCATCAAATCTAAATGTAAGGAAAACAACTAGTGTTAGTTCCTATGCTGTGTACATTTAATACTATGCAGAAAAGTAGGTACATTCAAAAAATCATGTGCACGTCCCACATTAAGATTAGCTCGTAAGTTTGATCAGAATTGATCTATCTAAGGTTCCTTTGATCGGAACCCAAATTCTTTCATCTAAAAATCCAAGTTCATCCAATTGGAGCTTGTTTATCTAAGGTTCCCTACTCGGGATCCCGGTTCCGATGATAAGAATTATTTTTATCCAAAGTTTCTTCAACCAAAATTTATAACTCTATTTAATAGAGAGCATCTGATTTGAAGTTTCTTAGATCGGAATAAATTTACACATGACAAGAGGGTATGGATGAGGATCGTTAAAAAAGCAAAGAAGAAATTTTATTTATAATCCTTTACAATAACCTTGATATGTTCAAGTATAAGGATAAGAAATGGAAATAAAAATTCAAGAGGTGGTATCCTACATGGAAGCATTCATCGTGTCAGCCATGGAGGGTTTCTAGATCTCGTCCAAAAAATTTAGATCCAATTTTGGATATTGAGCAGCAACCTTCTCTCAGATCAGATGCTTTCCTGCATCATAAGCATCGATCGCAAACTCGACCTACTCGTTGTGGTACACCTCTGATATCCGAAAGTTTCCCATAGCTTTTGAAGCGGCAGTCCTGATCTATGCTTCCATGCCATCCTGAATCTCGGCTATTTTCACCTCTACTGCCTTATGCAATCATATTCTTTTCTAGCTCAACCTTAAACTCTTTTGTTTTTGCTAACTGAGCTTTAAGCACTTTTATTTCCACTGCCTAAGCTTCTTGAATACTTAACAACCAGGGGTTCTCTTCTACAGCTCTCCTTAGTGCTGTTTCGGCATTTTTAGCTCTTCTTTTAGCAGATCGGCCCTTGCGAAGGCTTCCCTAGCCTCTTTTCTTATCTTATCTCTTGAGCCCTTAAGCATCTCAGCGTCTATTTTATGTTTTCTTGCCTCCATTGAATTCTCAAGGGAATGCTCTATGTACCCATTTAAATAGTGAGTGAGCTGTCGAAATTTTTCAACTTCAATACGATGAATATGTACTTCAGAATAGATAAGAATTAAAGGAATGTAATAACGAGCTTCGGCTTGCCCAAATGAAGCATTCCACAATCCTTTTCCTTATTTTCCTACATGGCTTGCACAATAATTTATTTATATCGACTGAAAAGAGTGACCCGGAGAATGCCTCGTGCGCCAGCTTATAGTTCTTTAAGACTGAAGCCTTAAGCTTTTAGCCAGCTAGCATAGTCCTGAAAATTTCAATCGGTGTAGTCCTAGAAGTCTCAGCTGCCTCAGCTGGCTTATCTTCCGATAAAAAGTTGAAGGCATTAGGAGCTGGCAAGCTTAAAAAGGCCTCATCCAAAATTAAATTTGTTTGACTCCTTCAATCCCCACCAAAAGCTTATGAGGTTGAGTCAAGCCAAACTCTTACAACCCTAAAATCATTAGCAGCATGAGACTCAGGCTCTTTCAACTTAGAGGTCAGAGGTGCGGGAAGACTTTCGATCTTGGCGTGAATAGCTCGGCCACCTTCAGGCTTTGCCATCCTTTTTTGATGGATTTTCTGCTCCAGTTTCTCTAATAAGCTCGGATCTACCTCTGCAATCCAAATCATTAGTTGATTAGCATAGAATCCGAACATGAAATGAATATACGATCCTAAAGCATATAATCCATGCACACCTTCGGGACCAACTTGGCTGATACCGACGTTGAATAGAGTCTGCTCTAATAGAAACTCCTTCAATTTTGGAACTGCGAAGTTGCGTAGGACCTTTAAGTCTTGTCTCAGGTGCTGCTTTAGTGTCAGTTCCTTCAACATGACCTCCTGAGATTCATCCCAATCAACAAAATCCCAGTCCTCGCTCAATGTCTGTGAAACAAATAAAAAACGCTCTTTCCAACCATGAACGATGGAAGGAGCACCTCAGATCAACAGACCAGTGGTCTTCTTCTTCCATGGTGACATATACCACTATCCATACGACCCAGGATGTTTCTTAAAAGTAAAAAAATGATGAAAAAGCATGATGCTAAGCTCAACCCCAGCCAACATGCATGCCATAGTGAAATCACAGATATGCCGTCATGAATTTGGGACTACTAAGCATGGCGATATCTCAAAAAATTTAAAAAAAGTGACAAAGAAGATATGAAAAGGAAGCCACAACCCAGCTCAGAAATACTCTTCATAGAGGCTTATCCTACCTGGGGGAGGATGACAAATCCGTTCCTTTGCTCGCAAGATTTTTAGTTAAAACTCAGAAGAAATGTGGAACTGATTGTAAAGCAATACCGCATCCCTTTGTATCATTTCAAAAGGTCATTGGAGCAAAAGCAAGATCGCTGGAGAGAGCCATTTCTTTGCAAAGAAAATAAAAGAAAAATAGAAGAAAATGACCTATGGTTAAAGAACCCGCGATAAAAGAAGACGACGTAATTTTACCTCTTGTCTTATTTAGGGCTTTATATATAAACATAGATTAAGAAAATTTTCTAATGATTCGTCTTCTCAGAGCATTAATTTTTGAAGGCATAAGTCAATAAATCCAAGACGCGTGGCAGTCATTAATTAGATATAGCCTCTACCACTAATATGGTAATTAATATGAATGGCAGAAATCATGCTCTATCTCATTTTTGAAGAAACTTGCGAAGACATGCGGTAATACCTACCATGCAGAAGTAGTTTCAATCCTAATCTTTTCAAATCTTTTCGAATTTTATTCGAATACTTCCAAAGCAACAAAACATGGTTCGGACTAAAGTTCAAATCATAGCTCAGATTATAATTAGAGTACTTAAAGTCGAAATTCATGAAGTACAAACATTCTTAGCAAAGATGAATTTATTCATTCATAAAAAAAATCTGGATACAATATTCAACTCATAATGGGAGAGAAAGAATATATATATAAGAATGACCTTATCAGCGTTGATCTCTTCCATCTGAGTAGCTGAATCAATCTTACTCATCTCAGCAAAATGCTTAGATGCTTTCATAAGTTTTTCAATGCTGTCATCTATCACAGTCTTCAAGCTCTCATCTAAGAAATCAACTCGTAGAAGCTCAGCACTATCTATTGGGATGTGCGTCCGAGCTATTATCTTATATCTTTCAAAATCTGCAAAGAATACTAACTTGCAGGCTTAACTCATGATTTTGGTTTTTCTTTTGATTAGCAGATCAAGTCTTCTAAGGATGGTCGAAACCAAAAGATTCTGGTCAGAAAGTCCATGAGAAGGAAGTTTTGGCTTTCTTCACTCAGTTTTAATTCCTTCTCCAGATGTTCTACCCTTGATAGAGCCTTCTAAAGCTTGGCCTAAGGTACTGAAAGCTCTCAGATTATTGATGCCCCTTTTGGAGAAGGATCTTTGGCCCTTTGAGATGTATGCTCCTTATGATCCTCACTATCGGAAGTTTTGGACCTTTTTAATTGAACTCTTGTCGAGGCTCCTTGAAGAATGAACCTCAGATAGAGAACTTTCTTTCACTCTGACCATCCTTAGACGCTCAATGTCGTCACGAGCTCGACGACAATCTTGCTCAGCCTCAGATCTCCTCTTCTCAAGATCATTATTTCTTTTGTAGGCTCAATTTATTTCATCATCCTGGTGATCGATCATCTCTCAAGTTTTACGAAGAGCTTCCTCAAAACGGTCAATCTCTTTAACCAATTCCGCATTAGCAATTTTCTCCTGCTCCAAAAGATATTTCAATCTGTCGATCTCTTTGGTCTCCGCAAGCTCTAAAGCTGGAGCCCCATGACTGATCCTTATGAAGTTAACCAGATAATGCCCTATCCGAGCCAAAGATTTTAGGGCATCCGTCATCTAATGCTGGGCTCCTTCTGCATCTAAAGTTCGCCTTTCATTGGACGAAGACTCAAACTAGGAACTTCTTGGGTTCCTATCGATTTCGAGGGCTTAATCACCTCAATGACCTCCGTCACCTCAACCAAAAACTCTTTTATGGAAGCTTCACCCATCAGAGGTTTTTCAGCGAAAACCTCTTCTGCAAAAGTTGATACAACAGTCTCCATCCTTGAAACTATAGATCTGACCACTGAAGGAGGATCTTCACCCCTCACATCCACCAAAATTGAAATAGGGATGATTGAAGGGATGGCATCCGAAACCTTGACGATGATGCCTCCTGAAGCCGGTGGGTTGGTGGATGAAGCTTTAGCCTCCCTCTTTCAAGCCAATGATAGCTCCAACATCTTGACCAATGTGGGATTCATCTTGCCTCCAAGACTCATAGCGAAAGTTCAAAGAAAATGGTGGTCCCTTTTATCGCAGCCGTCCCCCAATGCACTCGCTAGATAAGTCTTTAAAAGGAGAGAAGATGAAGATAAAAAGCCACCACTTGAATTAAATTTTTAAGAGGACTACCGACCAAATGGTCCCACCAATCGCGGTTGTTTCCAATAACCCATATAATAGATTGATATCATCAGATTTTTAAATATCAAACAGCATGCCTAGAAACATGAGTACGTATTATCAGATCCAAGGTATTACTTAAGAATAGCTCTCTAACATGATTTTCAGGCTTAGGACTAGGAGGAAAGTATTATGGTAGTAACGCGAATACCTCGGATCAGTTATGTTAACAATCAGAATACCTCAGATAAGCACACAATCATGGACCTTCTAAACAAAAGTTATCCATGTGCTCTTTGATATAAAAACTGACATGAAGCATATGTATATCTAAGGTATCTCTTTCAACATGACTAGCGATTCATTCAATACATGAATTTTTTTGATTACCTCAGTCAGCTAATATCTCAGAACACGTGGTAATTTGTCTTGTAGATAAGCAACAATCTAACTGTAATCAAGCTGTTATCTACTCCGCACGATTTTATGGAGTGAATAAGGTAATCAAATCATGTCTGTAACGGCCTCCTCATTCCAAGAAAACAAAAAGGAGGCCATAATATCACAACAGCACGATTAACGGTCCAAAATTTTTGAAATAGCATATCTCCACGACATTTCTTTCCTACTCTAATGAACCATGTAAGCAATCCCTCTTGGAGAACTTATTGTTGCTTCATCGTTCTCTACTCTTTTAGCTTGAGTATCGAAAGATTTCATCGAAGTGCCATCTTTTGATTCAGACTTATTTTGCAGATCACTCCAGCATTCTCGGGCAAGGTCGGCCATTCGACTTCCGATGTAAAGCAGAACAATAGGTTTTAAAAAGAAATCCCTCTCCTACGGGGATACGCAAGCTGGCTGAGAAATAAAACCAGCAACAGGCTAAGAAGGCTTCCTGCAAAACATTTTAATCCAGAGAATGTTGTCATTAAGCCCACATAAAATCCATTTCGGCTCCGTTGGTAAATTGTAGTGCTAGTGCTGTCGACGGACCAATATTTTCGGACATTACAATTTACAAGCACACTTGTGTTGGTGGTTTATTACAAATTTACAATCACCAACCCAAAACAAACAACAATACCATAAATAAAACGCAGTGTTTGTCGCAACAAACAAGCAAAACCAAATAAAAGGAAGAACAAGTAACACAAAGGTCGATCGATCTACCGATAAAACACCACACCTATGTATCTTCTACTTGAAAGGCCTCCTTCCAACTCCACCGGGCAAAGAGACGGTGGAGTCGACCGAGAGCGTCTTCTTGTGCTTCCCCGCGCCCATCCTCTGCGACCCGGCGTCCTTCGTCGCCGCGAAAAGAGACCCTCCTTTACTCCACTGCACCGACCCGATGCTGTGGTCCAGCCCAAACGAGAACCGGCGCTTCCCCTCGTGATCCTCGGCCAAAGACCGCACCTTGGCCTTGGCGGAGGCCGTGGGGGCCATGTAGTTGGGCACCGCGAGGACCGGGCAGCTGGTCAGGCTCTCGTCGTCCCGGTGGCCGCCGGAGGACGCGCGGTGGTCCCGCCGGCGGGAGGCGGGGCGGGGGGTGCCGCGGCTGAGAGGGCGGGGCTGGGAGACGGCGGAGGGGTGGTGGGGTGCGAGGGCGGGGCTGGGAGGCGGCGGAGGGGGTGGTGGGGGTGCGAGGGATGGGACTGGCGACGGGATTGGGGCGGGAGGCGGGGGAGAGGTGGCGGTCGAGCCAGTTCCACCACCAGGGAAAGCCACCGGTGCGGATGTCGGTCAGCACGGCGTGGGCCGACTTGGGCGTCACCTTCAATAGCTGAGCTCAACACTAAAACCGGTTAGTTGCGGTTCGCTCGTTGGACGTGTTGGTGGTGGAAAGCGGTTCGTGCGACGGCATCAGAAAAGAGCCAAGATTCTATCATATGTATCTATAATTATTTAATAAAAATTGATATATTATTTATTATTAAAAAAAATTTTATTATCCAAAATTAATTGAAAATTTTGAATCAAGAAAGTTCACTATTAGCCATAGTTAGCTAGTTTTTACCATAATCAATGAAAATATTTTACTTTTCTTGACCGGCATGTTGATCTTTTAATCTTTTATCATGATCCAAGATATACGAGGTAAAACAGTTCTAATAAATAATTTTTTTCATTGATCTAAAAATAGAAAAATTATTAAGTAAACCGCATTGTAAACGAGTCAAATGATCACTCTTTTTATTTAAACTATTCGAGATAAAAAAAAAAAGGTGAGAAGTCGTCCTTTTATCCACCTACTGGTGGACTAGACTACTAAATCCGGTCTACGTAATAATCTTTCTTAAAAATACGATCATGCACGATGGATACAAAGAACATAGCACTATTTGGCTTGCAAGATGCTTTGGGTCGAGTCTAGAAGGTGGAAGTCTCCACATTTGTTTGTGCAATGATCAAGGGTTGAATTAGAGAGGTCTAGTTTTTCTGATGATCGTCATCTATATATTGCATGGTGGTTATGATAAAGTTGATCTTATACGTGAAATATATGGGTCATGCTTGTCATGCAGTACATTTTTAGCGAGAAGACAAATTCTTCAGACGATGTTGACATAATAACTGAGCTAGATCATCCAATCATTAATATAGAACCGCTATGGGAAAATAGAAGTTAGGAAGCATGGCCATTGTGGTGCCATCTGACAAGCTCATCTTATCTACCAATGAAATATGACATCTCAACTCTTTTTGATGACACATCAACTTGCATAGCTGGTTTCTTTATCAGACATGAATGTATCATGATTTTTTAGCCTCCAAGTTATAGTGGAGAAATATTTAGTACACATCCAATTATTATGGTCTTTATGCCAATAATTGTTACTTGGTTGGTGGGGCTGGCCCTCCCTTGGAGGAGATCCAGGGTTGAAAAAAATGCAACTTTTTTTTCTTAGTTTCACTTGGTTGCAAATTCAGAGGCACCTATTTATCCATTTGGTCTCTAGAAATATACCAATCCACAACTAATGGCAGTGACTGGGAATTCAAAAGCTAGATCCAATACCTCCATTATTTTATGTCAAGTATTAGATTCAACATTAATTTGATTCTACTAGGAGATTGATGAGGGATAATACCTGGTGAGAGTAAGCATATGCCAGAGCTCTTTCTCTCTTGATGACTGCCTCCACCTTTCTTCGCATTCGTGCATCAACCTCCGCCTTCGTTAGCCTGCTATCATCCCACTGCTCATGGGCTTCTGCCTCTGACTGCATAGCATATGCCATCGGTTAGGTCTAGATTCATGGTTCAGTTCAAAACAGGAGCAAAGATATGATCATAGAACCACACAACAATGGTTAGTTTAGCATGCAACATTCTTAGTTATATATGCTTATGCTAGTGACTGCAAAATAGCTACATGACGGATTGGGCAAAGCTTGGCATTTTTTCTCCTGAATGAACTGGTGCTAATTATGTGTAGAATGAATGAGAAGCTCCGTTGTTCAGTTTGTCTCACCTGGTGACTTGCACTCCATTTGCTGAAGCTGCTCTCAATTTCCTTGTCACTCTTTTGTCTCCTGCTCTGCATCATCTGCAGCCTCCTTGCACGTATTTGAGATTGGACTCTCACAAGCATCTGCATGCACTTCATTGCATTCATGGTCTGGCGCTTCACACCATGCCCTCTCATCACACCTTGCAGTCTCATCAATCCTCTTAGCGCCCGGTAGCTCCTTCTAGCCTGCATCATGAGAAAGGTTATTTCTGCTGCACATTAATTCGCTTCGCATGCTGAAGTTGATGGCTAAGATGCTTGTTATGCATGCAACCTTCTCCAGTTGTTCCATGAATAGTTTTACTTTAATTTGTAATTTCTATCACATAATCATACACTTTTTGATATGTTTATGTGAGAATATATGCAAGTGCATTGAAGCATGTATAAAATATGTGGGATGTATGCTTATCATAAATCTTAGACAAGACCCATATGCCCATCACTATATGTGAAAAGAAAGGAAGAGGTGATTTGGGGTGTAATATTAACAAATTCAGAGGTGAAGAGTGGTGGCTTTACCAAGTGACTTCTGTAAGCTGCTTGGATTTTGATTGCTGACATTTGGATGTAGTTTGGGGCGATCGATGGCTTCGGTGCAGGTGCACGCGCAGGTGCCAATAAGCGTGCAGGAGCCGGTGTAGGTTTCTTGAGCAGTTGAACCATCTCCTGAGGGGCTTGTTGTATTTTGTGGAACTGTTCCCTCCGAGGGGCTGCTTGTATTTTGTGGCGCTGCTCCCTTTCAGCATCACATAATATCTTTTCAATGCTGCTTGGCTCTCTAGAGAGAGGAAAAAAGGAATTGACCTCTCTGTGTTTTGATCTTCCAAATCCCCACCACTTCTTCTCTTTTATGTTTTGCTTCTCCGACACCTGCACCCACCACCACCTCAGACAATGATCAAGTGAATTTACTCCTTTTGCAATGATCGCGAGTTAGATGTACGAGTTACTAGTGTTACTGAAACTTGTAATATAATCCATGTAGTAATTTGTGCACGGTTAAGGCGAAATGTTGTTTGTGGTGAGAAATTTGAAAGCTGAAAATAGGGTTAGAAATTCAGAGTAGACCATATGCTAGATGTTCAATTTGAAACCAACATATCTACTAGATATGAGACCAACATTCACTGCTCAAACAAGGCTCCAATTTAAGAACCTTTGTGGTTTTGCAGATCATAAATTACATATATGCGGAGAAGCAGTTCCCTTATCCGATACAGATGAATTCTATTGAATTGCAATCTAGATGTTTCAACCATTTACTTGCATATGATTTTTTTTTTTTTTTTTGCCCCATCTTTTTCCATATTTCTAAAATGTAGTGCCGAGTCTAGCTAAATATAAAACTTTTTCCTCAAACCAAATTGTTGCCATATGGATTTCTTAGCCTGCCTAGACTTCCTAGTTGAGGTTTTTATATGATGAGAAAGTTTGGTTGAAGCTAGGATGTGGCAAGTTCAAGTTTCAGGCCATGGGACATGGAAAGCTTTGTGGCACTTGAAGACCTTCACTCCACACATGACAGATATTGCACGTGCGAAGAAATTATTATGATGCAATCCTTTAAGAGTAAAATTATGAATTTATGATCGAACCTTGCATGGCCATGGATGTGGACTTCCTGAGGAATGTCAATTGAATCATCTATATTTGCAGACTTTGGTAGTGCTGTTGATAAATCTTTAAATCCAGTAAGTTCTACTTTCATCTGAATACTTACATCGATCGGCTTATCTTTATCTTTAGAGCTCGAAGTGAATGCCCTTTTGAGAGCCGTAAACCAGTTGCCCTTTTTCCCCATCTCCTTGGCATTACCAGTCTCACCTCATAAGCCTGAGTGCAAGAACGAAAACAAGGGTAAGAACAGCGCTAATTTTCCTTTGCATATTTATATGTACATTGGTATCGATCAACCTTTGAGATTAATATGCATGTATTTGACCTCCATAAAACATGTGGCACTGGTACAGTACCTCATACATACAATCTAGTAGTAAGTAAAAGGCTCTCTGAATGATGTCAACTAAAATAATAAGACCATGATCATTTCCTCTACCTGGAAGCTTAGAGAAAAACCACCTTCAGAGCCAACCCAGATATGAACACCAGTAAAGATAAGATGTAGCTTGCTGAGTTAAGGTCATTTCCTTGCCTCCCTAACTAGAAGTTCTTCTTCTTCTTCTTCTTAGGGAAAAAAAAGAAAGAAAGAAAATTTACTAACCGAACTGAAGATAACTGCTGGGCGGATTAGTAAATGGAATTGGGAGCTGTTAGGCTTTAAATATCAATTATAAAAGGATATAAGAATCTTCAAAGTGATGCAAGGTGAACATACGTGGTTCCAACATAGTTTCATTTATTTTTTCCTCAAAAAGATATAAATCCAATTAATACATAGAGCTACTGCAAGCCCTGTAATCTGTTTGGATCCACCTCTTTGCAAGAGACTACAATTCTCACATTGTACATACTATTTCTTCTAACTCTAAATCATCAATTAAAGTTTCCATAAAAGTGCCCTCTTATATTTAAATTAGAGATCAAGATTGCTAAAATCTCTGTGACTTTTTTTTGCTTGTTCTGTTCACGAAGCATTTTGACATTTAAGAATAAATACAAATGCTGCCTACAATAGCAAATGTTATGATGGCAAAAAAATTGACTGCATAATGATCGTTCGGTATTCAAACATAGAAAAGGAAATCATTCACATGGAGAAAATTGAAGACCAAAATTTATAGTCTTTTGAAGAAGATCTTGAGCAATCTTTACATGATATAACGCCTGAATACCTGAATAAAAAATTAAATTATAAAGTGCACGGTACAAGGAAATCTCAAAACAATTAACCGTTTGCATCATGGCAAAACATTTATATGTAAAAGCCTCGCACTTCTTAATATCTGGTCCCGTTACCTTGGCATAAAATATAGGTTTTTGATCATGCCAGCTACTCTTTTAAGCCATCTAATGTCTAATTTTCTTTTTCATAGAGAACACCATCGATATATTAAAAAGAAAAGCTGACAAAACTTGATAAGATATCTAATCAATTAAATCTCAAAATCATACAAAACTTCTGATATATAATAGAAGTACGAAGAAAAAAAACAAGAAAACAAAACAAAAAAAAAAAACAAGGAACTCATCACTCTCAGAGGGTTCTTTTCATTCTAACCCGTAAATTTCAAAGCTCATCAAATCACGCTAAACTTTAGTACATTGAATTCCCTCAGGAGGTAGAACAAAACCTCATGCAAAACTGTAACCATTTCTGAACAACGCATGCAATGGAATGCGCATCACACTAAGACACAGAATTAAACAGAACTGCATCGCTGGTACCTTGGCCAGACTCCCAGAACTACCTCCAGAGCTAATCCTAATGAACTGGAGGAGGAGATGAAGACATGAATCGAACTTGGTAACTTCCAGTCATCCTCTTCATTATCCCAAACATATATATCATTTGTTTGTTTTTTTCTCATTCAAGTAACTTGGCATCTGGTTCTTCCTTGCTAGGATTGAGATCCCTTTTATCTCTCTCCTTTTCAACTTTTTTTGTGAGTAGAGGGTATCTTATAGCTCTCTTTTAGATTGATGATAAGGAGGGTGGCCGCTTTCTCACTCCATGACACCCCAACCTACTTTACTTGACTACCAAGCCTTATGAGGCAGCAGAGGCACTTGAGGAACTGTTTGGTTGGCCGCCTCCTTACATTATTGGAACATTGCAACACTAAGAATGTAAAGCAACGGTCACTCAGAGAAATAGTAGAGCTGCTATGAGATATTAACACAAAGGTACAGGACTAACATCTAGTACATTCTTGCCTTGCACTTAGAGCTTGTGGCTCTTCGAGTCTGAGCTGGCCATCCATTATATGGGACTCTAAACTGCACTTGAAACCCATGAGAGGCCACAAACAATCTATTATGTGTTTGCTTTGGGAGTGCTTTTATTGATGTAACTGGCATTGGTTAAGGAAATGTGGGGCTATACATTGTGTGGTTATTTTAATATTTGGTGGGCTTACATGGTACTAGAAGGGGAAAGTGTCAACCCTTTACCGGGCATGCAAGTTCATGTGGTTGTTATAATAGAAATTACTTTGTCTAGAAACATGACTTGCTTCTTCTTGGGTTCTTGTAGATTCACTGCTCTTTGCATCCTTAAAGCGACAAACTAGAGAGGGGCAGAGAGAGAGAGATATAGTGACAACTTTGCATCCCTTAAGTAACAAACTAGAGAGGGAGGGAGGGAGAGAGAGAGAAGAGGGGTGAGTTGGATGGCTTAGGGGAAAACTGGGAAAGACACTGTTTGGAATTTTGCTTATAAGCTACTCAAAACAAATGAGGCGTAAAAATGCCAACAAAGTGGGGTGGTTCTCTTATCCAAATCAAGGTGCCTATATACGAGGGTTGTTCGTAACTACTCTTCTACATCATCATTTCCATTATCAATCTCTGTCCCACTCAAAAGCTATTATCTCCATTTGTCCATATGGTCTCTTCGTCAATGGATTAATTATTGCCATGACTCATGGTTGGTAAGTTTTACCGTGTGATAGATATCTCATAAAAGATTAAAGATTGGACTTTCCCCACTCTTCTTCTTTAACGAACACACCGACAGCCTATCCTTCTTTGTTTCACTTGGATGTAAACACCACTACGAATTCGGGAGGATAAAAAAAAAAGAAAAAGAGGAATTATATTTAGTGGTTAACAACAAAAGATGCCAAGAGTTTGTCTAGGACTCTAATGGCAGCTTCAGGTTCAGGGAGGAGGCTTCCATACATCCTTATACAGAGTAGTGCCATCCTATTGCACGTGAAGCACAACCAATTGAACCATGAGCTATAATTTGACCTAGGAACCTTCTTTGTTGGATCTTATGATTTTGTCCTTTAATTGCTAACACTTCTTGACAAAGAATTGCAGAGCAGATGGTTAAGGATTTTAAACAAAGGTGGCAGATCGAAGCTTTCTTGGCACTCAGAGCAGCAAAGGAGAGTGAAATATATACAGTTGAGATCTCCAGCAATGAAGAAGAACATCTGCAGGATATATATACTTATAAATATGATAAATTAAGGCCTATCTAGTACATGCATTTTTAAAGGCACCGTCATTATGGATGGAAGATTGCCATAAGACCGTGACGCTTTCCACATCATTTGGCTCACTCCTCTCCACATGATAGCAATTAGGACGCAACTGCATTAAGGATGGCCTAATCTATACTTGATGAACGGATAATCCCTTGATTTCTTCTTTTTTCTGTTTCCCTGCATGAGTCGGAGCCCAAAACGTCCATGAATGGGCTGGTACGTCCACAATCCTATGGCGTAGCATGCGGACTCGGGATAGCTTTTAATTGGAGTGACCAAAATTGGTTCTGGTTGGTTACCTTTTCAAGTTTCTCAAGGATGTATTATTAGCCTTTCTTTTTAATCAACCAGCCGGTCTTCTTCGATTAATCTCACGCAAAATATGAAAATATTGGTTAAAAACTGACAAACTTTCCCTCAAAGAAAATTATGAAAGAAAATCTGAAAATTATTAGCTTGTTATGGTGGTGTTCCTGTCTGTCATGACCTCCTCTAAACACCCCCAACAAATCTTTCCCGGCCAAAACAAATAAAGCCAAATGCATGATATTTTTTGCGCTATTTTGTCAGAATTTCAACTTCGTACACTTTATTAAGTACACGAACATGACATGTTTTTCTAATACTTGCATACGAGCATGCGCGATGGGCATTTAATAAAACTAAAAACCAGATAAAACAATAGCAAATAAGTGTCATGATTTTAAATAAAATAAAATATCATAAAAAAAGTTAATAAATAATAAGAGATAGAGATTGGAGGTAGATAAGGTTTAAGAGAAATTTGGGGTGCCCATAAAATGGTATTAAATATGAATGTGAAATCAAAATAAAAAAATCGAAATTAGTTATATGCATATTTTTCATTCCGAAATAATCCGTGTTGATGACGGCAATAATTTTACGAATCAAATAATATTTCATCTATGGACAAATTTGATAGATCCAGAAAAAATCGCCGACACTCTTTTTAACATATTACAGACTAGCTCTATGTGTGCGTGTGTATTTGAGGTGGGTTGGAAGCAAGTGTTTTTTTTTCACTTTTCCTGCGTGTGCATAATTTTTCTTTTTATTAAAGAAAATTCCGGTCCAGTTTAAAGTTCGGAGTTTTCATATCAAATCCAAACCATGATAATTAATTAAATTTTGAGATGCCAAAGAAAATTAATAATACCAAATAGCCAATGTGGTGATGGCACCGAAGAGGACCGTAGTTGTAACCAGAGGGTATTATGGCAGTAGAAGGCCATGAGAGGAGAGTAAAGATCCAGGTTGGCGTGGAAGACGCGGAGAGAGACTGCCGAGTGACTTCAACGTTCTTTGAGGGCTTATGATTAGGGCCGAGGGCCGAGTAAATAACTAAAATCTGATGAATTTATTCAATTCAATTTGATAAACATCAATTTTAATTTATTAAAAATTTAAATTAAATTAAAATTTATAAAAAAAATTAATTAATTACGATCGAATTCTATTCTTAACATATAATCCATCTGAATTTACAAATAAACTTAAATAGGCTAACATTTGACTTAAAATTTATATTGAATCAATATTGAAACTCAAATCGATACAACCCATTGTAAACCGCTCATTTCGATTTCAAATAGTTTATACATGATAAATGATCTAAAGTAAGTTAAATTTGCTTCAATCAGATTGGGCTCGATTTCGATTAGATGAAATTTTTTTCTCAATCCGATCGATTGTACCTTAGAGTAGGGGAGTCATGTATATAGATTTCAACCGATAGCATATGGTGGATTACCAAATATAGGCTATAAAATCTTTTAGATCCTCAAAAGGGGTAGTTTCCTTATCTTAGAAGATGAAATGTTTTAGATTAAATTGAGATTGAGGGGCAGCGGTCAACCAAGCCTTGCTTATCTTGATGAGCCAAAAGAAAAGCAAAACTGGCCTTCTTTTTATGGTCTTCCGGTATAAGGCAGAAAACATGGCGAAGAGAGACAACGGACCTTATTCGCGATCCAGCGCACAACCACCCAAGGCCGAGACCGAACCAAGTTAGCGCCTAGCGAATCCTATCAGTACTCCCGTAACACCGAAAATTACTACAACCGACCATAATATTAACGAGGAAAAAGAAAGAGAGATGCACTACAAAGGACGTCACGTATGCTTCCCAGAAAAAAGTGAGATCCTATATAGGACAAGTTTTTTGATGGGATGCATACTGACAAGTCGCGTACACTTTGAGATATGCAAGAGGGAATGTTACAGACAATATATATGCACACACCACAAAATTCTTCTGCATGAAGGCAGGGTGAGAATACAACATAAAACCAGCGCAGGCCGACCAGTGTAAGATGGAGCAGATTACAATGGCTTGAGACAAGGAACTTCATCGAGTCCCCCCCGCTGGTGTGACAAACGAGCAGGCAGGCTTCGTAGGATAATGCCGTGGACTTCAACTACCTTTGAGCAGATGGAGTTCCTGGTGCCCGATCGGGCTCTTGGTTCGAAGCCTTGGCCTTGAGAAGGTACGAGCGTGCCACCTGTAACATCAGACTCACCTCTTTCTTGTACTGTAGATGGAAAAAGAACAGAGAAAACTAAGTATGCAACCAACCGTAATTCAGATGCATGCATAAAATGCTACATCATGTAATTAGGTTATTTTTATACACTACATGGTTTTATAAAACAATATGGTATAGAACATCGGAATCTGCACTTAGCACTTATCACATGCAATTTGAATAACATCATATAATAAGAGACACATGGAAGTGGCGAAAGCATTAGCAAATCACAGCTACTTCTGCCATTTGCTAATGTCCCCGGTAATATGACGAAGCATCATAGCAAGTTTTTAATCAAGGTTATGATTGTTTCTGGATGCCTCCAAGGTTAAGAGCATGAAAGGTCCAGCTAGCATGTTCCAGCATTCTGAAGCACTTGTTAGCATGTACGGGTGAAAAGATACGCAAGATATAAAATGGCAATGAAGAATCGATAAAATATAATGTTGGGACCAAGCGTGTTCGAGGATATGACATAGCATGTGCAACAGAAGAGAAGGCACGCACTAGGGCACACACAAAACAGATGGACGATGAACTGCTTTGTTGATGAACACATCGATGCTGGTTACAAGAACAAAATAATTGTCATGGATAGGATGGAAGAACGCCCATGTGCTGGTATAAAACAATAAATATACTGATATATTTGTCAGAAAATTGTGTTTCTGGATCTTTTCAAAGAGATTTTGTAAAATGAAGGTGTTAACGCACATACATAAAAAGAATACTGAGGTATTTAAGGTGAAAGTGAAAGTATACTGAATTATCATAGCCCTAGCTCTCGAACCAATTCAAGAAAGCTTGATGACATCAGGAAGCATAGGGAAGAGTAGAAGTGAGGTGAAGTCAACATGGCCACCTAAAGTGGAAAGTTCCTGCAACTTCAGCGACCATGCATGTGGGCGGGTGTTCATGTCTGCTGGTGGAAGGTTCCTGCAACTTCAGTGCCATGCATACGAGCAGGTGTTCATGTCTGCCCTGTTGAACAGGGTAAATCTACTACAGTCCACAACATATCTTATTCTGCTGCTACTCTTAAACACAACCAATGAGAATAGAACTAGCATGGAATATGTCGGAAGGAAAGTGGACAGGAGAAATGAAAATGCAAAAGAAAACCTCATCGACAGCTCCAGTCTTTATCTTAGACTGCATGATGCACCATTTCTTAAAATGAGCACCTGCAAAATATCCAAATTTTGTTTGAATTCTTTGAATCAGAAGCAGATGACGCTGGCATAGAAATGAGCAAGATAAACATCTAAAACTGGAAGAATACAGAAACAGATTGATGACAAGTGAAAAGGGAGTAAAAGATTGAATAAATAACTCACCAACTCTTATATCAAGCATACAAGAAGACTCTGAGTTAGTTTTCAACGACCATCTGCAGTGTACCTGATGATTTTAATAACATTATTCTCCTGAAAAAAAACTTCCATCTCATTTTACATATGTATAAAATTACAAAAAAAACCTTATAAATAGATCAAGATGAATGGACTGAATAAACAGAAAGCAGTTATGCAAGTCTTCAAACCATCTAGATTATGCAACACACAGTGGACATTACAGCTCAGTACAAATGCAAGTGAGTAGGACAAAAAACTTGTCAAAATCCATATAATTATACTATTTGACGAAGAATAAAACAGAAACTTTTGTTTGATACCTCAAAGCAGGAACCAAATGGAACATCATGTGCCTGTTGCACAGTCTCAAAAACCTGATACATTGAAATATTGTGAATTCAATGAAAATATGCATCAGAGGAGATTCCAGGAGCAAAAAGCAATGAAGAATTTCAACAAGTCACGATAGTATAATGGAAAACATCTTCCACATCTGGTTCTTGAGTCGTCAAATCACAATAAGGTTCTTTTATCAGATGAAAGAACTCACCAAGGTCGTTTTATCAGATGAAAGAACTGCATGCTGCCACTCCGTCATGGCTGTGTCGGGAGGACACATGGGGCTATGACATAATGATCTGAAGGTTATTTCTCTGACTCGACCATCATATTCATCAGCAGCATGCCATTGGCCCAACTGTACAGAACACAAATATTATGGTGATTATAAAGAACTAGGAATAAACTAATATTATGGTGTCATCTAAGCTATTCCATATAGAACATCACTTCCATTTCTCGTCTTTGGACAGATGAAAAGTGGCATCACTATTACTTCCCCTTTTTCTATATTATAGTACTTTTTATTTTTATTTTATAGAGCATTTTTATACTATATTCTACAGATATAAAGTATAGAGAAACTAATAATAATGGTACATGAACAAAACATAAACAAACAGGCAACTAGCCATGAAATTGCTAGAACATACAATATAACAGGCATTAGAAAGATGATATGACATGTCCTGCACATTTCTCAGTCAGCAGAGTGGCCCCCCTTGTGAGGGGCATCCCACATTGGAGTCATATGATTGTATACCATGGATTTGCCCACAGGACATACAGAATGAGGGAAAAGATGATAACATCACTTTTTCACAACAGCACTACATAGAAAGCATCATTTCTGCTCAGAATATAAGGATGCATGCCTTCATCTAACCAAAAGTCATCACCAATTGGGTTACCGCTGAATGGCAAGCTCATTGAAGCAATTGCATGAAGCTTGCCATGCGCGCACACACACACGCGCGCATGCACACAAAAGAACAAAAAGAAATCAAAGAAAAATTACAAGCCAATCATGTAACAGCAATCTATATCAATGAGAACACAGTCAAAAGCTAATGAACTTTAGACAGAAAACTTAAAGGATCATAATGAGAGTGATAATCATTGCATGCCAACACATTACATTGAGGTTTGTATCTTTTCGTGCACTCCGATATTCCTCGATAAACTTTGAGTCATCACTCAATAGCACATTAAAAAACTGCTCAGCTGTGCATGGAAAATTATCCTGGGATAAGATTGGTGAACTAATTAGTTAAAAATTAATGAATTTCTGAAATCAAGTATCTATTGTGGATGACGTGTCTGATGCGCACGTTGAATATGCCAACTAGAACTTCTTCTTTGATGAAAGCTTGGAACTTTCCTGTCTGGACAATATCATCTTCTAGAATTTCAATCTGTTTTCTACTACCTCTGACAGAGCTACTGTGTGCACGCAATGCTGACTGTACCCGCTCCTGCATTTCCAAATGAATGCAGTGTTAAAGTTTCTCTCTTCAAGTATTATTTATGTAAAGAATCTCAAATAAAAAAGAACTAAAAGTCAGAAGACACAATCATAGCTCTAGGCTCACAAACCTAAATCAATTGTGCAGGTACCATATGAAAAGCAAACAGTATATAACAAAACCTGCCAGATATATAACTGATGCAGGAAATCTTATTACAGGAGTAAGCACAAAGCATCTTTCAGAGACATGTTCAGGTTGGCATGGATATAACTAAACCGATCAACACAACAAGGCTGAAGGCAAGATCATGCCACTGGATTATTTCATTTCAAGATATCAAGACTTAACAGAATGAGGGTTAAAACCTAATTAAGCATAAATACCGGTCTTAAATAATGGACCAATTGGGAAGAATGTGGGCATAATTAGGGAGAAAAGGGCGTGCAATGATGTATCTGAATTCTAGAACATTCCCAATAAAATATCAGGGCAAGAAATAAAGACCAGACCTATAAAAAGATAATTAAAACCAAACTAGGATCATAAAAAAGAAAAAAGCACTCTCTGTTGGAAGCCCAAAAGGAGAATATCCTGAAGCTTCTCAGATACATACATGTCATAGAACACAAATGAAATTTAATTTCAACAGTCAAAATTAAAGATAAATTTCTTGAATAATACTGAAAGAAATTTATACATTGAATTAGAACAATGACAGCAGGATCATTAAAGTTGAAATAAAATACTAATAGAAATTTATAAACTGTATCAGAATAATAACTGCAACGATGTTAAAAATTAATATTGACATTCCAGTAAAAAGATTCAAAAGCTGATAATTATTTTACCAGTTCTCCAAGCCATGATATAATATGGTAATATCAAACAAAAAATAATCTAACTCATGACAAGAATTTAATGAACTCTCTGTATATAAAGTATAATAAACACACCAACAAAGTAATTTAGTGCCCTGCTACTTGAGGGAAAAAATATAATAGTAATAGAAAGACAAAACACTCGACCAATTTCTAAGAACACCTGCTTCTCAGCTTCTAACATTGCACGGAAGTTCTCTGCTTGGCGTTGCAAAATTCTCAGTGTATGATTTCTGTTCCAAAAAGATGCGAATTTGTACCTAACTCTTCCTGAAAAGCGGAATAGGAAAACACACAATGCATTTAACATCTCAAACCGGATTGTGGAAGAATTTGTCAAAAGCAGGGTGCACCAACAGCTGTTTCAGCAGCTATTTTCATAAGAGCATTTAAAAAAAAATGCATACTTGTCTATTCAAATGCAGATTAGCTAGTGAATGAAAATGATAAAAAGGACTAAAATACATGCTATACATGATTTCTTTTCTTTCACAGTAATCACAAAAATGATTAATTATTGAAATATATATTTCAAGTTTATGCAAGGTTTTTGCACCACTATATATACTAGTCTGTGAACATTGATGCATGTGCAATCACACGAGAATGAATGAATTTTTAAAGCAAACATTCACAGAAGAAAGAATTTTCCAGATGTGGCTATCAGAACTCTCACATCATTAAGAGGATAAAAGAAAAGACATACTTCTATGCATAAATAAGAGGTTGCAATCAATGTGAGAACTCTAATTGTACTCAGATACAAGTCCAAAAAAAGGCACAACAGTTGGAGTAAGATTGTTTTTGAATGCACAGACAAGAATTTCCAAGCCTGATGGTAGAATCAATATGCAAGCTTCTCACAGTAGTACTAGTACTAGTACAACACCTGTGATGCAAAGCAGTGAACCCCATATCCGATGTACAACACGTGTGATGCAAAGTAGTGAACCCCATATCCGACGGGCACATACCATCCAATGTAGGGTTGTGCACCTTAAGATATGGAATATTCATTTTCAGAAATTCATACTCCATAGTGTATTACTTGTTCATATGGCCAACAGTTTATATATGTACACTAAATAAGTATTTTTCCTTAGTTATATGTCACACTATAGTTTGTACCTTGAATTTTAAGATCGTCATGTTCTTCATGCGTGAGAAACAGTTATGTGATGTTAGTTTGTATCAAAAATAATTTAAAATTATTAAGTGCAAATAGAAAGTAGAATTTATCATAGATATTGGGATAATTTATAATGCTGATCAAAGCATTTTTGGCTTGGCATGGCCTAGATTTGGCAGGCTTGAGCAGGAATTTCAGCCCATCTGACCAAGCTCAAACCAAGAATTTCAAGCCCATGGAAATTTGGGTTGAGTCGGGCTCAAATTAGATAGGCCTAGCACAAAATTTTATAAATACAATATAATATATTATTTATGTTTATAGTGTTAACAAAATATGTAAATATATTAGTTTTAAATATAAAAAACCTAATACAAAGCTATCTTTCCCTTTCATGATCCATCTCCTAATCCCCCCACCTCCTTCCACATCGGTCCATCTCCCTCAACTCAACCTCCCACCTCCTCCCTCCTCTTCCTCTCCCACTCTCTTTCCTCATAGATTTGGAGTATTAGAGATTCTGTTGAATCCTATTTGCTCTCTCTCCCACTCTCCCCCACCTTGGTGGAAACCAGGCATTGCTCCTCCCCCTCCTCCAGGTATGTCATCTCGCTCTATCTCTCCACCCATCTCCTTAGCCAATGGCCCATCCTTTTCTCTACCTTCCCACATCTCTCCATTGTGGCCGTTGGACTCATCCTAGATTGATTCGGGCCAAGCCAGGATGGTCTGGTCTCAGGTTCGGATTTTAGCAACCGGGCTAAGCTCAAGTTGAAAAATGTAGGCCCTCGGTTGGGAAAGGCCAAGTTCATTCTAGCACTTTGGTCTTTGATATAAATTTCAAACCAGGCTTGAACCCAACCTGACCAGATGAATGATCTAGTTCCAACCATAGATAAGGTATAACATGTTATGCATACTATACTTCCCCTTGACTGGCACAACAACAAAAGGCAATACTTTGGTCCTTATTTAATGGATTAAGCCAAGGCCCATAAAATTGGTACCAAGAAAAATACTGGTAAGTTACTAGTATGATTGATATGGTATGTCATGCACCTCATACTTAGACAAGCTCTAAACATCTTTTTTCACTCTTTACCATGGTATCACCCAAAATCAGGTGGCACAGGTTGGTACAAGGAGTATAGGGCAATTCTGCATCATATACCAAACTGAAATCAATAGTATACTACAATATAGTACGGTACAGTCACTAGAGTTGGTACATCAAAACCTTGGTTTAAACTCATGAAAAACTAGTGATTTTGAACGAGTACTATGGTCGCATTATGATATGGTTATGATTGTATAACTTTAGAGAAAAAAAAAGCAAAAGGATCAGTATGAGCTGAATTGGTTTTTTAACTTGAAGTGGGATGGTCATTGCTGCAATAGCATGGAAAAACTGATGATTGTTGTGAAATAGGGCTGGCAATTTGGTTGGATCGGGTAGGATACAGGGTAGATCAAAAGTTTGTCAATCCAAACCTAGCCTATTTATTAAATAGGTCAAAAATCTAGACTAGAACTGGACTATTTAATTAGCTATGTAACCTATCCTAAACTAATAATAGGTTGAATCAAGTTAGACTGATTAAATGGTAAGCATGCCACCCGATAGCGGAACTATCCAGAACTGCCCAATTTAGAGTGTGCCGAATTGTACCAGTGGTTGACCGAGATAGTTCCGGCATCCGAAATGAGACTAGCGAGGATGGGAGGAGGGAGAAGGAAAGAGAGGAAAATAGAGAGAAAAAGAGAGAGGGGAGAGGGAAGGAGATGGAAAGGCCATGGAGGCCATCAGAGGGCCACCGAGGCTATTGGAACTCTGCCCTTCTTTGAGGGGGGGGGAGGGGGAGATAGAGAGAGGGCACGGAGGCTGACGGTGGCCAAGGAGGCCTCCAAGTGACCGAATCTCCCTTCTTGCCCTCTTCCAGATTGAAATAAGAACGACTTACCCCTGTTTCGATCAGTCTTTTATTTTTTTTGCCAACTTCACTTAAGTGAAATAGCAAGTTGTGAAATAGCAAGAAAGAAGGATTAGCATGAAAAATCTAGCAAGTTGTGCACTAGTCATATGGCGTTCATCATAAAAGTTGCGATCTAGATTGAAAATAGCTAGGATTGCTTCTTCTAAGCAACCTAAGGGAATGAAAAAAAGACCTTCTCTAGCGAATAACACTAGTGCACATTTTCTATAACGTACTTAGGCATTTCTTTCCCTCAATTTTTCAAACACCTTATCTTAGCAATATTTCTTCAGCCAACTATTTTGTTAGGTATATCATCCACCACACATTCTACATTTCTAGGTTGAGTAGGTTCTACACTTGTTGTGGTGCACTAATTTCTTTTTATTAATCATACTTTGATATATCTGTTTTAATAATTAAGTTTGTGAACTTTGAGCCACTTAGAGAAGATATTGCATTTTATCACAAAAAAAAACCAAGGATTTTTTATGAATGTATTTGTTGTAGGGTTTCCCTCCCCTACTACTTAAGAAATAAAACTATATCATGTTTCTAGTGTGTTTTTTCCCATCTTTTGAAATTACTAAACTATATCTACAGAAATAAAAAGTAATTTAAGAGGTAAAATTGATAAATTTTGTGCAATTATGGTGGAATCATTTACAGTTTCCAGACATCTCCCCAAAAAGTAACCAAACACCAACTTAATATCAAGAGAAAATTATATGTTAATTACAATTACCACTGCAATTATATATAATGTAACAAACCTATTAAAAGCATCTTATTATATGAGACATAAAATAGGACATTGAAGCAGATTCACGATATTACATATATCACTGACCATCCGGGCTTCCTAAAGGAGGAACACCATGCCCTCCAGCACCCATGCGAAGAATTATTGTAATTGCAGGGTTGATAAATGCATGTTGGCTTCGCCGTATCTGCATTGCTAATAAAATATGCAAATCAATGCAATCATATCTATAAGCATATGATAAAATTTTGATACTAGACTAAGAAGTAAGCAGAAAGAACATAATCAACATACCTCATGGATATCTCCTAAGGGAATAACCACCTAACAAATAAAATAAATTGCTATTAGTGAAGCAATCTATGGAAACCACTCTATGAATATATGACTACAACTCAATGCAAGAATTTTGATTTCTTTTTCTAGAAAAATTTTTCCATCGTTGGCAAGAAAACTTTTTTCTGCCAAAACAAATTTAGAGAAATAAACAAGTATTGTGAAAACAAGCAAATAATTGATAAAGCATTAACAATCATCATAAAGTGTGCCAAAAAGTGGGAAGCCATTCTTCTAACCAATATGCAATAGCTTTTAAGGACACCATATAGTTACAATCAACTGATTTCATAACTTAATGAAAATATTTAATGATGTGATTTCAGTGCTACTAACAAAACATTGTTTTTATTAGTACGACATTTCTGTAATATATATATATATATATATTGAATGCCACAACTTCTACAAAAGCAAAAATTTCGAATGCCATAACTTCTAAAATCAAATTTAAGATTAAAATAAGGAAAGCTTCATTAGAGACAAGTATAAATGCATATTTTTTGTCAAAAGCAATGGATAGGTCATATTACTAGTTTCTAAGAGGCATCATGAATATTAATTCACTTATTGTTATTCTCCATCATTTGTTTCTGACTTCTCGATAACCAAATCAGAAATGACAACTTCATAAATATTATTTTTAAAATGCCATGAAGGATCTACTTGACAACAGCAAAACAGTCACTTGCATGGGTTAGAATTTTAAGTACACCGGGGATGTAGGATCATCATTATGTTATCAAGCAGAGTCCAAGATACATATCGCCATTAATTGTGGGTCAGAACACATTGTCAAAGGAGGTCAGACTGGCTGAATGAATCAGTCCTAAAAGCACCAGGATCAGCATCTTGGTGCAACAGAAAGTTCAGATCACGATATCAGGAAAGGATCACGGCATATTTGGTCCATGTCCAATCTTAAGAACAATAACAACATGCTTTAGACCTAAAATCATCATTCAGATCCTGGCATTTCTTGCTGATCTAGCCAACCCATTAGTTTCTCTTGCAGCCAAACATTTTGGAGAAAAGATGGAGCGATATGGTTGTGGAACTAAAGAAATCAGATCCTCATATTCTTAGCTGCCAGGATGAGTTTTTAGCACCATTTTTGTGGCAGGTCTTGTAGTGTTTTTAAAGATGTCCCAGCCTAGGTACATAGGTATAGGGGTGCAATTTGGATTGGGCTCAACCCGAACTTACCTACCCAACCCACTCACTGGGGGCCAGAATGAGGTCTTATAAATTTAGGCTAGCCTTGGGCTCACAAATCCCATCCTAACCACAAGTTGGGTTGGGTCCAGGTCGAACTTATATCCAACCATATTTGACATTAATCTAATCCAAGGTTCGATCTCAAAATCTGGATCCATACCAGTACCATGTTGGTTCGGTGTTGGTATGCTTGGTATGGGGGTCAATTCAAACATGCTGAACCTTGTGCCGAGTATAGGCTTGGTAATGGTACAGTACGGTATACTCAGTTTAGGAAGGCCTGCACCAGTACTACAAACCTTGATCCAACCCAAATCTGGTCCAATTTGAACCAATCTAGTACAGTTCATGTATATGCTTTCAATTCATACTTACATTTCATATAGTTAGTTATATATTGCATGCAACTATATCTTTAGTCTTGTTAAATTATGTGTAAATATACCATTGAAATTGATGAACAGTTGAAAATCTCAGCCCAACAAATATCAATCCAGCAAAAATGTCAAATGTCTAAGGCAATTAACGTTGCCCAACGTAACCCAACCTACTAAAGCTTTTGTTAGTAGAGCTTTAGCTAGTAGAGCTTTTAATAAAAAGCAGTTTACTATTTTGTTACCACATTTCTAAAGTTTTGTGAAACTTAAATATCCGTTTGGTAACTAAACCGAGAAAGTGCTTTGAGTACAGGAAAACAACAGTGCTTTCAATTTTTAACTCTTCATACTATGAAGAATTATTATTATAAACTATTTGAATTTTATAAATTATTTATGTTGAATAAAAGTTTTAAATCCCGTGTAATGGAAGTGTCCCGATATCTTTATGGAACGGGATGCCCCGCTATCCCGTCCTATCCCGTGCTTGCAGTTGTTCTGACCATGCATCCTGGTAGATATCCTCTATATCTCTCTCTTTCTTCTTTTCTTTCTTTCTTTCTTTTTTTTCTTTTTCTTCTTCTTCTACCTTCTAATTTTTTCTTTCCTTTTTTTCTTTTTCTTATCCCTTCCTTTCTTTTTTTTTTTCTGATTCTTTCTTTTTCCTTTCTTCCTGCTTTCCTTTCTTTCTTATTCTTCTCCCTTTCTTTCTTTCTTTCATTTTTCATCTTCTTCTTTCCTTTTAATTTTTACCTTTCATTTCTTTTCTTCTTCTTTCCTTTCACTTTTTACCTTTCATCTTTCTTTCTTTCTTTCTTTCCTCTTTCATCTTCTCTTCCTGCATGGATGGATTTTGGAGTCCCGACCCCATCCTAATCTCATTTTCTCATAGGAATGGAATGAGATGGCCGGGACGCTCCCCTGTCCCACTAGAACGTAAAATCTTATTTTAAATTGTATAATATTAGAATTATTACATGCACATAATAATATTATACCATTAAAATATGATTATTATGATATAATAATGATAGTAACAAAGCATCATCAAAATATTAGTGTAATATAATATAATATAATATTGTAATGTAAATATAATGTATCTATTATCAATTAATAATTAT
Source organism: Cocos nucifera (assembly GCA_006176705.1). NCBI lineage: Eukaryota > Viridiplantae > Streptophyta > Magnoliopsida > Arecales > Arecaceae > Cocos > Cocos nucifera. The sequence continues at coordinate 505,799 of QRFJ01000646.1, read as the reverse complement.
AATATATATTTTATAAAATATTATATTATTATTAAGGTCCGCAAAACTGGAATTGGGACCTGTGCCAACCGACTGGCAGTACGAGTCAGTACGGATCTATATCAGATTGGAGCAGTGCGAACCAATATAGAAGAGAAGAAAGAAACCGAGGAGGAGAAAACGAGAGAAAAAGGGAAGAGAGAGGGATGGGGAGGGAGAGGGTGGCCGAAGGAGACATCGGCAATGGCCATAGGCCGACCGCAGGCATGCTCGAAGGGCCGCCAAGGCCTCCACTTCCTCTACCAAATCTCGATCGAGAGAGAGAGGGGGGGAGGAAAAGAAAAGAAGAGAGGGAAAGCTAGCAGAGAGGCCGCCGAACAGCCTCTGCTGGCCGTCATGGCTGTCGAACGGCAAAATCACCATTTGCAGCTCCACATGCGTGAAACAAGGGCAATCGCCCCCATTCATATGGTTTGCTGGCTCACTATTCATCATCATTTTAAAAAAAATGCGATAAACAGGGACAATCACCCCTATTCCATGCTCTGCCAGCGCATTTTCCACCATCTAGTGGCCACGACAGCCTCTCCGTTGGTTGCGCCTCCCTCTGATACCATCACTTCCCCTCTTTCTTTCTCTATCTCTCTTAATTAAATGCTTTATCAGGCGACACCAAGCAGCGGGGCCTCTGCGGTCCTCCGACAGCCTCAGTAGGCCACCGCAAGCCCTCCAACGGTGGCGTCCCCTCTTTCCCTCCCCTCTCTCTCTCTCTCTCTCTTCCTCCCTTTCCCTCTCTCTCATCCAGTGTTCCTATTAGGCTGGTCGAACCATCCCGATTTGCCACCAATATAGCTTAGAATGCCCTGAAATAGTACAATTCAGCAAACACTAATTATTATTGCATATTATTTATAAAATATAAATGTGATATTATTATTTTAGTATAATATTATCATAGTATTATATTATAATTTTTTTTTTATATTAATATACTATGGTGAAAGTATTGTTAATTTACACTTTATATTTTTCTATTTAACTCTAAATATTATAATAAACAATGTAACAACTACGAAATCCAGGGGTATTTTAGTCATACAAATGGCTTCCTAGCAAGCTTCAGAAAGCGGTTTTGGAGAGTTCCAAATTGGAGTGTTTGCCAACTAGAGCTTTTGTAGCTTTTCGGAAGATTGGAAAGCTATTCCAGATTTTTTTACCAAACACCAAGGTATCATCTAGAAGTGCTTTTAGCCCCCCCAAGAGCAATCCCAGATGGGGCCTCTAGCTTAAACTAGAGTTGGATTAAACAAATCCCAAACTAAGACCATGCTTAGGGTTTGCCCTTGACTCAACCCACTAGAGTTTGCTGCCTTACCTATGAGCCTCAGCATTTTAATCAGCTAGGCCACCTAGGCCTAAGCTACTTAGTATTCCCCACCTTTCCCAAGCTCCCCATGTTGCACGTTATCTCTTGTTTGGCTGTTCATCTTTTCGTTTCTTTCTCCAGCTACTAACCAGGAAGCAATGTGCAACTGACCTAGGAAACTATGGTAGGATGTTTACTGACCGCCCATGGTGCCATGAACAGCAGAAAGCAGAGATGACATGGTAGCCACTAGTTGTGTGAAGTATGTCTTTATCCTTCTTCTTTCTCCTGATCCTTTTCTTCTAGTTCTCCTTCTTATTCCTCTTCTTCCTGTTGTCGTAGATGTCAGTCCTAGTACTCTATTTCTCCATCCCCCTTTTCTTGACTTTTCCTCTGTTTTCTGCTGGCTTCTCCTCCTGCTACATGCTGATTGCCCATCTAAATTATTGTTTGCTGTTTATCCTAAAAAAATGCTAGTAGGGACTTGTTCCTGAGGTTTTTCCCCAAGTTTTCCTTTTTTCCCTCATCAATGCACTTTTCCAGCAATCCAACTAACACTAGCTACTGGCAGCCAGCTTCTCCTCCTCCTAATCTTCCTTCTTCTTCTCATCCTCCTTCAATCACTTATGCTTCTAGCTGTAGTCTGTAGACAGAGATATGATGCTGAAAACAATCAAATTTTAGTTACTATAGACATTTTGTTTTCATTATAGACTTATAGTTTAGAACTTTTGGTTTTACTTTGCGTTGCTGAAGTGGTACCCTATTTTGTGGCACGTGTTTTCCAAACTACTCACTATGATTAATACTTCTAAATCTTTTTGAAACCATGACTATGATCCATGCTCATTTTGTGTTGGGTCATTACAATTGACCATTTTGGGTTACATGGTTGGCCGATATTTGCAACCAGCTACAATATTACATGTCTATGTTATGCTATCTCAAACTTATTATCAATGAAATCATGTTATCTATGTTTTCCATCAATATTTTATTAGCTTTTCTAAAATTTGATGACATTTGAATTGTTTTGAAATTGAAAAACAGATTAAATGTGCCATACATCCTGTGAAAGGGGTTTGTTTAAAAAGATATTCACTATACATAAGCATAGCTTGTATCTTTTGCAGCTTTCTAGGCTTCTCCAGGTGGCCATCTAATTGGCTAGGCACCCATCTAGGCCTTACAAGGGGTCCATCAGCTGGCCCTTCCTAGGCTATTTCCAGTTTAACATCTTCGTTTTTTCTCAGTCAATAAAACATATAGGTGCTCCACATGGAAGTCCACTTTCAGGGTCAAAGAATGCTATAGGACTAAAATTAGGCAAGTGCAAGGTGTCAGCTAGTAGTAAATGGGTACCGTATGCTGATTTCGAGAAGAAATTGAAGAGAAGAATGAAGTCTAGCTTTCATCCCCCTATCCCGCTCTACAATGTTATTTCTTTCATCTCCTAACTCTCCTATCTATCCCCATTTAATCTCTCACCTAAGTACTGTTTATTCTCAAGTGCTAATTTATTATGTTTCTGCCACTTCTTTGTTTCTGATCATATTATAGAGATTGAAATTACATTTTTTAAACTTTCAATGAATTGGTATTCTTTCCCCTCATAAGATCCACTCATTTTTTCAATGCTTAAATGCCAATGACATAAGCAGACTTTATGTCTGCTATATTTCTTGATGTTTCGGCAAATCAGCCCACAAAATCTGGACACACAATCAACAATTGACCACTGTCATAGTCCCACATTAACTAATAGACGGGGTGCCACATGGGTTTATTAGCTTAGGCCAGTCCTCTCAATAGCTTAAGTTTTTAAGCTGTGAGCCAGTGACAAATGGTATCAGAGCAAGACCCATTATGCATCACCACCTTTGTTAGTCATGTGGGCCCCACATTGGGTGATTTCAGGATCATGGAGAAACTGGTAGGGTCGAGTAGGACCTGGGCCATGAGTGGGCCCCTCTCTCTCAAAGAGGAGCCAACCATGATGAGCGCATCACGAGGTTGGGTGTGGGAGAGTGTCATGGACCTACATTGACTAATAAAAGGGGTGCCACATGGGTTTATTAGCCTGGGCCAATCCTCCTCTCAAAGGCTTAAACATCTTCAATCATTCGGTCAACCCTACATCCCTTTAGAAAGGACAGATGCTCCTATTAATACCTTAGAACATGGTATTCCGTACCAGCCTGAACCGGCTGGTACATCCCATACCGTACCGACGGGGAACTGGAACGGTTCAGACCGATTTTTCGAAAAATGACTTGAACCAGACCGAACCGATCGATACGGTATGGTACAGTACCAGGCAGTTTGATCCAGTACAAGACGGTATGGCATCGGTATAGAATGGTACGGTACAGTATAGGATGATTTTTTTTTTCTTTTTTTAGCCATTGGATGGAATTTTTTTTTATTTTTCTTATTGGCGGTGCAGGACGGTACGGTACGGTATGGTATGGTACCGTACCATACTAGCCGGCTATCGGCACTAGTTCTGGTATTGAGTCCGTAAACCTTGCCTCAGAACAAAGTTTTCTAACCCTTAAACATTTGTAATCACTAATAAATTGTCTTGTTTCCTGCGATAGGGCAGCCAAGTGAATTCAGCACTTGTACCTAGTTTACATAATCCTTTAGGTCCAACTACACATGCATAGGCCATCCCTACCGTGTCCTACATCAATGAGATTTCTCTGTTGCATACTCCAATTGACATCATTGCTACTTCAAGTAGCAGTAACTCCTGCTTGATTTACTAATTTTTCAGTTTTAAGTTGCACAATTTTTTCCTTGTGTTACATTTTGAATATTTTACGTTACATCCCTCTCCATCATCTTTAAGCATTAGAGAAACCCCACATTCCTCTCCTGGAATCGAGGACAAAGCTGAAAGAGCATTATTCCCGGAAGAAGCCATCTTTAATATGGAAAAAAGAATACCCTCGGTCCAAAGAGTTAATCCAGTCGGGAATAAAAAATTTCAGCCAAACAAAAATTGAAATAAGAATTTCTATTCCACTTTATCTTATTCTCAAATCAAATGCATCCTTAGTGTTTCAAGACCACTTATTGCCATCCCAGTCTTCAAGTGTTTCAAAATTTTCACGAAATCATGCTACCTTGAAGAGAAAACACTGAAGGCACATCTACAGTACATCAATCACAAACTTCAACTCAAATCAGAACTTCGTTAGCTATCTTGCAGGATATATGAAAATAAAAACTAAGAGTTGTTCGAAAAAGGATTAGCACAGGGTACTTTTGGTCATCAATTTGACCAAACATCGTCAAAATTGGCACAGAGCATCTTCCTCTGCTAGCATCAAATAACCTTTTCATTGAACCCTAAAACCAACACAAACAATAATACTGCATTCAAATAGTCATCCTTGATGTCCTAAGCTAAAAACATATCCACATGAAACATATGGCAAGAGACCTAGGGTGCATAAAACAAATGAACTGATTTATATCACTAGTAAGAAAATAGTAAAACAAAGGCTTAATGCTAAACATATAATTAGACTATTCACGCTAAAGAATTCACCTATGTCAAAGGAATTTCATATTGGTCTCCATAGATGATAATAAGCTATAAAAAAAATTTAATGCAAGCAAGTAATTTTACATTTAGATGAAAATAATATAAAGTAAAAATTAGAGGAACTTTCTCAATGTCGGTTTGTTTCACTTATGTGAAATTTAGTTTTGCACTAGAAAACGTTTCACATAATTCAGGAGACATAATAGTCTAATCCACCAAATCCATAACTGAAAACTGTATGCCACCAAATATGTAAGATATGAATGTACAGCAATTCTCACAAAAGAAAAAAAAGTGAAAATTTCCAAACTAAACTAAACCAAATCAAATGTGATCAAGTTGATTCAACATGGGTCATCACATAGTTATATAGATATTTGTTTTAAGATTAATGCAAGAAAAGCTGCATTTAAAACAAGTAGTAAACCTTATAGATAGGTAGAAGAAGCTAACCTTTATTTGCTTAGAAAATACATTAGAATGGAAGCAAATGTGCCATGCAGAAACATACATGCGCCCATGGTATAAAAAGGACCTCTCAAGCGCACATGAATAACTATGATCAGCAACCTGAAACAATGCAACCCTAACTAGATCACCAGTTATAACTGGCTGCAATTTTTGAACACTAACTATACACATGGATCACATGCAAATAAGTGAGCTCAATTTTCATGATACAGGGGAACTTACCTCATCTGGAGGAAGATCAAATATGGCCTGTAATGGCCCAGGCTTTTGATGAACCACTGTAGGGCCTTGTTTATCTAAAGAAATCCTTCTTCGAGCTTCAGCACCAGCAAAGCCATTTAAAGCCCTAGATATCAGATTTTATGGGAAAAAGGATAAGAAAACAGACACTCTCCAACTTTGCTTTTGACTAAGATACAAGATTTTAAAAAGAAAAATACAAAGTACAAATTTGAAAAAACAAAAAAGAAAAATTAAAATTAATGAGAATCTCACACCTAGCAATGTGATCCAGAGAGCATGAGGGAAAAAAATATCAAGTGGATTCTAGTAAAGCATCTGGATCCACCTTTCTGTATCTGTGGTCAATCTATCTTAACATGTTATTCAAATTTGTAGACAAAAGCACAGCATATAATGCTGCAGAGGCTTCACTTCTATCTAACAAAAGAAAAAAGAACTTCTATGGGCTAACACAAAACCAATGGTGATACTACGCATTCATAACTAGTGATGACAGGAACATCTTAAGCATGATTGGAGCTTGATTGATCATGATCAGATCCTAATTAAATTCCATTAATTTACTGTTTTTGATCATTGAAAGACCTTATTGGAATGACTTAACTAGTAGGAGGTTTTTTTGCAAATCTGATAAGTTGCCACGAGGCAATTGAAATTGCTTCTTAAGAAGCAAAAGAAAGGGAGGTTCATTGAGAAGGAAGAAAAGGAAAAATGGGCTTATTTGTGGCAAAAGACATTCCATCAAAGGTACTACTAAATATGGAAAGAATCTACAATTAAGTATTCAATCGAAAATCACACTTCTCCTGCCAAGGATGATCACCAACCAAGGATTTTATCATTTATGGATGATGATGAGCATAAGGATGCTATGTTAACAAATTTGAAAGATAATGGAGAATTTCAAGTTCTAATAGCATTTGCACAGATGTTCTTCTTCCTTTATTCATCCTTTTTCATTCCTTTCTCAACTTCTTAATCTACGGGATTTTCCCATGTTATGGGCTGAAGAGGCTATTAAACCTGGAGAAAGGTGTAAGTTCAAATAATGATGGGTGGTTCTTGATGAATGAAAGAAATGAAATAAAAAGGTTTTTCTCTATTCCCTGGGGTCTGATTCCATATGTTAAGCATGAGGCTTGCATAAACCTAGGAGCGAGGCCTAGATTCAAAAAGGTGTGGCTGTGTGGGGCACTAGGTGTCATTCTTCCTATAAGTTGTTTATTGTGTTTGTATTTTATGAACTAGACTCAACTTCAAAATTTCTCTTTCTTAACCTTTTTTTCTCTCCAATCACTGGTTCTTTTCTTTTTGGTCTAATATATCATTTTGTTCTCAGAAGCTCATAAATCTTTATAAATGACCTCTTATACACATGGAAATATAATTTTCACCTCACATAACTAAGGACATAGATCTTAGTGCCCACCTTCTCCAACCTTCTCTTAAACCCCCCCCCCTCCCCCCCCCCCCCCAAAAAAAAGAACTCTTCCTTGTTCTCCTTACCCTCCTCTTCTCTTTTCCTCTAATCTCACCTTCTCCTTCCCTTCCTCATCCTTCCCTTCACTTCCATCTTATCCACCCCCTCACCCTCCGCCTCAGCCACCTCTTTCTTCTCCTCCCCTCCCTTGTTTGAGGCACTACACAATGTGCCAGCTGCCCACATACTGCATCTGCTATCTAGAAAGTTGAAAAAAGATGATAATATTCATGGCATTCTAGGATTTTGAAATGCAGAATGCTACACATCAACATTGCATGTGTTGGAGGGATCAAGCAATGACACCACCAAATACGAACACAGATGGTACAGTGATATGAAGCCTCAGACTGTGTCCAAACCTGCTAACACAATACAAATCATAGATATGAGTATATAACGCAGGACCATCACTTTAAACCTTGATATACAATATATGGCATGTACCACAATACATGCAGAACTACTTAGTCATGATAACTTGTGGCTCAATGAACATAATCTCAGTGAACTTTGCCGCATATATAATCACTTCGTTCAGTCTAAAAAATTGTTCACATTCTCAGGGTACAGATTCAGTCTTTTAGAACCATGTGGCCACAGTTACTTGGTTGCTTGTGGATCAGTGGGCATAACTTCAGCTTACTTTTAGTCCATGAACAAAGCCAGCTATAGGTAGGCTTAATATATAATTTTTCATGTGCTTACCCTGCAAGCCTTCAGTCTGTCATAATCAACTTATGCCATCTTTAACTTTAGAAAGAATACTACAAAGCTCAGTCAAAAGACTCAAAACCTTGTCATTATCATTCAAAGTTGCATTCAGTAGATAGAAGTATGGAACTATGTCAATTTAACCCCATATGTTCAACATGGCAATGAATCACAAGCATCAAGAGAAATTGTTCAAGAATCTCAAAGAAATACAGGAGTGATATGAAATGCGAGCAGATATAGAAATATGATAAACCGCACAAGGTGGATCAAGCATCTTGAACAAAGAAGAGCTTGTGCATGTTGACAGAAATTAGTCATTAGCATCCATGGAACTTCAAACATAACACAAGCATAGGAGCGCAAACGTAAAGCACTCCAGTTGCCCAAAACCACCAGCCAAGACATAATCCCCAGCCCACCAGCCTCCACGGGCGCACACTCACAGATAAACCCCTCCATGTACAAAAAAATATAAAAGATAAAATATCAGTAATCAATTCTATAGTTGTTTCTCTGAAATTCTTGTTTTCCTCTTCAGCCAAAAGCACGATAAGAATAATTATCTGTATATAAATAGCATATTAAGGCTTCCAGAATCAAGCAGGTTACATGAGCAAAAGAATTTATTGGCTAGAATTCAGGTGAAATGCTTTCTTACCATATAGAAAATGAATAAAATGCTAGCGAAAGGGAAACAACCAGTAGGCCAAAACCAAAACAAGGAATCACCTGGAAGTACTTGCAGGAAGCTTTATCGTTTTAACATGTAGACAAACCTGGAAAAAAAACATCTTTTAAGTTCACAATAAACCATACAGAGCTCCAGGCACATGATATAGTCTATGTATCAATTGTCAAGTTAGATCGTACCTGTCCTGACGTGCTATCCAAAGTGTACCAGATGACTCCAGTTTGGCCTTCACTTTCAACTGGAACTGTTAGAGACCCAAGAACTGTGCTTTTCCATATTATGTCCCAGTCATATATCGTCACGTTAATCTACAAAAAATAATTGAAAATAAAATCCAATGTTATTAGAATAGCAAAAAATAAAGCACTAAATAATACATGTGAGCAAACTGAACATGCATGTCATCAGTATGGACACAGATCATGAGGGTTGTGTAAGCAAATAAGATACCATTATAGCAAAATATAATGCATGTAAATGCACTCCACATGTATGTCATCAATGTAAACAAGAATGTTAAATAAGCAATTATTTCTGTAAGCATCATGGTGAAATTTGTGTCAATTTATGACAAAATTCTGGGTACTTCTTGTTCATTTCTACATATCACGGAGCATGCATGTTGATAATTATTGTATTTTTCAGTCATCTATTAACATGTAATTATATAATGCCAAGTATTTTTTAAGAAAAAAAAATTAGCCACAGATGACCCTATGATGTACTACTAAACTTGTCAACAAGAAACATAAAAATAGCATGGCTGTTCAATTAGATCGGGCAAGTAAAAAGAGTGTGAGTGCAACTGACAGTCCTGAACTGCATATGCATGTGAATATATAAAGCAAAGCCCATAATAGGACAGATTGAAACATCTGAAAGGGCATATCAAGACATCCTTTCCTCATTTAGCCCAAGTTTTTAATTGGTTAGTTCACTTTTCAAAGCTTCTTGGTGTGGGTCTTGGCATTGTACTATCCCAAGGTAAGCTTGACATTATGTATAACAAGGTTTCAAATATCGCTAGAACGGGATGGTACTAAAGGTACCGTACCATTTTGGCAGGCTTCTGTTAACAGTAAATATTGTTGAGAAAAATACCTCGAATTTGACTCACATGGAGCCCATAGCGAAGACCGCAGCGAGGAGAAGCTCAGGAAGACACCTAAGGCCCAGAGCATGCTTTGGGCGGGCCCGCAAATGTGGGGCCCATGAGTTGGGTGCATCCCAACAAGCGTGCGGCCCAGGCTGGCATAGGCCAGCCCGCGAGCGCGTGGCTCAGCACGGTATCAAAGCTAGGTGGTAGCAGAGCGCAGGTTTGATGGAAGATGGAAAAATCAAACTCAATCAAGATGGAGATCAACGGGTTTGATGGAAAAGACAATTTCTTTTGTGGCAAACGAGGATGAAAGACATGGTCATCCAACAAGAATTGATTGATGCTCTTTTGTGTGAGAGGAGATGCCGGCTACCATGGAGGTAGAGAATTGAAGGCGACTCTAGATGCAGGCGATGAGTACGATCCGCTTGTACCTAGTAGATGATGTAGTGATTCATGTGCTTGGCGAGACTTCTCCGACAGCAATATGGTTGAAGCTCGAGTAGATATACATGGCAAAGTCACTCACCAATGCGCTCTTCCTATGGAAGCAGTTCTACCAATTACGGATGATCGAGAGGCAGAGCATGCAGAAGCATCTTAGCAACTTCCAAAAGATCTTTACCGACCTCCTCAGCATTGACGAGAAAGTTAAGGAGAAAATCAGGGTATTGGTCTTGCTTTCATCGCTTCTCTCTTCTTTTGAGTCCTTGGTAACTGCTCTTCTAGTAGAAAAAAGCAACATCAAAATAGAAGAGATAATTTCTGCTTTACTCCAGAATGAAGTTCTCAGGTAAAAGAACCAAACCTTAAGTTCAGGAGGCGACTTAGCTTTGATGGTGTCTGGAGGTGATGGTGGCAAAAGACGGAGCGGCAGGAGATCGCGAGGCGGGCGGTCCAAGTCCAAGACGAGGGACTTAAGCAAGATTAAGTGCTACTGATGTGACGAGTTAGGGCATCGTGTCAGAAATTACCCACAACTCAGAGATTGGACGAAAGCTACTGTGGCGATGGCAAGTAGCGATACAGAAGACAGTGATGATGTTCTTCTAGTGATTGATGAGGTATCTATTTCTTCGCACCGATTGATTATGGATGGGTAATACTTTCTACACCGCCCGCGGTGTAAAAATTCAGACAAGGAGCTCACCACACCTTTCGATTAGTCCACCTGGAGCCCTCATGGCTTGATGCGACGGCTGGCTGTTCCCATAGATGGCGTCATCATTTTCTGTTCTACAATTAATTCCAGTCTTTTCAAAAATATGAAAAGATGATTTTGCTCCTGTTGCAAACCAAAGAAAAAAGGCACAAATCAACACAAAAATTTCATCGTCTCCTCTCCGAAAAAGCCTTTTCATTTTCCCTCCACTCCGACAATCAGCATTTTCCTCGTTTCTTTTTTCGAAAAAGCGGAGCATATCGAACGGACCATCTCTGTGGTGAGCGTTTCGACATAATACGGGAGATTCTATTGGGTAAGGGAGAATTTTCAGTTATGGCCCCTAAAAGGTTCAAGTTTAGAAGGCGTCAAGGAGAAGGCAACGAAGAAGAGGACTTGATCGTACAGCAATGGTTGTTTACAAGACAGAGGATGAGCCAACAACCTCTGGGAGGCATGAAATAGAGGAAAGAGAAGAAGGTAAAGTCCTATTTAGCTTTAGGGCACTTCTTTCAAGGTTTAGAGCATCCATTAAAGATTTTTTACTTGATTCATTCCAGAGCAGTTTATATTCAGGTTTTACAAATATCTATCTCGTAGGTGAAAATTATGACATCTTGTAGGTTTACATGTCACGCCGAACAAAGTTTATGACATCGTGTATCAAAATCATTATCTTCGGAAGTGGATGGAAACTATCTTCGAAAGATGTTTTGCCTAAAATATGTCATAATATTAACATATAATCTCATAAATCTGACCCAGAATGTCATAAAAATGACAAAAATTTTATTTAGGACATAATTAACCTACAGAATGTCATAATACTAACCTTTAATATCATAATTTTAACCTAGGATGTCATAGTATCGTCAAAACTATCTTCGAATTGTGTTTTACCAATGATATAGCATAATGTTAACACAGAATATTATAAATTTGAACCAAAATGTCATAAAAAATTCAAAAATTATACTTATGATGTATTTTACATAAAAATTGTCATAATACTAAACTACAATATCATAATTTTGACCTATAATGTCAAAATAATGTCACAAGTACCTTTGGAAAGTATTTTACCAACAGTATGTCATAATTTTGATCCTTAATATCATAATTTTGATCCTTAATGTCATAATTTTGACACAGAATGTCATAATTCTGCATTCGTTGACGTATTCCGTGTCAAATGTCATAATTTTGACTCTTAATGTCATAATTTTGACGTTAAATGTCATAATTCTGCTTTCATGAATTTTTCAGTATCAGGATGTCATAATTTTGATATTATTATGATATTTTATGACAAAATGATGACTTTTTTGTGAACTTATGACATCCTGTAGGCAAAACAACTTCGTAAGACATTCTTTAAAAAAAAATTTATGACATTCCTTTTCGAAATTATGACATTCTAAGTTAAAATAATGACTTTCTTTACGCAAAATTTTTTCAGAAGAAAGTTTTACACAAAATTCTTTCGGAAGAAAGTTTTAGACATTATTCTGACATCCTACATTAAAATTATGACATTTCATGTAAAAATTATGACATCCAATAGACAAATTTCCATTAGAATATGATTTTTGATATTATTATCACATTCTATGTCAAAATTTTCACTTAGGATGTCATAATTCTGCGTCCGAAAATGTTTCTATGCCAGGATGTCATAATTTAGACCTGTTGGAGATAAACCCCGCTCCTGCCGAAGTTCGATGCTCAGCCTAATGCAACCAATAGCCACGGAAGAGCCTCAGCAGATGGGTCGTAGGCGAACTCTTACAGCCGGCCGAACTACTTAGCGGCCGAGCCCCTTGAACTCCAAGCGGTCGGGCTTTAACGGAATTCCCCAGCGCCCGAACTCCTCAGCAGTCGTTCCTCGGCCGAACTCCTTAAACGGCCGTCCCTTCAGCCGGCCGAGCTCCTCCAAACTCCTCTGCAGCCGAGCTCCTCTCGAGCTTTCCCTTCAGCCGAACTCTCCTACAAGCCCAAACTCCTTTGGACGAACTGTCGCCATCAATCTGCAACAGGCGATAAGACCGGACGATATGGCCGCCACTACTGGCGACACTACTCTCTCCGTAACCAGCCCTATGCGGCCCATGACCTGCCAGTATGACTGTCACTATCCGCCTGACGACGCCTTCCTCTTCGTACCGAACTCCATGCTGGCCCAACGGCTCTCTGCCAGGCGGTATGACCGTCACCATCAACTAAGCTCCGCCTATAAAGGACCCTCCAGATATGCTAATCTCGAGACTCTGATCTCTAAGCTCCAAGCTCTCCCCTTCTTCTCTAAGCTCAGTGGAACTCATTTCCGAGCACTCCATTCCTGTTGACCGGAGCTGACTTGATCGTCGGAGGGTCCTGCCAGAGCCACCCCCCACTGGCTCCGGACGGGACTTTATTTTGCAGGTCCCCGGCGGTGACCTCATCGGCCTCCACTCCAGCGGATTCCGGCGACGACCAATTTCTGCGTCAACAGATTGGCGCTGGAAGAAGGGATTGAACCTTCGAGGTTCTCTTATTCTTAAAGGAGTGCTCGGCGATGATTTCTCTCTCTTCGAAGACCTCTCTTCTTCCTCACCAGAGTCCTCTTCCAAAGAGAAAATGCCTCCCAGGAGAGCTTCGACTCGGCGATCCGCGGCCTCCGCATTCCGATCCCATCCAGATCCGTCTGCCCCTGCTTCAGCCCCAGGAACTCAGGTTCCACCCATACCCGTGGTAAATGTGGAGCAGTTCAACCTGCTGGTCAGATTCGCGGCCCCACCGAGATGCAAGCCGTGTGGCAACCTTTGGCAGAAACTTTGTCAGCAAATCCGCCATGAGGACGCGAGGAACCGGCCTTAAGGAAGAGCATTTGAGCATACCAATCACCCTTAGGAAGGAGAAACGGAGAGCAGAAGTTCTTCTGCAGAAGGTCTCATCAGGAGGGCGGAATAAAGTTCGGCGCGAGCAAAGCCGAGCTCCCCCTCGAGCTCGTTGTCAAGGAAGTCTGGACAAAGAAGCAGGAAGTTCTCCAGTTCGGCGCGAGGAAAGCTGAGCTCCCCCTCGAGCTCGTCGTCAAGGAAGTCCGGACAAAAGAAGCAGGAAGTTCTCTCGTGGAGGGTTTCGCGGAAAAGTGGAATGAAGTTCGGCGCATGTGAGGCTGAACTCCACCTCAAAGCTCATCATCGGAATGAAGTTTGGCGCAAGTGAGGCCGAACTCCACCTCGAAGCTCGTCATCGGAATGAAGTTCGGCGCAAGTGAGGCCGAACTCCACCTCAAAGCTCATCATCGGAATGAAGTTCGGCTCCACGACCTCCCCAGTGCAGCAGGCCGAACTCCACCTCGAAAGCTCATCAAGGAATCGGACAAAGAATGAAGTTCTCCAATTCGCAAGTGAGGCCGAACTTTCCTCCTCAAACCTCATCATCGGAATGAAGTTCGGTGCGAGTGAGGCCGAACCCCACCTCGAAGCTCATCATCGGAATGAAGTTTGATGCAAGTGAGGCCGAACTTCACCTCGAAGCTTGTCATCGGAATGAAGTTCGGCGCAAGCGAGGCCGAACTTCTGCTCGAGTATGTCACCAAAGGAAGCCCCCTACAAAGATTTCACAGGAGGTGAGATGAAGTTCGGCCGCGCTCACGACCGCCCCAGAGCAAGCGAGGACTCCCTCTCGAGTATGACTCCAAGGAAGCCCCGACAAAGGGGCATGAAGTTCTCCCGCAGGTTTCACAAAGGGACGGAATGAAGTTCGGCCGCGCTTATGACCTCCACAGCGCAAGCAAGGCCCTGAACTTTTCGAGCTCGCCACCAAGGAGTTCCCGACAGAAGGGCGCGAAGAAGTCCTCCTCCCGGAAAGGTTCCGTGACTACGCCCCCCTCAACGCTCCTCGAACTCAGATTCTCACCGAAGTTAGAAACCAGCTGCCAAGATCAGAAGGATAGCGATCTCTCCCAAACAAGCACGATCGAAGCAAGTACTGCCTCTACCATCGCAACCACGGCCACGACACTGAGGAATGCATGCAGCTCTGAGACAAAATTGAGGAGCTCGTTCAGAAAGGGGCGGCTGGATAAATTTCCTTCGATGCCAGCCCTGAAGCAGGAGAAGATCGACCAAGGGCGCTGCCGTAATCAAAAATGATAAGAAGGTTCGGCCGCCTCATGGCGTCATCAACATTACCCCATGGGAGGAGCTTGGTACATCGGTGATTCATCACCTCCCAGCGTCATAGCCAGAGAAGCTTGCTCCAAATTGAGAAGGCCAGCATGAGATAGAGGAGGTCGTCTGGCCCGGGACTTACTGCCGGAGAGAACCTTGGAGGAACAACGCTACCACGACCCTTGAAACATAGAATTTGGGGATGCGCTGCCAGTAACTTCCTTTCAATAAAATTCTTTTCTTTCAATAATATTATTTTCTGGATGCAAAAACTATGTGATGACAGGGAAGAAGCAAGTCAATAAGTTGCCGTGTTAGGAACAGGAGGAGAACCTCATCCTAACGCAGCAGCAACCTTTCAACCTCGGCTAGAGATAAGATCTCTCCGAGCGACCGAGAAGAACCTCGTTCACAGAGGACGAGATGGGGGAGAGGCCCTGACAGCGGCCCTTATGTGCCCCCACAGTCCGTTAGGAATAGGAGGAGAACCTCGTCCTAACGCGAGCAACAACCTCGGCTAGAGATAAGATCTCTCCCGAGCGACAGAGTCAACCTCGGCTAGAGATAAGATCTCTCCCGAGCGACCGTTGACAACCTCGGCTAGAGATAAGATCTCTTCCGAGCGAAGGCCTCGTTCACAAAGGACGAGATGGGGGGAGAGGCCCTGACAGCGGCCCTTATGTGCCCCCACAGCCCGTTAGGAATAGGAGGAGAACCTCGTCCTAACGCGAGCAACAACCTCGGCTAGAGATAAGATCTCTCCCGAGCGACGAGTCAACCTCGGCTAGAGATAAGATCTCTCCCGAGCGACCGTTGACAACCTCGGCTAGAGATAAGATCTCTTCCGAGTCCCGAAGGCCTCGTTCACAAAGGACGAGATGGGGGGAGAGGCCCTGACAGCGGCCCTTATGTGCCCCCACAGCCCGTTAGGAACAGGAGGAGAACCTCGTCCTAACGCGAGCACCAACCTCGGCTAGAGATAAGATCTCTCCCGAGCGAAGGCCTCGTTCACAAAGGACGAGATGGAGGGAGAGGCCCTGACAGCGGCCCTTATGTGCCCCCACAGTCCGTTAGGAACAGGAGGAGAACCTCGTCCTAACGCGAGCAACAACCTCGGCTAGAGATAAGATCTCTCCCGAGCGACCGATGTCAACCTCGGCTAGAGATAAGATCTCTCCCGAGCGACGTGGACAACCTCGGCTAGAGATCAGATCTCTCCCGAGGATCCGGGCCAACTTCGGCAGCAGGAGATGAGATCTCCCCCGAGGCAACCTCGACTGCAGGAGATAGGATCTCCCCCGAGTGCCCGTATCAACCTCGGCCAAAGGAGATAAGATCTCCCCCGAGTAACCGGGCCAACCTCGGTCGGAGAGCTTCAACTTCAACCTCGGCTGGAGAGCTTCAACTTCAACCTCGATCGGAAAAGATCTCTCCCGAGCAGCCGAAACAACCTCGGCTAGAGATAAGATCGGAGATAACCTCGCCCTGAGATCAGATCTCTCCCGAGCGCCCGTATTAACCCCGGCTGCTGGAGACAATATCGCCCCCGAGGAGCTCAACCTCCGACTTCGATCGTAGCGGATGAGGCCTACCTCAATCTCGGTTGGAGATGGGATCTACCCCGGGCTTCAACTTCAATATCAACTTTAGCTGGAGATGAGATCTCCCCCGAGCTTTGATCTGAACCAGCACGGAGTCCAGAAGAAGACTTCGACAGTCGCCTTTCCTGCACTCCCTTCCTTCGAGTTTCGAACTTGAGAGTGGGGGGGCTAGTGTTGGGGAAAAACCCCGCTCCTACCGAAGTTCGATGCTCAGCCTAATGCAACCAGTAGCCATGGAAGAGCCTCAGCAGACGGGTCATAGCCGAACTCTTACAGCCGGCCGAACAACTTAGCGGCCGGGCTTTAACGAAATTCCCCAGCGTCCGAACTCCTCAGCGGTCGTCCCTCGATCGAACTCCTCAAATGGCCGTCCCTTCGGCCGGCCGAGCTCCTCCGAACTCCTCTGCGGTCGAGCTCCTCTCGAGCTTTCCCTTCAGCCGAACTCTCCTATAAGCCCAAACTCCTCTGGACGAACTGTTGCCATGAGTCTGCAATAGGCGACAAGATCGGACGATATGGCCGCCACTACTGGCGACACCACTCTCTCCGTAATCAGTCCCATGCGGCCCATGACCTACCAGTATGGCTGTCACTATCCGCCTGACGACGCCTTCCTCTTCGTACCGAACTCCATGCGGCTCCAACGGCTCTCTGCCAGGCGGTATGACCGTCACCATCAACTAAACTCCGCCTATAAAGAACCCTCCAGATATACTAATCTCGAGACTCTGATCTCTAAGCTCCAAGCTCTCCTCTTCTTCTCCAAGCTCCGGAACTCATTCCCGAGCACTCCATTCCTGTTGATTGGAGCTCACTTGATCGTCGGAGGGTCCTGCCGGAGCCACCCCCCATCGGCTCCGAACGAGATTTTGTTTTGCAGGTCTCCGACGGCGACCTCATCGGCCTCCACTCCAGCGGATTCCGGCGACGACCAATTTCGACAATCGCCTTTTCTGCACTCCCTTCCTTCGAGTTTCGAACTCGAAAGTGGGAGGCTAGTGTTGGGGATAAACCCCGCTCCTGCTGAAGTTCGATGCTCAGCCTAATGCAACCAATAGCGACGGAAGAGCCTCAACAGACGGGTCGTAGCCGAACTCTTACAGCCGACCGAACTACTTAGCGGCCGAGCTCCTTGAACTCCAAGCGGCCGAACTTTAACGGAATTCCCCAACGCCCGAACTCTTCAGCAGTCGTCCCTCGGCCGAACTCCGCAAGCGGTCGTCCCTTCAGTCGACCGAACTCCTCTGCGATCGAGCTTCTCTCGAGCTTTCCCTTCAGCCGAACTCTCCTACAAGCCCAAACTCCTTTGGACGAACTATCGCCATCAGTCTACAACAGACGACAAGACCGGACGATATGGCCGCCACTACTGGTGACATCACTCTCTCCGTAACCAGCCCTATGTGGCCCATGACCTGCTAGTATGGCTGTCACTATCCGTCTGACGACGCCTTCCTTTTCGTACCGAACTCCATGCGGCCCCAACGGCTCTCTGCCAGGCGGTATGACCGTCACTATCAACTAAGCTCCGCCTATAAAGGATCCTCCTAATCTCGAGACTCTGATCTTTAAGCTCCAAGCTCTCCCCTTCTTCTCTAAGCTCAGCGGAACTCATTTTCGAGCACTCCATTCCTGTTGACCGGAGCTGACTTGATCGTCGGAGGGTCCTGTCAGAGCCACCTCCCACCGACTCCGGACGGAACTTTGTTTTGCAGGTCCCCGGCGGCGACCTCATCGGCCTTCACTCCAGCGGATTCCGACGACGACCAGTTTCTGCATCAACAAGACCCTTAATGTTATAATTTTGACACAGAATGTTATAATTCTGCGTTCGGTGATGTTTCTTCTCCAGAATGTCATAATTTTGACTCTTAATGTCATATTTTTGACACAAGATGTCATAATTTTGACACGGGATGTCATAATTCTGCGTTCGTTGACGTATTCTGTATCGGATGTCATAATTTTGATCCTTAACGTCATAATTTTGACGTTAAATGTCATAATTCTGTTTTCGTACAAGGATGTCATAATTTAGATATCATTATGACATTCTATAATAAAATGATGATATTTTTGATGAACTTATGACATTTTGTAGGCAAAACATCTTTTTAAGACATTCTTTAACAAAAATTATGACATTCTGTTTCAAAATTATGATATTCTAGATTAAAATTATGACTTTCTGTATACAAAATTCTTTTGGATGTCATAATTTTGACTCTTAATGTCAAAATTTTGATGTTAAATGTCATAATTTTATTTTCATGTATTTTTCCATGCAAGGATGTCATAATTTTGATATTATTATAACATTTTGTGATTTTATTTTCATGTATTTTTCCATGCAAGGATGTCATAATTTTGATATTATTATAACATTTTGTGATAAAATGATGATATTTTTGGTGAACTTATGACATCCTATAGGCAAAACACCCCCATAAGACATTCTTTAACAAAAATTATGACATCCTGTTTCAAAATTATAACATTCTAGGTTAAAATTATGATTTTCTGCATGCAAAATTTTTTTGGATATCATAATTTTGATCCTTAATGTCATAATTTTGACATTAAATATCATAATTCTATTTTCGTGCATTTTTTCGTGCAAAGATGTCATAATTTTGATATTATTATGACATTTTATGACAAAATAATAACATTTTTTGTGAACTTATGAGATTCTGTAAGCAAAACACCTCCGTAAGACATTCTTTAACGAAAATTATGATATTCTATTTCAAAATTATGATATTCTAGGTTAAAATTATGACTTTCTGTATGCAAAATTCTTTTGGATGTCATAATTTTGATTCTTAATGTCATAATTTTGACATTAAATATTGTTGGTGCAGAATTTGGTTGACGCTGGATCGAGCTGAAGTGAAAAAGGATGAGGTCGCCATCGGAGATCTGCAAAATAAAGTTCTATCCGGAGTCGATGGTGGTGGCTCCGACAGGACCATCCGATAATCAAGTCAGCTCTTCTGGCCAACAAAAATGGAGTACTCAGAAAAAAGTTTGACAGAGTTTAGAGGGAGGGAGAAGAGCTTAGAGCTTTCAGAAAATGTATCTGAAGGATCCTTTTTATAGACGGAGCTTGATTGATGGTGACGGCCATACCGTCTGATAGCGGACCGCTCGAGGCCGCATGAGGTTCGGTACGGAGAAGAAGGCATCGTCAGACTGATAATGATAGCCATATCGTCCGATAGCGGACCGCTCAAGGTCCGATGGAGTCTGTCACGGAGAGGGGATGCCTGTAGCAGACTGATGGCGACCGTTCGTCGAGATTTAATAGCCGTAACTCAGAGGAAGCAGACGTTAGTCGGTGAAGAGCTTCGTCATACATCAATTCCAGCGGAGTTCGGACTCCTAAAGGGAATGCATCAGGAGGGGATCATCCGTAAGGAGTTCGGCTCTTAGAGGAGTTCGGCTGAAGGAGAAAATCGAAGGAAGTTTAGCTCTCGTAGGAGTCCGACTGAAGGAGAAAATCGGAGGGAGTTTGGCTCCCGTAGGAGTCCAATTGAAGGAGGAATCCGGAAGAAGTTCAGCTCTCGTAGGAGTCCGACTAAAGGAGGAGTCCGAAAGTTCGGAGGAAGTTCGGCTCCCGTAGGAGTCCGACTGAAGGAGAGATCTGGGAGGAAGTTTGGCTCCCGTAGGAGTTTGACCGAAAAGAGATCCGGAAGGAGTTTGGCTCCCGTAGGAGTCCGACTGAAGGAAAGATCCGGAAGGAGTTCGGCTCCCACAGGAGTCCGACTGAAGGAGAAAATCGGAGGGAGTTCGGCTCCCTCAGGAGTCCGACTGAAGGAGTTCGGGAAGAGTTGGACTGTTGCGAGAGAATTCTCGATTGGAGCTTTTCCGCGATTACCAGCTGCATTAGGCTAAGCCCCAGGCTGGACTTCGATGAGAGCGGGGTTTATCTCCAACAATAGCCCCCCCACTCCCAAGTTCGAAACTCGAAGAAAGAGAGTACGAAAAGGACGACCGCCGAAGTCCTCTTTAGAGCTCTGCACTAGTCCAGGCTAAAACTCGGAGCAGATCTTATCTCCAGCCAGGGTTGACGTTAGAGTTAAAGCTCGATGGAGATCTCATCTCCAGTCGAGGTTGAAGTTGAAGTTGAGGCTCGGGAAGACCTTATTTCCAGCCGAGGTTGAAAGAGATCTCATCTCCAGCAGCCGAGGTTGAAGGAGATCTCATCTCCCGTTGAGGAAGACTTTGAAGCTCAAGAGAGAACTTATCTCTAATCGAGGTTAACTTGGACGCTCGGAAGAAATCTTATCTCTAGCCGAGGTTGACTCGGATGTTCGGGAGAGATCTTATCTCTAGCCGAGGTTGAAAGAGATCTTATCTCCTGTTGGCATAGACTTGGATGCTCGAAAGAGATCTTATCTCTAGCCGAGGTTGAAGAAGATCTTATCTCTTATTGACGTAGGAGCTCGGACGCTCGAAAAAATCTTCTCTAGCCGAGGTTGAAGCTCAGGCGCTCAGGAGAGATCTTATCTCTAGCCGAAGTTGACTTGGACGCTCGAAAGAGATCTTATATCTAGCCGAGGTTGAAGGAGATCTTATCTCCTATTGACGTAGAAGCTCGGACGCTCGAGAGAAATCTTATCTCTAACCGAGGTTGAAGCTTGGGCACTCGGGAGAGATCTTATCTCTAGCCGAGGTTGAAGGTGGAGCTTGGAGGAGATCTATCTCCAGCAGCCGAGGTTGAAGAAGATCTTATCTCCTGTGGAGGAAGACTTTTGAAGCTTGGGAGAGATCTTATCTCTAGCCGAGGTTGACTTGGACGCTCGGAAAGATCTTATCTCTAATCGAGGTTGACTCGGATGCTCGAGAGAGATCTTATCTCTAGCCGAGGTTGAAAGAGATCTTATCTCCTATTGGCGTAGACTTGGACGCTTGGAAGAGATTTTATCTCTAGCCGAGGTTGAAAGGGATCTTATCTTCTATTGACGTAGGAGCTCGGACGCTCGTGGAAAGATCTTATCTCTAGACGAGGTTGAAGCTCGGGTGCTCGGAAGAGATCTTATCTCTAACCGAGGTTAACTTGGACGCTCGGAGAGATCTTATCTCTAGTCAAGGCTGAAGCTCGAGCGCTCGGGAGAGATCTTATCTCTAGCCGAGGTTTACGCTCGGGCGCTTGGGAGAGATCTTATCTCTAGCCGAGGTTGAAGAAGATCTTATCTCCTATTGACGTAGAAGCTCGGACGCTCGAAAGAGATCTTATCTCCTATTGAAGCTCGAGCGCTCGGAAGAAATCTTATTTCTAGCCGAGGTTGAAGGTGGAGCTCGGAGGAGATCTTATCTCCAGCAGCTGAGGTTGAAGGAGATCTTATCTCCTGTGGAGAAAGACTTTAAAGCTCGGGAGAGATCTTATCTCTAGCCGAGGTTGACTTGGACGCTCAGGAGAGATCTTATCTCTAGCCAAGGTTGACTCGAATGCTCGGGAGAGATCTTATCTCTAGTCGAGGTTGAAGAATATCTTATTTTCTATTGGCGTAAACTTGGACGCTCGGGAGAGATCTTATCTCTAGCCGAGGTTGAACGAGATCTTATCTCCTATTGACGTAGAAACTCGGAAGAGATCTTGTCTCCAGCAGTCGAGGTTGAAGATAAAGCTCGGGGGAGATCTTATCTCCAGCAAACCGAGGTTGAAGGAGATCTTATCTCCTACTAACGTAGAAGCTTGGAGGAAATCTTATCTCCAGCAATCGAGATTGAAGGTAAAGCTCAGGGAAGATCTTATCTCCAGCAGTCGAGGTTGAAGGTAAAGCTCGGAAGAAATCTTATCTCTAGCAGCCGAGGTTGAAGGAGATCTTATCTCCTGCCGACATAGACTCTGGGGCTCTAGGGAGATCTTATCTCCAGCAGTCGAGGTCGAAGAAGATCTTATCTCCTGCCGACGTAGAAGCTCGAGAGAGATCTTATCTCCAGGAGCCGAGGTTGAAGAAGATCTTATCTCCTGCCGACATAGACTCTGGGGCTCGGGGGAGATCTTATCTCCAACAGCCGAGGTTGAAGGTAAGGCTCGGGTAAGATCTTATCTTCAGCAAACGAGATTAAAGGTAAAGCTCGGAGAGATCTTATTCTCCACAGCCGAGGTTGAAGGAGATCTTATTCCTGTCGACGTAGACTATGGGGCTCGGGGGAGATCTTATCTCCAGCAGCCGAGGTTGAAGGAGATCTTATCTCCTGCCGACGTAGAAGCTCGGAGGAGATCTTATCTCCAGCAACCGAGGTTGAAGGTAAAAGCTCGAGGAAGATTTTATCTCCAACAGCCCGAGATTGAAGGTAAAGCTCAGAGGAGATCTTATCTCCAGCAATCGAGGTTGAAGGAGATCTTATCTCCTTCCGACGTAGACTCTGGGACTCGAGGAAGATCTTATCTCCAGCAGCCAAGGTTGAAGGTAAGGCTCAGGAGAGATCTTATCTCCAGCAGCCGAGGCTGAAGATAAAGCTCGGAGGAGATCTTATCTCCAGCAGCCGAGATTGAAGGAGATCTTATCTCCTACCCGACGTAGACTCTGGGGCTCGAGGGAGATCTTATCTCTGCAGCCGAGGTTGAAGGAGATCTTATCTCCTACCGACGTAGAAGCTCGGGGAAGATCTTAACTCCAGCAAACTGAGGTTGAAGGTAAAGCTCGGAAGAAATTTATCTCTAGCAGTCGAGGTTGAAGGTAAAGCTCGGAGAAGATCTTATCTCCAACAGCCGAGGTTGAAGGAGATCTTATCTCCTGCCGACGCAAACTCTGGGGCTCGAGGGAGATCTTATCTCCAGCAGCCGAGGTTGAAGGAGATCTTATCTCCTGCCGACGTAGAAGCTCGGAGAGAGATCTTATCTCCAGCAACCGAGGTTAAAGGTAAAGCTCTGGAAAGATCTTATCTCCAGCAGCCGAGGTTAAAGGTGGAGCTCAGGGAAGATCTTATCTCCTACAGCCGAGGTTGAAGATCTTATCTCCTGTTGACGTAGAAGCTCGGAGGAATCTTATCTCCAACAGCCGAAGTTGAAGGAGATCTTATCTCCTATTGACGTAGAAGCTCGGAGGAGATCTTATCTCCAGCAGCCGAGGTTAAAAGAGATTTTGTCTCCTGGATCGTTGTCGGGCACAATGGGGTCGTTGTCGGGGTCTTTTCTCTCATTCCGTCTAAGATGAACGAGGCCTTCGACTTTGCTCACCTTAGGATGAGGTCCTCCTATTCCTAATGGGCTGTGGGGGCACATAAGGGCCATTGTCAGGACCTCTCCCCCATCTCATCTAAAATGAACGAGGCCTTCGACTTTGCTCACGTTAGGACGAGGTCCTCCTATTCCTAACGGACTGTGAGGGTACATAAGGGCCGTTGTCAGAACCTCTCTCTCCATCTCGTCTAAAATGAACGAGGCCTTCGACTTTGCTCACATTAGGAACGAGGTTCTCCTCCTGTTCCTAACAAGCTGTGGGGGCATATAAGGGCCGTTGTGAGGGCCTCTCCCTTCATCTCGTCTAAAATGAATGAGGTCTTCGACTTTGCTCACGTTAGGACGAGGTTTTCCTCCTGTTCCTAACGGACTGTGGGGGCACATAAGGGCCGTTGTCAGAACCTCTCCCCCCGTCTCATCTAAAATGAACGAGGCCTTCGACTTGCTCATATTAGGATGAGGTTCTCCTCCTGTTCCTAACATGGCCACTATTGATTACTTCTTCCCTGTCATCAGGTAATTTTTGCACCAAGAAACGATAATGTTGAAATGGAGGAGTTTTATTAAAGTAAAATTATCGGCAGTACATTCTCAGAATCTCCGAGTCTCAAGGTCGTGGGAGCGTTGTTCCTCTGAGCTCCTTCTGGCGATAAGTTCCGGGCCGAACAACCTCCTCTGCTTCAATGGGCCTTTCCAATTCGAGGCAAGCTTCCCCTGATTTTGAGGCTGAGAGATAGCGGCTCGCCGAAGTACTAAGTCCCCCCAGAGATAGCGTTAATGATGCCTGGAGGCGACCGATCTCCTTGTTGTTCCTCTCTCATTGGTGGTTCTGACCGCGGGTATCGCCATTGGCTTGCTTCAGGCCGGCGTCTGTGGAGCATTGAGGGAGACGTAGTTGTGAAACCTTCTGGGGGGAGGACTTCTTCGCGCCCTTCAGTCGGGGCTTCCTTGATGACGAGCTCGAGAAGAAGTTTAGACTCGCTTGCGCTCGGAGGGAGGATCCGTGAGCATGGCCGAGCTTCATTCGGCCCTCCTGTGAAACCTCCTAAAGGAGAACTTCATGTCCTATTGTCGGGGCTTCTTTGATGACGAGCTCAAAGGAGAGTTCGGGCTCGCTTGCGCTTAGGAGGAGGGTCCGTGAGCGTGGCCGAACTTCATTCGGCCCTCCTGTGAAACCTCCTGGGGGGAGAACTTTGTGCCCTTTTATCGGGGCTTCTTTGATAACGAGCTCGAGGGGGAGTTCGGTCTCGCTCGCACTCGGAGGGACTCCGTAAGCACGGCCGAACTTCATTCCACCCTCCTATGAAACCTCCTGGGGGGAGAACTTCATGCCTTTTTGTCGAGGCTTCTTTGATGACGAGCTCGAGAGGGAGTTCAGCCTCGCTTGCGCTCGGAGGGAATCCATGAGCACGGTCGAACTTCATTCCGCTCTTCTGTGAAACCTCCTGAGGAGAGAACTTCATGCCCTTTTGTCGGAGCTTCTTTGATGATGAGCTCGAGAGAGAGTTCGGCCTCGTTTGCGCTCAGGGGGAGTCCATGAGTACGACCGAACTTCATTCCGCTCTCCTATGAAACCTCCTGAGGGGAGAACTTCTGCTCTATGTTTCTCTTTCCTAAGGACGACGGATATGCTAGGCCAAATGTTCTATCTTAAGGCTGATTCCTGGCATCCCGATGGTGGGCTCCCTGGCGGAATCACCGTCAAAGGCTACCGCATGGTCTGCACCATTCCGATGAGACCCTGAATCCGCTGCATCAGCAGGTTAAACTACTCCAGATCTACCATGGCCGCCGGTGGAGGTGGTGGTTGAGATGCCGGCGATGGAGTAGGAACAGATGGATCCGGCTCAAACCTAATGGTGGAAGCGGTAGATCTCTGGGTAGCCGCCTTCTTTGAAGGCATTTCTTGGGATCAAGGAGGATGGAGATGAACCTTGAAGGAGAAGGTCGGCATGTCGACTAAGCACTCCTTTAAGAACAAGGGTACCTCAAGAACAGAGGGCCCTTCCTCTAGCGCCAATTCTGTTGGTGCAGAATTTGGTTGACACCGGATCGAGCTAGAATGGAGGAGGACGAGGTCGCCGTCGGTGACCTGCAAAATAAAGTCCTGTCCGGAGTCGGTGGTGGTGGCTCCGATAGGATCCTCCGACGATCAAGTCAGCTCTTCCGGCTAACAAAAATGGAGTACTCAGAAGAGAGTTCGACAGAGTTTAGAGGAGGAGAGGAGAGCTTAGAGCTTTCAGAAAACGTATCTAGAGGGTCCTTTTTATAGACGGAGCTTGATTGATGGTGATGGTCATACCGTCTAATAGCAGGCCGCTTAAGGCCGCGTAGGATTCGATACGGAGAAGAAGATGTCGTCAGGCTGATAGTGACGCCATATCGTCCGATAGCGGACCGCTCGAGATCCGATGGAGTCTGTCACGGAGGGGGGCGATGCCTGTAGCAGACTAATGACGACCGTTCGTCGAGATTTAATAGCCGTAACTCGAAGGAAGCAGACGTTGGTCAGTGAAGAGCTTCATCATACATCAATTCCAGTGGAGTTCGAACTTCTAAAGGGAATGCGTCAGAGGGGATCATTCGGGAGAAGTTCGGCTCTTAGAGAAGTTTGGACGAAGGAGGAAATCGGAGGAAGTTCGGCTCCCCTAGGAGTCCGACTGAAGAAGAAAATCGGAGGAAGTTCGGCTCTCGTAGGAGTCCGACTGAAGGAGAAATCCGGAAGGAGTTCGGCTCCCATAAGAGTCCAATTGAAGGAAAGATCCAGGAGTTTGACTTCCGTAGGAGTCCGACTGAAAGAGAAATCCGGAAGGAGTTCGGCTCCCATAGAAGTCCGATTGAAGGAAAGATCCAGGAGATTGGCTCCTGTAGGAGTCCGACTGAAGGAGAAATCCGGAAGGAGTTCGGCTCCCGTAGGAGTCCGATTGAAGAAGAGATCTGGGAGAAGTTCGGCTCCCGTAGGAGTCCGACTGAAGGAGGAATCCAGGAGAAAGTTCGGAGGAAGTTCGGCTCCCGTAGGAGTCCGACTGAAGGAGAGATCCGGAAGGAAGTTTGGCTCCCGTAGGAGTCCGACTGAAGAGAGATCCGGAAGGAGCTCGGCTCCTGTAGGAGTCCAACTGAAGGAGGGATCAGGGAGAAGTTCGGCTCTCGTAGGAGTCCGACTGAAGGAGAAATCCGAAAGGAGTTCAACTCCCATAGGAGTCCGACTGAAGAAGAAAATCGGAGGGAGTTTGGCTCCCGCAGGAGTCCGACTGAAGGAGTTCGGGGGGAGTTCGGCCGTTGCGAGAGAATTTTCGATTGGAGCTCTTCCGCGATTACCAGCTGCATTAGGCTAAGCCCCAAGCTGGACTTCGGTGGGAGCGAAGTTTATCCCCAACAAATATCATAATTCTAGCATAGGATGTCATAATTTTGCTTTTGTGTTTATTTCTATGACAGGATGTCATAATTTTGATATTATTATGAGATTCTATGTCAAAATATGATAATTTTGTTAAATTTATGACATCTGCTAGGCAAAGCACCTCCATAAGACATTCTTTAGTCAAGATTATGACATGTTGTTTATTACTTTGAGTTCCTATTGTTGATAATCCAATTTTTTCTTGCAGTGTCATCTCAAATTTTTACCCGATTTCCTGAAAGGACTAATTTTTAAGAACTCCTGTAAACCTGGAGTTTATGTTCAAAATGTCCGAAATATCGACTTTTCTCCTAAGCACATTCAGCTCATCCGGAAGACTTCATTCGATGCCTTTGTTGACATGGAGCCATTTATGGTAGATGGGGTACTCCTCTTTGACATCATAAAATGTCACATTGGAGGAGATCAATTCATTATTACAGAAAAAATAATAACATTTAGTATAGAGGAAGTAGCACTAATCGTCGGTCTTCCATATCACGGCATGAAAAACTCAGTAGCCAGAAAATCAAAGAAGAAGGGGAGGCTATTCGACAGATTTGGGAAGCGTTTGCAGTTGCGATATAAAGGGTTGGAGTTATTGATTAGTCAGCTAAAATCATCAAAAAGAAAGGAGGATATTGAGGACACCATCAGGCTTTGGATAGCATACATTTTTGCACTTTTCTTGGCTCCAAAATCAAACCAGACTTGTCCAAGAGATGTGATCCCATTTTAGATGACTTGTCTCAATTGGGATCTTTTGCATGGGCCGTTTTCATCAAGAACCTGGCGATTGAGGTCCTCCCAGAGATTGCTGACTACCTGAGGTTAGGAGAGCCTTACAAAGCAAAGAGGGTTGACAAGGGAAGGAGGCAGCCACTCTTCTTAGCTATTCGGCAGCCCTCGTGGTAAACTTAAATCATTTTATTTTCAAAGTGCAGTCTTTTATATTTTTAAAAATTCTTCTATAGTCTATTTTATGAAAATGCTCATATGCAGGTATGGTTCCGGAGCACACAAATATCCGAGCCCCATCTGATCCTTCAAAATTCTCAAGGTTGTTGAGGTGGTGTGTCTACAGAAAAATAAGCCACAATATAAATTTTGACAACATCCAACCCTATGAGGTAAACTGACAATAATAAGCTATCGTAGAATGTCATAGGATGTCATATATTTTTTAGGCTATCATATAATACTTCCCGAATATGTTTTTTGACATTAAGGATCATTCTATGTCAAAATGATTACATTTTAGGTTAAATTACGACATCGTGTTGGCAAAACACCAACGGAAGTCATTCTTTATAAAATTTATGATATTCTATGTCAAAATTATGATATTTGATGTCAAAAATATGACATTTGATGTCAAAAATTTATGACTTTATACATTATTATTACATCCTGCATCAAAATTATAACATTCAAGATCAAAATTATGACATCTAGCAGTGAATTACAACCATAATATATTTTTTGATATTATTATGACATTCTATATTAAAATGATGACATTTTTTTATAAAATTATGATATCGTGTTAGCAAAATACCTCCGAAAGTTATGACTTTATAAAAATTATGACATCCTGTGTCAAAGTTATGACACTTAATGTTAAAATTATAACTTTCTTTATGCAAAATTCTTTTGAAAGAAGGTTTCGGACATTATTATAACATTGTATGTCAAAATTATGATGTTTCATATAAAAATTATGATATCCAATAGCGAAATTACCTCCAAAATATGTGTTTTGACATTATTATGACATCCTAGAACAAAATGATGAAATTTTAGATGAAATCATGACATGGTATTGTCAAAAAATCTTTAGAGACTTTATTATGACATTTTATATAAAATTATGATATTTCAAGTAAAACACATTCGGATTACATTCTTTAAAATTATAAAATTTTCTAATTTGCACTTCTTTTATATTATCAGGTTGAAGATGTTCTTCGACCTGTCCCGCAGGGCTCTGGCTTCTCAGTTGTGTTGAAGATAGGAAAAAGAGCACTCATAATACTGATGAAGCAACATTGGAGGAGCCTATTCCGATTAGCTGTGCCATGTGTGCACAGCTAAGGATTAAAATTGAAGAGCTTAGGAAAAAGGTCCTCATTCATGATAAGCTATTGAATTTTTTTACCAGAAAGAGGATTAAGGATAAAAAAATGGGAGGATGAAGAAGAAAAATGGGAAGAGGAGGAAGATGATGAAGAATATGATGACCAAGAGGAACATAAGGGAGAGGAGGAAAAGAAAAGTTTCGTAAAGAGGAAGGAGAAGGAAGCGAAGGATAAGGAGGAGAAGGAGAAGAAGAAGAGGGAGGAGGAAGAAAGAAAAAAGAAGAAGAAGAGGGAGCAGGAACAAAGAAAAGGAAGAAAGAGGAAAAGAAAAGGGAGTAGGAAGAAAGAAAAAGGGAGGAAGAGGATGAGAAAAAGATGAAAGAGGAGAAGAAGATGGAGGAAGAAAAAAAAGGGAGGAGGAGAAAAGGTTGCAAGAGGAGGATGAGGAGGAGGATAAGAAGAAGAGGGAGCATGAAGAAAGAAAAATGGAGGAAAAGAAGGTAATGGAGAAGGAGGAGGAAGAAAGAAAAAGGGATGAAGAAAAGAAGGTGGAGGCGAAGGAGGAGAAAAATAAGAGGAAGGATAAGCTAGAGATGTTGACATATTCAATCAAGAGGAGGGTCAAAAAAGAACATAGGATATGCAAGGCCTCACATCTGATAGAAGATCCAAATTATGAGACCCGCATGCCAATAAAAAAGACTAAGATAGAACCAAAATCTAAAGAAGTACCATTTCTAGACCTGTCAAATATATCAAGCATATCATTTACGACATTAAGGGTCAAAATTATGACATCCTTGAACAGAACATCACAGAATGCAAAATTTTGATTTTAAGGGGTAATATTATGATATTAAGCATCAAAATTATAACATCCCCAATGCAGAATTAGGACATCCAGTCAAACAAATGTTTCCGAATGCTTGTTAATGACATCATGGTCAAAATCATGACAATATAGGTGAAAATTATGACATTTATCATAGTTAACATCCCCGAAGAAAGGATTATAAGAACTTAGTTAAAAATTATGATTCTGTATGTTAAATTTATGACATTCCTACATAGGAAAAGTCTCTAAACGCCGACATTATGAAAAATCATCAAACAAGTACGATATGTACAAGCAATCTCTTCAAAAATTAAGAAGATATTTCATTATTTATAATATATTTACAATATATTTCACAGTTTAATGAAATATAATAATCCGTTTTACAAATTAGGACAAACGAAGTAAATAAAAAAATCGAGATCGATGTTCTTTTTCTAGGGTCAAGGAGCTTGCAATCACTTCCGATCATATCGACACTCTCCTTCTCTCCTTGCTCCTATGCTCCACGCGTTGGCCGAGACTGCATGGAGGCATGGCAATTTCCAATACCTTCCAATCCAAGGCAAATGTCGGACAAAACACCCCTCTCGAGCTCCCGACATCGATCCGGAGGATGGGAGCTCCCGACATCGATCCGGAGGATGGGGGGATAAACCCTCCATCGAGCAGCTGTATCGTGGCGACGACATCTTCACGTGAAACAAAGGCCGATGAGATCCCCTTTTGCCCACAGCAGGTAGCCCGAACTTCTATTTATATAGGGCCTAAGGTCGGTGTAAATTTTGACCTTAATGTCATAATTTTGATCCTTAATGTCATAATTCTGACAAAAGATATCATAATTCTGCGTTCATGGTGTTTTTGTTCAAAGATGTCATAATTTTGACCATTAATATCATAATTCTATCAAAGATGTCATAATTCTACGTTCGGGGATGTTTCAGTCTAGGATGTCATAAATTTGACGTCAATATCATAATAATGTCAAAATTATGACATCTTGGAACAGAAACATCCCATTAAACGTAGAATTATGATATTCCATGTCAAAATTATGACATTAATGGTCAAAATTATGAGATCCTGAAACAGAAATACCTCCGAACGCAGAATTATGACATCCTTGATAGAATTATGATATTAAGGGTCAAAATTATGACATCCATGAACATAAATATGCCCGAATGTAGAATTATGACATCCCGTATCAAAATTATGAGATCTTAAAATAGAAACACCCTCGAATGTAGAATTATGACATCCTTGACAGAATTATGACATTAAGGATCAAAATTATGACATCCGTGAATAGAAATATACTCGAACGCAGAATTATGACATCTCGTGTCAAAATTATGATATTAATGATTAAAATTATGAGATCCTGTAATAGAAATACCTCCGAACGCAGAATTATGGCATTCTTGATAGAATTATAACATTAAGGGACAAAATTATAACATCCGTGAACAGAAACATGCCCAAACGCAAAATTATAACATCTTGTGTCAAAATTATGACATTAATGATCAAAATTATGACATTAAGCATCAAAATTATAACATCAGTGAACGCAGAGTTAGGACATCATGTCAAACAAATGTTCCCGAATGCTGATTGCTGACATCTTGGTCAAAAATATGATAATATAGGTTAAAATTATGACATTCAATCGTAGTTAACGTCCCCAAAAAAAAGGATTATGAGAACTTAGTTAAAAATTATGATTTGATATGTTAAATTTATGACATTCCGGCATAGGAAAAGTCACCAAACGTAGAATTATGATATCCTATGTTGAAAGTGTTCATCCTTTTTCCAAAAATTATAGCACCACGAAATAGAAAACGTCCTTGAATGCAATAGTTACAGAAATATTAGATCCTGTATAAAAATTATCTTCAATTGCAAATAAATTTTCCGAAGCAGAAATCATCAAACAAGTACGATATGTGCAAGCAATCTCTTCCAAAATTAAGAAGATATTTCATTATTTACAATATATTTCACAGTTTGATGAAATATAATAACTCGTTTTACAAATTAGAACAAATGAAGTAAATAACAAAATTGAGATCAATGCTTTTTTTCTAGGGTCAAGGAGGTTGCAGTCACTATCGATCGTGTCGGTACTCCTCTCCTTGCTGCTACACTCCACGCATAGGCCGAGGGTGCGTGGAGGGGCGGCAATTTCCAATACCTCCCAATCCAAGGCGAATGTCGGACAAAATACCCCTCTCGAGCAGCAGTATCATGACGACGGCATCTTCACCTGAAGCGAAGGTCGATGAGATCCCCTTTTGCCCACAGTTGGTAGCCCTAACTTCTATTTATACAGGGCGTGAGGACGGTGCGGTGCACTTGAAGATCCGCACAAATATTATACTATCAAAATTATTTTCTCAGTTGTCATTATTTGCTGTACACGTAAGCATCAAACTCATCTTGTATTAAAATTATGACATTAAGGGTTATAGGAAACGTCCCAAAATGAAAAATTATGATATTCTTTGTCAAAATTATGATATTATGGTGTAGAAAACGTCTTTGATGACATCCTATGTCAAAATTATGACACTTCCCGCAACATCAAAATATCGAGACTGTAAAAAAAGATAATATCCATTGGAAAATGACATAAAAAGAGGTCAAAACTTTAGAGCACATAGTTAGGACAAGGGTAATTCTAGAAAGAATGACTCATCTCATAAATATGGCATCCTGTATAAAAATTATAATATTAAAGGTCAAAATTAGGACACCCATGCACAAAAATTATGACATTTTCTAAAGAAACTTTTTCGAACTCAGAATTTTGACATCTTGTATCAAATTTAACTCCATCAAAGATCAAATTTATAACAATGGTGCACAGAAACATCTCCGAACGCAGAATTATGATATCCTATATCAAAATTTTAACATTCAAGGTTAAAATTATGATATCATGGTACAAAAAACTCTTGAATGCTTTACCTGCAGAAATATGATATCCTGTATCAGTATTGCATTATAATTATGATATACACACGTAAGCATCAAACTCATTCTGTGTTATAATTTTGACCTACAACTTTATAAATTTGTCTCAGTCTCTTGTGTTAGTTGGCTAAATATAAAAGCATCAAACTCTTCCAAAAATGGATCGGATGGCGGATGATTGGTAGAGGTTGTTTGTTGTACTACCTCCACAACTTCTTGTGGAGTCGTCCTCTGTCTTTTAGCAGGCTTTTTACCATTGTCTTTGGTAAATCTATATTCTGTTGTTTTGTTCTCAGCTTTCTTCGACTTCTTTGATTTCTTCGAATTCTTTTCGACTCCACTTTTTATTCTTCTCTCTCTTGGCCGCCCCTTTATGGCAATATTAACCGGATCCCAGATAGCAAGTTCTGAACGATGCTGTGCTGAACAATTAGCATCTACCGCTCTTCTAAATAATGGAGTCAAATCAGCCATCACTAGGTTAAAAACATCTTCATACATGGATGCAACCTCCGCAAGCTTCATCATCTGATGACTCATCAAAGCATACCTATATCATAATTATAGTTATCACATAATATCATAATTATAGTTATCATAGGATATCATAATTACAGTTACCTAGATTTTCTGGTGCTTTTATCGTAGAATTGAACATCGCAATCTGAAATATCAAATCGATATTTCATGTTCTTGCACCATCTATTGAGAAAATACTTTTCAGAAACACGAAACACTTCACTTTGATGGAGAACCAATAAGGCGTGCCTGCACAAGTATCCTCTGAACTCAAATGATCGACACTGGCATTTTACTTCTTCCAATTGGCTGGACCAAGTAACATAATAGTTTTTTACAATCTTCTTCTCAATTCTGTTAACTTCAAATCTCTCAAATGACTTCACAGAATATGTAGTGAAGCTGTCACATTCTTCAGTTAATTTAGCATTTGATGCAGCCATCTCAAGTACCTCATTCTGAAATTTTTTGAATATGCGCCTAGCGTACATGGCTGCTGCTTGCCTCTCGAATGGTGAGGATGTTTTGAGGAAAGCATTTATTTGCAGGAAGATATTGTCTTGCTCATTTTCTGCTTCAAATCTTTTCTCCAAAGCATCCTCATACCTCTCGATGAATTCCTTTAGTGTTGTCTTCGAATTAACAAACCCATCAAAAAAGTGGTTCATGCTCTCACTCCTCCCAAAGGAGGACATACCTAGAAAGAAAGTTATGACCCAAGAATATTAGTGATATAGTGTTAGTGTCATTGGATATCATTCAAAACTTATCAAAAAAAAAAAAACTACCTTTAATTCCAACATACTTGCAAAGAAGGTATCCTTAAGATAGACAGGAACTCATTTGTCTCAGCATTCATAGAGATCATACAACCAATCTATAGCACTGCATTCTTCATACTTGTCCATGAGTTGTCTCCATTTTTTCTCAAAAGACTGTGTAGTTATAGTGTCATATACAGCCTCATCAAATTCAACCATAAATTTAGGATGTGCTGTGCATATATGACCTATCTTTTTAGGAATCTTCTTCAAAATATACCAAAGACAAAACCGGTGTCGTTCATTCAGAAAAATCGCCTTGACAGCAACCTCGATCGTCTTATCCTGATCGGTGATTATGGCATTAGACGCTTGGCCATCAATTCTATCCAACCATGACTGAAATACCCATTTAAAGGTCTCTATTGTCTCATCTGACAATAATGCATAGCCAAGCAAGGTGGACTGTCCATGGTGGTTAACTCCAATAAATGGACAGAATGGCATTTTAAATGTGTTTGTGAGATAAATGGAGTCAAAGATCAATACATCCGCAAAATAAGTGCACGCCATTCTTGACCTTGGATGGATCCAAAACACAGACCTTAACTGTGCATTGACATTTAAATCCAATGTATAGTAGAAATTTGCATTCTTAGCTTGCATTTGCACGAAATGGAGAACCATTGACTGTACATCTCCTTCTTTCAGCTAACTTTGACGTTCCTGACAAATGTAATTATGAGCATCCTTCTCCGTGAATTCTAATTGCCTTCTTCTCCCTTTCCTTCTTGCGATGGTAGAGTATATTTGAATTGTAGGTATATTCACGGCATGCATGTTGCTAATCTCTGCTTTTTCTGGTGTGCTGATCTTCCTATGAGATCGTAGAAAATGGACAGTTGATATGGACAGCTTATGGTTGTGTTCTAGAATAACGTTATTTAATCTCCACTTTTCGATCTTGGAATCAATTCTGGTTTTTATTGACACCTTACAATCAATTTTGCCAGTGTCCCTGGGATTCATGGAAATATCTAATTTCTTAGATTTCTCTGACCTCCAGCATGCTAGATGTTTGAAGCAACATACATTATTCTTATTGGATCTACTGCACATGGTTGTGATTCCAAAATCGACTCTTCTTGCATAACCATTGTAGAAATTGTACACATATGTTACTGAATCGAATTCCATTTCAGCATGAGGATCTCAATTATCCTTATCTACAAACGGTGCACTAGGAGGAGATGGATTCTCAAGAAAACCATCACATAAAGACTCGTCCATCTGATCATTTGCAGGAATATCTATAGAAGATGTACAGAAGATTTATTAAAGTCATAAAATACATATGAAAGTCATAAATACAAAGTTCTTTGAAGATATTAACATACCATCTCATAATTTTGACCTACGATGTCATAATCTTGACACATGATATTCTAATATTGTCCAAACAACCTTCGGAAGGCCTTTTACTAACATGATGTCCTAATTTGACCTATAATGTCATAATTTTGACCTCAGATGTCATAAAAAAGTCATAACCGACATCGGAAAGATGTTTTGTTCGTAATATTAACATATAATGCCATTATTTTGACACAGGCTGTCATAATATTGTCACAACTACCTTCGGAAGGACTTTCAGTGTCAGGTTATCATAATTTTGATCTATGATGTCATAATTTTGACCTTGAATGTCATAAGAAAGTCATAACCAACGTCTGAGAGATGTTTTGTTCATAATATTAACATATAATGTCATTATTTTGACATAGGCTGTCGTAATATTGTCAAAACTATCTTTGAAACTAGTTTCCGAAACAGAATGTCATAATTTTCACCAACGATGTCATAAAAACGTCTTAACCGATATTTGGGAGATGTTTTATTCGTAATTCATAATACTAACATATAATATCATTATTTTGACACAGGATGTCATAATACTGTCAAAACTATCTTCAGGAGGCCTTTAACCAATAAGATGTCATAATTTTGACCTACAATATTATAATTTTGATCTAGAATGTCATAAAAACGTCAAAACCAACATCTTGATGGTGTTTTTGTCATAATATTAAAGTATAATGTCATAATTTTGAAACATAATGTTATAGTTTGTCAAAATAAGCTTGGAGAGGCCTTTTACCAATAGAATGTCATAATTCTGACCTACGATGTCATAATTTTGATCTATAATGTCATAAAATACGATAAAATCATCTTCTGGTAAGTAATTTTGTTATAATATTAACATATCATATCATAATTTTGACACAGAATGTCCTAATATCGTCAAAACTATCTTCGGAAGGCCTTTTACCAATATGATGTTATAATTCTGACCTATGATATCATAATTTTAATCTATAATGTCATTAAATACGATAAAATGATCTCCTGGTAGATATTTTTGTCATAATATTAACATATCATGTCGTAATTTTGACACAGAATGTTCTAATATTATTAAAACTATCTTCGAAAAGATTTTTACCAACATGATGTCATAATTCTGACCTACGATATCATAATTTTGATCTATAATGTCATAAATTATGATAAAATTATCTCCTGATAGATATTTTTGTCATTATATTAACATATTATGTCATAATTTTGATACAGAATGTCTAATATTATCAAAACTATCTTCGAAAATTTTTTTACCAATATAATGTCATAATTTTGACCTACGATATCATAATTTTGATCTATTATGACATAATTTTAACTTAGGATGTCATAAAAACGTTAGAACCCAATCCTGTGCTAAAATTTTGACATCCTAGTCAAAACGATGTCATGACTTTGACATAGAATGTCATAACAATGACAAAAACTATATTCGAAAAGTATTTTGGCTACATGATATCATAATTTTTATCTGAAATATCATAATTTTGAATAGCTATCATAATAATGCCTATAACTTTCATTCAAAAAAATTTTGCATATAGACATATAATGTCATAATCTTGATCATTAATATCATAATTCTACGTTCAGGAATGTTTTGGTTCCATGATGTCGTAATTTTGACCCTTAATGTCATAATTTTGATCCTTAATACCATAATTTTGACACGGGATGTCATAATTCTGCATTCGAGAATATTTTTCTTTTTAGATGTCATAATTTTGATCCTTAATGTCATAATTTTGATACATGATGTAAATATTCTGCGTTTGGCATTGTTTCTATTCTAGGATGTCATAATTTTAATCCTTAATGTCATAATTTTGACACAGGATGTCATAATTCTGCGTTCCATGATGTTTTTATTCCAGAATGTCATAATTTTGACCATTGATGTCATTATTTTAACACAGGATGTCATAATTCTGCATTCTGTTTCAGGATGTTATAATTTTGCCATTATTATGACATTAAAGGTCAAAATTATGACATCCTAGAACAAAAACAATTATGTATCAAACATTAAGGATCAAAATTATGACATCCTAGAACATAAACATCAAGGAACGCAAAAACATCCTCAATGTCATAATTTTAAGAGGTGTTTTACCAACTAGATGTCATAATTTTGACCTATAATCTCATAATGTCATGCCATATTTTTGACCTTATACATCATTATGACATGTCAAAAACTATTCTAGGTAGAAATAATGACATCAGGACTTACTATATGACTTTCGATAAGATTTTATATCACACCAACTTTTAAAACTAAAAAAAAAATCCCATTTGAACATGCCTAATGCATTAATTTCGTTTAACTACCAATGGAGCTGCTGTATTAAAAGAACTGCAAAAAAGTTGTAATAGAGAATCTACAAACGGTATTTTACTTCCTGATGGTGGGACATGTTGGTTAGATGGGATAATCAAGAGCCAACAACCTCGGACGCGCAATGATTCCTGCAGATTAAACATTGGACACCCAGACACTTAAAAAATGGAAGAAGAAAGAGAAATACAGCATTCGATGCTCAGAAAATGGAAGAAAAGAGAGATACAGCCCCCGTAATGTCCAACCAGACTGCAAAATACTAAAACATTTCGTTTTGGAGGGAAAAGGCAATTTCGTCATGCAAATTTTAAAAAACATATTATTACAAGCATTAATTTTATTAAGCGATGGAACCCCCCCCCGCCTCCATTTTCTTCGCACCATCAGAAGCCTGGTTGGACGCAAAAAGACAGCCATCGCGTTAAGTCACGAGGGCTTCAGGTGGACCAATCGGAAGGCACGGTGCGCTCCATGTTTGAATTTTTACACCGCAAGCGGTGTAGAAAGTATTATCCTTATGGATTTTACATATTCGCATCATTGTATTACAAAAAAAAGCTGCTTGACTCTATGGAGAGCAGTAAGGCCACTGTTCACTTGCCGAATGGATCGAGCTGTGCGATCAAGGGCACCAGAACCGTTAGCATGAACATACATGATGGAATAGTCAAAAAATTGGATGAGGTTCGATATATACCCAGTTTCGGAAAGAATCTAATCTCACTGAGCAGACTAGATTCGATCGGCTCTAAGTGGAAACTTAATGAAGGAATCTGGAAGGTCTTGCATGGCAATAGGATTATCATGAAAGAAAAAAGGTATGGAGGACATTATCTTTTGGTAGGGAGCTCAACGCAAGGTGGAGCTTCAGAAGTCAGTAGGAGTCCAGTGCAAGATGGAGCTCCAAGTGCAGGTGGATCGAGCATAAGATGCGAGACTCAGAAGGACGACATGCCATATCGCA
This sequence comes from Cocos nucifera, assembly GCA_006176705.1. NCBI lineage: Eukaryota > Viridiplantae > Streptophyta > Magnoliopsida > Arecales > Arecaceae > Cocos > Cocos nucifera. The sequence goes on along the minus strand of QRFJ01000646.1, from coordinate 466,774 downwards.
AGATGAAGTTCCTATTGCCACATGAGACTACCCCGAGCAGGTCTCAGATTAGGCGGAGCACAGCATACAGACGGAGATAGGATCGAGCAGCTCGGCTCAACTCCCACGTTTGTCCATCCATAATTAACAGGTATATGCCCCAGGGCATGGGAACAAAATCATCCAGAAAGCTCTTAAAGTCAGAAGGAGACCGAATGTCGAAAAATGCCTCGAATTCAACCCACATGGAGCCCACAGTGAAGATCGCAATGAGGACAAGCCTAGGAAGACACAAAGGCCCGGAGCAGGCCTTAGTCTGGCCTGCAGGTGCAAGGCTCATGAGCTGGGCACGGCCCAGCAGGCGTGCGGCCACATGCATGCTGCCCAGGCTGGCGTGCAAACGTGCGGCCCAGCACGCGGAAGGCCAGTGTGGCCCCCACCTTCACACAGTCCACATGGACCGGCACTTCATGCGGTCCACCATGGACCCTTAACAGGTTCATCGCATTTTCACACGATTCATGAGGTAGTTTCGTCTTTTTGGGTGGCATGGCGTGCGAAGACTTGGCGGGGATCATGGTATGCCTGGTCTACGAACAGTGCACAGGCCAGAATTGCATGATCTAGCAATCATGATGACTTAAGGTGAAGATCTAACGAACAGGGAGCTTCTTGAGTATTGTTCAAAGATCTAAGGCCTATAAGAGGCCCTGTGGGCAGAGGCAAGCCTGTGGCGTGGTGACAGTCTTTAAAATAGTAGACGGCAAACAAATGCTAAAAAGACATCGACAGAGAGCTGAACTAGGAGGCTTCAAGCAAGCTGTCAGACAGCGGATAGCGATCATTTCAGGAGGTCTCCTAGAAAGAGAGAGCTTTATAGGGGAGTGTTTCTTGTTAGAAGAGAGATTTATGAGAGTTGAGGGTGCAGTTCCCTCTTGTAATTTTTTTTTTCATAGTGAAGCCTTTGCATGCCCCATGAAGGTAGACCTTAGTCTAGTCCACGTATTTGATTGTCTTATTTTTGTTTCTTCTTTCTTTCTGCCGCAATAAGTGGTATCAAATCCCCAACAAATAGTATGTTGAGATGGGGCTACAACTCATGCCTCGTGCCAATACCAATACTGTACCATTCTGGCAAAAAAAATTGGTACTATATTCAGCATCAGTATTTAAAACCTTGATCTATAACACAATTATCATGACAGTAAGTTGGTTTATAACCATGGTTTGTATTTCAACTAGGACTAGAATAACCCTAGCCCATTTCAAGCATGCTTCTCAATTAGTAAGGCTTATAATACATATGGAATAATGAGCTTAAAGCTACAGTCCTAATGATGTGAACCAATAAAAAGCATAGTAAAGATTGTGGCCATGAAAAGACAATCACAAGTTGTAGCTTTCGACCAATTATCCCATAAACCACAAAAAAGAAACCTCAGTTTCTTGAAAATAGAATTCTCAATGAACATCCAAACTATAAGTTAGATCATGAGCATTATAAAATTTACCATTTAACTAAACAGGCAGATACATACATCTCTTGATCAATTCAACTTGAAAAGGAGATTTGACAATCACACCCCCATATCCCTAAGGCAAATATGGGCATGAGACCACTATCTCATCAGGGCATGTGGTCAATAGATATAGATGGCAAAATCTATGCCCAATTACAAAGATGGTAAGACATTAAGCAACAAGTGCAAAATGCAGAAACTTCAACTTCACATCTAGGTATGGATAAATACTATGAATTAAAGAATCTTAAGTAAAATATTAGCTTATAAAAGTTATAGTATGTACACAATAAAAAGCAATTGTATAATTTACCACTTACATCTAAATTATAAACTAAAATCCAATCAAGAACTTGACAATAGAATGACAAAATACAAGAAAAACAAAGAAAGAACAAAAACTAAGTTTGAGAGAATTATACCCAAAGTGACCGATCAAAGGACAAATTGCGAATTTCAGGGTTGAGCTACAAAGACACTCAATAATGCTCAATTACAATAAAGAGGTCACTCGCAAAATGGTACGCTGATTTAACAGATGCACTAATGAGATGATGATATCATGCAGAAAAAATGTCACTCTTTTGTAACCAGGCACCATATGGTAACAAAATCTCAAAGTTTAAATTACAATGGTGATGGTTAAATCACTAAAATGGAACTAGGACAAAGAAAGAATGCAAAGTAAAAAAAATTTGCTAGACACAAGGGCGGCTAGAGTTACCAAATAACAAATCTAACTAAGGATAGTTATAATAAGTAAACTAGCAATAATATAGGCTAGGAAGGCAAAAGCAATGCAAGGACCTATGTGGCATGTGTTTATGTTGGGAATTGTGTCCTAAAGCCAATCGTCAGCTTGTTAATGGTTGAGCTATTTTTTATAATTATATATAAATTATTTGTGAATAAAAAGTTTATTCTAGTTTTTTCATCACAAGTTGTGTACATCTTCTTTTAATGAACTCCTATATTATAATGAAGTCCTTAGGACTATTTGACATCAATAAAGGAAAATTTATCGTTAAGTCTTTAAATCTGTTCGCAACCACATGATATGTTGTTACCTAGGACGACAACGTTTATCGAGTGTAGATCGTTGTGTGCCATATGAGTTGATTGTCCACTTAACCAAGAAGTATGGAGACACTGGAATGGCATGCAGATGAGATGTAGAGGTACATCTACACGGAACATGACCAACTCCGGAGCATTCTCCTATCAAGACTTGCTCCGAAAGGATATGGGTATAAGTGTCCTTCTAATCTAAGATCACCATGATGACTTGCAAGCAACCCACTATGCTTTGATGCCGGACTACCTGAATTTCTAATTCAGTTATGAAAGGTTTCTAAGCACAGTCAAATACTTGTGAATTCGATGTGTGAATCAAGATCTCATGATTTTAGGAGATGTATTGCGTTGTGTTTCAATTTAGCAAAGCCTTGGCCATGGTAGCCCTTGTGAGGAGTCACATGACAGATTGCGTTGAGACACATATGGATGTACTTTTCTAGAGTTGACAGTTTAACTCTGAGTCATCCTAAACATAAAGATCAAAGGGATGAATTATACGATAACCATATTCTAGTTGGTTTTGAATGTTGCATTGCGACTATTCGACCTATTCAGACATTGGGTATCATTGTTAAATAGACACATCGATTGGTACAGGAATTGGTTCCTGTGCTATCGACTTAGGTTCAAACCTATGGGATCACGTATATTAGAAGTTCCTACCTGATCTGATGGCTGGTGCAGAGTTCTACTGAACAAGGACTCTATAATCAAGAGTCCCACTAGACTAGGACTTTGTGATCAAGAGTCCTACTGGATTGGGACCCTATGATCAAGAGTCTCAATGGTCTGGAACTCTGTGATGATGAATCCTACTGAACTGGAACTCTATGATCAAAAGTTTTACTAAGCTGGAACTCTATTACCCAAAGACCCACTGGATTGAGACTCTAATTTTATGAAAGAATTAATCAGTAGTTAGATTGTTGATTAACTCAATTTGATTGAGTAATGAGTTTTGGATCAAGTCTAATTGAATTGGATTCAATTGGATTTGACCCGATTAGGTTATGAGATGACCTAATCATAGAGGGAGATTATTCCCTGATTTGATCAGGGCTTGGGCTCAATTAATTTCTAATTTAATTAAGATTTAATTAAAATGATTTAAGCCTAATTTGATTGGATTTATTCTAATCTAATTGGATCTAACCAAATGGGTTTGGTTGGAGACTTAATTGGATAAATCTTGGAGTCCAATTTGATTGGACTCTCCCTTGCGCCATATTCTTTGACCACCACCCTCTAACTCCACAAGAATTCAGATTCTCGTGAAGTTTTCCATGCCCAAGGAGGCCTCACACCCCTTCTCTTCACGCCATAAATGGATATGGATTGGGTGGTTGGCATTTGAATTTAAGTGGGATTTGAATTCAAGTGAAAAACCAACTTATCCTAATCTATCCACATGCCATCTACACGTTGTCGCACTTACTAAAAGGTAAAGAGAGGGGGTGCGTGCACTAGATCTGGAGGAGAGTCCTATGCATGAGCCACTTCCTTTTGCATGTGAAACCTAGGATTTTTCCCAAGAGAAAAATCCAGAGAGAGGGCGCCAGTGTTCTGGATGTGTGTGCAGCCTTAAGGTTCTGACCTAGGGTTCGGAAAGAGAGATTGAGAGCTGTGAGTGTCACAACTCCTCAAAACCTTCCAGAGATCTTCCTCATCATCCCTAGTCCCTACTATCCTTCCTGGTATTCTGGAGTGTCTAAGCGATCAGAAGGAGATTGATCAAGATCGATCTACATCACCTGTCGAAGGTTTCAGTGAGAAGCTAGCACTCTGAAGGAGCTGATCACGACCTGGAGCCTCGTGTGGACGATTCATAGAGGCCGAACGATCTATGTGGCTGCATCGCGACAAGAGAAGCTTCCGTCTGAGGTTTTGGTTGTTGTGATCGTCTATCCGCACACAGGTATCATGTTCTGAACACTAGTGTAGGGTGGTAAATAGAATTTACTATTTACTGCTTTATTATTTTTGGATTTTCTATTTGCATATATATCATGTTAAGATCCTAGAGTAGGGAGTTTTTATGATTAAATCATAAGCATGCTTAGATTAATTAGATTAATCTTAGTCTTCCGCTGCAAATTATTCAACAAAGTTTCAAAATGCATGCTAAATACCCTGCAGTGTTTCCATCAGTCTAGTCCCAAATTAGGTGTGCACTTAGGATATCTTGGGTTTTTATACAAAGCCAAGGAATCCAAATAATATCTATTGGCTAACCTTTTTTGGTGAGATCATGAACCATTACAAATAGTATCATAGCGGACCCAACCCACAACCCACGAGGACTAGCGGACCCAACAATATCGACCCTTTTTTAGCTAATCATAGGCTGATCATGCCATTTTTATAAGTGGATTTAACTGGATTGGATCCTTAGCCTGGCAAGGATGCCAAGGCTCAAACAATGGGAGTATGTAAGGACTTCCTGGCTCGCCTTTTTGGATGAAGTCCATTGCCTCCCCACCCCTAAAAAGAAAACACTATAGGCACCTCTCCTTTATTCCCTATCCCTCCCTTCCAATTACTAAAGCAATCTTATTTCCATCTCCCCCACGACAAACTCTCTACCCCTCTATTCCTTAAGGCACATTCTTTCTCCCTCTTCATTCCCTCCCAACCTATGTCTATCTCCCTCTATAGCTCCATACCTACTTCACCAAGCCCTCCATCTTCTTTACAGACATGTAGTTCCACAAGCCCATCTTCACCAACTTGGGGTAGCACCACATTAACCCCCATCAGTTGGAACATGATGATCCACGTCAACTCCCTCCATGTCTCCATCCCTTATTCACTTTCAAATATCAACCCCATCTCCTCCGTCCTTAGCATCATTTGTATTCTCCTTGAGAAGGTCCACCACTGCACCATCTATGACCCTAAGTCCCTTAGCCTCTATTCCTCTGACTCATCCAACCTCCTCATAAGTCTGACTTTAAATCTTACCTTGTCATTTGTGCCATCAAAACTACCATCCAGCTTGAACTTCCACCATGCTGACCACAACATCAAAGCCCAATAATACCTAGTTAATAGACCACTTGCAAAATCCAAACAAGCATAAAAGAGGCAGGCCAAGAAAAGGGAAGAGATAAGGATTAGGATTTAACCCACTTACAACAACACCAAATCCAAAAGTCCAACCCATTCATGATTGGGTCCAGATAGGGTCAAGCAAAATATGCCAGGACATGATATTTACCTAGTCTGCTTTCTTCATAATAAACTCAAGCAAGTTGGCAAGTTCAAGTTGAGAATTACCAACATTGCAAGCACAAACATGCAACCATATGCAATGTCACTTGGACAGTTCAAAACTTGGATTTTAACAAGCATGGGAACCTAGCTATTTTATGATACTCCTTGACACCTCAAATTACCAAATCACAATTATTGCATTACCTATCAACTTTTGATACTTACACCTAGAAATTTACAAGTCTACAATAACATTTGGCTAATTCTATCAAAATAGAATGTAATTTGTTCAACAAATTACTCATTACATACATACATACATATGCACATATACAAACACATCTACATAGTATGGGAATTCCTTGTGTCCAATATTTTGATATTCCTATGTCTACAAATTATGAACACTCCATGTCTTGTCTTCAACTAACATTGTCTACAAACTCTACATGCATTAGAAATACACAACCTCTTCTAAAAATCAAATGGGATCCTCAATCAGTTAGCCACTCCAAGGCACCCCTCTTCAAGTGGATAGTTCTACTTGTCTAGTTCACCACTATCTTGAAGATAAATTAAAATTAAAAACATTGGGACCAATGGATAACGCTATAAAGCAATCATGCATAATCTCTTGAGGTCTCCAAAGCAAGGTTTCAAAAACCAGTTCCAAGCCCATTATCGACCATGGACTAGGCCAATACAATATCAAGATTCAAGATACTTGGGATGACATGACATCTTGATCACTATGATGCCTTTTTCTTTTTTTTCTCTTTTTATTTTTAATGGTTATTAGAAGGTTTTTAAGGTTTGTTTAGGTCATAATTTAGGATTATAGGATGTTTATGAGCCCATAATTGGACTATGGTGCCATAACCATTATCTATACCAATTTGGTATTTTCTCCCTTTTTATATGTTCGTTTAGAATAGTAAATGCTATATGGATCCATGGAGTAAACATTTTAAAGTTGTAAACACCTTAAAGAAAGCAAACAAACAACATCCAACTCACTTCTAGTTCCTTCTAGAATTATGTGGGCTTCGTAAACATCCATATAGATAAAACCCCAAGTAAGATACCAGCTGGATATTGTTTTGCACCACTGCTCATACTATTGTTGACATTGTCCCTAGTAGTAGGTTTGATATCGGCCCAACCATCCCAGCTCAAGGAAATAGATGGCACCAATATACTGTGATTTCGAAATGTAATCCCCATAAGAAGAACAGAGCTATGGAGGAATGTACTCCTAGAATATGAACGTACTTGTGGGTCATACATCGAAGTGAAGTCATAATGCCCACTTTGGGTGTTTAACTCATTGATAGATCTGACACATAGGAACACAAGCATCAATCAAAGTTTGAGAGGTGCACATGACGTATGACATCATTGATAATTTGATATCATTGGATGAGTTGCATGCTCAAACAATCTCAAGTTCCCTTTGACCTAATGGTTCACATGCCCGAGCAACTTTAAATCCTTGTCGATCCACTCACCATGCGACATCATTAGTCAGTGGTTTGCATGCTCAAACTGTAGTATATCTCCTCCAAAATGACCTCAACATTGCCTCATGTAAAAAATCTCAAATCCCCTTGGATATGACAGGTCACATGCCCTAGCAACCTTGGATCCTTTTTGATCCACTCACCTTACAACATCATTAGTCAGTGGATCACATGATCAAACAATAGCATATCTCCTCCAAAATGACCTCTACTTTGCCTCAAGTCTATTACTAGTCACATGCTCTTGATCCTAGGTCACGTGGCCAAACTCTGCCTCACAGGTAAATGGATTGAGCCTCTATGACATTATCCTTGTTGCCAATATCCTAAAATGATCTAGATATGCCAAGATCCAGGGTTCAAGAATCTTATTTGACGTCCCATGATAATAAGTCGTCAATAGCTTCTGCTAGGTCAACTAGCACAGCAAACTTCAACTTGGACATCTTGCTCCCAACCTGACCAACTCTCTAGCTAGACACCATAAAAGCCTTGCTGGCCTGGTGAACACTACCTCTCTTGAGGCCCAGCTAGCCCTCATCTACTGACTGACCCTCACTCCCTGGCTCTTTCTAGTGCCTTAACTAACCATAGATGCCTGAGTGCCACGCCACAGCCAAATATCTGAAGCATCCTCTATTCCTCTTTATATGACATGATATGATGTACCATCCATCTTTAGTCAGCTTGACCTGCAAGCAAAATCTACTCTACCCCATCATCCATGTCATGCACCCTTGCTTGTACTAGGAATTCAAATGGCCTTGAAGGATTCCTTGGCTCATCCATCTCTATCTACAAAGCAAAAAGGCCAAAAAAGAGGCTCAAGTACCTTTTTCTTTCCCATCTCAACTAGTATCAATTGGTCCCGACATACCGATACTTGTTGGTTCCAACTATTACCAACAAGGGCGACCCAGTTTTACATGTACCTAGGTCTTTGAGGTAATAGTATTAAATCACTTTGATGAAAGGGTCGTACTAAATCAACTAAAACTATGGTTCACCATCTCAGTGGCGGACCTCATACTAGTACCATGCTCGTACAGTATCTATGCACCTGATATGGGGGTTAGTTCGACGCCAACAAGGTTTTAAATTCCATAGAGTGGAGTTGTCCCAATTTTCCCATAGAACAGGACACACCACCGTCCCTCCCCGTCCCGACACTTGGGATAGGGGACATCCCAATTGGAACGCTAGGATGGTGGCGGGATGATTCTATCCTGACACATAAGATGGTACCCCATCCTGGTGTCCCATGGGACGTTTCATTGGGACTTAAATCCTTGGATACCAATACATACCTTATGCTCTGCATGAGGCGATATGCATTCATACAACGAATCATGACTAAAACTAATAGTTATATAAAAAATATATATACTATATATTCCTCATCAATTTTTAGCTAGGCTTCAGGCTTAGCCTTCGAGCTAGGCTACAAGCTCGAAGCTTCAGACTAAGCCCAAGCCAAGCCAAGCCAAGCCAAAGGCTAGCCCAAACCCATCCAAAATTTATTTGCACCATGAATTTTAGGATCAAATCTGACCCAAATCATTTCAAGTTAGGCCCAAAGCTTGGCCTAGTCAGCCATGAGCCCATTCCTAGCACTAATTGGGACAAATCGGTACATTTCAAGATTTAATTTCTTGCTTCTAAGAAACTAAAGCAAGATACCAAACTCTTTGAGACATCTTAATCCATCTCTTTTCCCATTTAGTTCTCTTTTGGTTGTCGAAAAGTAGTTTTATTAAGGAAATAGGTCTTCAAGTGTATCATTGTAGACTATTTACATATTCTAAGCTGCATACATCTTTATCGAAGTATACTTGTACGAAGCAACCTATGATCATATAGGCATCATAAGCCACAATCTGAACCTTATGCGTTCAGAATAAAGCCAGTGGATTCTGTCTCAGATCAACGAGTAATGAACTATGTCATGATAAGTACGTCACAGAAAGTTGTGCAATAAAACTTCGTTGGTTCATTGAAGGATGGAATATTGCTCAATATGAGGATGAGCAAAAGAATACAATTATATTTATGTTTGACATTATATAAATAGCATCCCAAGCCATATGATATTTCTTAATGCACGACCACATTCAGTGCTTAGTACACTACAATATATTGACATTATAAATTATGTGTCAAGTATACCATGCAAAACACTTCATGATGCATTAACATAACATGGCTAATGTGTATGTATTGCCAGACACAACATACAAGGCAAGAAAAGATTAGCACATTATGAAATTACAATCTTCTGGCACTTTATTATAGCATCAACAAAGTCATGAGTTAAAATTAATTGTCCCTAATAGAACATGGGACTGATAAAATTAACACTCAATGAATTATGGGAGACAAATCGTTTCATAGAAAGGGTGAAGGGCAAATTCAAAAATCCTTCAGAAAATGTTTCCATTCCATCATATAATGTTATCTAATGACCTATTTCTAGTGGTCAAAATAAACAAAATAATATGAATTAGGCATACTGGAACATGAAATAACCTGAACCGGAAGAACATCAACAATAAAATTGAACTCCTCACCCCACATTGGGTTTCTTGAGCCCGGCACCATGGAGCTGCATTAAGATGATGATAGCAAAGATTGTACTTAGGTGCACATTTCAGAATAATTTTTAGACCTTTTAAACCAAAAAAAAAAAAAAAAAAATCTGGCCAACAAGAAGGTTTCCATGACATTGGATTTCATTGAAACTCGATCAAATTATATCACCAGAATACATAAGCCTATTGCACTTCTGAGTTCCGTAGTATCAGATATGCAAAATAAACTTAAGTGGTAGAAACACATGAAAAAGGAAAAGAATACTAGAACAAACTAAAGAATGAAAGTGTAAAAACTAAAAAAAATAAACCATCATCATCCCTCATAATTCATAATGCTTAAAAGATTGAACATGGACACAAAACAGGGCTATGGTTTATTAGCTTACCATGATATATAAAAAAAAACTTTGTGTACTAAGTGCATGACCGTCATGGGCAAGAAATATAGACGATTGTTGGAGTATAAGTTTGTTTTTCTACCAGACACTCACAGATCCACATTAAACCGCTCTGCTACTTGCTCCTTAAGTCTAATAGAGTAGACCATTTCATGAGAAAAGTAGGCTATCTGCCATAAGAATCATTAGTGAATCTATATACTAAACAAGAAATTATTTTTTTGGGGGAACCATGCAACCGAAAAATTTAGATATTTTATCAAGGAAGACAATGATGCCCCAGATCAGCTTACATGGTGCAGCCATAACAACTTTTCTTCCCCATCTTTCCAGACGCATATCATTTTCTGCAGGTCCACTTCTGTCTTCGCTAATACTACAGTGCAGGGTATGCTACTCCAATACTTGTTCCATTATTTAATGGTGTCAAAACAAGGGATCAGCTTAACCTTGTAATAACCACAATCTCCACTATTTAACTGGATCATACCCCACACTCTATGTAAAGGTACCTCCAAGAAATCCCAACACTAAACATGGCAAAAGAAAATACTAGGCACCTTTTTATCCATCAACTGCTTAAAAATTCGCTGGGTAAGAACAGGTCATTCAAACATTTTCCCTCCATATCTAATGACCAGTCAAGATCACTCGGTAATGACTAAGTACCAAATATTTAGCAAAAAAGGTGCTGCAAATTCAATCTTTTAAAAGTAATTTAAGGGTGATTTTCTGGTAAAAATAAACAGTTCGAAGAATTTACAAACATACCCAGTGGACAGAATTAACTCAAAACAAACTAGCTGCCCAAGTGTAAAGTATTTCAAATATCATCAGTGAAAAAAAAAAAAGGTTGATATAGTCACCTAAACCGCTTTTGTTCACCACAAGTAATTATTGCATAAGGATCTGATGTGCCATTCAAATTTGCACCTATTAGGTTCTTGGCAGCCAACAATTCCAACTGAAATAAGGAAAAAAAAATGGCCATCAGAACAGAATCGAATAAATAGTATAATTGTATGATCTACGTACAGCAACAAAATCTAAATTAAATGGAGAAAGCAAGTCATGATATTTGCAGACTCCAGAGATCAATAGCTATTTCTCATCCATGAGATTAGCATGACCCAACAAGAAGTACCTTGATCAAATATGCAGACATGCCTCGAGAATGTCCATTAAATTGGCTCATCTACAAAATAAGTGGAAAACTGCATGTCACACAAATGGAAGAATTATTTCATGAAACAGAAAATGAGTAAGGTTACTAATTGAGTCCATAAAACTCCCTTCTTTTTTACATCAAAAATGATAAAGCTCAGATAAAAACATATACAAATATGACCTCAAATTAACATAAAATTGTAGAAACAAAATAAGGTATAACAACAAAACAAGACATGCACATCCACTTAAGCCCTTGAGAGGTGAGCTAACAACAGTGAATATAAAACATGTTCATAATCCACTTAAAGATACAACAGGTAGTTAATAAATCCAAGAACTTAGCACTGCAAAATTCATAAAGTTTTAAAAACTTATTTAATATTCAAGCAAGTGCCAAAAGGTAAACAATTTAAAAATAAGCACATGACCACTCCCTCCCAACCACTGACCAATAACACATGCATACATACATATGTATATGCCTGGTGTGCACAATTATATAAACATGTGTACATATGTACGTGCATACACAGAATCAGACAGACAGACAGACAGATCAATTTATAACAAAAATTTGCAGTTTAAAACGCTCACAGAAATCAATTCAAGTTTATAATGATATGGTAAATAATGTTAAGTTTATAATGATATGGTAACTTCTCCAACATCAACTGCTGTTACAAAGCCTCCATTTGGGCCATTATTATTTCAAACTTTTTCCCTTCTTTCTTCCCATCAACTACCTCGAGCATGCATTAACAAAGTTTAATCATGATTACTTGACTAGAACAGCAAATACTTTAGCAGTGACATTAATACCTGATTGTAACACCTCCTTGTACACCAAAGTAAAGACGGGACTTAGAGGACTGCGATCAATGAAATTCCAACTTTTGCAAGTAGCAATGTAAGAAAACAATGACATAAGCAGTTGCACACTTATCATATGCTTCATCTGTTCAGCATATCTTTTTCAATTTTTCCTTTGGATGGTATGCGTGTCTACATATATATTTGGTAAACTACTGAGCTTCCACAATGTTCAAACACTCTGCTGTATAATATTACATGAGAGTTAAAAATATAGAAATGACCAATGACCACATAGAAATAGAAAAATTACAGATCAGTTTAAGTACGCTAAGTGGAAGCAGATTGTGAACACCAGAGCATCATGGTCATTGTCATGATAACTAAACTGTTCCTAACAGGAATGCCTCAAAGGCACCAAAGAATCAACATTTCGGCATTGCCTGGGGAGATAATACAAGAGAGATATTGTCCTCCAATAAAATGGGTTAGTTACATATCAATCTACTAGTTGCCCCCAACTTATAATATCCGCATCTCCTGAGAGCTCTGTACGTGCCCCTCTCTTGAATCAGGACATTGAGGGTAGAATAGGTTAATCAGATGACCTTTAAAATAGTGAATAGAAAGGAGTTGACACTTTTCAAAACTATAACCTCCAGCATGCCTTTTCTTATTATCATGAGTTTAGGGTTGGGCATAAAAATTAAAAGATGGACTCTCCAATCTCAGATGCACCAGAAACAACCAAGGAAACACTCTGCTGTAGAACCTTACCCACAACGATGTTTTAACAATTTAAATGCAATCATCCTTGCCAGTAATCCAATAATCCACTGAACAAAAACACTTCACTATTGGTTTTAATTTATTCTAATGCCAGTACAATAGAGAAAATAGTCAGCTTCTCTAATTTCAGCATGCTAATTAATCATGAAGTTCGTCATAAAGAATCATGCTGCAGAAGCAATCAGAAAATGCTGGTACAATACTCTAGGTATAATCTATCAGGAATTCGGGATTTTATGTAAAAAAACCAACACCCCAGCCTGCACCTTAATTTCCTATTAGTTTGAACTGGGACATTCTGTCAGGCCTATTCAATTTCTGAATATGCCTTGCCCAGAAACATCCCTTTGACATCCCTAACTTGACGTGTTGGTTGTATATGGAAAAATGGCTGCGGTAATACATATATGCATTATGTGCACGCTTGTGGTATAAAAGGAAGGAATACATCCCAATGTAATCACATAGATTACGATGTTGCTGCTCCCAGCCAATCCAACACTTGCACGACAAAAACACCAAAAAAATTATTGACTATACAAATGCTTTACATAAAATTCCCCCATCAACAAAATGTCATGATGTAGATGATGATGATGATGATGATAAATATACCAAGAATTTTTTTCAACCAAGGTTTACCATCTCAATATCAAACCTCATACCACTACGATGCCGGTACAATGTTGGTATGTACAGGTGTCAGTTCAAGACTTGGTATCCCCCCACCCCCCCACAGTTTGGTGTATGGTACACCTGGTACAAAGCAATATGCACTGGTATGGCTAACCTTGGTTTCAGCGCATATTAACCATCTACTCGAAAGAAAAGGAAAAGGCATTACCTTTACAAACCAAGTCACTCTGGATTTGTCTACCCTTCATTACCTCACTCCTTAGTTATTTCCAGTATTCCAATTTTATTATCTTTCAAATAAGTCATTTTTCCTTTTTTGCTGCTCAATTTCTCAGTCCTCGCCCAACATTGTGTTTCACCCACCTTTCTAAATAAAACTTCTCCCAGTTAGAATAGGAAAAAAAAATTTCAAAGTCTTGCAGATATGTCCTCACTACCCTTTCGGCGATTGACACAGTGCCAATTGTAAAGAATCATAAACAAGCATTTTGAAGATAAATTTCAAGGCATTTATCTCATTTCCGAAAGCTATATGCATTCTGTATTCTAGTAGAGTTGTTTGATTTACACCACACTGTAACTGATGGTCGCTGATTAACATCACCGATGCTGACATATAACATGTTTTCCCAGTATCATCCAACAAAGGTTGGGGGGACATCAATCTGAACTGGAATATCTTGTGCCATATTACAGTAACTGTGTGTCAATGTCTACTCAATAACCTCTGTGGTAAACCCCATCCACCCAAGTACGGGTGTTCAGAAAGTACTAAAAATTTGTATATATTCCACAATATAATCAAGAAAATGAAAATAAACAAAAGCACTAGAAAAGCCTATTCCATGTAATTGTGATTTGATGAATCTAACAGTTAAAAACTCAAAATTTTCTTTTTCTCTCTAAAAAGAAATCCTTCGAATTTGCAACTGTTGGGGGCGTTGTTGACCTGCCGCCCGACTAACCACCCTGCAACCGACTGACCGTTGGCTACCGATAGTCGTTCGCCGACTGACGATCAATGATAGAAAGGGCTCATAACGGTTTACCAACCGTCCCGCCGATACAACGACGGAAGTACCAACACATTGCCATCCGATGAACGTTCAGACCAACAGACCGACCATCATTCGGTCTCAAGTCCACCGACCGACCGATAGATGATCGGTCGGCCCCCAAATTAATTGATCGACTGATGATCAGTCGGCCCCCGCAAGTCAACCGACCGACCGATGATCAATCGGCCCCAAGTCAATCGACCATCCGATGGGAATTCTCCAAACGACTTATCCGACTTCCGATCGGCCCTATAAAACCACTCCCGGAAAGAACAGATAACGGCGATTAGCGGGTAGTTTTGACTACCTACCCACGATCACACTACACTGAAAAAGGAGGGATCCACGTGCCAGGCAGTTATCACTCCGACACCTATAAAAGGAAAGTAATATGGTTAGTTTGGGGAGGACACAAGATACTCTTGAGAGCAAACTCTGTAAACTCTGTTTTCTTGCTCTAGACTTTCCTGTTCGACTAGTCCATCCCACTAACTTAAGCATCGGAGGGTCTCCGTCGGAGCCAACTCCAGTCAGTGTGGACTTTTCTTGCAGGTTCTTCGACATTCGTGTACAAGCGTAGGTGGATTGGCCACAATAGATTAGCGCGTCAGGTGGAGAGAACGCGAAAAGAAAAACAAACATAGGTTACATTTCTGAAAATGGCAAAAACACATGCTCGTAATTCAACCAGCTCCACCGGCCAGTCGTCCCGGCGAGAAGCACTTCCCCCTCCGCCGCCGTCAGTGGCGAAACCAAGTTCTTCGTGTCCAGCAGTCATGGCGGACGTGCAAGCACAGCAACTGGCTATGTTGATGCAGCAGGTCCGGATGCTGATGAAAGCTATTCACAGTTTCCAACAGCAACCGCATGCGGTGACGAAAGATCCAACGATGCAGGCAGTACCATCTAGGCATAGCCGCCGCATCTCGAGGCGCTCTGCAACCCCCTCACCAAAGCGACCATCTCGACGTTCCCACTAGATAGAAACTCCATCTCCTCGCCGCTCGCAAGGAACCACCCGTCGATCGCGACGCTCCGTTTCCTCATCCTCTCACCGGAGTCAGCACAAGAAAAAATGGCCACAGGATTCGACCTCCTCTACTAGTTCTTCAAAAGGATCGACGCCTGGGACATCTCGCCAGCGATGGTTCAACAACTATGAGCAAAAGCTCAAAAAAATCGACCGTCATCTGACCCGGATCCAAGAGGACGCAACAGGAGGGTCATCCGACGGTCTCCATGTCCAGACTGTTCTTCCTTTCTCCTCGCGCATTCTGAACAAACCAATTCCATCACGGTTCAAGATGCCGCAAGTGAAGCCATACGATGGCTCCACTGACTCAGTCAATCATCTCCAGAACTACAAGGCCTCATGATGATCCAGGGGGCGAATGATGCCCTCATGTGCATCGGCTTCCCGACCATCCTTCGGAAAGCTGCTTGAGCTTGGTAC
This sequence comes from Cocos nucifera, assembly GCA_006176705.1. Classification (NCBI taxonomy): domain Eukaryota; kingdom Viridiplantae; phylum Streptophyta; class Magnoliopsida; order Arecales; family Arecaceae; genus Cocos; species Cocos nucifera. The sequence goes on along the minus strand of QRFJ01000646.1, from coordinate 450,560 downwards.
TCCGGGCTTCGATCGGGACACATCAACTCTTTCGGGCAGCTTAAGGACTTCTTCGTGGCTTACTTCAGCACTAGCAGGAGGATGCCACGAACTTTAGACACCCTCTTCTCGATCAAACAAGAAGAGGGAGAAACCCTTAGAGCCTTCGTGGCACGTTTTAACGCTGCCACGCTTGAGGTCCGAAATCTCAATAAGGATGTGGCCATCTCGGCCATGAAGTAGGATCTACGGGGCTCCCGATTCACCTATTCACTGAACAAGAAACATCCCCGGACCTATGCTAAACTCTTGGAGCATGCGGATAAGTACATTCGCACAGAAGAAAGCGCTTCTGGCCGGCGCCAATCAAACGAAAAAAGGAAGAAAAAAAATAGTGGAAGAATGACGTTTCTGCTGGATTAAACCAACCTATTCCAAACAGGAAAACGGTCTTCTCCTGACGGAACCCAGTACCGACCAATATGAAAAGTCGGTACAATAATTACACTCCCCTCTCCACTCTGCGTGCACAAATCTTAATGAAAATTGAAGGGAAGAATTACCTTCGCCGACCCCCGTCGATGAAAAACCGAAGCAAGGACAAGAAGAAGTACTATCGGTTCCATTGCGACTACGGCCACGGCACTGAATAGTGCTTCCAACTGAAGGATGAGATCGAAGCTCTCATCCGACGAAAATTTCTTGCCAAGTACCGGCTTGATCGCCCGACTCAGCCCCATGCTGATCAACCACCAGCGTTGGAGGAGATCCATCAGAACCGACCGACAGCTGGGATGATCAATATGATTTTTGGACGATCAAAAGCCGAGGGGGCAACATCCAAAGAAGGATTGGCCAAAAAACAACGATCCGATGAACCTATTTGTTTTTCGGATAATGATGTAAGGAGAATTCAAACTCCCTATGATAATACTGTCGTTGTTTCGGTGACGATAACAAACTACGATGTAAAAAAAATCCTCGTCGATAATGAAAGTTCACCAAACGTATTGTTTTACTCAGCTTTTTCCCAAATGAAATTGATGATGGAACGACTTCGGAAAATGTCCATTCCTTTAGTTGGATTTATAGGAGACACCGTCGAGGTTGAGGGAGAAATAGACCTTCCATTAACTGTGAGGATAGAACCTCGACAAAACATTGTCATCTTGACTTTCATGGTCGTCAAAGTCCCGTCGACGTACAATGCCATACTTGGAAGTCGAGACTCGCCCTCAAAGCGATAGTATCGATATATCATTTATTAGTCCGATTTTCGATCAAAACCGGAGGCGAAGAGATGCGAGGCAACCAACAGATTGCTCGACATTGCCTCGCAATTACGGCAAAGAAGAATAGGCCAGAAGGCTCTTCACCGTTAAAAGGACTTGATCAACGAGAAGATGAAAAGCGAGGAGAGCCGACCGAACAATTAGTCTCCTTCCCGCTGCAAGAGAATGACCCGACTAAGGTTGTCCAAATCGGGTCACACCTTCAGGCGATGAAGCGTGAACAACTGGTTCGGTTGCTAAGGGCCAACGCCGACGTATTTGCTTGGTCGACAACCGACATGCCAGGCATACCTCCAAAAATAATTACACACCGATTGAATGTCAATCCAAACGTCAAGCCTGTGAGACACAAGAAGCGACCATTCGCTCCCGAGCAACAAAAGGTCATCGATGAAGAGGTGGACAAACTCTTCGCAGCAGACTTCATCAGAGAGGCCCATTACCCCGATTGGCTTGCTAATGTCGTCATGGTGAGAAAAGCCAATGAAAAATGGCGCATTTGCATCGACTATACCAACCTGAATGAAGCATGCTCGAAGGATAGTTTTTTCCTTCCAAAGATAGATCAGCTGGTCGACGCAACCTCGGGGCATCGACTCCTGAGTTTCATAGACGCTTTCGTAAGCTACAATCAAATTCGAATGACACCTAAAGATGAAGAACATACCGCCTTCGTCACAGACCAAGGAATCTACTGCTATGAAGTCATGTCGTTCGAACTTAAAAATGCGGGAGCGACGTACCAATGGTTGGTCAACAAAGTCTTCAAACAACAAATTGGGCATAATATGGAAGTGTACGTCGACGATATACTGGTAACAAGCACTCAAAGTCAGAACCATGTCCGGAACTTAGAAGAAGCTTTCGATACACTCCGACGTTACCAGATGAAACTAAATCCGACCAAGTGTGCCTTCGGAGTGACAGCCGGGAAGTTCCTTGATTTTCTTGTTTCATATCGAGGAATCGAGGTAAATCCCAAAAAGATAAGAGCAATCGTTGACATGAAACATCCAACCTCGAAGGAGGTGCAACAGCTCAATGGAAGAATCGCTGCGCTCAATCGGTTCATCTCCAAGTCTGTCGAGAGATGTCTTTCTTTCTTTAAAACTCTACGGCAAACTAAAGACTTCTCATGGACCGACGAATGCCAACGATCCTTTGAAGACCTAAAGAAGTACTTAATGACTCCTCTGTTGCTCATAAAGTCGATGGAAGAACCCTTGTACTTATATCTGGCCACATCCGATGAAATTGTAAGTTCGGTTTTGGTCAGAGAAGATAAAAGTCAGGTACAGCGCCCCATCTATTATACAAGCAAAGTACTTCATAATGCCAAAACCGATACTTAAAAGCGAAGAAGATGATCTATGCCTTGATCATTTCGACGCAACGGCTTCATCCCTACTTCCAAGCCTACACAATGCATGTTTTAACCAGCCAACCCCTGAAGTCGATCCTACATCGATGGGATACCTCAGGCAGAATGGCAAAATGAGCGATAAAGCTCAACGAATTCGACATTCAATATCGCCCTCGCTCATCGATAAAGGCCCAGGTACTGGCTGATCTCATTGTTGCATGTACCATCTCGGACGACAAGTCCGATCAAGAGAAAACAACTTGCAAGTCAGCAGAAAACACCCTTGAAATCGAACATGAGTTGGCTTGAGTGTTGTATGTCGATGGGACATCAAATACCCTTGGAAGCGGCGCTGGACTCATTTTGGCAAATGTGGATGGAGTAATCACCGAGTACACCCTCCGATTTAACTTTAAAGCTTCGAACAATCAAGCGAGTATAAAGCTCTTCTTGCTGGCTTAAGAATTGCTAAGGAGCTTGGTCTTGATGAATTAAAGACATTCACCAACTCTCAACTCATCGTAGGACAAGTCAAAGGCGATTTCGAAGCTCGCGATCCGATAATGTAAAAGTATTTGGAGAAAGTGAAGACCCAAACTTCCATCCTCAAATACTTCGACATCTCGCACATTCCCAGAATAGAGAATGCTTAAGCCGACGCTCTCTCCCGACTCGCCGTCGCCACCCCTAACAAACTTGGCCGAATGTACGTCAAATATCTCGATGCGCCAAGTATCGAAAAGATGGAAGAAATATTACAGATCAATGACGAGCCGAGTTGGATGAGTCCGATTGTTAGGTACCTAATCGAAGGAATCTTACCCAACAATCCATCAGAAGCAAAGCATTTAAGATAGACAGCCTCACAGTATGTCATGATGGATGGGCGACTCTACAAGCGATATTTCTCCCTTCCGCTATTGAAGTTTCTGGGACCTGCTGATGCCGACTACGTCCTTCGGAAAGTCCATGAGGGGATCTGTGGGAACCACTTAGAGGGCAAATCCCTTGCCTATAAAATCCTTCGACAAGGATACTATTGACCAACAATGCGCAAGGATGCAACTAAGTTCGTCCGAAGGTGCGAGCCATGCCAAAGATGTGCCAACATCCAACGTCAGCCAGCGATGCAACTGGCATCGATCATGGCTCCATGGCCATTTGCATAGTGAGAAATCAACATACTCGGTCCTTTCCCTCCGACATCCAAGCAAAGAAAATTTTTGATCGTCGCCGTCAACTATTTTACAAAATGAGTGAAAGCTGAACCTTTGGCGCAGATCACGAAAAGCAAGATGGAAGACTTCATTCGAAAATCCATCATTTATAAATTTAGGCTCCCGCATATAATCATAATCAACAATGACCGACAGTTCGACAACCAAAACTTCAAAGACTTCTGCGCGACGTACCACATCGCGCACAAACTGATGTCCGTCGGCCACCCACAGTCAAACGGGAAAGCAGAAGTCATGAACCGAACGATCCTTCATGGTTTAAAAATCCAACTCAACGAAGCTAAAGGTCTCTGGGTAGAAGAACTACCTTCAGTATTATGAGCTTACCGAACGACTCCTCGAGTTCCAACGGGCGAATCTCCCTTTAACCTTGCTTACAAAATAGAGGCGATGATTCCTGTCGAAGTCGGGCTACCATCGATGAGAGTGGAGAAGTATGACTAATCAAGTAACTTGGATCGTAGAAGGACGGACTTAGACCTGTTGTCAAAAATTCGGCAACAAGCTCAACTCAGAATGACTGCTTATCGACAACGGGTTGCAAGATATTATAACAGAAGGGTCAAACCAAAAGAAATCCATCCAGGAGACTTAGTCCTACAGAAAGCTGAAGTATCCAAATCGTTGGACCAAGGAAAGCTCTCCCCAAACTGGGAAGGACCCTATCGAGTGACGGAGACCCTTCGACCTGAAGCGTATCGACTCAAAACGCTTGACGGAGTTGAAATCCCACGAACATGGAACGTTAACAATCTCAAAATGTATTATCAGTAAAATCAAGTCCATGTACTTTTGATGGATGCAAAGAATAAAATTCTCACAGAGTTTCCTCCAAAAGAAAACCAAGTGTGTCATCTCCACAAACAATGATCGGTTAACCGACATATTCATCGATCGAAAACCGAACAATCCAATCGAACGACAACCGATGCAATTTCAAAGAAAACCAACCTTCCATAGCAGAACGACCGACTAACTGGCTAACAAACACCACCGATGGCTAACGGACACCACCGACGCATAACTTCCATACGAAATGACAAAGGAAAGAAAAGCATCAAATCGTCGGTTGTGAATTAGTTGACTTATCTCGACTAATAAAGAACACAACCCTTGCCGATTTGGCCATGACCAAATCGAAAGACGTTAGGCTCGCACCCGACCGTCGTGCATTTCTAAAAATCGATCAAGCATTGGACGGTAAAAAACCAACAAAAGTCGGTTGGAAACCAACCCATGGTCGGCTTTTATCCGATCATCAAACACTTTAAATGATCCGATTAATTATGGGTTGGTAAAAAACCAACTAAAAACCGGTTAGAAACCGACTCAAGGTTAGCTTGACCCCGACCTATAAATATCTCAAAAAGTGATCAAGTGTTGGCCAGTTAAAAACCCGATTTTAAGTCGGTTAGAAAGCTAAACAATAATTAGTTAAATAAAACCGACAGACAAGCGATCAACAATCGATCAACCAAAGTATGTGCAGTTATGGTGTAAGTCAAATTCGCACAACAGAAGACAAATATAAATAAAAGTTTTTCATTACTATAAAAGGAAGGTTACAAATGGACTTTTGGTCCTTACAAAATTTGAATTACAAGTTTCAAAAGAAGACAAAGTACAAGTCTACTTGATGATCGGTTGCTCCGAAGATTGATCGAGAATGGTTTCAGTTTTGATCATCGGCGCAGCCTCCAGTGGAACAACGTCAGTCGAGGCAGCTCCTTGGCTCTCCAACGGAGGTTCCATGATTGATTAGGGAGCCAACGTACCTTCGGGAGGTGCAGCAACAGCCGACTCAGTTGAAACTAAGGCAGTAGTGGAAAGATCTTCGTCCGTCGGGCCCGCGAGTGATCCATCGTCCCTTCCCTCTTCCTCTTCTTCAGCACCAGGGACGACAATGCTGCTAAGGTCAAGGTCAAGAAAGAACTGTTGAACAGCATCCCGACCATCGCCAAATCCGATCCAGTAGGAAGCTTCACTTTCTTGAAGAATCAAAGTCTTCAAGTCGAACGAGGCCTTGAAGTCCTCGACACATTCGCCCGACCAAAATCCTGCCACAGAACCTGGATCTCCGCCTTGGCCGAAGATGCTTCCCCCTCGGTAGACTGCCATTTTTCACGGTAGTCCTCCGCCTCGTTGGCCCAATTGTCGCAGTCCTTCTTCAGCTTCTCCACCACATATTTCTTCTTTTTAGCATGGCTTTTTTGGGCCTTTGCCTCCACTTGAGCCGACTTAAGATTGGTCAGAACCGACTCAAGTTTGGATCTGGCCGACCCAAGTTCGACCTTGAAACGGGAAACCTCATCGGACAGAGTGTTCTCCCGGGCAACGGCGGCCATTTGCAACTACTCCAACCGACGAACTGCCGAATCACGTTCAGCGTTTGCAACCAACACAGAGTCGAAACACGCACGCTGAAAATCAGTCATTCTACAACAGACCGACTCAAGTTCAGCCATATCGTGAGCCCACTATTCAAAGAAAACAAAACAAATTGATCAAAAAAAAAAGGTAAAATGAATAGCCGACTTACCCCAATGAAAGTCGGATAGAATGAGCCGAACAATTCGACTAAAGTTCAACTCCTAGCCTCTCGATCAGTCAGGAGAAGAATGGCGTAAACCAAGTTCCTCGCCAACTAAGGGTAAGAAAGCCGACCCACCTTCTGGGACCCGAACGTCGAGTCGTTCAGAGTCCGTATACCCACAATTGAAACCATCACTTCCAGCCGGCGCAGAAGAAGCCGACGCCTTCCTTTTTCCTTTGGCAAACGATTGTTCGGGAGGTGCCGACATCTACTCGAGCGTGGAAGGAGATGGTAAACGCTCCCGACGAACCGAAGTTGATCACGAAGCGAACGCAACAACAGTCGACTGAGCTCCCGATACAGAAGCAACAACCGGCACGTCGATGATGACAACGTCTTCCTCTGACTGTGTGACGGCCAGAGAGGCTTCGAAAGATGCAGCAACCATCGGAACACGCAAAGCGACGACGGGAAGCACTATCGATGGAGCATCAACAAAATCAAAGACAACCGAAGGATCAACTGCCCGACTCTTCTTCGGCATGCACGATGAACCGACGCCGGGTGCTACCCTCTTCTGAGTAGCAAACTAGCGAACTTCCTCCATAGAAATTCTGAGAGGAGGACGCATCCCTACAAAGCCAAATAACAAATCCAGGTTAATATCGAAGACCAACCGAAGGAAAGAAAATTCTAAGCTACAAACATAATATGTACCTACGAACGGCGCCGGACCAAGTTCGGCATCGTACAGGGCAGCTTCAGTAATTAAATATTTTTGTAGGAGGACCTCCATGTCTTTCAACTTAAGAAAATCCTCTCGATCAGTCAGATCCATCCAACTATTTTTGTTCGAAAGGACATTCGGCTCCCTCCACACCGATAGAAAATCCCAAGAAGCAGGAGAAGAAACAAAGAAAAACTGAATCTTCTAATCATGGATGGATGATGGAAGACCAGTGATAAAAAAAAAACCCCTTCTCGGGGCAAAATACCATCATCCGTCGGCCTTCGGATGGATCGAAGAGCGAAAAAAAGTCTGAACAAAGAAAGACGAGGGATCGTCGGGATTAACCGATACAGCAAGACAAAAGTTATCAAAAAATCGAATGAAATTCGGCGCTAACTGGGCTGGACACACCCGATAATAGTCGAAGATATTCCGAAGAAACTCCATAACAAGAAACCTACAGCCCGACCCAAGGTTTTATAAATAAAATGTAATGTAACCTGATGGAGGTGAGATCACCCAACCATTGGGGCCAGGAACCAACAACCGAAAATCCTCCGAGATCTGATACTGATCCCGAAGATGCTCCACAACCGACGTTGTCAGTGTGAAAGCTTTGCCTGCTGGACCTCGCGACGAACCACTACGATCAGCCATGTATACGACTCAACAAAATAAAAGAAAAAGGTGAAAAGGGTGTCAGAAAAAAGATTTGAACCTCGAACCTGAGAACTAAAAGATGAAAGAACAAGCAGATTTTTCAAAAACTACTGTTGTTGAAAGTGACAGAAGAAAAACCTTCGGAGGAGTCCAATATATATAGGATCCACCGACGATCAAGATGCACAAATGCCTCACCAAATGCTGACACGTGTCAGTTGAAGACCGGTCGAACGTCAAATCCCTTGAGCCCTGCGGACGTGCGACTGCTGATGATGACCATTGAGATCCTCGAAGTGCTGGACAACAACCTTATCGAACGTCATGGAGATCATTAATGGCAAGCGGCAGAACAAAATTCGAGGCGACACCACATGTTAACCCATGCGTTCAGTGCATCAGGACAAAATGTGAAATCATGGCACCGAACTCGGGCGTGGGAGGCAACTGTTGGGGGCACTATTAACTTGCCGCCCAACTCACCACCCTGCAACTGACTGACCGTCGGCTATCGATAGTCGTTCACCGATTGACGATCGATGATAAAAAGGGCTCATAACGGTTTACTGATCATCCTACCGATACAGCAATGAGAGTACCAATACATTGCCATCCGATGGACATGCAGACCAATGGATCGACCATCATTCGGTCTCAAGTCCGTCGACCGACCGACAGATGATCGATCGGCCCACAAGTCAATTGATCGATCGATGATCAGTCGGCCCTCGTAAATCAACCGACCAATCGATGATCGATCGGCTCCAAGTCAATCAATTGTCCCTCCAAATGACTTATTAGACTTCCGATCAGTCTTGTAAAATCGCTCTCGAAAAGAGTAGATAATGGCGATTAGTATGTAGTTTTGACTACCTACCCACGATCTCACTACACCGAAAAAAGGACTACGTGCCAGGCAGTTATCATTCCAACATCTATAAAAGGAAAGTAATCTGGTTAGTTTAGGGAGAGAAGATACTCTTGAGAGCAAACTCTGTAAACTCAGTTTTCTTGTTTTAGACTTTCCTGTTCGACCGGTCAATTTCACTAACTTAAGCATTGGAGGATCCCGCCGGAGCTAACTCCGGTCAGTGCGGACTTTTCTTGCAGGTTCTCCGGCATTCGTGAGCGCCGCAGGTGGATTGGCCGCAACAGCAACCATGATTGTTGACCCTCCTAATCATCTTGTACCAATGGCACACTCAAAATTCACAGGATACTAAGTAATCTGGATATCCAAGAATTGTTGTTCTCTCGATTAAATATTCGACTTGAATTCCCAGTTCCTCGAAAATTGATATTTCCAAAAAGAAAAAAAAAAAAGAAAAAAAAAAAAGAAAGAAAAGCAAATTCAGAAAACTAACCTTTTCCCTATCGTCAAGAAGACGCTCTTTCGCCGTTAGAGGCTCATCGCCACCAGACAAACGATCGACCTCAATCCCCGGGCCACTGGAGAAGAACCGCTCGAAGAAGGTGTAGACGGCGATCACGAAAAGCGCCACGGCGACGGTGACCTCGATCTCCCACCACGAGGGGAAGAAAAAACCGATGGACATGCTCGCCATTGCCGCCGAGAGAACCGATGCGCACTATGATCTAGGGTTTCTTCTGGGCCGCTTCGATGGTTCCACTGGCCGAGAGGGTCCATGCGAGAAGACGGGAGGACCAAGAGAACGCGGCCATCGAGAATGAGCGAGGGGTCAAACGAGTTGGTTGGAGGGAGACGGCGATGGCGGTGTTATTTATTTGGGATCGGGAAAGTAAACAGTCATTGGTGGATTAGAGTCGTGGTTCCCAAACTACCCTTCTCGTTAATGAACAGTTGAAGTGGCATGGCCGCCGATCGGGGCTTCTAGCCACACGTGAGGAGCTTAAATTGTGCTACAAAGCCCAATTACTGTACCAAACCAGCTCTAGGCCATGTGGCAAAAAGAGATTGGAAGAATTCGCGGTGGCATACACGGTGGGCCCGGTCCAACCAATAATCGATCGTGTTGCAACGGATTTTGGTACGATATCTAGGGCAGCATCCGTTCTTTTGGTCTTGGATACCGGTCTCGATAGCCGTTAAACCGGACATGCCCGATTTGGATGCAGAGCCCAGACAAAAATCATATGGGCCGGCACGAGAGAACGGAAGCTAGCTTCCAATTTTATCATTTTTTTTAGTCTCTATTTTATAATAAAAAATTAAAAATTATTTTTTATTTTTATAATATATATTTTTATCGATACATATTATATAACTAAATAATATATATTAAATAAATTAATTATTAAATATATATATATTTAAAGTAATATTCGATAGAAGAGCATCTCGTTGTTGCCAACTCAACTCCTCGTGTAATACCACGTGGAACCTAATAAGCTTTCATTTGTTTGAACTCCTGATAATAATAAAAGAAAACCCTTCTCATCGAGCTCCCACAGCGCTGCCTCTCGTCGAGCTCCTATGGGCACCGGGGTTGGAACCAGTCCGATGAGGGGTGGGGTCAGGAGCCTATGTGACGGTGTGGTGGCGAAGGAGGGAGAGTTGGGAAGGAAAAGAGGTCCCGAACGGCAACCCTCTCATCGGGCTCCCACAGCCGCCGGGCTCAAAACCAATCCGACGAGGGGACGGCATTAAAAGCCTTCGCCCCCCCCACCCCCCTGCAGTTCCACAAGCTCACCATCGCCCACAACTCCGACAATGCTGCAGGAACTCCACCCCCGACCATTCCCATCCTCCCCGTTCGCCGCCATCGGCCGCAGGCATGGCCAGGAATATGTCTGGCACTGATAGGATCCGCAACCATGGTAGCTCCCAGTCCGCTGCTCGTGTTGCCCATGCCAATCCCCGCCTCACCCTCAACGTCCCCCTCACCTCTAGCTGGAACACCCCCTGCAGTTGCACACACTCACCACCACCCATGACTCCGGCGGTGTCATCAGGAACTCCTCCGCCCCTGGCCATTTCCATCCTCCCTATCTGCCACCGCTGGCTGCAGGCACGGCTAGAAATATGTCTGGCACCCGATGGGATTTGCTGCCCGCATCGCCCATGCCAGTCCCCACCTCACCCTCAACGTTCCCCCCACCTCCAGCTGGAACATCCCCCGCAATTCCACACGCTCACCACTGTCGAGAAGGAGGAGGTGGAGGGAGAGGGGTCACGGCGATCACCGGAGAGGAAGGCGGCGAGGGTGAGGAGGCAAAAGATGGCTGAGGCGAGGGAGAGGAGGCGGCTGTTGGTCCGGCACCACGAGGAGGGTTAGCCGACGGCACCAGAGGGGAGGAGGATGTAGGCGATGAGGAGCGGGGTGAAGGACTCGAGGTGGTGGCCATCCATGGGGTGAGTCGGGTCACTGCCCTTCAATGATTCAACTCATCCCTAAGCTTCCTTATTCGAGAGCACACAAACACCGCTGTCGGAGGAGGAGGAGAAGGGGGTTCGTGGCACCGAAGCCAGGGGAGGGGATGGGAGGGGGTTAGTGGTGTCGGAGCCGGGGGAGGGGAGGTCGTTTGGTGGGGTGGGGGAGGCGATGGGAGGAAGAGAAGGGAAGGGAGGGAGGGAAAAAAGAAAAAAAAAATTTGGGGTGAAGAAGAAGAAAAAGAAAAAAAAAATATTTTATTATTATTAATAATTTAAAATATTATTTTTAAATAATAATAAAATATTATTTAAAAATAGAAAAATAATATTTTAAAAATAAAATAGAAGAGGGATAACAAATGAAAATAGCATTTTCTTAAAATATAATTTTTAAAAAATAAAATTATATTTTGTAGCGAGGGAAAGGGAGCCGTGGTGGGGCGGCAAGGGGATGGGGCGGAATCGGTGGGTATAGAGAATGCATAAGAACCAGAAGGAAATAGAAAAATAATAATAAAATATTATTTAATAAAAAAATAAAATAATAAAATAAAAGAAAATAAGAGAGAAAATTTATCTTTCTTCCCTCAGTGGTGGCATCAGAGACGACAGTACCGATAAGAGCAATGAGGGGTGCAATCGAGATCGACATTTACCGAGAGAGGAGAGCGGTATATAAAAAAAATATATATATTTTATAAAATAAAAAATATATAATAAATAAATAAATAAATAAAATATTAAAAAATTATAAAATATTTATTATAAATATATATATTATTAAAAAAATTAATAATTATGGATCGTAATTATCCATCTCACGCAATGCACGAGTTTTCAACTAGTTTTTAAATAAATCAATACATAGTGTAGAGTTAAATGTTACATACTTGATAAATTAGTTATCTAATAGCTTATTATATATCTTCGAGCAAATTATCATATAGTTTACAAAATATCATATATAGCAGTACATAAATTATAGATATTCTCAACTTTATGATTCATATTATAAACTTTTTTGATATACATCCAGCACTAATTTAATGCATGTCTCTGTATAAAAAGTATGTTCCAAAAATTATATATTGATTCCTATAAAGATGTGTATTGAATCACTATTAAGTATATATCAAAAATGCTAGCGGTGTATATCAAAAAATCGATAAGTATATATTACCTGACCATCTAGTATATACCAATAAACATGATATTCTCAAAAATTATGTATCAATTTACTTGAAGATATGTATTGGGTTGGTATCATCTGAATATATATTGTGTATCGATAAACATCATATTCTATAAACTATATATTAATTTATCTAAATATATATTGACTTGCTGAATTATTAATTTACTTGATATATATTATCTGGCTATATAGTATGTATTAATAAAAAATATATTTTATAAACAAAGAAAAAAAAGGATATTATACATGCTTTTTTTTTTTTTTTATATTATAGGACTCACTATTCCATTAGTATGAGAAGTCACCGACTTTTAGACCTATGTTTCAAGACGGGCATTAAAGAAAATATGGCAAAATAGGAGTCTCCATATTTTTTTCTATGGTTCTCGTCCTTATGATTTTTGTTCAATAAGACCTCATCCATCTTTCCTAAAGGGTCGAAAATAGACGAGAGTAATGATGTTAAGGGGATTATTTTTGAGCATGAGTTTTAAAGAACAGTTGTTCTAGCATGCATTTTGAGCTATTTAGACGGGCCAAGATTGAACATTGGTTGAACATGGATCGAATGTTAGTATTATCCCCATACCTTTATTTATTTATTTTTTATGAATATGGATGAAGTTGCTAATATTAATGAGATGCAAAAATTCATATTCATATTTACTTTAAATAGATATGGATATAAATAGGGATATAATTGATTAAATTTTGTAACCTTCCCTAGATATCATTAAATAGAAGGTAAATTAAGTTAGCAACCTATAAACCTGGTTATTTATTTTTTAAAAAAAGATATTAAGTACTATATAAGATTAAATATGATTACAAATAAAATCGGATATTTAGGTATGGAGTAGATAGTTGTCCATCTATATAGAGATCTTTTTTTTTTTTTTTTCTTGTTTGATGGATATAGATATGAATATTTGTTGAATATTCAAATTTGTATCTATGTTCAAATAGATTTGAATGCCAAATGAATCTTAATGGACATTCTTCCGTGTCTTTTCATCTTTATAGAGGGTCAAATAAGTTATTTATGAATCAATGCTATGAAGCATGAATGACAAAAAATTAAGGAGAGCATGATCAGAGAATTGGATGGAATAGGAAATTCGAGATTACACAATCTCAAAAAAATAGAGATTTTGCATTATGCTTGAAATATGATTTATGGTATTTATCATTCTTATTAGGATTGTTGGTATGAAACTTTTCTTGAATTAAGAAAAAAAAACTTCTTCCATAAATGCATTATTCTAAGAATTTGGTATTTGGGCATCCGAACAGACTTTGGCAAACATGATACCAGCTTGATTTATCAAAAATAATGTTTAAACTTCTTTCATGAGATACTTCTTATTTTATAAGGACGGAGACAAAACACAAACCATGCTCATTGATACCCATACTCGTAGCTTTACCAACTCTACCATTAGCACCTTTTTTTTTTTTTTTCTTTGCTCGTGAAAGGAGTACATGCTGATGAAATAAGATATGTTCCATAACAGTGGTTCCATGTGATGTGATAAAATAGTTTACCAATCATTTCCCTTCATCAAAAGAGGAGTAGATCATAAAGAAAGCTTAGAAGTGCAAATGCAGGCTCATGAGAGTTTGCGTCATGATGATATAAAAGTAGAGGTAACTTGGATATCTTTAATATGAATGTTGTTATGCAAATCCTATATATTGTATGCCAAAAAGGTCAAATCTAATTTTGCTGTGTGATTTATTGGTGGATGGGAGTGCATTTGGGTCTTAAATGTTTTTCTCAGCAATTCATCAAAAAAAAAGAAAACAACTTGTAGAACTTTTGGATACACCTTGGAATGCAAAATGTATGCATCTAGTTCTAATTATATTCCATGCATACCGATACAAAAACATGGAACAATCAAATTGCAAAAATCTATATCAATACTTTCTCAACGAGTACAATTATGAATTAACTAACGTAATATATATATATATATATATATATATATATATATATATATATATATAAAATTAATCATGCATATTATTATGCACTTATAATGGGTAAGGTGAAATAAATCAAAAGGATAAGGTTCTTTATTTTTGGCTTGGCAATAGTTTTTGACTTCTCTTCATCCCTCATTCATTGGTGGCTTCGGATTTCAAACTTTTCGTGGCATGACTCGTTTACCTCGAACCTGACATGGGGATCGGATCAAGTTTGGACCAAATCAAAGTCCAAGTCAACCGAAGACCAAACCTGAGGTTTAGATGCATATAGGGCAATTTGTGGGCTTCCACTTGGTCATCCTATTAGTTTTCCTCGTCCCATTAGTATGGGAGATTGGTGCAGCTTGAGTGTTGAACTAATTACTTAAATGGTGGTTGAATAACATTGTACCGCTGAAGACTTGAACCTAGAATCTTAGAGTGTCACCTATATTGCAATTACTTGGGTCATAAAAATTTTCAGAATGCACCGTAGAAGACTCAAACCTAAGACCTTAGAGGTTCTAGATAGAGGGGTACAACCACTAAGATAATCCTTAGATTGTGCCTTAGACCATGTTTTGGGCCTTTAAACAATGCGAGCTGATATAACTCAAATTATACTATTTTGAGTATGCATAAGTAAACATATCTACTTGCTATCGTTCGAAGAAAAATAATACATTGAAGATGCTCAAGCCGGCTTTATGACTTCACCTTAGCTTCTTAAAGCATCATTATCAAATTTCCAATCAATCATTTTAGATGCTCTAAGCAAATTTTATGTTGGCACCTTGTATATAGGACATGTTTAGTTCGTGAAAAGAACTTTTCTTTTCAAAAAGTTACTTTCCGACTTGAAATAAAATTTTGATATATTTTGTTGACCATGAAAAAGTAATTTATTGAAGGATGACTTATGTTTGATCGAACATCTATTTTTCTAGAAAGACCGTATGGAATATCCATTATACTCTTAATAGATATAAGACTATATATTTTTGCTTCTAAACTTTATATAAATAATAATATTATATTTACATTAATATAAAAATAATATTAATATATTATAATATAATATTAGATCATTAAAAAAATATTATATTAATATAATACTAATATATATTATATTATATTAATATAATATTAATATTTTAATATAATAATTTTATCAATATCTTAAAATATAATATTAGTATAAATATTAAAATATAATAAATATTATAATATTAATATTAATATTAATATTATTTTTATATAAATATTATGATCATATTAATATAATATTATATTATTACTATTTAGTATTTCATCTCCGTCATTCATAATATTTTACAAAATTTTAGCGATATATCTTATAAAGATATTTTGAAAAAAAAAGCTCCACCATTTTTCACATCATAGAAAGTGCCGAAACATACTTTCTCTGTGGATTTTCACTTTCCATAAAATATGGAAAGTGATTATTTTTTTATTCTCTCCTCTTTAAACTTTAATTAAATAAGATATTTTTTTTTCACTTTTCAAGAACTGGCTCTTCCCTCTTCACTTCTTATGAACCAAACGAGTCCATAGTAATTGAGCACGAACACATATATAAGTGAAAAAATGCTAGTGCTTCTTGTAGAATAGAGTGTTGGCTCATCTAAGAGCAGCTCTATAGCACCTCCATTTACATGCAAAATATGGTGCATGCATGCAATACTATGACTGCTAGCATGAGAAATATTGATAACCATTCCTCATGTACATCCTTCACCATATATAGGTGCACACCTACCCATGATTTATATTGGATGCATGGATTGGATCTCATCCAAGCTACAATGGCTCAAATCTATCTAGCACATACTTCCTCAATATCGATATATGAAATATATTGTGTTCTCTAGATGGTACTCATGATTGTACTGGTTGATACAACATTTCTCTTATCCTACCTAAAATTTTAATTTGACCTATATATCTAAGCTTTAGTTTGTCTTGAATTCCAAATATTATCATATAATAAAAATAATACATCTTTAAACTCAAAAAGCGCACAATGAGACTCTTAAATTTTCGTCCATCCAAATCCAACCTCCAAAATATGCTATGAACCATTCACTTAATCATGTTATTCATATTTTGTTTTGCAATAAGAAAGGAACAAAATTTCTTAAGAAAGGAAACTTCAAAATACCAAATCTCATTCAACTCTCTTTCCTTTTTAAAAACCTATCTTGTTTTAACAAATTGCAATTATAAGTTTCAACTCAAACCACATCTTTCCATGTTTCCTGTACCGACAAATCCCAATTCTTTTGGCAGCTTAACTGATAATTATAATTTTTTTCTCTTCCTCTTTAGACTAACTATTTAAATTCATGTGCTAATATCTATTTTTTATTTTAAAATCCGGTTTAAAAAATATTTGACTCAAACACAACATGGACCAAAAATTTGGCACAACCAGGGTTAGATTTTCGGGTCAGCCCAGTTCCTCCCTCCGGACGCAACCCATGGACCATGGCTCGTACTATATCGATATTAAAATGAAGTCCAGGGGTAAATTTGTACTGAAGAGCAAGACTAGGGTTTTCGTTGCGCTATAAAACCATCATCTCGCCAGGGCCCAATTTGCGCCTTAGGGTTTTCGGGAGGGGAGACGAATTGGAAAGCCGACCACCTACGCCGCCGAAACCCTCAAAGATGGTTATTCATCTTCTCCTATCTGTTTTTTCTAGTCAAGATCTCAAATTTTTAGCTTTTCTTTTTCCAATTTTGGTGGGGTTTCGATGTAATTTTCCATGGATTTATCGGTGAATCTTAACTGTTAGAGGTTTTCTGATGTGATGCTAAATGTCTTCTCGCATTCTGCGTTGATTTGATTAGGATTACATGTTTAGTTTGCTAGCGGAACTTTTTCATCATTTCAGCAAATCCCGTAGGTTCCGAATCTTCGGTGCATTTATTTAGTTTAATCATTTTTTTCCGTTCAATTTTTCTTTCTTTGAGGTAGATTATTTTTATTTCTTTCTTTTTGATCCCGAGCTTTGTAGATGCATATTGCTTGATTAACCTTGGAATTTATCATCCGATACGTAATATTTTTATTGGGTTGATTGGGTAGTGTTGTATTTCTGGGGATGATGTTCTGATTTGGCTCTTTCGCTTTAATTTCTTCCGGGAAAATGGATGTTGTTTTCAGTATAAAAGCTTGATCCCTTTTTTCAAGCCTTCTTGCGTGGGCAGAAGATAATCGATGTAATTACTCAGTTGCATGAGCTTAAACCGTGTTATTTATGAGTAACCCGTCTTAAAAGGTGATGCCATGTTGAGAGATTGACATAAAATGTCTTCAAACTTTAGTAGATCATGCCTTGATTTAGACTGCTGACTGCATATGAACGGGAGAATGCTTGCTGGTGAGGATTAAACTTTAACATATAAGCTGAGTGCAAATGCAGGAATTCTTCGTTTGATTCTGGTAGCCGAATTTACTTAAGCTGAATTTTCATGCCAATTACAGGGTCAAAATCCATTCTTAGTTGCCCAATCCTCTTGGCAATATTTGAATATTTATATGCATGGTTTTGCTATTATCATTATCCCGAACTCTCGTGGTTTCTGTCCCAACTTACGGTGCTGTTTTTAGTGAGAGACATAATCATCTGGCACCCGGCTCTTGAGCAATTAAATTGTATGATGCAATTATTTGACATTCATGGAGGTACACCAATGGAGCCAAGGAAAAGGCTCAGGCACAAAATATGTATTTGTAACATTTGCAGTTGCTACTGCTTCCAAGCATGCTTATAGTGCATGATCATTTGTCACCATGCATGTCTGACTGCAAGCTGGCCGTCAGTCATGCAGATGAATCTTTCATGAGTCCAGCCATATTTGGTGAATGTGGCGCATGTAACCGAGGATAGAAGCACGATGATGCTACTATATTTGCAACTTTTGGTTTCAATGGATCCGACAATATTTATATTTATACGGATCAACGTCTGCTGCAGCCTGGTGCTTCAACACTAGTGGGTGATCAACCTCTGCTGCAGTCTAGCGCATCAACTCCAGTGGCTTCTTATGGCCTAAAGATAAATGAAAAATCTGGTTTATTTCGTTGTGTATTTGCTGTTGAGGATGCTTGCATGATTTATATAAGCCAAATTTGTCGTTTTGAAATTCCATATCTGGAAGCCACTGTTTGATAATAGAGATGAACCACAACCATCTTGAAGGCTTACATTTGGTTTTTGAATACACGAATCACTTCTTTACATCTTTAAAAAGTATATGGTGTTTGAATTTATTATGAACCTGTTTATGTAGCTTTATTCAAGTTTCAAACTGAAAGTTCAGTCTTACGATATTTCTCGTCAAATGCGGATTCGGTTTCTTGGGAGTTGCTGTAAGCGAATAACCATATCTGTTTTGCTGTCTACAGCCAAAGCAAATTCACGAGATTAAGGATTTCCTTCTCACAGCGAGAAGGAAAGATGCACGCTCTGTTAAAATCAAGAGGAGCAAGAATGTTGTCAAGTTCAAAGTTCGATGCTCAAAGTACCTCTATACACTGTGTGTGCTTGACTCTGAGAAAGCAGACAAGTTGAAGCAATCTCTTCCTCCAGGTCGGTGGTGTCTCTAACTGTTTTCAATTTTTGTTTCTCATAAGATTTTGGAAGTGCTATTCAGATATATATATGTACTCGTGTTCCTGAGTTGCCTGTTATTCTAAGAAGACAAGCGTCCATACATTTGGAGCATTACTAAAATATGTTGGCAGATTTGATGACTAATGATGCATGGACAGAGTTGCATCTTAGTGTCTTTTCAATTTTTTTTTTTTGTTGTTGTTGTAAAAGTTTTATGAAGAACATCATGTTTTATGTATTACTAATGAGAGCCGACAGCTGTTAGCCCAGCTGGTTGTCATTTCTCTATAAGAGAGGTCTCATTTTTGCTATCTGGTGGTGGAAAATAATCATCATATTGCTCAAAAAAGTATTCTACACGTGATATTTTGCTACATTACTAATTAACCGAGACCTGTTATGCGTTCTTAAAATTGCCTGAGCAATTTTAGAGATAATCTCTTATAAATACAGAGATAATCCGTATCTTTAGTGGAACCATTTATCAATTTTTATTTTTAATGGTTACAAGAAGTTGTAAACAGGGATCCTTACCACAGAATCTCAAGATTGTGATACGATATACTTTGGAAAAGTAACATGGTAATGGTATATACATGCTATTAGATATTGTTATTTTCTTGTTCCTTGAAGTTATTCATAATTTGGTTCTGCTTAAAAATTATTAACATGGGAAATTTTGTTGGAATGAATTTTATTTTTTTCAACAATAACCTGGGTTCTATTATAATTTAGAGCAGTGATTGGATTTGCTTTTAATGTTGTAGGTTTGAATGTCCAAGAAGTTTGAAGATGATGCTGGGGACGCTTTAAGAAGTAGCTCAAAACATTGCTCCGTTTTCATTTTCTTTTTAACTAAGAAACTTCTGGTCTTCTTTAGCATCGACCTGAATATGTGTTCTGAATTTTGGAGATGATTCTCAGTAGTTTTTCATTTTCTTACCATCGAGTCGTCTGGAAGATTTTGGTTTGCTATTTGGAGCTGGTTTGTATTGGATATTCCCTATCAGGTTCCTTTCTGTTTTTCACTTGATTATAAGCTCCCAGAAAGAGCTGATCTGGTGGATTTCTAGCTCTCCAAGTAGGGTTTAAGTGACTGGAGTATGATGCGTACAACTCCATAATTTGATTGTTGGTAGTCCTGTTTTAGGTCCAGCACATCTTGAGTGAGGGAAACAAGCGACAAACACACCTTATGAGCTTTCCATCGAACTTATGAAGATTGCAGATGTTGTGACAAACTTTTTGGAAATTTGACCCCCACCATAAGTTTTGGTATGATCCTAAGAATCATATGGTCGAATCTGGATGATGGCAAAAGGTGCTTGTGAAAACTGAGTCATGGCTTTAACCAGGCTATCAATTTTTCTTTCGGCCATCACGTATTTTCTGTTGGTTGGGGGATTTTATTGAGGTTGTAGTTTTCTGAGCACGAGGATCAAACTTCTGTTCCTAGGCATTTATGCATTGATCCAAAATGCTTCTGTTCTTTTTCATCTTATTGATATGGAAAAAAAATGATGCTAAGAATGGGGCGCTTGAAGGAGTCGGACTAGATTTTCTGTTGGATTTGTGGATTAGACGGTGTATTTGGACGTGGCTAATATATTTCCTGTTGGAGTGGTGGGTTAGGCAGTCTATTTGGAAGTGACCCGTATTATACATTGCCTATTGGAGCTGGGGATTAGGCAGTTTATTTGGACATGACCCGTATATGTTCTGTTGGATATTGGACGTGGGCACATGGCCTGTATCAATTCGACATCCTTCTAGTCTGCTGCTGATGCTTGCTATCGATACCAATTATCTTGGACCATGACATAAAGTGAACTCTTTAAATGTACATGACTGGTTCCCAAGAGCGTTGCTCCGCTCAAAATTGTGCATGTAAATGATTTATCATTGAAAAATGCTCCTACGCCACGTTCGTTTGTACGGGAGAGGAGTATCTAGTGGTGCTCTCTACCATTTGATTTCTTTATAGGTCCCCATGTATTTTATCCCCACTATCGTTCTTTATTACTGTTTCTCGCCTGCTGGGAGACTTTCCTGAAAATTTTTGTTGTCATAATTTATTTAGATTATCAATAATTTAATATAAATTCATAATATTACTGTATTTAATATATTTTTTAAATGATAATCTGAATTATCTTTCAAAAAATAATCTAGATTATCTTGCAGTAACCAGATTATTACCTATTTGATAATTTTATAATATTTTTTAAATAAAATTATCTTCAAAAAATAATATAATATATATAATATAATATAATAATATCATAATATATAATATATAATATCATAATAAAATAATAATATAATATAAGTATTATAATATATATCCTAAAAAATAAATATAATATAATATTATATTATATTATATTATATATTATATATTATAATATATAATATATTTTTATTCTTTTATTTTGAAAAATTAAAAATTATGTATGTGATGTAAACTTTAATAAACTTGATTTAAGGATATTTTAAAAATTTAATATTATATTATTAATAATCTGATTATCATATTAAATATGTCAATTAAGATTTACAGTAATTTTATTGTAATATTATTTACATATATTAAATATAGTAATCAACATCAATCTATTAAGATTATAGATAATATGAGATAATTTAAATTAAGATTGTCACCAAATACGTTTGGTTAGGTCATATCCCATAATCTAATAATTTTTAAAATTTATTTATTTAAAAAAATAATTATAAGATAAAATAAATTTTATCTTGATTGGTTGATGCAAAATTTATTCTGAAAAATATAATAAAAGAAATGACTATATTTGATTAGAGGTAATTTTATGCGCAAATATGGTCAAATACTTAACATTTTTAAATAAATAATTTAAGTAATATCATTTTTTTTCTCAATCCATTTATGGGTCATTGATTGCCTATTTACATAAATATTGATAATATTAGCTATTTTAAATATTAAAATATATTTATATGAGTTTGTAGATATTTTTAAATAAATTATATATATAAAATAGAAAATATTTTTTTATAAATAATTTTAATATATTTTTTGGCATATAAATAAATTTATTAATAATTAATAAATCTTATATTTGATTTATATAGGATGAAATTTGGTAGCCAATTGTTGGCTTTGTTATTTTGTAAAGATCAAGAAATGGAACAAAATTATTTAATAATATTTTTTTTGCTTTTGATTTTACAGTGACACTCAATTTCTATACAAAGTTTCTCATTGCATAGAAGTTTTTTTCTTAAAAAATAAATAATATTTTTTTAATTTATTCTTTAGATTAGATTTATGTTTATTTCTATTGACTTTAGACTATCAAAGAGATTTATGCTGGAGAGCTGGTTCAACATGGATTATAGGCCAGTCTGCAAAAAAAGTTTAAGAATCGATGGAGTATCCTTCAGTTTAGGATTCTCCGATGTTTAAGTTAGCTGAAGCCTTGTCAATAGATAGTATAAATGAAAGATTGAAAGGCAAAATGAAAGGATTTGAGTGAAGAGTAGTTTGATCTTTCTTCAGTGGAGAAGTTGAAAGTAGATTTTAGTAAAGTTTTGGCTCTACGAATCCTGTACTTACCTTCTGGAGAAGTATTATGCTTCTTTATTTATAGAAGAGTTTGCTTAGGCTTTAAGAAAAACTTATTAGGCCGTTAGTTTGTTATGACCAACTAGATTATAGCTATTGGTCGTTAGCCTTGGTGGCAATTAGCTATAGTATAGCTGAATGAGAGCCGCAATTTGGTTGAAGCATGGTTGGCGCTTAGTTGGCTGTTGGAACATGTCGAGGATGGTAAATCATCGAGTTGGATTATATGATGAGGTCAGTGATTTATCGATCTTGTAGGAATAAGCTGGCCGCAGAAACTGATGGATTTTGAGCGAATTATTGTTGCTGGAGGTCAGTATAAATTTGATCTCTCTTGAAACTCAACAAATGCTGTCCCTCAAGGTGGCAAATTATTGATCTGATTCAATACAATCTTATTAAGGTCGATCAATTACTGATCTTAATTCATGTTTGCTATGAGTATTGAGGACGGTGATTCACAGATCTGGACTTTATAGTGATCAATGTTTTGCTGATCTAGACTTGGTCATAATCTGACGATTTGATTAAAAAATCAACTTCAGCTCTAGATCGATATTTTACCTATGTGAGATCAATACTCATCATTTTTAGCATCTATCATAATGTCGCGTGTCAAACGAGGATTGACGGCACCAATAATTTTTTTCATCATATGTGATGCAATATAATACTAGGTTGAAAAGCGAAACATCATGGTACAAAAATATTTTTATTAAAAAAATTATATTATCAAATTATCTTGATAATTTAGTATAAAAAAAATATATATATATATATTTTTTGATGATATTTATTTTATTATTTTTAAAAAATAAATATAAGAGTCATCATTTATTTAGTTTTTGGAGAGTGAATATGATAATCTGTATGATATTTTTTTTTTATCCCAACAAAAGTACTCTGGCACTCGTGTCTCCTTCTCGTTGGCGTTTACCTGTCGCTGGGATTCGCTTGCTTAAGATCCTTCACAAAGATACGACGGTAGCTTCGCTATGATGGTCGGTGCGGCTCAGCCGTTTCGGCACCTTACAGTGCGGAGTAGTTTATTTCTTCGATGGATCGACGTCCACCACGAGGCACCAAGTAGGAGCGTTTTTTTTTTTTTTTTAAAAAAAGAAAAATATTAATATTCTTTTACTTTGCATAAACAAATGCTGGGCACCAAATTCTTGGTGTTGTTGAGGCTGTTTGTTTTTATTTTTTGTTCTTTCCTCTATAAACAATGCCTGTAGCCTGTGGCATCTATATGGCAACAAAAAGTTGGGGATGGATTGTTTTTCCCTCGTAAACGGCAAAAGATGGCCGCAGAACTATTTCAAGGGCCCTGTGCTGGTTGCATGGCACATACCGGTCATACATGGCTCACCATGTGCCAAGCCCTTAGGCTTTCTATCCTTTTTTTTTTTTTTGGTAAGGCCTTAGTCTTTATAGTTGTTTTCATCAATATAGGCTATAGAGAGAGAGAGAGAGAGAGAGAGAGAGAGAGAGAGAGAGAGAGGATATTCCACATTGCCCTACAAAGATGCAGATAACATTTGGGACATTGATGAGATATCAATGCAGAGATAGAAGTATTTTCTTTAAATTTATCAAGCGTTTGATGATATCTTGTTATAGCTTTGCCTCGGTATATTGCTACTTCTCTATACATTTCCCATCCGTTTCTCAATTAGGCAAGGTTTTTATTGTACGATATTACTAGGCTTGTACAATAATAGGATCTAAATAATAATAATTTGATAAGATAATAATATGACAATCAGCACGCAAAAAAATTTACAAAGATGGGAGGTAATTTGCATATAAGTGGTTCTGAAATTTATGCATGGTGCTAAGGGACGCCAATCTCTCACAAATAGCAATTAGTAAGTAGAATTAGCTCTTAACAATTGTCTTTTGGGTGAAGGGGTTGCTTCCTTCAATCTGCAGACTCCCCCTACAAGCAGCAATTTGGGGTTGGTAATCTTGGTATTTTAGAGTTAGCTCGTGAGAGTTGGTGACAGTTTAGTTTAGCATATGATGAGTTTAAAATCGTTATCTAGCAAGTGCATTTTTTAAGTCACCTCTATCCCATAGGATATACAATATCTATAATTCTTTGAATTTATTTATAATTAGAAAATTACATGCATTAGAAATGAAGACAGCCAACTCATTTTGTACTACCAACTTGCCTTCCACAATAAAGACAAGCATGGTCTTGCTTACAAATGTAGCAACATACTTTCCCACAACAATGCCAACAAATCCATGCACAAACTTCTAGACTCTTTAGATAATTCAGCCAAAGGTAAAAATCTAAACCACCATCTTATGTTGGTTGATCAAAATTAAATTATAGCCATGGCTGGCCAACAAATGATGCGAAACAATTAAGTAAAGACAGCCTAAACTTAATGGCTTATTTAATTCGCAAGAAGATGAGAGAAAAAAAAATATGATTAATTAAAAAATTTTAAAAAAAAGTAACTTATGTTTGATCAGAATTGTAGAAAAAATCTAATTTCCATCGATTGAAAATTAAATTAATTTTTTTTCAAAATTATTCTAAAACTTTTAGATGGGATGTATTAATATTTTTTTATTAAATGCATAATAAGTATTTTATATAATTTTTTTAAAAAATTAGGATATGCCATGCAGTCGACTATGTAAAAATCATCTTTTCAGACTTTATACACTCAGTGTTAGCTTTTTAGAAAAAAAAACATTTCAATGATAAAAAATTCTTGTCTTGAACCAAATGAGTCATTTATCCTACATTAAACCCAAGATAAATTGAAACACTCTATTTTTGGCTATGCGGTAGATCTAAATCTAGTGAGACATACAGCCCATGTAATGTTAATTTTAAACTATTGGATTGTTTGATGGACAACACTGGTGGGCTACCTACAGTACATGTTACACTATTGTTAATAGCTCGGATGAGACCCACCAACATGGACGGATGATAAGTTTGCCGGTTGGGACCAGAAGCCAGGTTCAGATAAGGACCACCGCATCCACGTTCCGACTTGCTCGCCGGATATCATTATTATTATTATTTTTGATACAACATAGCACTCATACATTATGAATACAAATAAAATTAAAAAAATTAAAAAAAAAAAATCTCTAAATGTCTAGAGCATCTCGATAATCTCTGTCCAAATAACATTAATAGTGTGCTTCGCCATAGTGCTCCACCATAAAAGAGGAGCATCCCATAATAAATAATAAGTATCCCTAAGTAAAGGATGAGTCATTCCGATCCTGTGCTCCTTTCATAGCCAGTTAATCACCGTCATTGAGTCTCCCTCAATCATCCATCTGTTTGCCTATTGCACCCTCGCAAAGGATATATCAGTCCAAGCTGCTCGCAACTCGACTGTGAGAACCGTGCTATCTCTAAGATGATATCCACCAACAGCGATCAGTCTAGAGTCAGAGCCTCGGATAATAAAAGTAGCATCGCCTCTGGAGCCTCTAATACTATCATCAAAATTGATCTTAAGAAAACTCGAAAGTGGAGGCTCCCAAGTAATAAAGACCATACGAGTCGCTGTCTGAGCAGCAGGAAAGTCTCAGTTGTCCCAAGTAATCGAGGTCGAGTCAGGTGATTCTGCTATTATAATCTCACGAGCCCGTACTAGAGCTCTTTCAAGGATGAATCTCACCGACTGCCAAGTCATCTCAAAAGTACCCCTATTTCTGATAAGTCAAATATGATAGGCAATATACACCGCACTAATCTTCAAATTTTTGAGAGAGTCGGTCTGCAAGCTCTATCTAAGACCATCAAGAAAATACTGGGTTGGCTCCATTGAGGTATCCATCGTGTGAGATAGCTCAATCAAATTTCAAATATATCGAATCTTGAGACATAGAAAAAGCACTCGATCCAATGACTCAGCACAATCACTCGAGCAAAGCAAAAAATATTCATATTTCTAGCATGTAAGATTATCTTGATCAAAAATCGATGCCAAACCATCTTTTAGAAAAAAATTAAATTCTCAAATTTAAATGGCATCCATCTTCTTAGACGTTTTTTCTCGAAATATATTGTATAGATCTTTTGTAACAGCTCTCGAAGTATAGGCCTAACTTCAAACTCAGCCAAAGATAGGAATTACGCTGACTCCCGTGAGGATCCCGTCACCCGCCATCTAACGTACATGACCTCGTTGCTCTCCGTTACGGTAACCTTCGCCGGAATCTACGGAAGCTTCGGGGACCCATGCCGACATCCCATGCCCCCCGTCCACGTGCTCACTATGACCCCCTCCCACCATTCTCCATTCAAACCAAGTCAGATAATAATGATAATAATTTAAACTATACCATCAGGTAAATCTCGCTAACAAACAAACCCCAATTTATTCTCATCGGTGCAAGACCAGCAAAAAAACCCCAGAAGGCGACACTGCGCCACTGCAACGCCGCACTTGTCCTGGTAACCGTCGTATTCTTTTTTTATTTTTATTTTTAGGAGTAATGCTTTGGGGCCCAACCTTGGTACCAAGAAAAGAAGTTCTGCGTCAACCAATATACTTGTGAAACGTGGCAGTGGAACTCACTGGCTATTGGTCGCACCCGAGGCATTATTTTTATTTTTTTATTTTTGTCCCTCGAGCTGGCTTCCCTTAAAAAAAAAAAATAGGGAGGGAGAGGGAGGGGAGAGTTTTGCTGTGTCAGAAATCGTTTGCGTGTCCCAGGTCTGGGCTTGCAGCTGCGTTCATCAAATCGCTGCTCTGCTAAAGAGAGAGAGGTCGTCTGCTCTGGGCTCCGGTACTCTTCTTTAAATAAAGTCACCTCTTCTTGCTTCTATGGATTCAGGGACGTGATCTTGGTCACAGCCTCACAGGATAGATAGCAGAGAGAGAGAGAGGGGGGGGGGTAGTTATCCCCGTCTCGGTCGTATCACGGGGATAAGAGTTTGGTATTTATTCCCGCCTCTATTCTCGGCTTGTTGTCCCGTCGAATAGGGGATCCGGCTGCGGTTCTTTTTCCGTCGCTGTCCTCTCTGGTGAGCTGATTTATGACGGGGAAAGCGAAAGATCGAGCGCGTTTTGGTTCGGGTCTTGGGAAAGGAGGCTCCTTTTTGTTTCGTCCCGGTTCCGGGGACTGGAGATTGGGAGTTTTCGTCCGGAGAGAGGACAAAGGTTGGTGGTTTTAATGATTTTTTTGTGGGCTTTTTCTTGTTTTCGGATCTGTAAAGGGATTAAAAAGAGAGTTTTTTCTTTTATCTTTTGGTCTTGATGTCTTCGATGTGGATTTGATGAAGAGTGTGTTAATCTCGTCTCTGTGATTCTTTAGTTTGAAAGGGTAATTTTTTTCCCCTCATCTGTCTGCTTGGGTTCGGCGAACACCGTGATGTTTGTTCGCAAGATGGGATTTCTGCATCTAGCATTCGAGGAAAACGTGCTCTTCCGTTAAAAACCGAAACTTTGCTTGGTCTCCGTGGGTGTGATACGGTACGTCAGATCGAAAATGCTGTCAAAGCATTTCCAAGTAAATACTTTCCTTCTGGGCTACTAGAGCCAAATCTCTTCTTCTCATACCGGTGATTCTGATATGTCCTGAAAAATACCACCTTTATCCATGGACGGGAAGTCCATTTTATTTACCTTCAGTAGCCCAGGTGGTCCCTGGTCGAAATCTCTCTCTCTCTCTCTCTCTCTCTCTCTCTCTCTCGCTCTCTCTTTCCCGAATTTTGTTTTTCATCTATCTCTTCGATGGCTTTCCTTGTCTTCTCTTTGTTGATCTTTAAAAATCTTCACATGGTCTTTAATGGGAACTGTGTCTCTCTTTATATTCTTTAAATAGAAGTGGTACCATTCACAGTCTCAATCTGATCTACTTTGACTGAGTTTGCTTTCAAGGCAATTCTCTATTTCTTCGTTTTTAAGTGAGGAATGAGCCTATTCTTTACATTATAACTGCCAACCTCTCAACTCGAAAGCCAAATTTTTCTCTCGTATGGACTCCCAGAACAGGTATCTTCTTCTTCTACTCCTAGAAGAAGCATCTTTCTCTGGAATTCCTTTTATTCATTTAGAAACCAGAAGCATATTCATTCTGTTCTAATTTCTCGGAAAATTATTAGCTTTATAGCTGGTTTATTGCATGGTAAAGTTCTTCTTTTGAAGTATGCCATATATTTTATTTGCAGTAGTTCTCAAATGAGCTGCATTAATTTAATTTCTGATAGATTCAAGGGTCTCTGTGTTCTATCTATTTTTTCAGAGTATTTTTGATGATTGGATATTTTCTATTATTCTTGAAGTGTGAAGTCTCTATGTAGCAATCGAATCATACCTAAAGGCTCTGAATTATCAATTATAGATTTTGCTGATTATCAAGGTTCTATTTCTTTTTCTGACAGATAATGTATTCCAAATTCTTTACATCCTTTGCTGGATTTGGTTGTCCCTCAATAGTTGAAATCCATGTAGGCACCCATGCGTTTACTGTATTCTCTTGTTGTTTTCTGTTCTATAATAGATTTGATCTATTCTAAGTCAACATCTATTCTATTCCACCTTTGTTTGCTTTCTCAAACCAATTCTCTTTCCTTATATTTTAAGTCATGAATGTCTTACGTAGTTTTATGTCCTAAATTATTAAATGAAAACCCAAGGAGTTCGCAATGTAAATTTCTTTTATACGAACTCCTTTGAAAGTTTCATTTCTGCAGAATATGTATTCTGTTTATTAAAAGCCATTATCTTTTCTCTATTGTGTTTTCCAAGCTTCCTTCTAGTCAGCTGCATGGAATTATCTGATCCAAAAACCAACCATCACGTTTGTTTTTCGAAAGGGTTTTGCTGTTGTTGCGTTTATTTCAATTTTTATATATCCTGGGAACTCACTATTTCTCAATGCAGCCAATTATTTTCAAACATTAGATTCCTATTTATTTTCTTACAGCATCTGAAGTCGAACAAATGGTTTTATACAATGATTTTTTTGAAACTCTTAATGGATCTGGAATCCGCATTCCCAAAGCTCCAAATAATTGTTTCGCTTGTCTGGATATCTCTGTTAAGTGGCTTGGCATTAATAATTATAATAGATAATGTGATTCAGATTGTTCATTGCCTTTGGGATATAGATTTTACCACAATTCTTTAAATTACCTTCAGATCTTAATTGGTGAGTCTTGATATCATTAAATGATAGATTATTATGACCTGCAAGTCCATTGAATTCCTTATAAATGCAGTGCATTCTGATATCTGTTTGATTTCTTCTATTCATGTTTGCAGAGTAATGCACTTGAAAGACAGCACCAAATGGCTTCACTGGTCCCCGGAGTCCTCCTCAAGCTCCTTCAGCACATGAATACAGACGTCAAGGTGGCTGGTGAGCACCGCTCGTCTCTCCTTCAAGTTGTCAGCATTGTTCCTGCCCTTGCTGGCAGTGACCTCTTCTCAAACCGAGGCTTCTACCTTAAGGTCTCTGATTCTTCCCATGCTACCTATGTATCCCTGCCTGATGAGCATGATGACCTCATCTTAAGTGATAAGATCCAATTGGGACAGTTTATCTACGTCGACCGCCTTGAAGCAGCCTTGCCTGTACCTATCCTTAAGGGTGTAAGGCCAGTCCCCGGTCGCCATCCCTGTGTTGGGAATCCTGAGGATATTGTGGCCACTAGTTCCCTAGGTTTCCTTAATGCTGAAAAACCTCGACTGTCTAATGGCTCGAAGAATGATGCTAACCTGTCTTCAGAAAAAGAGAAGAACAGGATGGGGAAACAGAATGGAGCTATTAGAACTGAGGATGTTGAAAAGAAAAAGGCATTACTGGGTAAGTCAAGCTCTGTGCTCTTGAAGCAAGCAGTGAACGGCAAAGTGGAGAAAAAGGATGCTATTGGTATGAGATCTAGATCGATGAACATGAGGTCAATACCTTCATCTCCAATGAGTGTTTATTCATTGCCTGCGTCGTTTGAGAAGTTTTCCAATGATCTTAAGCAGCAAGCAAAAATCAAAGGGCTAGAAAAGCCAGCGTCTTCAAGATCGAGTTTGTCGGAGAGGGGAACTTCTGCTTTGAAGGTGACAACAGCTAGCAGGAAGCTAGCTGCTGGAAATTCAACAGGGAATTCGGTGCCACACATTGAATCAAGTCCCAGGGCTTTGAGGAGGAGCTGGGAAGGAAGTATGGAGACAAAAGGGAGGGACCGTTGTAGCTCGAAGGCAGGCAAACTCAAGACGAAAACTAAGGCTCAAAGCACTTCTGTGAGTTTATTGAGACCCTGCCACTCTGGATACATTCTCTTGCATACAAATTTTGAATTTTCTCTCTCTGCCTCGTTAAAGATTGGATAAAGATAGGAACCTTTTTTTCTTTTTGTGCATGAGTTCTTTTGTGTCTTCGAATAATTAATATAATGAAGTAATTTCTAGATGAATGGTCGACGGTAATGGTATCTTAATGGTGAAACAGTAATTTATTGGATTTTTATCCTTTCTTTATGTGTCTTTCTATGGATGATTCAGGAAATTTCTGTTGAATTTTGAGGCAATCATTTGAGATATGCTTCCATCTAACATTTTGTTTAAGACACTATCTGCTTTCTACTGAAATACCAAAACATTCCCCACTCCCTTCTTCTTCTTTTTTCTTGTGTGCGTACTGGTGGTATGTTACATGCCTACATATTAATGTGTCATTTAATCAGCAAATTGTACAAAGAAAAAATGATTTCCTCTTTCACATGTTCGACTATATCATGCGAGATTTATGGGTTTAAACTAAGTAATAAAGCCTGGCCCTGTAGATGGTAATTGATGGAGTTTGGTAGTTATTCTCATTGGTTCATTTTCATTATGCTAAAATTATTATTATGCATCATCTTTTGTACCTCTTTCATTATTAATAAATAAAGATAAAATAGGGAAATTTCAGTTGCCTTCATGGTGACCTAACAACCAATAGGACTGGAACTACACGTTTGTATTTATTTATTTATTTAAACTTGCAGGTTTCTCGGAAAAAATTGCCATCAAATGATAATTCTTTAGCTAAGGAGGACAATAAAGTTCAAACTCCTGTAAAGAAGGGCACCGCAAATGCAGCTTCAGATGATTTGGATACGTCGAATAAACGACGGTCTTGTATCATAAAGAAGACACCAGAAGCCCCTAACTTTCTTAATCTCGCCAACCTGGTCAAGTTTGTTCCAAATAGCAAAAGATGGACGGATGGTAGTGTTTCTTGGGCATCGCTTCCATCACCCCTCGCAAAACTTGGAAAGGTATGCTACGTAATATCATGTAACATGAAAATTTTAGACTTCTAGAGTAGATGGATCGAAATTGTTGCCCATCACATTTTTTCTGATTCATGGTTGTTATGTATCTGTTTATTTTAGCTTATAACTATCATCATAGCTCATACATGACAGCTGTCTATTTATGCGTTCTCATTAGTTTTTGTTGTTCGATATTACCACCTTATCGTAAACCAGCCAAGATGCTGTATGGCCTTATAGTAGACCACTTAATCTTTACCAGGCTTTTGCATGCTGAGACCTTGCTTCACTGGTTTATTAATTCATTTATTCTGAAGTTACATGTTTTATTCTAGGAGGTTTTGAAGTATAGGGATGCTGCACAACTAGCTGCCGTTGAAGCCCTGCAAGTAGCCTCTGCTGCAGGGAGCTTGATTCGATGCTTAAGGTAATCACCTTTATATAGTAATTTGCAGCACTAATCCACTTCCACTCACACTCTTAATTCTTGGCTGTTAAAAAAAGGGATACATCCATAGGTGATCTCAGGGCATTACACGTCCGGTTAGTTCTCATTATGGTTATGCTTTTAATTCCTATTTGGGTACGTTTGTTCTCCTATACACCAATTCATTTGATGAACTTCTTCCTGTTCTACTAAGAAAGATTGGTCATGAAGTTTTCTATCATTCGGTGCCATCTTGAAGCAATCTGTTCCATCCTTGAGAAGTCTAATCAGACATAACAATCTTTCACTCAACCGTGGATCATCTACCCAATAATTTGTTTGTTAGGCATATTCAGACAATGCTATTTAATCTAATGAATGAATTGCCCTGCCAGTATAAAATTTGGGTGTTGACGTTCTCAGTATTTCATGCTTTGCCATGTAATTTGAGATATTGAAGCAATTATTTCTCTGAGACATTCTTGCCAGAGGTTTTGGAAGTAGCCCAGAAATGACTTGTGTCCCGTTTTACTGTGTTAATTTGGTTATTAGAACAGATTGTTAGGTGCATATCGACTCTATTGGTAATCTATTGAAACAATACGTTGCATGGATGTGCTGATTTCATTATCACATAAAAAGTATTGATTTTTTGATAAATCAATTGATTATTTAAATTCTTAGATATCATTGACATTATTAAGACAATGATGGTAGAATTTTCTTGACTTCCTTCTGTGCTTCTGGTGCTGGTGGGTGTTGTTTGCATCTCGAACATCCTGAGATGGCATGCAAAGAAACATGTAATGTATTCTCAAACTCGTGATTTTGTTGCAGTATTTATAAATCTTCATTTAAATGGACCCGCCCGGCATGGGTAGCGCAGGCAGTTCATTAGACAAAATGGGGTAGTGGATCTCCAGCAAGAGACTATAAAATTCGAAAAATCAAGGGAGGTTTCAGGTCCTTTCTTTCTTTTTGAGTCCTATTTACAATTCCAGAACGGCATAACCTAGAAAGGACTCTTTTTCCTTGGATGGCCCCCACGGAATTCGTGGGTCGGACCAGAGCAACCATCAACGGCATTGGATTATATCTATATTTATAAGTACCCAGGACTATCTTTTGAGTGGGCTTGCTCGAATTCCGTGGTGGGGAGGGAAAAAAAAAAAAAAAAAAAAACCCTCAGCCTACCTTATTCAATGCATTTGATGGTTGTACGGACCTAATCCATAAATCTTACGGGATTTTGGCCCTAATCATCTAAACCCACCTCTAGTGAGCTTTCTTCCTTGGTTGTACATGTATTTTATTTTTCAGTCATACCTCGTTTGCTACTGTTGGTGCAGAAATTGATCATCGTCGGAATTAGCTGGAGTGGAGGTTGATGAGGTCGTCGTCGGAGACCTGCAAAATAAAGTTTTGTTCAGAGTCGGTGGGGGATGGCTTCGGCAGGATTTTTCGACGATCAAGTCAGCTCTGACCAACAGGAATGGAGTGCTCGGGGATGAGTTCCACAGAGCTTAAAGAAGGAGAGGAGAGCTTAAAGCTTAGAGCTTAGAGATTAGAGTTAGCATATCTGGAGGATCCTTTTTATAGGAGGAGCCTGATTGATGGTGATTGATGGTGACTGATGGTGATGGCCATACCACTTGGTGGTGGGCCGCTTGAAGCTGCATGGAGTTTCGTATGGAGAGGATGGTATCGTCAGGTCGACCATATCGTCCAATGGTGGTGGGCTGCTCGAGGTTTGGCGAAGTCAGTCATGGAGGAGTGCGTCTGTAGCGTCGTCTGTGGCAGATTGATGGTGACCGTTCGTCCAGATTTAATAGCCATAGCTGTGAGAAAGCAGGCATTGATCGGCGGACTTCGGTACGTATCAATTCCAAGGGAGTTCGGACTCCTAAAGGAGTTCGACCGAGGAGAAGCTCGGAAGGAGTTCAGTCGGAGGAACGTGGAGGGAGTTCAGCTCTGCAGGCGTCTGGTTGGAGGAGTGCGGCTAAGGTTCGATCGTTGGGGAGTTCAGAAGGAGCTCGATCGCTGAAGAATTCGGTCGACCGAAGGGGATGCCTGGGAGGAGTCCGGCTTTCGAAGAAGTCCGATCGAAGGAGAAGCATGGAGGGAGTTCGGCTTCCGCGGGCGTCTGGCTGGAAGAGCGTGGGAAGAGTTCGGCTCTCGCGGGAGTCCGACTGAAGCGGTCGCTGAAGAGTTCGTCCGGATGAAGGAGTTCGGCTAAGGCCTGGGCAATGGGAGTCCGAAGGAGCTCGGCCGGCCGAAGGGGATGTTTGCGAGGGGTCCGGCTCCTGAAAAAGTCCGGCCGACCTAAGGGGAAGCTTGAAGGAAGTTCAGCAAGGATCCGGTCGCTGAAGCTCTTCCACGGCTATCAGTTGCGTTAAGCTGAGCATCGAACTGAACTTCGGCAGGAGCGGGGTTTATCCCCAATAATAGTCCCCCCACTTTCGAGTTCGAAACTCGAAGGAAGGGAGTGCAGAAAAGGCGACTGCCGAAATTCTCTTTTGGGTTCTGTGCTGATTCAGGTTGAAGCTCGGGGGGAGATCTCATCTCCGACCAAAGTTGAACTTGAAGTCCGGTGGAGATCTCATCTTCAGCCGAGGTTGAAGTAGATCTCGCCTCCTGCGGTCGAGGTTGGAGGTTAAGCTCCTCGGGGGCGATATTGTCACCAACGGTCGAGGCTGACTTGGGGAGATCTCTTCTGCAGTCGAGGTCGACTCGGAGGAGTTCTCATTTTCTGTGGCTGAGGTTAATATGGATTCTCGGAAGAGATCTGATCTGCAGCTGGGGTTGACACGGTAGCTCGGGAGAGATCCTATCTCTGGCTGAGGTTATCTCCGATCTCATCTCTGGCTGAGGTTGTCTCGGTCCCTCGGGAGAGATCTCATCCCTGGTCGAGGTTATCTTCGATCTTATCTCTAGCTGAGGTTGTCTCGGTCGCTCGGAAGAGATCTCATCTCTGGCCGAGGTTGTCTTCGATCTTATCTCTGGCGATCGAGATCTCATCTTTGGCCGAGGTTGTCTTCGATCTTATCTCTGGCTGAGGTTGTCTCGGTCGCTCGGGAGATCTCATCTTTGGCCGAGGTTGTCTTCGATCTTATCTCTGACTGAGATTGTCTCGGTCGCTTGGGAGAGATCTCATCTCTGGCCGAGGTTGTCTCCAATCTTATCTCTGGCCGAGGTTGTCTCGGTCGCTCGGGAAAGATCTTATCTCTGGTCGCTCGGGAAAGATCTTATCTCTAGTTGAGGTTGATGGGGATCCTGTCTCTTGTAGACTTCGGAGCTCGGACTTGGACTTTGCTCGCGTCAGGACGAGATTCTCCTCCTATTCCTAACGGGCTGTGGGGGCACATATGGGCCGTTGTCAGGGCCTCTCCCCCATTTCATTCTTTGTGAACGAGGCCTTCGACTTTGCTCGCGTTAGGACGAGGTTCTCCTCCTGTTCCTAACGGGCTGCAGAGGCATATAAGGGTCGTTGTCAGGGCCTCTCCTCTCATCTCGTCCTTTGTGAACGAGGTCTTCGACTTTGCTCGCGTTAGGACGAGGTTCTCCTCCTATTTCTAATGGCTATGGGGGCACATAAGGGCCGTTGTCAGGGCCTCCCCTTCCATCTCGTCTAAGGTGAATGAGGTCTTTGACTTTGCTCGTGTTAGGACGAGGTTCTCCTCCTATTTCTAACGGGCTGCGGGGGCACATAAGGGCCGTTGTCAGGGCCTCTCTCTCCATCTCGTCTAAGGTGAACAAGGTCTTCGACTTTGCTCATGTTAGGATGAGATTCTCCTCCTATTCCTAACGAGTTGTGGGGGCACATATGGGCCGTTGTCAGGGCCTCTCCCCCCATCTCATTTAAGGTGAACGAGGTCTTCGACTTTGCTCACATTAGGATGAGGTTCTCCTCCTATTCCTAATGGGCTATGGGGGCACATATGGGCCATTGTCAGGGCCTCTCCCCCCATCCCGTCCTTTGTGTGGACGAGGTTTTTTGAAGCTCGGAAGAGATCTCATCTCTAGTCGAGGTTGTCACGGTCGCTCGGGAGAGATCTTATCTCTAGCCGAGGTTGACTCAATTGCTCGGAGAGATTTTATCTCTAGCTGAGGTTGTCACGGTCGCTTGGAAGATCTTATCTCTGGTCGAGGTTGACTCGGTCTCTCGGAAGAGATCTTATCTCTGGTCGAGGTTGTCGCGGTCGGTCGCTCGGGAGAGATCTTATCTCTGGTCGAGGTTGTCGCGGTCGCTCAGAAGAGATCTTATCTCTAGTCGAAGTTGACACGGTCGCTCGGGAGAGATCTTATCTCTAGTCGAGGTTGTCCCGGTCGCTCGGAAGAGATCTTATCTCTAGCCGAGGTTGACGATCTTTGACCTGCTCGTGTTAGGATGAGGTTCTCCTCCTGTTTCTAATACGGTAACTATTGACTGCTTCTCTAGCTGAGGTTGACGGTTTTTGACATGCTCATGTTAGGATGAGGTTCTCCTCCTGTTCCTAATATGGTAACTATTGACTGCATCACATAGTTTTTGCATCCGAAAATAATATTATTGAAAGGAAAGAATTTTATCGAAAGAAAGTTACGGACAGCACATCCCCGTTTTAGGGTCGTGGGGGCGTTGTTCCTCCGAGTTTTCTTAGGCAGTAAGTCCCGGGCCAGACGACCTCCTCTATCTCTTGCTGGCCTCCTCAATTTGGAGCATGCTTCTCTTGGCTTTGACGTCGGAAGATGACAAGTTGTCGATGTACCAAGCTCCTCCCAGGGGTGATGTTGATGACGCCGTGAGGTGGCCGCCGAGCTTCTTGTCATTTTTGGTTACGGCAGCGCCCTTGGCCGATCTTCTCTTGCTTTAGGCTGGCGTCGAAGGAATTTACCCAACCACCCCTTTTTGATGAGCTCTTCAATTTCGTTCCAGAGCTGAATGCATTCCTCAGCGTCGTGGTCGTGGTCGTGATGGTAGAGGCAGTACTTGCTTCGATCACGTTTGTTTGGGGGAGATCGTAATCCTTCTGGTCTCGGCAGCTGGTTCTTAACTTCTGTGAGAATTTGAGTTTGAGGAGCGTTGCGGGGACGTAGTTGCGGAACCTTTTGGGAGGAGGACTTCTTCGCGCCCTTCTGTCGGGGCTTCCTTGGTGGCGAGCTCGAAGAGTTCGGGCCTTGCTTGTGCTGGGGAGGTCGTAAGCGCGGTCGAACTTCATTCCGTCTTCTTGTGAAATCTGCAGGAGAACTTTACGCCCCTTTATCGGGGCTAGCTTGATGACGAGCTCGAGGGGGAGTTCGGCGGCCTCGCTCACGCTGAACTTCATTTCGCCCTCCTGTGAAACTTTCGTCGGAGCTTCCTTGATGGCGGGCTCGAGGGGTAGTTCGGCCTCGCTTGCGCTGGGGAGGTCGTAAATGCGGTCGAACTTCATTCTGCCTTCTTGTGAGACCTTCTGCGGGGCTTCGTTGATGGCGAGCTCGAGGGGAAGTTCGGCCTTGCTTGCGCTGGGAAGGTCGCGAACGTGGTCGAACTTCATTCCGTCCTCCTGTAAAATCTTCTGCGGTTGAATTTCTGCTCTCCGTTTCTCCTTCCTAAGGACGATCGGTATGCCCAAATGCTCTTCCTTAAGGTCGGTTCCTCGCATCCTCATGGCGGGTTTGCTGGCAAAGTCTCCGTTGGAGGTTGTCGCACGGCCTGCATCATCTCGGCGGGGCCACGAATTCGCTGGAGCAGGTTGAATTGCTCCACATCTACGATGGCTTCGGGTGGAACCTAGGCTGTCGGGGCTGAAACAGGAGCAGATGGATCTGGCGCGGAGGCCATCGATCGACGAGTCGAAGCTCTCCTGGGAGGCATTTTTTCTTCGAAAAAGAATTTTTCTAGAGAGGAAGAAGAGAGGTCTTCAGAGAGGGAAGAGAGATATCGTCGTCGAGCACTCATTTAAGAACAAGGGAACCTCGGAGGTTAGGGCCCTCCTAGTGTCAATCTGTTGGTGCAGAAACTGATCGTCGTCAGAATCAGCTGGAGTGGAGGCCGACGAGATCGTCGTCGGGGACCTGCAAAATAAAGTTCCGTCCGGAGCCGGTGGGGGGTGACTCCGACAGGACCCTCCGACGATCAAGTCAGCTCTGGCCAACAGGAATGGAGTGCTCAGGGATGAGTTCCGCAGAGCTTAGAGAAGGAGAGGAGAGCTTAAAGCTTAGAGCTTAGAGATTATAGTTAGCATATTTGGAGGGTCCTTTTTATAGGCAGTGACTGATGGTGATGGCCATACCGCTTGGTGGCGGGCTGCTCGAGGCTGCACGGGATTTGGTGTGGAGAGGATGGTATCGTCAGACCGACCATACCGTCCGATAGTGGTGGGCTGCTCGAGATCTGGCGAAGTCAATCATGGAGGAGTGCGCCTGTAGCGTCGCCTGTGGCAGATTGATGGTGATTGTTCGTCCAGATTTAATAGCCGTGGCTCTGAGAAAGTAGACATTGATCGGTGGACTTCGGTACGTATCAATTCCAGAGGAGTTCGGACTCCTAGAGAAGTTCGGTCGAGGGAAAGCTCGGAAGGAGTTCGGTCGGAGGAATGCGGAGGGAGTTTGGCTCCGCAGGCGTCTGGCTGGAGGAGTGCGGCTAAGGCTCGGTCGCTGGGGAGTTCGGAAGGAGCTCAGCCGCTGAAGAGTTCGGTCGGCTGAAGGGGACGTCTGGGAGGAGTTCAGCTCTCGAAGAAGTTCGGCCGAAGAAGAAGCATGGAGGAAGTTTGGCTCCCACGGGCGTCTGGCTGGAAGAGCGCGGGAAGAGTTCGGCTCTCGCGGGAGTCCGACTGAAGCTCGACCGCTGAAGAGTTTGTCCGGATGAAGGAGTTCGGCTAAGGCCTGGGCGTTGGAAGTTCGAAGAAGCTCGGTCGGCTGAAGGGGATGTCTGCGAGGGGTCCGGCTTCTGAAGAAGTCCGGCCGACCTAAAGGGAAGCTTTAAGGAAGTGCGGCAAAGATCCGACCGCTGAAGCTCTTTCGTGGCTATCAGTTGCGTTAAGCTGAGCATCGAATTGGACTTCGGCAGGAGTGGGGTTTATCCGCAATAATTACCTTTCAAGCTTCCTATAGGGGAATTCAATCATCATCAAATACCAAGCTACTCTAGATCTACATGATACCTGCACTCTCACGTCTGAGTTAATGATTCGGATGCGTTGGCTTATAATCTTTTGATTCGATGGTGACAAGGATGTCCCAGCTTTAAGGTATTTAAAGTGACCTGTCCTCAAATCTCTCATGGAGATGGCGTTTTGATGCCTTGTTGATCCTCCTCCATGTTCACCACTCTGGTGCTTTTAGATCAAAGCATGCTTAGTGGCAACTTAGGATGGACTTTTTTTTTTTTTTTTTTTGTTGTATTAGGGCATGATGGATAATTTCCTTGTAAAGGAAACATGGGTCAAAGAATGAAGATTCTAGGAAGAAAATTAAAGAAGAGATGGTGAGGACTTGGGATCGACATATTTTTGTTGTGTATCAAGGCATGCTAGATATTGACGTAGAATCTGATCGTCGTCGGAATCCATTGGAGTGGAGGTCGATGAGGTTGCCGTTGGGGATCTGCAAAATAAAGTCCCATTCGGAGTCGGTGGGGGGTGGCTCCGACAGGATCCTCCGACGATCAAGTCAGCTCTAGCCAACATGAATGGAGTGCTCGAAAATGAGTTTCGGAGCTTGGAGAAGAAGAGGAGATCTTAGAGATCGGAGTTCAGAGATTAGCATATCTGGAGGGCTCTTTTTATAGTGGAGCTTGATGGTGACGACTGTAGCCGCGTGCTGGTGGGCCGCTTGAGGTTTGGTGGAGTCAGTCTCATGGGAAGGTGCCGTCTGCAGCGGGTCGAGGGTGACAGCCATCGCCGCTGTCGCTTGCGGCGGACTGATGGTGATGGCTGCAGCTGTCTTGATGTTGAGCCGCTCGGGGCCGAATGAAGGGTTGAAGGGCTTCGACGTGTGCCCATTTCGGAGGAGTTCGGACTCTTGAAGGAGAAGTTCGAAAGGAGTTCAGCTCTTGTAGGCGTCTGGCTGGAGGTGCGCGGCTAAGGCTCGATCGTCGGGAAGCTCGGTAGGAGCTCAATCGGTGAGAAGCTCGGCCGGCGGACGGTTGCTGAGGAGTTCGGCCGCTGGGAGTCTGAAGGAGCTTGACCGGCTGAAGGGACGGTCGCTTGAGGAGTTCGACTGAGGGACGATCGCCAAGGAGTTCGGCCGCTGGGAGTCCGAAGGAGCTCAGTCGGCTGAACGGACGGCCGCTTGAGGCGTTCGATCGAGGAACGACCGCCAAGGAGTTCGGCCGCTAGGAGTCCGAAGGAGCTCGGCCGCTGAGGAATTTCGTTAAAGCTCGGCCGCTTGGAGTTCAAAGAGCTTGGTCGCTCAGGAGTTCGGTCGGCTGAAGGGGTTCGGCTTAAGATCCGTTCCCTGAAGCTCTTCCATGGCTATTGGTTGCATTATGTTGAACATCGAACTAGACTTCGGCAGGAGCGGGGTTTATCCCCAACAATAGTCCCTCCACTCTCGAGTTCAAAACTCGAAGGAAGGGAGTGCAGAAAAGGCAACTGCCGAAGTCTTCTTCTGGGCTCCGTGCTGGTTCAGGTCGAAACTCGGGGGAGATCTCATCTCCAGCTAAAGTTGATGTTGAAGCTGAAGCCCGGGGGAGATCTTGTCTCCGGCTAAAGTTGAAGTAGGCCTCGTTTCCTGCGATCGAGGTCGGAGGTTGAGCTCGTCAGAGGCGACATTGTCTTCAGCAGTCGAGGCTGACTCGTGGGAGATCTCTTCTCCTGTAGCCGTGGTTAACACGGGCGCTCGAGAGAGATCTGATCTCGGGTCGAGGTCGATGCGGTCGCTCGGGAGAGATCTTCTCTGGCCGAGATTGGCTCGGGCGCTTGGGAGAGAACTTATCTCTAGCCGAGGTTGTCGTCGACCTCATCTCCGACCGAGGTTGTCTCGGTTGCTCGGAAGAGATCTTATCTCTGACCGAGGTTGTCGCTCGGAAGAGATCTTATCTCTGACCGAGGTCGCTTCTCGAGAGAGATCTTATCTCTGGCTGGGGTGGTCGCTCGGGAGAGATCTTATCTCTGGCCGAAGTTGCTTCTCGGGGAGATCTTATCTCTATCCGAGGTTGTCGCTCGGAGAGATCTTATCTCTGGCCGAGGTCGCTTCTCGGGAGAGATCTTATCTCTGGCCGAGGTTGTCCCGGTCGCTCGGGTCGAGGTTGCCAGACTCTCGGGGGTGATCTTGTTTCTTGCGATCGAGGTTGATGCGGGCGCTCGTGTTAGGATGAGGTTCTCCTATTCCTAACGGGCTGTGGGGGCACATTTGGACCGTCGTCCGTCTCCCCCCATCTCGTCTAAGGTAAACGAGGCCTTTGACTTTGCTCGCATTAGGACGAGTTCTCCTCCTGTTCCTAACGGACTGTGGGGGCACATTCGGACCGTAGTCCGTCTCCTCCGTCTCGTCCTTTGTGAACGAGGCCTTCGACTTTGCTCGCATTAGGATGAGGTTCTCCTATTTCCTAACGGACTGTGGGGGCACATAGGAACCATCGTCCGGCCTCTCCCCCATCTCGTCCTTTGTGAATGAGGCCTTCGACTTTGCTCGCGTTAGGAAGAGGTTCTCCTCGTGTTCCTAACGGACTGTGGGGGCACATACGGATCGTCGTCCGCGCCTCTCCCTTCGTCTCGTTCTTTGTGAACGAGGCCTTCGCTCGGGAGAGATCTTATCTCTGGTCGAGGTTGTCATCGATCGCTCGAGAGATCTTATCTCTGGCCGAGGTTGAAGGTCTTTGACCTGCTCGTGTTAGGACAATGTTCTCCTCCTGTTCCTAACACGGCAACTATCGATTGCTTCTTTCCAGTCATCACATAGTTTTTGCACTCAGAAACAATATTATTTGTTGGGAGAGAATTTTACCGAGGAGAAGTTACTCGCAGCACATTCCCGTTTCAGGGTCGTGGGGGCGTTGCTCCTCCAGGTTCTCTCCGGCAGTAAGTCCCGGGCTGGACGACCTCATCTATCTCGTGCTGGCCTTCTCAATTTGGAGCAAGCTCTTGGCTTTGTCGCTGGGAGACGACGAATCGTTGATGTACCAAGCTCCTCCCGGGTGTTGATGATGCCGTGAGGCGGTCGATCTTGTCGTTTCTGTCTACGACCGCGCCCTTGGCCGATCTTCTCCTGCTTCAAGCTGGCATTAAAGAAATTTATCCAGCTGCCTCTTTCTGACGAGCTCCTCAATTTCGTCTCGAAGCTGCATGCATTCCTCAGTGTCGTGGCCGTGGTCGTGATGATAGAGGTAGTATTTGCTTCGATCGCACTTATTTGGGGGAGACCGTAACCCTTCTGGCCTTGGCAGTTGGTTTCTAACTTCGGTGAGAATCTGAGTTCGAGGAGCGTTGAGGGGGCGCAATCGTGGAATCTTTCGGGAGGACTTCTTCGCGCCTTCTGTTGGGAATTCCTTGCAGGTGAGCTTGAAAAGTTCGGGCCTTGCGCTGTGGAGGTCGTAAGCACGGCCGAACTTCATTCCGTCCCTTTGTGAAATCTGCGGGAGAACTTCATGCTCCTTTGTCGGGGCTTCCTTGGAGTCATACTCAATAGGGAGTTCGGCCTCACTTGCGTCGAACTTCATTCCGATGATGAGGTTTGAGGGGGGAGTTTGGCCTTGCTTGCGTCGAACTTCATTCCGATGATGAGTTTTGAGGTGGAGTTTGGCCTCACTTGCGTCGAACTTTATTTCGATGATGAGCTTCGAGGTGGAGTTCGGCCTCACTTATGTCGAATTTTATTCCGCTTTCCCGCGAAACCCTCCGCGGGAGAACTTCCTTGACACTTCCTTAACGACGAGCTCGGCTTTGCTCGCGCCGAACTTTATTCCGCTTTTCCGCGGAGGAAAAACCCTCCGCGGGAGAACTTTCTTGACACTTCCTTGACGACGAGCTCGAGGGGGAGCTCGGCTTTGCTTGCACCGAATTTCATTCTGCTTTCTGCGAATTTTTTGTAGGCGGTTTCGTTGATGACATACTCGAGGGGGAGTTCGGCCTCGTTTGCGCCGAATTTCATTCCGATGATGAGCTTGGAGGGGGAGTTCGACCTTGCTTCCACCGAATTTCATTCCGATGATGAGCTTTGAGGTGGAGTTCGGGCTCGCTTATGCTGTCGAACTTCGTTTCGCCTTCTTGTGAGACCTTCTGTGGGAGAATTTCTGCTCTTCGTTTCTCCTTTCTTAGGACGATTGGTATGTCCGAATGCTCTTAAGATCGGTTTCTCGCGTCCTCATGGCGGTTTTGCTGGTAAAGTCTCCGTCGGAGGTTGTCGCACGGTCTGTATCATCTCGGCGGGGTCACGAACCCGACCAGTAGGTTGAACTGCTTCACATCTGCGGTGGCTTCGGATGGAACCCAAGCCGTCGAGGCTGAAACGGGAGCGAATGGATCTAGCGTGCAGGCCGCTGATCGTCGAGTTGAAGCTCTCCTGGAAGGTGTTTTCTTTTTGGGAAAGAACTCTAGTGAGGAAGAACAGAGATCTCCAAAGAGGGAAGAGAGAAATCGTCGCCGAGCACTCCTTTAAGAACAAGGTAACCTCGAAGGTTCAAGCCCTTTCTCTAGCGCCAATCTGTTGACGCAGAATCTGGTCGTCACCGGAATCTGCTGGAGTGGAGGCCGATGAGATCGCCGTCGGGGACCTGCAAAACAAAGTCCCGTTCGGAGCCGGTGGGGGTGGCTTCGGCAGGACCCTCCGACGATCAAGTCAGCTTTGGCCAACATGAATGGAGTGCTCGGGAATGAGTTTCAGAGCTTGGAGAAGAAGAGGAGATCTTAGAGATCAGAGTTCAGAGATTAACGTATCTGGAGGGTCCTTTTTATAATAGAGCTTGATGGTAACGGCTGTAGCCGCGTGCTGGCGGACCGCTCGAGGTTCGGCGGAGTCAGTCTCACGGAAAGGTGCCGTCTACAGCGGGTCGAGGGTGACAGCCATCGCCGTCTGACAGCGGATTGCTGTCGCTTGCGATGGACTGATGGTGATGGCTGCAGCTGTCTTGATGTTGAGCCGTTCGGGGCCGAATGAAGGGTTGAAGGGCTTCGACGTGTGCCCATTTTGGAGGAGTTCGGACTCCTGAAGGGGAAGCTCGAAAGGAGTTCAGCTCCTGTAGGCATCTGGCTGGAGGTACGCGGTTAAGGCTCGGTCGCCGGGAAGTTCGGTAGGAGCTCGGTTGCTGAGGAGTTCGATCGATGGATGGTTGCTGAGGAGTTCGGCCGCTGGGAGTCCGAAGGAGCTCGGTCGGTTGAAGGGACGGCCGCTTGAGGAGTTCGGCCGAGGGACGACCGCCAAGGAGTTCGGCCGCTGGGAGTCCGAAGGAGCTCGGCCGGTTGAAGGGACGGCCACTTGAGGAGCTCGGCCGGTTGAAGGGACGGCCGGTTGAAGGTCCGAAGGAGCTCGGCCGAGGAATGACCGCCAAGGAGTTCGGCCGCTGGGAGTCCGAAGGAGCTCGGCCGCTGAGGAATTCCGTTAAAGCTCGGCCGCTTGGATTTCAAAAAGCTCAGCCGCTGAGGAGT
The DNA here is from genome assembly GCA_006176705.1 of Cocos nucifera. NCBI lineage: Eukaryota > Viridiplantae > Streptophyta > Magnoliopsida > Arecales > Arecaceae > Cocos > Cocos nucifera. The sequence continues at coordinate 405,778 of QRFJ01000646.1, read as the reverse complement.
TCGGTCGGTTAAAGGGGTTCGGTTTAAGATCCGTCCCTGAAGCTCTTCCGTGGCTACTGGTTGTATTAGGCTGAGCATCGAACTAGATTTTGGCAGGAGTGTGGTTTATCCCCAACACTAGATATTCTCACGCGAAGGGTTCAAGGATGGAGATATTATGGATTTTTTTTTTTTTCCTCCCAAATATATATAGGTTGGGGAGACAAGTGATGGATCCATTCTTTGGCCAATGTAGATTCTTAGATTGCATGTAGGATTGTCATTCAACATTCCTTCTACGAGCGAACCGTCATGTACTTCAAATTGTGTCGGTGATGCATTAGTTGGAACACTCTGAAGAAGGTTTGGAGTCTCAGTCCATTTGTTTTGATTTTCTGATTACGAGAAAAACTATTCAGCAGAGGCAACAGCAAATCCAACCCCCGTCCCCAACTTCATTTTAGGATGTTGGAGGCTGATCGATCCAGATGTGTCACTTCAAGCTTCTGTCTTGAAGGGATCGTATCAGTGGAACGCATCAGTTGCGGAAGTGCTTTGTGTTCTGAAAGAGGTACCATCGTTCCAAGCCTGAGAAGGGGAAACTGAATATATGACATGCATCATGGAGAATAAAAGCTCCTTTCAGTGTTCTTTCTTTTAAATTTTCTAACTCCTGGAGCAGTCTCATTTTGCAAGTGAAACAGGTCATTAGAAGTTTTATCTAGCTAAGATATAGAGACGAGGAAAGTGCTCGAAGTTGGATGACATTTTAAAGGGCGTAGAGAGGTTTTTGGATTCGATGAGAAAGTTTTGCTTCTGAGAAGAAAGTTCTTGCTGTTAGACCTCTTAAACTCGTTTCCTTCTTGTCGTTCCGTCTTTTCTTGTATTCATTTCGGTCTCATGAAATGAATTGATACGTAACCCATCTTTCATCTCTCAAAAGAAATAAGTAATTCAGAATGGTAGGTATGGGTCTTTCATATCCTATTCCAATGCGGTTCCAAAAGAACAGCATTAATAGATAAAATCAATCTTCATTTTGCCCTTTTTTCAGTGCTTTAAATGCTAGAAATTATCATCAAACCGGAAATTGTCGCAAGTCAAATCATCTTCCAAATGAAGTCAAACTCGATAAAATGTTAATTGAAACTCTGCTTTATTATTCATTGTTTAATCGCAAATTACGCTGATAGATGCGTATGTAGGCACTGATGATTTCTTAATTGACACTGTTGTTTGTGGGTGCATTTACTCGCAGTATGTACGCGGAGCTAGCTTCCACAGCTAGGGAGGATAACCCCCAGCCGGTGGTGGAGCAATTCCTAGCCCTCCAGGCCTTCCTCTCCCGCGCCTCCCTCGTCGCCGACTCCCTGGTCAAGACCGCGGTAACCTCACCAGACCGGTCCCCTAGCGGTGACCCCATCCCCGCGGAAGCCATCAAGATCTCCGCCGACAAGCGCCGCCGCGCCTCCTCCTGGGTCCATGCCGCCCTCGCCACCGATCTCTCACCCCTCTCCCTCTATCACCACAAGACCCACCCTCCGCCGCTCCCTGCCACCGCCTCCGCCGCCGCCAATGTGGCGGTGGTTCTCGATGGCCCGTCCAAGACCGCGGCGGCTTCCTCCAAGGCCAACTCTCGGCAATCTCAAGCGGCGTCGCCGGCGGGTTCCGGTTCGGCGAAGCCGTCGCCAGCGGCTACCCCGTGGGGGAAGGCGCGGGGGGTGGCGGCGCCGCCGTCCCCTCCGACGGAGTGGGCCCGCGGGGAAGGATTGGAGGAGGGGGCGGAGCTGGCGCGGGCGCTGACCGAGGACGCGAGAGGCTGGTTCCTGGGATTCGCCGAGCGGTTTCTGGATGCGGACGTGGCGGCACCGAGGCCGTCGGATCCGGAGCAGGTGGCCGGGATGCTGTCGCAGCTGAAGAGGGTGAACGATTGGTTGGACGGGATCGGGCGGCGGGGGGGAGGGGAGGAGGCGGAAGCGACGGCGGAGGACGGTGAGGACGGCTGCGGTAAAGGGGAAGTTGTGCCGACGGAGACGATCGAACGGCTGAGGAAGAAGATCTACGAGTACCTCCTCACCCACGTGGAGTCCGCCGCCGTCGCGCTTGGCTGTGGGAGCCCGGCGGCGGCGGGAGGTGGAGAGCGTCCCGGTCGGAAAGGTTGATCGAATCTTCTGCGCGACTCTCGACTCGACTCGAAAGTGTTCCTTGCCGTTGGATTCGTGGCCCCGTGATGGGTAGCTGGAATTAGTAAAAGGTCTACGTGCCGGGATCCTAGGGCGCACCGATCCTGTGATTCTGTTTGGTGGTCGATATCTCATCAGTCCGCCAGGTCATGGGAGGAAGGGAGCAGTGCACTCAGCACCGGAAGGTAGCAATGGGTGTGTATAGATTTCTTTTTCCAAATATATGTAAAAGGAAATTTTGGCGTTTGTCAATTTCTGCAGCAGAAAGAAGGTCTTGATATATATATTCCTTCTTCTTATTTTTCTAGCGTTAGTTATCGGTGGAGTTGTATTTATATGTGCGGAAAAATTGAAGAAAGGTGGATTGTCTTGCTTGGCTTCTGGGTATTTAATTTCTTTTGAATTGGTAGATTCTTCGGATAAGTTGGAAAAAGGACAAGGAGAAACAAAGTTGATATAGCCACCCAATACAATTAACTTTAGACCTCCCCCAAATTTTCCCAAGCGCTAAAGGGCAAGGATGCAAGAATGATGCCCATCTCATAAACTCATCAGACATATATTAATGAAACATGTACCGTCGGAGCAAAGATGAACTGAAAGAAAGGCAAGGTAAAAATAATTGCACTAGGATGCGAGGCTGGGGTAAAATCAAGGTGAGGTTGGGATTCGAGGCTCGGCCGCTAGTTTGGTGATTTCAACATTTTAGCTGGCTGGTGCCATCAAATTATATAATTAACATCATAGACTAGAAATTTAAATGATCCCAATTATTTCAAATTGGGTCACCATCACTGGCAAGTAAAAATGAACAAATATACCCTCCTATATAATGTCAAAACCACGAATACTTCTATTTCATAAGGTTAATTTGTTAATCACCCCTTGATACTCCATGATTCATGGGGTGGGTATTCTTCTAATTCTTGGATGTGAGACAAATTTTACACGTGCTAAAGAGTTTCATCAGCATTTCTCTTGCATGCAACTTGTGATTTAGGCTTATAGCTTGTTGCACCTTCTCCTCTAAATTGAAGGAGCTCTAGGGATGAAATTTGGGATTTCTTTTGTTTTCTTCTTTTGGTATTGAATTGGACGATTCTATCAATGTCTCCCTCCAATTCACAAGCCTATTCACAAAAAAATGGAAGAAAAATTAAACATTATTTATTTCGTGCCAAATGTTTACCCGGCGATGCATGTACGAAGGAGGACAATGGATCTTACAAACAAACACCTTGTACATGGCCATTGCGACACCAGCATTCACTTTGACGATACCTTACCGTTATTGCTATTGATTTTCTAATTTAGTTAAAGGTAGAAAGAAAACAAAGAAACGGAACCAATGATCTCTCTCCCTCTCTCTTGCGAAACACTCCCCGCACCTCTTTGTGCTGAGTTACTTATTTAAGTCAAAAACCTCAGCCTCTTATTAAGGAGCCCATATCCATTAAGATGCCCCTTTTTATTAAGATGATAATAATATCTGGATACAAGAATTTTAGACATTGTGACCTCTTAAATCACAAAATTTCTTTTTCAATACGAGGGTCATTGTTTTCCCATAAAATTAGTTTAATCATTGCTTAAATAAAATATAGACAAATATCAAGAGATTAGATAGGCTTGAGGAGGAGAAAGACCACAAATAAAAGGAAAGCAGCTTCCTTGCTCTCCATTATATTTCTTGAAAGGGAACTAAGTATATTGGTTCCAATAAACGTTATCAGAAGTATGAATTCACTTTTCATCAACATATTATTTTTCTAAACTCCTCTAACGTGCGCTTTGTCTAAGCACCCCCTACTTTGGTCAAGAATTCTTAACTTTTCACTTTTAAGCGAAAAGAATACCATTTGAAAATTTTCATTGTGCTTGGAGTAATAGCACATGCTGTACAACCTTTCTTTGTATACCATCTGGTAAAAGAAAAACTTAGGGTACTGCATCAAAAGTGAAAGACAGTAAAAATTTATGAAATAATTTATAATTTATAAATCTATATTATTTTTATGACAAGCAAAATGGCCGGGACGTGTTTTTGGAGCTACTTAAGTGTGATAAATTATAGAAACTTCCTTAAGCTTGGGATAGAGATGGTAAAATCGATTCGACTCGATCAGTATGCATCCTATCCAAACACAGTCAAATTTGAAAAATAGAATTTGATTGAATTTGGATTCGAGTTTGAAAAAAATTCGAAAACCGTATCACAGGTATGAATAGAATATATATAGTATTATTTTCTATCCGAATTCGAATCTGATCTCGACTCGAACATATGGATATAGGTAATATCCGAATCCATACTCAAATATGTATATATCTAATTTATAGTTAATATGATAATTATATTAGTTTTATTAATTATTAAATTATATTTATATATTTTTTCTTCATTCTCATTATCTTTTAGTATCTCAAATTTTTTTTACTAAATATTTTTTTATATAATAAGATAATTAATATTTTTATATCTTAATAATATTATAATTTTGAATTCTTTATTTTTTGAATAAGTTTTAATAAAAATAGTCTTATTTTATTTAAAAATATTTTTTAAAAATATTTTTATTTAAAAATTATTTTAAATATTTATTTTTTTGATATGAATATGTATGGATTGGATATGAAAAAAATGAATTATTCATGAATATCAAAAACCTATTGGATATAGAAAAGAATTAGATATCGAATAAAATTTAAATATAAAATATTAAATTTAAATTTAAAAATAAATAATATAATATTTGATTCAAATTCGATCCATTATCATTTCTTAATTGGGGTCGTAGAAGACCCAGACTCCTGCGCTAAGTCCACTTCGCATCAATGGAAAACAGTCGGGCCATCCAAGTAATAAATGGAAGCACCATTCCAAGTCCGGGAGCCACCTTTGACTCGATCATACAACATACTTGTCTTCCGTTGGTCCTCTGGTGTGGATGTACACGTCATTTTATGCACGTGTCGAAAAGTGATTGGTCTATGAGAGGGTCAGGGAAGCATTTTGGGAGCTGATTCGTCGAACCGGGTGGCACTTTTGGTGTCATCCGGTGCAGCGAATTGCCCCACGTAAAATTTGAGATCTACTTTGGGTCGCGGGGTCCACGTGCCGGTGATGGTACGTAGGCGTAAATGATGGGTGCAACGTTGGCAGGACATTTTGAGCTCTTCGTCCAAGGCGACTTGGAAAGTCGCCGCTGGGTGGCGGGTCCCGGAGTACCTGGTCTGAGACCGGAGACTTGCTTTTCCACCCGGAAACACACCAAAGTACCCATTTCTTTTCAGAGAACTACCGAAATGCCATGGAGTTCTTCTAATTTATGGAAGAAATATTGTGACAAAGATTGATATTTATTGAACGTTAACCATCACCACGTGTAAAAAGCAATGCAATATTTTTTTCTCTTGCAAAAAAGAAAGATTAAAAAAAAAATTAAAAAAAAAAAAAGATTCCAATATATGTTATTGAGCTTGGAAAGCTCTCACACACTATTCATACATTATATATAGCTAATTTTATTGTAGCTATTGTAATCTTAATTTTAAATCCAGGATCATAAAAAGGATTTCATGATCTTCTGATGCGGAAGAATTTGATATTTAATTTTTTTTTTTTTTTTACATGTAGATCGATTTTTCTTTTTTCTCCTAGTTCTTATGGTGTAACAATAATGATAAAATTTCTACGTCTCATTTATGGATAGGAATAGGACCGGTATTTATAGATCAGTACTTTCATTAAGTAATCGGATAAGATTTAAATTTTATTTAAATTTAAGTTAAATATTATTCAAATTCAAATAGTAGAATTCATAATAAATCGATCACTTAATTGGGATATAATCTAACATTCTTCCACTTGGTCCGATTACATCAAATCTTATTCTTAATATTCATCATAATCATCTTAGTATGATAAATTACTAAATGTGAGTTATGGCGGTCATACATCATTCATTTAGCATACTTTCTTCCATATACTACAACACTTGTAATTCAACATATTAGGTCTATAAAATATATATATATATATATATATATATATATATATATATATATATATATATATATATATATATCTTTTCATTATGTTCCACAATAATGTCTCATAAAGACTTTTCTGTTATAATTAAACATAATACAATTTATGTGTGCATCGTCATAAGAAATAGAAAATTTATTAATATAAATCAGAAATACTTTATTGAGCTCAGAGTATCAAAAACATCATTAATATATTATTTATTAATACAACCAAGAATCATTCTATGTACGCGTTCTTTAAATGTCTTCGATTGCTAGCTTTTGTCAACGAATCTGCTATCATGAGATTAATTTCAATATATTCAATTGACACTCTTTGTTTCTGAACCTCCTCCTTAACAATAAAATATTTCAACTTCATGTATTTTGTACATCTTGAATATTTATTATTTTTTAGAGAATAATATTGCTGCAAAATTATCATAGCAAATTTTCAGCAACTTGATAGTGGTGTCGATAATCCTAAGTTCTGAAATAAAGTTCTACAGCCATAATGTCTGAATTGTAACTTCAAAATATGCCACAAACTTAGCTTCTATAGTGGATACAGCAATGACAGACTTTTTAGTACTTTTCTATGATATTATTCCTTCAGCAAACATAAAAAGATAATTATATATAAATTTTCTGCTATCAGTTCATCTAGCAAAGTCTAAATCCGAGTATCCGATTATATCTAAGTGGTTGCATCTTCTATATATGAGTATGTAATTCTTCGTTTCTTGTAGGTATCTCAAGATTTTCTTTGCAGCTTTCCAATGATCTCTTTTAGGATTGCTTTGATACCTACTTAACATTCCGACTGCAAAACTAATATATGATCTTGTACAAGTTTGCACATACATTAAACTGTTTATAATAGAATCATAAAAAAATGATTCCATTTTCTTTCATTCTACATCATTCTTTGGATATTGCATGAGACTAAATTTATCCTTTTTCTGTACTGGGATAATTCCTATTGAATATTTGTCTACATTAAATCTCTCTAGAACTCTTTCGATATATCTTTTCTGAGACAATTCTAAAATACCTTGTGATCTATCATGGAATATTTCAATTTCTTTCATATAAAATGCTTCTTCCATATCCTTCATTTTAAAATTTTTCATCTCATGCAATATATTTAAATCATTAGCAGCAAGCAAAATATCATCAACATATAGAACTAAAAATATAAACTTACTCCCATTGGTCTTTTGGTATATACACCAATCAATGATATTTTTTTTAAATCCAAAAGATATTATGATATCATTAAACTTGATGCACCATTATCTAGAAGCTTGTTTTAGTTCATATATTGATTTTTTTAATTTACACACCATTTGATCTTTTTCTTTTATCGAGAAACCTTCAGGTTGATCCATATAAATTTTCTCTTCGAGTTCTCCATTAAGAAATATGATTTTCACATCTATTTAGTGCAACTCTAAATCATAATAAGCCACCAATACCATAATAATTCTTAATGAATCTTTCTTTAAGATCGGTAAAAATGTTTCTTTATAATTAATGCATCCTTTCTGAGTATAACCCTTAGCAACAAGTTTAGCTTTATATCATTCAATATTGTCATTCGAGTCATGCTTGGTTTTAAAGTCCCATTTATACCTGACTCATTTATAACCTTCTAGCAATTCGATAAGATCCTAGACTTTATTATCTTCTATGGATTTTAACTCATCTTTCATGGCATCAATCTATTTATTGGACTCAGCACTTTCTATGGCTTGTGAAAATGAAATCGGATCTTTATTAATTTCAATATCAAAATTTGATTCCTATAGGTACACAACATAATTATCAGGAATATCCAATCTTCTTTCCCTTTTAGATCTTTTTAAAGATATTCCTTGTGGTTCAGGTATGTCAGACATTTGTGAATCAGTTTCTTCATGAAAAAGTACTTCATTCAAATATTGTTCATCATTAGACACAATATTTTATATAGGTGTGGATGAAGGAATACTTATGGGTAATGAAATATCTACTCTGACTTTCTTTATTTTCATACTATTTCGTTCATTACTCTTACTGGCTTTATAATTTTCAATAAATCTTGTATTACCGATTTCAATAATTTTTAGACTATGGTTTGGACAATAAAACATATACCTCTTAGATTTCTCTAGGTAATCAATAAAATAACCACTGACTATTCAAAAATCTAATTTTCTTTCATATGGATTGTAAATCTTTACTTCCACTATGCAACCCCAAATATGAAGATGTCTTAAACTAGATTTTCTTCCAATCCACGGATCAAAAAAAGTTTTTAAAATTGCCTTACTAGAAATCCTATTTAACAATTACATAATGATTTTAAGAGCATACATTCACAATATTTTGGATAATGAGGAGTTACTTATTATACTCCTAACCATATTCATTAATGTCCGATTTTGTCTTTCAGCTATACTATTTTGTTGAGGTGTACCTAGCATAGTATATTGCACACATATATCATATTTTTTAAGAAATTTTGCAAATAGACCTGGACATTATCTTAATTCATTATATTTTCTATAATATCCATCACCTCTATCAGATCTTATGATTTTTATCTTTTTATCTAATTGTCTTTCAACCTCTTTAATAAATACCTCAAGAACATTCATTGCTTGAGATTTTTCATTAAGCAAATAGATAAAATCATAATGTGAAAAATCATCGATAAATATGATAAAATATTTATCTCTACTAAAGGATGGAACATCAAAAGATCCACATATATCGGTGTGTATAATTTCAAGAAGCTGACTGCTTCTTGTGGCATCTTTTTTATTATATTTAATTTACTTTTTCTTGATGCGATCTATATATATACAAAGATCAGTAAAATCTAAATTCGAAAGAATCTCATTCTTTACTAATCTTTCTAATCTTTCTTTAGATATGTGATCCAAACATTTATGTCACAAGTAAGCAGAATTTTTATTTAGTAAACTATGCTTAATTCCAAAATTATGATGCACAGTAAGTGGGGATTCAGCAAAAAGATTGTCAAGTTTCAATTTATATAAACCATCAATAAGTACTTCAGAACCAATAAAAAAATACTCTTATATAAACTAAAACAACCATATCCAAACCTAAATTAAACCTAGAAACATCAAGTTTTGAAAGAAAAACTAAGTTCCTAGAAATTAAAGATACATAAGGAGTCTGTAATAGATTCAAATGATAACCAATATCTAAGATCAAACGATAAGGGCTGATGCCTTCAATTGAAAGCTTCATACGATTCTTTATGAACATAAAGTCTTCAGTTAGATTTATAATTTGGATCGAAAGGAATTCCTATATTAAATTAGAAACATGAGTGATAGCACCAGAATCAAGCAACCAAGTATTATTAGAAACTTCAGCTAAGTTTGAATCAAAACATATAAAGATATTAGATTTACCTTTCTTTTCGAACCAAGTTTTATATTTCAAATAGTATTTCTGATGGTGCTTAACTTTCTTACAGAAATGATATCTATCCAGCTTTAGTTCTTTCTTATTAGCCTGAAGATCTTTAGCAGGCATTTTCTTTTTCTTCTTGAACTTGTTGTCTTTCTTATTGTATCATATACCAGCTTCTTGATTTATGTAATTAATGGAATAACTATCTTATTCTTCAGCTTTATTTTCTCCTGAATAAGCATACTGGATAATTCATTGACATCCCATTTGTCCTTAACAATGTTATAATTAATATGAAAAGATCCATACTCAAAAAATAATGAATTCAGAGTGAATTACACTAAGAAGAAGTTATCAACAGTCATTTCCAAAGTCTTTAATTTTGCTGCAATATTAGTTATCTCTATAATATAGTTTTGCATACTTCGCGATCCATCAAACTTCATGATCATGAGTTCTACCATTAGTGTACCAGCAAGTGATTTATCTGCAGAATGAAAATATTCTTCCATCAACTTTAAATATTTTTTCGCACTTTCTATTTATGGAATAGTGCTTTTAATATTATTGGCAGTCGTCATTCGCATGAACATAAGACTTAATCTATTAGAACGTTTTCATGCTTTATGATGTAACTTCTCTTTCTCACTGCTGGAATCCATAAATGCAATGGATTTATTTTCTAATAGTGTTAAGTCAAGATCCAGTACACCTAAGTAAAAACTGACTTGTTCACACCATCCAGAGAAGTTCAAATCATTAAATATGGTAACAGATAAAGCATGTGAATGAAAAAAAATAATTACAAAATAATACATAAATGCTCAAATTAAAATAATTTCATAATAGATTCAGATAATTAATAATAAAAGCATATTATAATTCTTTTTTGGATAGATATTATAATATACTATCATAATTTAATATCATAATTAATTTTTAATAGGTAATTAAATATTTTCAACCAAATATACATGTTATCTTTGGATATATAAATATATTTGATCAAAGAATATTAATTTACCTCTATCATGCTCACTATTCATTAAATAATTGATTTACCTTTAGATAAATTCTAAAATTCTAATAAATAGTGAACATTAATTTTCCATTGAATTTTTATTAAAAGGCATTTAATCATGGATAAATGATCAGATTATGCATGTTGATATTCTAGTTTGATCACTTTGGTGACTAACAAACTATACATAAATATAAAAATATGCATATAAATAATAATTAAAATTTTTAATGCATGATAAATATTTTAGTTTGGTCATTTTGATGACTAACAAACTATTCATAAACATAAGATCATACATATAAAAGAAATTTCATCAATAATTAACATTTTGTAGCATAAAATCCCAAGATATTTAGTAAACAAAGATTTAAAATAGACTTAATGGATTATTAAATAATAAAATAGTTAATTAGGGACTTGAAAAGAAATTTTTGAGACTATTCTAAAATTCTATATTTTACAGGGGCTAATTTATAAAAAGATCCAAAACTTAATTTGGGTCTTTTCATAATTTAAACTTTATTGAGGGTCTAAATGCAAAAATCTTGATTTAAAGTATTAATGGGTTTTTTCTACTTAATGGATGTGGATCAAACTCAAACCCAACCGAAAACCTGCCTTTTATTAAATGGGTGGTAATTGATAATGGGTTTAGATTCAAAACCCGAACCTGCTAGCCCTTTAGGGTTTTTCATCTTCTTCCTTCCGATCAAACGTAAAACCCCATCATCCTTCGTAGCCGCCGCCCTAGCTTGCACTGAACGAGTGATCGAACGATCGATCCTTTCTTCTCGGCCACCAGAGGGGCTAGAGAGAAGGCAGCAGATCGGGCGTCGCCCCTCACCCCCATCGTTTGCGGCTGTCGCCTAGCATGTTTGCCGTACTTTCTTTTACCGCTGTCGCGATAGCTAGTAGCCACGATCGAGATTGCCTCACTACTGCCACCGTCGCCGCGCCTTGCCCTATCTTCCTCTAGCTTTCATCGGTCTGGCTCCTAGGTCGAATAGGGGCCGATTTCGACTCTCGTGTGCTCCTCCGCCCTGACTTTTAATCTTGGTGTCAAAGGATTGCTAGCGGCCTAATGGCCGTCGTCGCATTGCTGGGGAAGATTTATCGGTCCTGCCGTTAGTCGATCCTCATGGCTTGCTGGCAAATGGGATTCGACCTTCCTAATGGGAGAAAGGGATCCGACAACAGATATGTCATAAAATTTATTTATTTATTTATTCCATCATAAAAATTTAATTTAAAAACTTTAAAATAAATAAATAAAATTTTATTTTATGAAGATCATGAAAATTAGGCTTTGATACCACATGTAATCTTAATTTTGATATTCTAGATGCATGCTTTAGATTAAGAACATCAATTAAATCTAGGATCATAAAGAGGGTTTCATGATCGTCATATATGATGCGAAAAAATTTGATGCAGAAGAAAATAGTAGATAAGTTTCTCTTTCTTCTCTCATTCCTTATGGCATAGCAATAATGATGAAATTTCTATGTCTCATTTATGGATAGGAATAGGACCTATATTTATAGATTTTTATTGGTACTTCCATCAAGTAACTGAATGAGATTTGAATTCTATTTGAATTCATGTTGAATATTATCCAAATTCAAATAGTAGAATCCATCATAAATTGACCGCTTAATCGGAACATAATCTAACAGCTATATTAGAATGTATCATTATTTATATATATAAATATAAATTTTCTTTTGAATAAAAATAGAATATAGCCTTTCAAAACTTTAGCCAATCCTTATAATGGAGTAAAATTTTTATATGATGAAAAATATTTCAAATTCCAATTTCTTATATCAGTATTCTTAGTTCCGAGGAAGAAAAGTTAAGAATATAGAAGAGCACAGATTGAATAATTTATTATTTGCACCCTTACATTCATCAAAATTTATTGTTCAAGTTTCTTTACGAATGTAATATATTTTTTAGTAGTTGTGCACTATATTTAAAAAATTATAAATAAATTTTGCTATAAAAATCAAAGTATCTAGAGTGGTTTATATTAAAATTTATATGATATTTGTTGATGCAGAATCTGATCGTCGCTGGAGTCCGCTGGAGTGGAGGCCGATAAGGTCACCGTCGAGGACCTGCAAAATAAAGTTCCATCCAAAGTCGGTGGGGGGTGGCTCCGGTAGGATCCTCCGACGATCAAGTCAGCTCTGGCCAACAAGAATTAAGTGCTCGAAATGAGTTCCAAAGCTTGGAGAAGAAGAGGAGAGCTTAGAGATCAGAAAGATTAGAGTTCAGAGATTAGCGTATTTGGAGGGTCCTTTTTATAACGGAGCTTGATGGTGACAGCTGCAGCCGCATGCTGGCAGACCGCTCGAAGTTTGGCGGAGTCAGTCTCATGAAAAGGTGCCGTCTGCAGTGAATTGATGGTGACAGCCATCACCATCTAATAGCGGGTCGCTATCGCTTACGGCGGACTGATGGTGATGGCTGCAGAGCCAGCCGAATGAAGGGTTGAAGGCCTTCATCGTGTGCCCATTTTGGAGAAGTTCGAACTCATGAAGAGAAAGCTTGGAGGAGAGTTCGGCTCTCGTAAGCATCTAGCTGGAGGAGTGCGGCTAAGGTTCGATCGTTAGGAGGTTCGGTAGGAGCTCGGTCGATGAGAAGTTCGAAGGAGCTCGGCCGGCTGAAGGGACGGTCGCTTGAGGAGTTCGACCGAGGGACGACTGCCAAGGAGTTCGACTGTTAAGAAATTTCGTTAAAGCTCGACCGCTGAGGAGTTCAGTCGCTGAGAAATTTCGTTAAAGCTCGACCGCTGAGGAGTTCGACCGGCTGAAGGGGTTCGACTCAAGACCCATCCCCTGAAGCTCTTCCATGGCCACTGGTCGCATTAGACTAAGTATCGAACTAGACTTCGGCAGGAGCGGAGTTTATCCCCAACAGTAGTCTCCTACTCTCGAGTTCGAAACTCGAAGGAAGGGAGTGCAGAAAAGGCGACTGTCAAAGTCTTCTTCTGGGCTCCATGCTGGTTTAGATCGAAGCTCGAGGGAGATCTCATCTCAAGCTAAAGTTGATGTCGAAGTTGAGGTCCGAGGGAGATCTCATCTCCAACCGAGGTTAAGGTAGGCTTCGTCCGCTGTGATCGAGGTCGGAGGTTGAGCTCCTCGGGGGCGATATTATATCCAGCAGTCGAGGTTAACACGGACGCTCGGGAGAGATCTGATCTCAGGATGAGGTTATGTCCGATCTTATCTATGGCCGGGGTTGTCTCGATCGCTCGGAAGAGATCTTATCTCTGACCGAGGTTGAAGTTGAAGCTCTGCAGTCGAGGTTGATACGGTCGCTCGGGGAAGATCTTATCTCCTATGATCGAGATTGATGCAGGCTCTCGAGGGAGATCTTATCTCCTGCAGTCGAGCTTGGCCCGGACGCTCAGAAGAGATTTTATCTCCTACCGAGGTCGGTCTGATCGATCGGAAGAGATCTTATCTCAGACCGAGATTGTCAATGGTCGCTCGGAAGAGATCTTATCCCTAGTCGAGGTTGACTCGGTCGCTCGAAAGAGATCTTATCTCTAGCTGAGGTTGTTGCTCGCGTTAGGACGAGATTCTCCTTCTATTCCTAACGGGCTGTGGGGGCACATAAGAACCGCTGTCAGGGCCTCTCCCTCCATCTTATCCTTGGTGAACGAGGCCTTCACTCGAAAGAGATCTTATCTCTAGCCGAGGTTGACTCGATCGCTCGGAAGAGATCTTATCTCTAGCCGAGGTTGTTGCTCACGTTAGGATGAGGTTCTCCTCCTATTCCTAACGGGCTATGGGGGCACATAAGGGCCGCTGTCAGGGCCTCTCTCTCCATCTCGTCCTTGGTGAACGAGGCCTTCGCTTGGAAGAGATCTTATCTCTAGCCGAGGTTGACTCGATCGCTCGAGAGAGATCTTATCTCTAGTCGAAGTTGTCCAAGGTCGCTCGAAAGAGATCTTATCTCTAGCCGAGGTTGATGCTTGCGTTAGGACGAGATTCTCCTTCTGTTCCTAACGGACTATGGGGGCACATAAGGGCCGCTGTCAGGGCCTCTTCCTCCATCTCGTTCTTTGGGAATGAGGTCTTCGCTTAGAAGAGATCTTATATTTAGTCGAGGTTGTCTCAGTCGCTCGGAAGAGATCTTATCTCTAGCCAAGATTGTCCACGGTCGCTCGGGAGAGATCTTATCTCTAGCCGAGGTTGACTCAGTCGCTCAGAAGAGATCTTATCTCTAGCCGAGGTTGTCCACGGTCGCTCAGGAGAGATCTTATCTCTAGCTGAGGTTGACTCGATCTCTAACCGAGGTTGATGCTCGCATTAGGATGAGGTTCTCCTCCTGTTCCTAACGGACTGTGGGGGCACATAAGGGCCGCTGTCAGGGTCTCTCCTCCCATCTCGTCCTTCGTGAACGAGGCCTTCACTCGGGAGAGATCTTATCTCTAATCGAGGTTATCATCGATCCCTCAGAAGAGATCTTATCTTTGGTCGAGGTTGAAGGTCTTTGACCTGCTCGTGTTAGGATGAGGTTCTCCTCCTATTCTTAACACGACAACTATTGACTGCTTCTTTTCTGTCATCGCATAGTTTTTGCATCCAAAAATAATATTATTTAAAAGGAAAGAATTTTACCGAAGAAAAGTTACGGATGGCACATCCCTATTTTAGGGTTGTGGGGGCGTTGTTCCTCTGAGTTCCCTCGGGCAATAAGTCCCATCCGGACGACCTCCTCTATCTCATGCTGGCCTCCTTAATTTGGAGCATGCTTCTTTTGGCTTTTACGTTGGGAGATGATGAATCGCCAATGTACCAAGCTCCGCCTGGGGGTGATGTTAATGATGCAATGAGGCAGCCGATCTTCTTGTTTCTAGCAGTGCCTTTGGCCGATCTTCTCCTGCTTCAGGCTGGCGTCGGAGGAATTTATCCCGCCGTCCCTTTTTGACGAGCTCTTCAATCTCGTCTTGGAGCTGAATGTATTCCTCAGTGTCGTGGCCGTGGTTGTGATGGTAGGGGCATTACTTGCTTCGATTGCGCACGTTTGGGGAGGCCATAGTCCTTTCGGTCTTGGCGGTTGGCTCTTAACTTCTCTGAGAATTCGAGTTAGAGGAGCGGAGCGTATTTGTGGAACCTTTCGAAAGAAGAACTTCTTCGTGCCCTTCTGTCGGGACTTCCTTGGTGGTGAGCTCGAGAAGTTCGGGCCTTGCTTGTGCTGGGAAGGTCGTGAGCGCGGCCGAACTTCATTCCGTCCCCTTGTGAAATCTGTGGGAGAACTTCATGCCCCTTCGTTGGGGCTTCCTTGATGACGAGCTCAAGGGGAGTTTGGTTCGGAGAACTTCCTGCTTTTTTGTCCGAACTTTCTTGACGACGAACTCGAGTGGGAGTTCAGCCTCGCTTGTCCTAGGGCGATCGTGAGCGCGGCCGAACTTCATTCCGATGATGAGGTTTGAGGGGGGAGTTCGGCCTTGCTTGCATCGAACTTCATTCCGATGATGAGGTTCGAGGTGGAGTTCGGCCTCCGTGCGCCGAACTTTATTTTGCGGGAGAACTTCGTTCCGCCCTCGCTTGCGCCAAACTTCGTTCCGCTTTTCGGCGAAAGCTTCCGTGGGAGGACTTCATGCCCCTTTGTCGGGGCTTCCTCGATGATGAGCTTCGAGAGGGAGTTCGGCCTCGCTTGCACTGAACTTCGCTCCTCTTTTCCATGAAAGCTTCCACGGAAGAACTTCATGCTTCTTTGTCCGGACTTCCTTGACGACGAGCTCGAGAGGGAGCTCGGCTTTGCTTGCCTAAACTTCATTCCACCTCCCGTGAATTCTTTGTAGGGGGTTTCGTTGATGACATACTCGAGGGAAAGTTCGGCCTTGCTTGCACCGAACTTCACTTCGGCTTTCGCCGGGAGGACTTCATGTTCTTTTGTCGGAGCTTCCTTGGTGGTGAGCTCGAGGTGAAGTTCGGCCTCACTTGCGCTGGGGAGGTCGTGGACGTGGCCGAACTTAATTCCGCCTCCTTGGATGCGGCCGAACTTCATTCCGCCTCCTTGGATGTGGTCGAACTTCATTCTGCCTCCTTATAAAACCTTCTCCCGGGGATGTTCATGCTCCTCTGTCGGGGCTTCCTTGATGACGGGTTCGAGGGGGGGGTTCGACCTCGCTTGCGCTGCCGAACTTCGTTTCTCTTTTCAGCGAAAGCTTCCGCGGGAGGACTTCATGCCCCTTTGTCGGGACTTCCTCGATGATGAGCTTCGAGGGGGAGTTCGGCCTCGCTTGTGCCGAACTTCGCTCCTCTTTTCCACGAAAACTTCCATGGGAGAACTTTATGCCCCTTTGTCGGGACCGGACTTTTCGACATTCCGATGGTGGGTTTTCTGGTGGGGTCGCCATCGGGGGCTGCTGTATGGCCTGGAATGCCTCCATGAGGCCACGGACCTATCGGACAGGCGGGTCGAACTGCTTCACATCCACCGCAGGTATAGATGAAACCTAAGCTGCCGGGGCTGAAGCAGGAACTGACGGATCCGGATGGGATCGGGCTGCGAAGGTCGCCGAGCGCCGAGTCGAAGCTCTCCTGGAAGCATCTTCTTTTTGGGAAAGAACTTCAGTGAGGAAGAAGAGGGATCTCTGAAGAGAGAGAAATCATTGCCGAGCACTCCTTTAAGAATAAGGGAACCTCGGAGGCTTGGGGTTGCCCTTCCTCTAGCGCCAATCTATTGACGCAGAATCTGATCGTCGCCGAAGTCCGCTAGAGTGGAGGCCGATGAGGTCGCCGTCGGAGACTTGCAAAATAAAGTTCCATCCGGAGTCGGTGGGGGGTGGCTTCGGCAGGACCCTCCGACGATCAAGTCAGCTCTGGCCAACAGGAATGAAGTGCTCAAAATGAGTTTCGGAGCTTAGAGAAGAAGAGGAGAGCTTAGAGATCAGAGAGATTAGAGTTTAGAGATTAGCGTATCTGGGGGGTCCTTTTTATAGCGAAGCTTGATGGTGACAACTACAGCCGTGTGCTGGCGGGCCGCTCGAGGTTCGACGGAGTCAATCTCACGGAAAGGTGCCGTCTGCGGTGGATTGATGGTGACAGCCATCGCCGCCTGATAGCAGATTGCTATCACTTGTGGCGGACTGATGGTGATGGCTGTAGAGCCAGTCGAATGAAGGGTTGAAGGCCTTCATCGTGTGCCCATTTTGGAGGAGTTCGGACTCCTGAAGAGGAAGCTTGGAGGGGAGTTCGCCTCTCGTAAGCATCTAGCTGGAGGAGTGCAGCTAAGGTTCGGCTGCTGGGAGGTTCGGTAGGAGCTTGGTTGATGAGAAGTCTAAAGAAGCTCGGCCGACTGAAGGGACGACCGCTTGAGGAGTTCAGCTGCTGAGGAATTTCATTAAAGCTCGGCCGCTGAGGAGTTCAGCCGTTGAGGAATTCCGTTAAAGCTCGGCCGCTGAGGAGTTCGGCCGGCTGAAGGAATTCGGCTCAAGACCCATCCCATGAAGCTCTTCCGTGGCCACTGGTCGCATTAGGCTGAGCATCGAACTAGACTTCGACAGTAGTGGGATTTATCCTCAACAATATTAAAATTAAATAATATGAAAGATTCATATTAATATATATCTAAATATTATAACTTAAGCAATTTTATTAATAAAATATAATAATAACTTTAGCTACAAGCTTAATTAATTTATTATAAAATATTATTCCCATGTAACCTTTTCATATATGCAAGAGAAATTCTTTGCTCACCAAGAATGGTGAGCTTCCACGCTCACCGTTCATGGTGATTGGCTTATAAATGGATTCGAATGATTTTTTTTTTTTTGTTGGAATGCTGTGTAGGATCCGTGAATGAGCCATCACGAGCGGTGAGCAAAGTATTTTCCTATAGAGTCATTTGGTTAAGGATAATCTGGCATGAGAAAACGATTCTTATATCAGATAACCATGTTTGGTATGAAAAATGAAAGAGAGAGATAATAAAAAAATTAGTATACTCATGCTTATTTTTTGAAAAGAGAAAGTAAAATAAATATTACGGAGGGTTGATATTTAATAAATTTTTAAATAATGATAATTCATATTTGATAAAAATATCTTCAATAAAACTGCATATGTAATACTTAATTTTATTCTAACATTCTTCAAAATTTATTCAATAAAAAATTTTTATAAAAAAATTAAAATGGAGATGGCAATATACAATGGATTATGTGATTATAGTCATTATATAAAAATTAATTGAAAATAGCAACACTATTGTAGTATTAAAAATTATTTTATATTAAAAAATATATTTATAAATTTTATCATATTTCTATATAGGATTATCTCTAATGTAATAATTTTTTTCAATATCATTTTTTAAAATAATTTTTTCATCAATTAAATATAATAAAAATTATTTTTAAAAAAATAATTTTTAAAAATTATTAAATTATTTTATAATTTAATATGTTTCAACCAAACGGATCCACATGCAATCACCGCCTACACCCGGTTCCATGTGATGTGCCGAGTGAAAAATCCTGAGGGGTATAGCTGCAATTAAACTTGCCTCACATGGGCGTTTGTTAAGAGGGAATCTCTACAAGTAGCCCATTCGGGCTCCGCTCCTTCCTTGGCGACCGCCGGGGATGGCCGAACGAGCACTCTCACCTCCACTCCACCTCCGCCTCCACTTGATCTTTTTCCTCTCTCTCACACTCCTCCTCCAGCTCTCTACTGCTGAGATCTTCTTCGAAGAGCGATTCGATGGTATCTTCCAACTCCGCAATCTCTTATATTTTTTCGCACATATTTATCCGTTCTTAAGCTGATTCCTTATGCCCTTCTCGCTGTTTTCTTTTTTTTCCGATCTTTACGTGATAACAAAATGGGATCAGCTCGTAAGAAGAACTATTTTTCCCGAAAATTATTTAATTTCTAAGGTTCTTCTTTCAAATCGACAAGTAACTGCTGATTCTATATTTAGACCGATCACTTGATTTCTGGTGATTCCAAATTAGGCATTCAAAATTTCCTTGTTAAGTGATGGTTTTTCTTCCCACCTGGAGTTGTTTCCATAAATTGGTTGGCAGTTAGTTCTATTACAGGTGTAGGACCACAGGAGTCCAAATTGGAAACCAAGATTTTTTTTTTTTTTTTTTTTTAAAAAAAAATTCCTCATTTTGCTTTTGTTTTTTTGGTTGTTGTTTGGGAAATAGCTTTGTATTGGATAGATTTTGTTGGATCTAAAGTGGATTAGATATCAAGTATTTAACTATTTGTAGGTCTTATATTCCCATCAATTGTATGTTTTAATCCATTCTGAAGCTCATATAAAATTTGGATTGTCAAAAAAATTGACAGGATGCATGAATGAGTATTGCATAAGCCAGAACCAACACTAGGTTAGGAGAAAGCATATGGTTGATGTCAGGTTGACCGCCAGTTTCACAGTAGGAAATCCTAATCTTAGAGCTAATTGCAAGCATACTCAAGAGGGAACTAAATTAGGAGCTGATGACCTTGAAAAGCTTAGATATTTGGTGAAAGATTTGGGCTGCAAGAATTGGGTTGAGATGTGCCCAAATACACAAAACTTGATGGTAATTGTGTCGGTGGTTCTGTATATAAAGTCATGGCTGAATAGTGATGTTGTACATGTTTGATGATTGCACAAAAATGTCACCTTTATCTTCTTTCCTATTTTTGTTGTCTCTTGGTAATGATTTATATCATCTGTCTGTATCTAATTTAATTGGCTAACTTGAAATGTTGCCTTTGTATATGGTTGCTGAAAAGATGGTTGGGAGAGCCGTTGGGTAAAATCAGACTGGAAGAGGAGTGAAGGAAAAGCTGGTTCTTTTAAACATACAGCGGGAAAATGGGCCGGAGATCCAGATGACAAAGGCATGTATTTTTGGTTTCATGTTTTATCCCTTGAACTTTAATGCTTAACTTATTGCTCTTAATATGAAGAGTATCTTAACAACTACTTTAGATTTTGGTAAACACCAGAGAGGGTATCGAATATGTGTTGGAAATGTTGAGAAGAAGCTGATTTCAATGAACTTGCTAGTTCTTCCTTAGGAGTTATATAGTTGATTCATATGCATTTTCTGCTCTTGGTCAATTCAGGTATACAGACATACCCAGATGCCAGGCACTTTGCAATATCTGCAAAGATTCCAGAATTCAGTAATAAGAACAGAACGCTGGTGGTCCAGTATTCTATAAAATTTGAGCAGGACATTGAGTGTGGTGGTGGCTACATCAAGCTTCTCTCTGGTTATGTCAATCAGAAGAAATTCGGTGGTGATACTCCTTACAGGTTAGTTATATAATTTCTTCAAATGTGTGATATACCTTATACTTCTTTGGATTTTCCAATGCTTTGAAATACATATGACTATCTTTAGCTATTTTTACTTATTCTTATATTTGCTTTGGATCATAAATTTCAGTCCTTAAGAGACTTTTGTGCCATCACTGAATGACCATCAGCATTTTTATCATCTACTATATTATTGCCAATTGAAATTTGTGATGCCTTGAAGGATTAATGCCTCATATGGTTATTGTTGTCTCATTTCTATAAATATTTATATATCCAACTTCTTATTGTGAAGTCAATCTGGGATCTTGTGAAAATTGATTACCTAGGAAATCAATGCCATCTTGTAATCATGCTAGGGTGGAACCAATGATATAAAGCTTCCAACTTAAACGGGTTAGACTTAAAACTCTAAGGACAGGGCTCCCTAATAAAGATTAAAATTTTATTCCAGTCTGAATGAACTGTCGTTTTCTAATGTGTCATGCTTAATTATTTGCTTCTCTCCAGTTTTACATTATTCAGTCTCTTGATTGCTTACAATTTTTTTGTGCAGTTTAATGTTCGGGCCTGATATTTGTGGCACACAGACAAAGAAGCTCCATCTTCTCCTTTCCTACCAGGGACAGAATTACCCTATAAAGAAAGATTTACAATGTGAGACTGACAAGTTAACACATGTATACACATTTATTCTTAGGCCTGATGCCTCATACAGTATTCTTGTGGATAACCGAGAGAGGGAATCTGGAAGCATGTATACCGACTGGGACATTCTTCCACCTCGAAAGATTAAAGATGTCCATGCTAAAAAGGTTGGAGCTTGCTCTCTCATCACATACTATCAAGTTACCAGTAAGAAACTTCTACAAGCTATGGCATTATGATGAACCCTTCTAATATCTATAAATTTTTTATGCTACAGCCTAAAGACTGGGAGGATAGGGAGTACATTGATGATCCTGATGCTGTTAAACCAGAGGTTTCCAACAATGCACACTCACAGAAATATTTTGCCTCCTGGATATGCTCATTATTTTTCTTACTTTTTATCTATTCCATGCAGGGATATGATTCAATTCCAAAAGATATTCCTGATCCGAAAGCTAAAAAGGTATGCTCGTTAACCTTGTTAATCTAAGATTTGCACTCAGGCACATGCACAAGCTATAATAACTCCTTCAGTGCATGAGATTCTCACAAGCATTTAGCTTGACCTACAAAGTGATATATGTGACATCAGTAGGCTCCTTTTTTGTTATTTCCAAAGAAAAATGAGTTTTCTGGTCAGTGAGATCGAATAATTTTATTACTTTCCAACCAGCCTGATACATGGGATGATGATGAAGATGGTATATGGAGGCCACCAAAGGTACCAAATCCAGCATATAAAGGCCCATGGAAACCCAAGGTTTGTTTACTCAATTATATCTAGTTTTAGTGACTGGAATCTCACGATTCTCAATTGACTGCAGTAGCATGCTTTTCATCTCTAATATATATTATGAAATTACAGAGGATCAAGAACCCAAACTATAAGGGGAAATGGAAGATACCATGGATCGACAACCCAGGTAAGTCAAGCACTAGATCAGATTCATTTTCTAAATCATTATAAAATGGAAAAAAAATAATTCTGATAAGAAAACCTTGGTATGTTTGATATTCCAACATGTTCTGGAACTTTAGATCTTATCTGTGCATATCTTGACTGTCTGACTAACTACATTCACATTCCTTTGAGTCAGTCTGACATTCTGTGTTAGTTCATAGTGGTGGTATTCAAGTGAAATGTTCAAATGTGGGTTTAATTTTTGCAACAAGAAGGATTTTAGTTGGTGCAACTTGTTGGCAAAAATATCGCAAAATTAAAGAACTTATATTGAAAATCAAGTGGTATATCTCAATCATTTCAAAACTCGATGTTGACTTTTCTCCAATCAGATGTTAATGATGAAGTTTTACAAGAATTTTGGAGCTTCTATTCTATCTGTATTCTTTCTGTGCTTAAACATGTTTGCAAAGAACTAGAATAGCTTCTATTTATCATGGTTTATTTTCATTCTTTGGTTTGAAGTCTCTCTCTCTCTCTCTCTCTCTCTCTCTCTCTCTCTCTCTTGCGTGCGCTTGTTTTCAAGCCACGCAATGGTAGCAGCAGATGGTGTGTAAGAAAGTTTAAGTTCAAGGTCTTGTTTGGATGCACAAAGCAATTATCCTTGTGTAACCTAGCTGCATGGAGGAAGTGAATGCGCAGTCTGTATGGGAGGGAAATTTGAAGGGATCAGGAGAGATGGAAGGAGATTGTGGATTAAATTATCCCTGTATTTTTGGGATATGGTAAATCACCTTTTCGTTCGAATTCCTTATACTAATTTTTCAGGGTTGGGAATGTCTACAACCTCCGCCAATCCTTGCAAACTCACCTCCCATGTATCTTACTGTCTAATAACTTCCTCCTATGTTGGGACTTTTACACATAGTTAGTATGTTCCAGAGAGGCCCTATATCTCTGTGGATTTGATATTCCAACGATAATAAATTTTAAGCACTTGAGAAGCTGAGTGCAGGCAGACTGTTATCTTTGAACTGACCTAGTGTTATGAGGCTTTGCACTAGTAGCAGTAGCAGCAGCAGCAGCAAGAAAGCAAGGTTTCTCTCTCCATAGATTTGATAGGTAAAAAGTTGGATGCAGGTTACAGACTGCGATCTGTTGATAGATCTCAAGTGTTATTAGACTTTGTGTAAGCAAGATGTCTTCTTAAAATCCTAATCATGCACATAAATAGGGCCTGAGTTGTTTTGTCTAATTAAAGCCTTCTTTCTTGACAAATTTATGAAAAGAAATAAATTGACTGTGCTTGCACTTTTAATGCTAAACTGCAATGTTGCTAAAATAACAACCTTTAATGTGGTCCCGCTTCCCTCCCTCTCAATCCCTACCCTTAGTTTGTCAGAAATCTACACACTTGATGAACTGTGCTGCCGTAGGATTTATGATTTTCTTCTTTGTTATCCTGATAGCCATCCCTTTCTCCCACATCATGTGTTGCTCTTATTATATCGGAACTCATCGATAGATGTTTTGTCTCTACATCAAAATCATGCACAGACCATTTCCAGGAATCATATGTTGGTGGATTGACCACCAAAGTAGTTGATTTTGGTATAAACCTTTGGTTAGTGGCCTGTCTTTTAAATTCTCTCCATATCAAGTTTGACCTGTACATCTCCTGGACCATTAAATTTTAAACTAGCCATGAAATGCTTGGTCAAAGACTACGGAGCACCCTGCTGCATCTACCCAGAACTCATTTACCATGTTGTAAATGTTGGTACATGATAACTACCAGATAGTGATTGCTGGTAAACCATAAGAAGGACATGGTCATCCAATGTGGCAGTCTCTCCACGCCATAACATTGTGTGCTTTATTCTTTGTGGTCTCATTGTGCATAAGCCTTTGATGTGTCAACTGAAACAAGTCGTACTTTCTGTCCTGTTCGACAATTAGTTTGAAGCTTGTCAAAAACAGCAACTCAGCAAGAGAAGACTTCATGATTCATCTTCCTATAGATCCATGAGCTTTTAACTTTACCTTACTTTCTGCTAGAATCCATGTACACCGATCAAGGATCATCTAGGTTCGTGAAGGCTGGTACACATTTGCTTTGTAAGCACTGCAGGTTAATATCTATGACTTGTGAATTATGTTGAATTCAGGAACACCGTCTTGACCTTTCAAAATCATCCAGTTATTGTACTAGTCTTTCTAAACCACCAATTTGCTGCTCTAGGTTTTCAAGCCTGACAGCTTCCTGTCCTGGTTGTTCATTAAATTTATTTGGCTGTTCTTGCTTGTGTGATGTGAATTCGGAGGTTAATTAACGGAAGCGTAGGCTGAGATCCTTAGAGGGGAAGGGGAGGGGGAGGGGGAGAGAGAGAGAGATTTCATATTTAACATTATTGTGAACTTCCATTGATCTTTAGGCAATCATCATCGAATTTGCTCTATCTAGTTCCCTCTATATTTTAAGTTTGAATGGAACCTCATTCCATGCATTACTGAGATGTTCTGATTCAGAAACTTCTGGCATTCCTATGTTGCAACATGCTGATGTGCTGAAATTTGTCATCCTGTGTCACCGGTATGGCATTTATTGTGAAAATCTTCAGAAACTACTTTGATGCCAAAGTTGGTGTGCTTTTGGTGAACCTCACCTAGGATTTATTTCAGATATCACAATTTTTATATCTGAAATTTCACGATAATAATGTAATCTTCCAGCTGAATATGTCAGATCCACTACCTATTTATTGTTTCTTGTTGAAAGAAACAAGAGGGGAGATAACGTTTACTCATAATAAAATTTCTGCAAAAATTGTCATGCACCTTCACTTATCCATTTTTTTTAATGTAGTTTATAAAAAAGGGGCCAATTAAATTGATGCATGTTTCTTCACCTCAAAAGATTCTAATGCATTTGTTTAGTTGAGTTGTTAGGCACCCATTCATCTTATATCGACTTTGATAGAGCTCATCTAAAATCTTTTGGTACCCATGTAAATGCCAAGTGGTGGTTGTCTTTTATTTATTTCCTCTGTTGTTTCATTTATCTTCTTTCCTACTTGAACAACCAATCTTCGACACAGACAAATTCAGTTCCTATCTAAATGTATGGATGTTTGTGCCTGTTATACTGTTTCTTTTAGGAACTATTTCCAAGTTCTAGTTATATATATAAGCCCATCAATTTAGCTCAGGTTTTTCCCCTCGTCAGAATTTGAAGATGATCCAGATCTCTATGTGCTGAAGCCTATAAAATACGTGGCCATTGAAGTATGGCAGGTAAATCAGTGTAGCATTCTTGCCTAATTATTTTCACTAAAGATTGATGTATAATTTGCCACAAATGTTTTCAATTTGTCATTGATTCAAATGATAAAAACTATAACAAAATGATTTAAAGTACAGGTCAAGGCTGGTTCAGTTTTTGACAACATTTTGATATGTGATGACCCGGAGTATGCTAAAAACGTTGTGGAAGAAACTTGGGCAAAAAATAAAGAGGTTGGCATGCACACCTTTCCACTGTTGCTGTAAGTTGTCCTCAGAGTTTGCCTTTTGGTGAATGCATGAGTCTTTTGCTTAAAATTTCAGGCTGAGAAAGAAGCCTTTGAGGAGGCAGAGAAAGAAAGGAAAGCTAGAGAAGATGAGGTATGTATCAAACAGCAGGCTAGTTCCTTCAAAATTTCAGGCTGGTTTCTTACACATATGATAAGTTCCTTCTGCCACATGGCCCCGGGGGATTGGTGTCTCTGGCGGGACTTAGTGCAGGGTTTTTATTGAGTGTGAGGTTGCCAGGCAAGCATTACTGGGTCCAAGCAACTTTTCATATGCACGAAACTGGCACCTTGAAGCATTTCCATCAACAAACCCTTGTCATTTCTAAACATGATCCATTTTGGCTCTTTCCACAGGAAGCTCAACGGGCAAGGGAGGAAGGTGAACGGGGGAGAAGAGGTAGAGGATATGATCGACATTACCGAGACAAGGAGCGGTACAGGGATAGATATAGAAAGGTAAACCTTGAATCTCTATTTCTCATCAACCAAGCTTTTTGTGTGCAGCAGCTTGTTCAATTTTTAATGATGCTTTTTTTCCAGATCCACATCCCAACTCCAAAGGGAATATTGAATACTAAGCTTGGTAGCTTAATCTTTGATAGGATATCCCATTTATGTGCCAAGATTGTTGAGTTTCTTGAACATTATCCACTTTTCGGTAGTCAGATAACAAAGAAATGCAAGTCTTGGATGGCTTGTTGGATTGCAGTGCATCTATTTTGGAATTACAACCTCTGTTTAAATTTGATGTACCAGATCTTGGATCGCAGCCTTGTCAAATGCCAATTGTCTAAGCAACCTTAATTTACAAAAACTTGAATGCCACTGCAGACTAGAGTCTAATAAGATCTGATGAACTACATAAACCTTCAGGACTTGAGAGCGAAAAAGTCTGGAAGCATTGCATGAAATGCTAAACTGTGGAAATGATCAGCCTCATTTGGGTCCCATAGAAATTCCTGACTTAAGCATAATCTGATAGAGATTATAGTAAATGAAGATCAGATGTTCCGTCCGTTCCTGCTTCTTTGTTTCACTTACTGTATAATTCAAAGTTTTCGACATTTAGATCCTCATTATATTCTTATAACATCAAATCTCATAAAGAATCCTCAAGCCTAACAATCTTCTAGCTCTTACAGCTACTAATCAAAGGCAGTAATCCAATAAAGCCTTCTATGGTATTTTTAATGTAGAATGTAGTACCTGCACTACTAGAGCTAAGTGGTTTGCTAACTTGAAATGCTATCGTGCAGCGTTATCACCCCGATGATCTGGATGATGATCATGTAAGTTTTGAATGACTTTTCATCAGTTGTTTTCATCTTGTTTTAGTTGCATCAGTAATTTACTTGGAATGCTAATCTCTATCCTAACACAATGACAGGATGAATTGTGAAAGCCCTGCAGAGTACCATCAGGGAGACCATGGAAAGAAACATCGACGTATCTTGTTGAGTTACTGTGTTGGGGTTTTACCATTCCTTACCATGATGATGCGGTGTCTCTAAATGAAATTGAGAAAGTTTTATTAGTGTGACAATTTATGAAGAACTCCAGAATCTCATCCTGTAGGTTACCATCCATTTGAAACAACCGGTGTAACTTGGACATCAGGCTGTGTCTGTGTTGTATCAATCTCTGTACGATACCCAACTTTGAAATGATCAAGGACCGTCCAATTCTAGTTCGACCTGTTTATGCTGTCTACATTGTTGAAAAAGGTTCATGTTTCTTTGGATCTTTGGAGAATCCAATCATCTATTTTGAAAATAATGCAGATGATGGATGTGAAAATTATGCTCAGATCTTTATTTTGGGTAGTGTTACAGTTATGCATGTCTCGGAAGGGAACCAACATTAATGAAAGAAATTAGTTAAAAATTAAAATCAACCGTCAATTAATGACTTAGCTTGCAGGGCATTGAGAGCTTGTTTCTGGGGATGGTTCTTCACCATCTGCGGCCCTCCGCATAGATTGCTAGCTCTGACCCTTTAGTCCTGGAGTCTTTCTTCTTCTCGTTCACAACACTCTTTTCCTTTGGCAATTTTCACAACACGTCCTTTCGACTGCGCGGCGCTGGGTTTCGTACGTATTATGCTAGAGATCTGAAAAGGTTAATCTACAATGCAACCTCCAAGAGTCTTGCTGGCTGACGATGGTCATGCAAAGAGAGTTGGAGCAGTCGGTAAAAGGAAATAAAATAAAATAAATAAATACATAAATAAAAAGTTGGTCTATTTGCTCTTGTTTGACTGTGAAACTAAACTTTTGTTGTATCATAGAGTATTATCATCTTTTTGTTAGATGTTGGATCATTTATTATGGCACTCAGGTGGTATATTATTAATATTTTATAATAATAAATAATAAATTTTATATAATTTATAAAATTTAATTATTTAATTAATATTGATGATGTTCTAACTAATCAATTTTTTCATCCGAATCTAAATTATAATCAATAATGAACATCTTGCAACTCTGAAAAAAAAAAAAATATGATGGGCTTTATAATCTAGTAATTATATAGATTTTGTTAATTATTATTAAATTATATCATTTTTATGTATGGATGTTGGGGCTATATTGGATTCTCTGGGGCACTTATGGGCTTGGTGAAAAATGTTTGTCAACCAGATTTAGCTTATGTAAATGGTCCACATTATATATTGAACCCAGTCCAAACAAGTTCCCATTTCAAAAATCAATTTGGCCTGGTAGTACAAATACATGCTATCAGGATACATTTTGACTACAGTGCTTATCAAGGATGTCACATGCTTGATGTTAAGAAGCATGCTTATTGGAACAGGTTAGAGGTTCTCGAAGTCTGAAGCAGTTTTCAAAGCGAGCGCCTTCATGTCATTTTATATTCTTGATAAACAAATGACCTTGATGACTCATGACCTAATCATACGAAACTTCGCAAGCATTGTAATCAATGGATTGACATATTGTTCAGCTTGAAACTACTTTGAAGCCTACGCCAGATGCTCTACAATTTGTTTTATTGAATACGCCTGGACGTTCTTTATTGGATACACCTCTACTAGATTCATCATCTGGAGACAGAGACAAAAAAAAGTATATTGGCAATCAAGATCATATTATATTTACCAACCTGCATGCTTTTGACAGTGTAACAAACTCCTTGTTCAACACTCCATCAACATACTTGCTTCTTTTTGTATTTATGGCGGTAGGCACCAACTATTTTATCCAACATGCGCTAATCGAAGCTACTCTAAGCCTGTCAATAATATATGGTGGCAAGCAATTGTTGATAAGAGTACCACAGTTGCCACATTTGCACTCACCACCCAAATGGCCTTACGTACCGTACCTTTTTTTGTGGCCCTCAGTCCTCACATTTCGATGCGTGGGTTTAGTCCAACTCAATCTCGCGTTCAGTATTATCCGGTCTTCTATATCTTAACCTAGAAAAGATGTTGGACATTAAATACTCCAATGTCCAATCAAATCTCCATTTTATGACTGCCAACGTGTACATGTGTGTTGCTTCAAATTTTTCCTAAGTGGTGCCTCCAATTGCTAATCCAATAGAGGAAACGAAATGGAGTTTTTATTTCTTTATTCCATTGTTTTACGTATGCTGGAATTAAATCAAAAAAATTAACAACGAACCATCGCACCTACCGCTTTATCTTGTACAGGGGGAGCATCTGAACCGAATCCCCTTCTCGTAATTCCTTCCCAAAAATACCCACGCTCTCCCGTGGCCGAACACGGTCGTTTCCGCTCAGCAGTACGCTGTCCTGGTGCAAAAGAACAGGGGCAAAATAGTCAATGTATAATTTCCACTTTAATAAATGACGGATTTCGGGCCAGCAATTCCCGGAGTGGAGCTGCCTGCCCTTTGTTTCTTTCCCTCGCTCCGGGCCATCATCATGCTCTCCAAGGCCTCCTCCCTCATGGTCTCTCTTCCCTGCTCCAGGGTTCGATCTCTCTCTCTCTCTCTCTTCCTCCCCGTCAAATCCATTCTCATCCTTTCCTTTTTTTTGTTTTTACGCTCTTGCGTTTAGGTTTTTGACTGATCTCTGATTCTTTTTTGTCCGATCCGTTTAAAATAATCTGTCGAATTTTTTTTATACATAAAAATATTCTCTTGCAGCGTAGCTTCTCATTCTCTCGTAATTTTTTATTATTTTTAGTACTTGTACTGGAGAAATGTATGATGCCCGCGTCTGTAATTCTCGTGGCATTCTAAATGTCGCTTATATGATTCATTTTGAATCGGTGGATCTGGACATTGCTTTTGGGAACAGAATCGTATTCGATGTTTGGATGTGAAATTTTGGGATTTGTTATGAAATGATGAACGGGTGCGTGTTTGGTAATGTAGGGATGCTTTCGTTTTAATTTTCATGGTTTATTCTTTGGGATTCGTTAATGATTATGCCCGTGATAATAGAAACTATGATGCGTTTGAAAGTTTGTGGCATCAGAACTTGTTGAGAGGTCCTGCAACGAGCGGGCTGATGTTTTTGCGATAGGTAGGAGCTGTGAACTATTTTCCCTCTTACTTTTAGCCACAAAATGGGAATCCAAGATGCGTGCCTAGTTGATAAGAAGATTGATTAGATTCTTTTAATGTTAGAAATGCGTTAATTGTTTTTGAAAATATACATTAGGAGAAATGTCATAGTTAGCATTTTGGAAGCCTAATTTTTTAATCTGATGAGTGGATTAGGTGATGCTTGGCTTTGTATAATAAGGACTATGTTTTAGCACTTGTTTGAGCAGTAGTGAACATGGTTAAGAAGATCAAAGGAGAGGGATAAAGAAAAACAAAGGGATGATTTGATTCTTGTGTTAATCCATCAGTAGGTATTGGTTGTTGTAGGCAGAACCAAATCAAGATGAAAGAAAGTAAGCAAAAATGAAATAAGATAAATTGAAATACATATGGCACAAAGACCACAAAAGCAATCAATCTCTTCTGCCACCAGCTGAGCAGTACTTGAATGTAAAATTTGTGATGCAGGTTCTTAAGGAATTATATTTGTATATTTGTGATGGTAAGCAGCCACATAATATGAGGTATGGGAACTTTTTGCAGAGGATTCGAAAGGGAATAGATCTCGACAGATCCAAGGGTTGCAAGGAAAGGAAGATGGATTGCTTGTCTAGAGTTTCTAGGGTTTGAGTAGAGGAGTGAGAACTAGAATTTGTTGGGAAAAAACTTTCTTCCTTTAGTCTGTTATTCGTTATCTTGAATTTATTTTTTACTTTTCTTTTTCCTGTTTCTGCATCACATAATTTTTGGTTTAGTTTACTTAGAAATATAAGATCCCTTAAGTGGATTCACTATCTCTATGCTTGTAGGAGATTGTGGTAGGAGTTTATTATGGGAAATGGCTGATGTTAGAAGCACCGGCGGTTATAGTAAACATCCCATTTCTTCTGTTATCTCCATATTTAAAGACTAAGTGCAAAAATATGGATTCGAATAACACACATTTTAACTCTTCTGTTTGAGAGGGATCCAGACATGCTAAAGCCTTTGCTTGTTGAATTATATTCTTGCTTTGTTTTCTTTCTAGTCCCTACCTTCTTCTACTTTTGAGTAGTTTGGGAGATAGAATGGCCATTTTCTTTACTTTTTTTCAACTGAGTGGCTAAAAGAGAGATTGGTTCACCTGTTTTTTTGTTGCTGTGCACCTTGGAGGAGTATTAGCAAGTTTACCATATCTTTGGGGAACATTGTTGGAACCCTATACAATGGAAGAGACAAATACTTCTCTTAGGACAAAGACTGAAGTATTTGATCAAACTTTGGGTGGAGAGGATCCTGAAATGCCTAGGCAGTGCTTAGGCACCTAGGCGAACCACCTACAGTCTCTGTCCATCATTTAATGATTCTGACAAGGTTTGTCGTATGGGTGTGTACATTGCTGTACTATGCGTATCATACCATATCAGTACCGAAATGAGACTCGGTATGCTGAACTGACTTGCATATCAAGCGTACTGACACTGTCCAGCATGGTACTGGAATGGTGTCTAGTACCGAGACAACAAATTTTGATTTCTAATATGGAGGTGTTGATGGAAGCATATCTAGATTATTAACCTAAAAAAATGTATCCCCTAAAAATGATCTAACACATATCTATAGAACAAAATTGAAGTATAGAAAAATTTTAAGGTATACTTTCTATTTTACAATCATACATCATGATCATGACATTAAAGTAACAATACTAATATATAAGTTTGCCTAAATAATTTGTAGCCTTATCCCTTGCAACATGCCAGTTCAGTGTATCTGAAAAGAATCTTGTTTTAGTTGTTTTATTGGTAGTGATATGGTTTAAGTTGTCATAGTCCATGAATCTCCAATTATTTTCCCCTTGTTTACACTAATTCAGTTTCTCCAAGATGGCTAAATCTGTATATTTTCTAGTCTAGTGTATTTATTCTGTATTATTATTCCATATTTCTGTAATCTTTTTCGGTGTAATCTATACTTGAAGAATTTGTTTTCCCTTTAGATGATGGCTTTGATTGCTTGTTCTGCTCTTATAATAACAATACCTTTTTCAGGTGAGAGGACAGCCTTGTATGTGGCCAAACATGAGAAAACACTGGTTTGGAAAACAGTTATTATATAGTTTTGGGACCCTATTTTGGAGGCCTATCAAAACTTTGCGTGGAGGGTATCATGCATATGGTGTTGCTGGGCTTTTGTGTAATATTACTAATATGGCATCTTCTTTGCAAATTGAATTGGTAAGGAATCTTTTATAATTCAGACCTTGTCTATTTGATGCCTTCTTGACATGTTCATTGCAAACCTATTGAATTGTTGTTGTTGTTTGAACTCAAACAGACTCCATGCTGCAACCAAAAGAAATTGTTGTCCATGGGAAATTATGAGAAACCTATCCTTAGTCTTTTTGGTTTCTTCTGAAGCCTAGAAGTCTTAACATGTGTGTGCCACCATTTTGGTTCCTTTGTTGAGGGCTTACCGAAATCTTGTCTATCATTTCTGTACATTTGCTTGAGAGATCCACTGATATGCTTTTGGACTGTCATTTAACTTATACACCAATGTGCAACCATCTGCATAACCTTTGCATGTATGTATTGTTTTCTGGATCACTATTTCAGAGAAATGGCTTTCAAGTGTTGAGATACATTAAAATATGATGGGGTTTTGAGCATGTGAAATTGCAACAGGGTTTTTTTAGATTGACATTTTGCTAAACATTTGAAGCTTTTAACATGGATACTGTTGTCATGAATTGACAACCCACACCTGAGCTGCTTTGTGTGAATCTTCTATTAACTTTCCTTGTAAGCCTGAAGAGATCAGTGAAGTTGCAGTTTCAAGTTCTAATGCCGGATGTGTGGGTCCAAGTTCAGATTGGGAAGTATCTGGACAAGACGCCACCTGAATGCACCCCTGTATCCATCTAAAAGTCCTTGAGCAGTGTAACAATGCAACAAATTCAGGCATTGTTTCAACTTTTTTTTGCTGTTGTCACAAGGAAATGATTTTCATATATTTGTCAATTTAAAGTAGAACAAATTGTATGGAGGACCTGTTTGAAATCCAAGCACAGCACTCACCATAATCTTGTCCAGCATGAAATAAAAGCGATGTGTATACAATTGCCTGAATGATCTCATTTTAAAACTTGTAAAGAGGCCCATAGGATCTAAAACTAAAAAAAAGTTTGCTAGGGCAGAAATTCTAGTTATGCCAACCTCTTTGACTAATATGCATTTTGAGATATCTTAGTAATTTCTTCTTCTATTGGTTGACCATGACTTCTATAACTTAGGTGACATATCATATGCAATCTGCGGTCACCAGGAGTTCAAGAAGACAGATAAATTTGATTAACCAATATTTATTTATCTATTCATGTATATATTTAGGGTTACCATGTTCATGATCAAAACTTGAATCATCATTTTTGGGTTGGATATTCTGTAAGCAGACTCCTGATTTTTATTGTTCCCTTCCTTTTCTATTACTTTTTGTTTTTTAAAGTTAAATTAAGTTTTTCATGCCTTAAGCAAAAACCCCCTTAATGGGCCATGTTATCATGAGCTAGAGGTCCTTGTTCATCATGATAAAGCCCTTGTACCACTCATCAAGTTCTGGCGCCATAGGTTTACACTAATTTACTTGATAATTTGCCATGATTTAATCTAATCAATTTCTATGGCTTTCCAGCCTAATGATATGCAACATGGTGCTTAATATTCAACCTGCTTCAATTAAAAAAAAATCCGACCTGGTTTCAGAGATCTTGTCAAAATTGAAGGTGGCATATTACGTGGCTGGTGTACTTAGTTCTTTTGTAAATCTTCAATCTTCTAGTATGGGCTTCTAATAATTGTTGAAAATCTGATTTTACAAAGTGATCCACCTTCATCATGCAAATTTTCAATTGTATTGCTTTCCATTTATAGTTGATTGAAATATTTTCATTTCATCTCTTAAAGTATCTAGACATGGATACCACTGTTAGTTCATGTACTCATAATGTTAATTTGTTGTATATTTTTGCTAGGTTCCATGTCTCCAGGATAATTATGCATATCTTTTGCATGACACGGATACAGGAACAGTTGGAGTTGTTGACCCTTCTGAAGCTGTTCCTGTTATAAATGCACTGGAAAGAAAAAATCAGAACTTGACATATATACTAAACACTCATCATCATTACGATCATACTGGTGGAAACATGGAGTTGAAAGCAAGGTATGGTGCAAAGGTATGGCAGTTACTCTATTTGATTTTTGAAAAGTAGGCTCAGTAATGATAAATTTACCTTCTTTTTTTTTTTTTAAATGTTGCCTTTTACCACTTCTTTGAAAGAGAATGATGTATGTCACATTTTGGTAATTAGTTTACGGTAAGCCACTTTCATTTCATGTGTTTAGTGATTTTAGAAGTTTTTAGGTTTGTGTGAATTGACCTTAATTAGTATTGATTCATGTAGACTAGTGGTTAATGTGTACTGTTATGGGCTGAGTTGCTGGTATGTATCAGAAATTAGCCTTTCGTCAAAATTTTTATGACACTCAAGGCGCATGATTGATACTATCGGGACAGATGGATGCAATCGTGTAATTAAAAGCATTATAAAAGGTTGCTTTGTTGAGGGTCGTCAAGTCATCATCAATCTGTGGGACATCCAAAATGAGCCTTCATGGTCCTCACGTGCATATGTCCAGCTAGAAAAGGGGTGAAGCTGGAAGTGTCCAGGTTCTGGGGTAGATTAGTCCCTTTTCATTGTGGGCTAGAAGCTAGACAAAGGAAGAAGGTGCACCAGCATCGTAGCTCTTCTACTTATTCAGGAAATAGAATATAAACCTCAAAAGGAATTTCACATACTGACGTATTCTGGCTCTTTCCGAGACTCATCCAGGCTCCCAACAGGGGCCACTTCAATCTTTATTTTCGCGAGCACTAAAGCCCACTTAGTTTGTTCTCGCCCTTCATGGCTATTGAAGGAATTTTAAAGAATTTGACTACATGAGAGACTGGAAGGGGTGAATATCATAGAATTCATTTCTAGAAAAAGTTAGATTCAGTTATTTTGCTAAGCATATCCTTATTGTCACTTATATTCCTGCCTAGCCCTACTGTATCATGAGTACATCTTCATGGGAGCTGGTTCTAACTAACCTTCTTTAGAAAAAGTGATGCTGGGCCTCTACAAATAAAGTTCTGTCACGTACTCACGTTTCATGTTATCCCTCATTTCTAATCCTCTTTATATAAAAACTTTCATTCTTTTTCGGCCAAATCTGTCATTCTTGTCCTAGTGCTATAGCGTTATGTTATTATTTCTTCTCTCATTATAACTAAAAGTAATTTTGCTATTTGATGTTATTTCTTTTAAAAACTTAAAGATGAATATGTGCCATAGTCCCCACCCACCCCCAACACACTTTTTTTTTTTATTTTTTTTAAGGGGTTGTTTGGGTGTGTGTGTGGGGGGGTGGTTGCTTTACACTAACATTGAATAAGCCAACCATAGTTTATGGTGCTAATGACTTTTCATACGGAGAGGAGTTGTTTCTGGAGGGAGGGGGTGTGCCGGGATTGGTATGCAAGTTCTCTGTAAAACGTGATACTCATGGCCTTCATAAGGCTACTATCATCATCATCTATAATCCATTTCATCTAGTGGATGCTTCTGGAGAATAATTCTGTTTTACCACATTGTCACACTCCCATGTACAAATAGAATCTTGGGTGATGGTAGGATAGCACAGGAATATACTGGCATATTACTTTCCTGTTCTGGAAAGTAAGATGCATTGTAAATGTAATTAAATATATAAATTGTTTTATTGAAGTTTTAACCTTTCTTACAATCTTATTCCTTGATTTCATCTTTCTGAGTATAGGTGATTGGTTCCAGCAAGGACAGGGAAAGAATTCCTGGCATTGACATAGCCCTTCATGATGGGGAAACATGGATGTTTGCTGGTCATCAGGTGCTTGTGATGGAAACTCCCGGTCATACAAAAGGTCAAAATTTTAAAATATCACCTGAAGCTATCATATTTATTTATTTATTTTTTCATACTTCATGTGGTATGCTGGCATACCTCATTAGGTTATGCATATAGCCCTCTTTCTGCTTGTGGTTGTCCATAAACAAAAATAATCTATTTCATGCTTTCATTTTGGATGTGCTAGAGGCGCTGAGGTTTCTTATTCATGATTAAATTTTCTTGTTGATATGACATGGTTATCATGTAAAGGTCAGAATTGGATTGTAATTATTAATAGTTCATTTTACTTGTCTATGACCCTGGTTACAACATTTTTCAGTAATGCTTATCTTTCTATTAATTTTCGTCTTATCCTGACTTGATAACTGTGCACACTCTTGTTAGAATTTTTATATCCTTTTTTAATAACTTGCTTTTTTTTTTTTGTGTGTGTGTGCAGATATTAAGTAAAACTATTCTGGAAATTTCTTGATTTTTTTTTTTTTTTACTAGTTACCAAATAAAAGTATAGAACAAGGAATACTGTATGCAGATTAAAGCTGTTATATCTAGGCATGTGATATTACTTTTTACAATGAATATGCCGAATCTTCTTCCAGTCTAAATCTCACTTCCTGGAATCTTAAACAGGGCATATAAGCTACTACTTTCCAGGATGTGGGGCAATATTTACGGGGGACACATTGTTTAGCTTATCTTGTGGCAAGCTTTTTGAAGGAAACCCAGAGCAGGTTCTTTCCTGAACTGATTTTTTTTTGGTTTGCAATCGTGGATCTTATCCTAACAATGATCAACTTATTAAAAGGTAAAGTTGGTTATCTTTGTTAGAAGTTGGTTCTTTTAATAAGTGGGACAGTAATAGCATGACTTGGTTAGCAAACAAATCTATTTTTTGTGCCCTGAAGTTTAATGGACAGAAATAAAATATGATGCATGCATATCTTCTGATGTTAGAATCATATGGTCATTTCAAGAAATGAAGTTCATTAGTGTTGTTAACATTAGTTCATGATTAGATCTACCTTCCACGAACACATTCCCCATATGTCTAACCTGCATATAGAAAAATATGTTGGAAGACATCGATGCATGTGCAACATATAGTATATATATGTTTTTGTTCAAGCATGGATGTGGATGTGCACAGCTGCTTGCACAGCTTTTATTTTGTTGTTGGCGGCTCTGTTTCATGTATGCTCAAGGTTAGAATATAAAAGCTTTCTGTACTTCCTGTTGTTCTATCCATGATATATTTCAGGCATGATTACTAGTTATTCACATTTGCTTGTGGAAAAATTCAATGCACTGATTTCTGACGACTCGCAAAGTCATTTGCTGGTTCTGAAAAAATTGGTTGCAAGAGATTTAATTATTTCAGTATATAATGAAATTATCTTCATTTTGCATGAGGAGCTGTTATATAATGATAATCAATAGTCGTCATCGGATTTTTCTGAAATTATATGTAATGAAATTATTTCCAGTTGCATGATGCATCTGCTATCTGTACCTTACATGTAATTTCCGCAGATTTTTCTGTAATAAGAATCCACAATCCTGATGCAGATGTTTTCTTCACTTCAAAAGATTATGTCTTTGCCAGATGAGACACACATATATTGCGGCCACGAATATACACAGGTGTGCAATTCTGTTGGTCTGTAAGTGACCATATTATGATCTGTTTATCAGAATTTATCTTGCTTTTATTTATGACAGAACACATGTTTTACTTAAATTTAAACAGAGTAATTCAAAGTTTGCCTTGTCCATAGAGCCCAATAATGAAGCACTAAAAGAATATGCAGAACATGTAGCTCAGCTCCGCAGTAAGAAGCTCCCAACGGTAACTACCACTCCCCCTGAATTCATCAACTTGCGTGATGACTAAAGATGCATAGATTTGCATTCTCTGTTCCCTCCACATGATGATCTCATAATCTTATTTAGAAAAAGGCATTCAATAGCATGAAGTACAATTTCAGAGTGAAAACTAGCAATATGTTTGACATAATAAGATTTTAACAGAGAATTTTGTGCTTATGTCTTAGATTCCAACCACACTAAAGAAGGAAAAACTTTGCAATCCATTTCTGCGCACCTCCAGTCCAGAAATCCAAAAAAACCTGAGAATCCCACCTGCTGCAAGTGATGCCCAAGCCTTGGGTGTCATCCGCCGAGCAAAGGATCAGTTTTGATGCACTGCTCTTGCCTGTACTTGCACAGGTTTGTATCATTTCATGAGAAAGGTATATATATTGACATTGCCGTTTGCGGTATGTCGGTATGTCTAATCAATTCCTTTGGTGTGGAGGGTTTACATTGTCAGCCGGTGTGACATTCAATCTCGTCCAAAATTACGTTTTTTTGCACAGGAAATAAATCATATGCCTGCTCACTGTCAATATGCTCTTCAACAATAAGGTAGTCTCAGGATTTATGTATGCCGTCATTCTTATTATATCATCACCATTTCAAGACCCGCTTGTGCAAGCTAGGCATTTTTTTGTTTAATCTAGGATTGTTGGTGGAAAGGATGACAAGAATTGTTATATATGTTCAGATCATATCAGTGTGATCACCATGGCATTTCTTACTATAAGTTTTTTCTAGCCAAGGAAGATTTTGGGAGATCAAAAACTCTAACGAAGCTATGGGTAGAACATTCTAAATTTGCATTAGGGAATTTTACAGTAAAAACTGACTTTATTTTCATATTTGCAGAAAAGATTCACATTTATTTCTTTCCAAAAACAGCCTGCATTATTTTGCGTCTATTTTGAAATCAATACATACATCTATTTAAGTTGAATGCACATATTGGTAACGGATGTAAACGTGACTGAAGTTGATGCACAAGTAATGCTCTTGTAAGAGGAAGTATGATGGTTGTCTAAAATTCAAGATGGATCATTTCTCTAAAACAAATGCTGGTTTATATGCAAATTTGATGATTAAGTTGATATTGTTGCAAAATATTTGACATCGATGACAAAGAATAGGTAGCAATCATAGAAAAAACTTTCGTTCCATAAGTGAGAAGCTGCATGTTTGTTGATCATTTGATAATTCTAATAACAAAGCCTTGAGTCCTCTCTCTTGCCTGATGGATATCTAATCTTTCAGATGAAGGGATGGGATGCCAGGGGGTTATGCTGCCCACCTTTTGTAGTTCCTCATACGTGTAACCAATACTTGTTAAGTTCGTGTTGAAAGAGAAACAAAAGCAGTTTCCTTTCAATAAGTTTATGTTAGTTACATAAATAATCAAAATTATTTTTGTTCATGGTGAGAACCATAACTTTCTATGCTTGCACTTGCCCAACGCGTCTAAGTAGTTAAGTGTCCAAAGCGTCTTTGTTTATGTATTTATATTTCTAAGACATTTTAGATCATGATAAACGATTCAGAATCATCTAAATTAATTATAGGGCACCAGTTTCTATCACGTATGGCATATGTGGTTTGTTCCAAAGAAATGGAGCTTTTGGCCTTTGGCTGCAATCTCATTAGTCAAAATTTTCGATGTATATTTTGATAGGAGACTCCTTTAAGCTCTTCTGTTTTTCCTCTTTTAGATGTATTTTAAGCTCATTTCAAAGCTGATATGAAGTTTATTTATTTAAAAAGTGGCAAATTAATGGCAATGTTTCATCAAAAAAAAAAAAAAAAAAAGGGGGCAATGATGGTGCACAATTTAGTCACAGGGACTGCGTCCCCTGGGGTTCGCATTATAATAATAAAAACGATAGTGTGGATTAATTAGGTAGTTACGCTTGGTTAGACTTTGGAGACATAACGGTTGTTGATAATCATTGGGAAGATATTGTTATCATGTTTATGGTGGAAAATGGTTGCTTTTTTTACGAACAAAAGGATGACTCTGAAAAAAAAGAAAAATAAAAAAAAAGGAACAAAAAGCATCTTATTGTTCTAATTAATTGCTAGTAGAAACTATTCAAGGTTCAGATTTGAGATGCCACCTAGACGGGGATCAGCAATATGATTCAATATTTAATTGGCAAAGCACATCTAGGCAGGTGCAGAGCTTCTAAGCAAATTCCTGGACTTCATTCTGCATGGCATACCGAAAAGCAAGATCAAAGGGAACACTTTGTGCACCGCACGGTGATTGATGCGCTTGGGAGGCTGGAAGAAAAAGGAAAAAACTTTTAGGTGTATTGCTCCGGTCTGGCGTTATGTGGTGTAGCTCGTTCTGCACCGTGATCGGTGCAATAAGAATTTTTCAAAATGAAATTGTAACGGTGAATTCGGGCTTTCTCCAATGGATTTTGGACGGTGCATTTTCAAGAGTAATTTTTTGTGGGTGTTAAAAAATTATACCACCTGATTTGATTGGATTATATAGTTATCATTTTTTTAATATATATTTAATATTATTTAAAATTTTAAATAATAAAAATATTTTTTTAAAAAAATTATGATATTTTCATAATAAATATAGCACGGTGTAATGTTATTGCAGGTGCGGTGCATAAAGAATAGAATTTTTCGTATTTCCAAATATCCTGGCGTAAGCAATTATATCATGGATTGATCTCCCTCTCTTTAAAAAAAAAAAATTATGGTATTGTAAAATCAATCCTAATCCAAATTTCAGTTGCCAATCTTTCTTCGTTTTGTGTGATTTGCCCCTTACCGTGGAGACTCCCTTCAGCTTGAATAAGGTTACCATGTAACTCCATGATACAGAGGTTCATGACAAAGAGTTTGTGTTGGGCCAAATATCTGGGCATTGTGGAACCGTTATGGCCTGGAAGCCTTACCGTGCTTTAACATTATGTTTCCACTCGTTGAATCTGAGTTAAAACTAATCTAGAAATGGCTACAGAGTTGGTAACAAAAGAATTATGATGTTTATACTCAGTGCTTTTAAGCTAGGTGAAGAAGGGTTCAGCACTAACCAAGTCCAATTTTGTGAAGTTGCGTGATTGTAAGGAAAAATTAGCACTGTGCCAAGAGATTTCTATTTACTCATTTTCAGATTTATTTTATCATATGCTGTATTTAGATTTAGGAATCTCTTGGAAATAAAGAAATGGGACAAGTTTATCTCGCTAGTTCATCTATTGAAATTGAAGAAATGAACTTGCATAGACTCATTTTTCACCACGCAAGGCTCAAGATGCCAATAGAATGGATTCTTGCATGCATCCACCCAAAATTATAGTTAAGATATCAGTATTTTCATATTTCCATTGTTTCATGTTGATTATTTTTCATGTTGTGTCCGAATTAGCTCTTAATATCATCAATCCATCCAGGTTGCAGCACCATAGATTTTGTGCCACCATATATTTATTTCAAGACTAAGAATTATAAAATCATCCATTTTCTGCATGGATCCTCTTATAATGCAATCCTCAAATAGGTAGGATAAATTTTAGATTCCTCTAAAAAATCACGCAAAGATGTTTTCTCAAGTAAATCATTTCAACCTAATCTTAAATTTAGCGAAAAAGCAATACAAGCAAATCCGGTCCACAAAATGCAAATATATGTTATTCTCTCAAAGGAAATTCTCCCAAAAAATCCAAATATATATAGGTTCAAAATAACATTTTAACTACATAAACAAAATATCAAAATATAGTCTAATCGATGGCAAAAATTACTATCTGTATGCGTGCGTGCGTGTGTCTCTCTCTCTATATATATATCTTGCATGTATACCCATCAAGAGTATTTAGTCATTCCAATTTTAATCATTAGTTTTTTAATGACATTAGATGGTGTGGATTTATATGAAAGAAAAAGAAAAAAAGATTATATATGCAAAACAAGTATTTTATAATGATATTGATATAAAATTTAATATTTAGGAAGATGTGCTGCAAAATGTTCTATCTATTTCTAATAAGATATTCTAAATATTTATCCTCAAGTTTTGTTAAAGTTGCACTATCACTTGACCGAGAGTGAATGATTAGGCGCTCGAAAATATAACTCCCAAACCCGCTTGCCTCTTTTGTTCACAAATTTCAACCCAATTAAAAAGATTACCTCCTTTTGAGATGACTTCCCTTTCGTTCTATTAAAAGACTTTTCAAAGTTTTATCTATTCTTTTAATCATCCATTAAAGAAGCTCGAGTTTGTATTCAATATTTGGTGCAATGGGCGCAATATTGGATGGCCAAACCTAAACTTCTTCCAAATGACAGTAATTTTCCTTTCTATCTTCCTAATTAATATGAACCAGTCATTTCTTCCTAAACTTGCTCGTTGGCTTTTGTTTTCATTCTTGGCTGTTGCTGAGATGATCACTTCAATATGATGGGAATTTAAGAATGATGTTTCTGTAACTAAATGAAGTGGTAGATTTTATTGATAATTACTATGTTTGGTTATCATTTGTTAGTTGTTCTCGTACCTTTGCTTTATGCATTATGAACCCAACAATCCTTCCCTCAAAAAAATGTATGCACCATCTAACTTATAACCTTATTATGGATGAACTATATATATATAGAGAGGGGGAGAGATTATCTTTTATTTTCCCCCTTATTTATTTGTGATATTATCTTTTTTTTCATACAAGGCTCACAAGAAATTTGGGGCTATGAAATGGAGGTACTCCTCGTTTAGAATATCCTTCCCCCACAAATTGATCCTCGTTTTCTTATGCTTCATTGTAATGTACATTTCCAAATGCGCGTGAGCTTGTGTATTAAAATTCTAGTAGTCTAACACTAACTTCTTCTTGTAACTTGCTACACAAACTTAATTGAGCGACATTGCCCCAAGTTTGTATCATTTAATTTTTTGGAGGGTGATCTTAACACAAAACAGATGGTTAAATATAATTTCATGTAATCCACTGAGAGAGAGAGAGAGAGAGAGAGAGAGAGAGAGAGAGAGAGCATGGTCCATGACTTCATTCTTATGTCAAGACCCTTGTCTTGTCAGCTCAAAATACTTGTTTTTACATGAGATAGCCCAAAAGCGACTTCATTCTTATGTCAGGACCCTTCTCAGCTCAAAATACTTGTTTTTACATGAGATAGCCCCAAAAGTGACATGCATCCCCTAAATTATAGGCTATCAGTAGTTAGTTAATTTTTTAAATTTTAGTGGACAAATATCAACGATCGGAACCAATACATATAATATTTTAATTATAGTTGTAGTATTTAACCATGCTATAAGGTTACATGTAACCCTTTTGAGTCAACTAATCCTATGAGTGATATCGTATAGACTTCATTTGAATGCAAGTCCACATTCTTCAAAAAAATTGATACCAATGGAACTTCAAAAAATAAAATATAGTCTCCGGTCAAGGAGGATTGATCTAAGCAAGATTATGGAAGGTACACTATAGTCTATTGGAGGCACATCAGCCCCTTCTTTTAGCGCTAATGTTGCAGTCAAGGATTTATGGCTCGGATGGATCAGTCTCCACTTTTATGTATATAATAT
This sequence comes from Cocos nucifera, assembly GCA_006176705.1. Taxonomy (NCBI): domain Eukaryota; kingdom Viridiplantae; phylum Streptophyta; class Magnoliopsida; order Arecales; family Arecaceae; genus Cocos; species Cocos nucifera. Next base: position 361,757 of record QRFJ01000646.1, on the reverse strand, counting down.
ATTATTCGGTTCGACCTGTGCCGCTATAGCATAGGAAAAAGGTACCTTATAGGAAAGAGAAGGTTTCGTCCAATATAAGCCAGAGGTTTTATAAACTCGCAACCAATGTAGAACTAATGATGCCCTCCCTCCTATACCATAATAGTATTGAAAACATTAACATGAAAGGGAGGACTCGATCGTTAGGTTTCATAGGATCCTCGAAGTCGATCAGCCCTGCTTGTAAGTAGATTTACATTCTTTCACCTTTCTTAAATGACAAGTGTTGGGGATAAATCCCGCTCCCATCGAAATTCAGTCTAATGCTCAGTCTAATGCAACCGGTAGTCACATAAGAGCTTCAGCGGACGAGTCTTAGACGAACTCCTTCAATCGATCGAATTTCTTAGCAGCTGAGCTCCAGTCGAACTTCCTCTGAGGTTCTCCGTCAGTCGGGCTCCTTCAGGATTCGAACTCCCTAGCGATCGAGCTCCTTAGCTGCTGAACCCCGATCGAACTCTCCAACGATCGAGCTCCTCAACGGTTGAACCCCAATCGAACTTTCCAGCGACCGAGCCCCTCAGTCGAACTCTTCTATAGGAGCCAGACTCCCTCCGCACTCCTTCAGTCGGATGCTTTCAGGAATCGAACTCCTCCAGGATCGCTCCTACAGTCGAACTTCTACGGAAGTCGGACTCCCTCCAGATTCCTCTAGGAGCCGAACTCCTTTCGGACTCCTCTAGTAGTCGGACTTTTACGAAAATCGAACTCCTTCCGGACTCCTCCAGCAATCTAACTTTTACGAAAGTTGAACTCCTTCCGAATCGCTCCTACAGTCGGACTCCTCCAGGAGTCGAACTCCTTTCGAATTATTCTTGCAGTCAGACCTCGGATGCATGCTTCCATCGGATGGTATGGTCGCCACTATCGCTCTGGCAATACCTCTTCCTTCGTAACAAGTTCCATATGGCCCACGATCGGACGACATAGCTGCCACTATCAGTCTGACGATGCCTCTCCCTCTCCGTATCAAATTTCATGTGGTCCATCACCAGACAGTTACAGCTGTCACCATCAATCAAGCTCTATCTATAAAAAGGGATCCTCTAGATACGTTTTCTCTAAGCTCTCCTCTCCCCTCAAAAGCTCTAAGGTCACTTCTCATTTCTGAGTACTTCATTTTTGTTGGTCAGAAGAGCTGGCTTGATCGTCGGAGGGTTCTACTGAAGCCACCACCACCGACTCCGAACGAAATTTTATTTTGCAGATCACCGATGGTGACCTCGTTCTCTTCTACTCCAGCCCATCCCAGCATCAATCAGATTCTACGATAATAGAATTGGCGCTAGAGGAAGGGCCCTCTGTCTCTGAGGTATTTTATTCTTAAAGGAGTGCTCAGTCGACCCTACCGACCTTCTTCTCCAAGATTCATCTCCATTCTCTTCCTCAATTCTAAAAAATACCTCAAAAAAAGATGACTATCCGGAGATCTACTGTGTCTGTCGTCAGATCTAAGCCAGATCCATCCACTCCTGCCCCATCACCGGTACTTCAAACTCCACCTCCACTGACGATCATGGTAGATCCAGAGCAATTCAATCTACTGATGCAGCAAGTTTAGGGCCTCACCAAGATGGTGCAGGCCATGCGGCAGCCTTCGACGGTGACTCCACCAGGAAACCCATCGTTAGGATGTTGAAAATCGATCTCAAGAAAGAGCATTTGGGCTAGCATGTCCGTCGTCGCTGGAAAGAAAAAATAGAGAGCGGAGGATCCAAGTTTGGATCATGGTTCTCCTTTAGAGGAGACCTTTTTCATTTATAGCCGAAAGTCCTCTAAAATCTGCGATCGAGATGATGTCCTCAATCACCAACTATGGAAGATGGATCGATGGATTAAGGAGCTCGGCCATGTCGCCCCGGCTCATCTTGACGATGTCCACACCAAACCTCCTTTCTTTCCTCGAATTATGCAAGAGTCCATCCCGTCGAACTTCGAGCTCCCTTAATTCGAAAGCTACAATAGAACCTCTGATCCAGTTGATCATCTAGAGGTCTTTCGGACCATGATGCTGCTCCATGATGCTCTAGACGTCATATTGTGCCGAGCCTTCCCATCTACCTTAAAGGAAGCAGCGAGAAATTGGTACTCGATGTTGAAGTCGGGTACGATCTTCTCTTTTGATCAGATGAGCTATCAGTTCGTGGCTCACTTCATCAGCAGCCGACATCCGCGTCGAGATTTGGATTTTCTGATGAATGTCAAGCAGAAGCAGAAAGAATCCATCCGGACTTATATCACCTGGTTTAACGCCATAGCATTGGAGGTTCGGGACCTGGACCAGTCTATTGCGATGGCCGCACTCAAGAGCGGCCTTTAGAAGAATGACTTATTGTTCTCCCTGAAGAAGAAGTATCCTAGGGACTTCGCCGATCTACTGGCTCGGGCCGAGGGATATGTTCGTGCGGAAGAAGCCTTCAGGTTGAAGGATGAAGAAGCCTTAGGAGAGCGGCGGGCGGACGAGTATAATAAGTCGCCATCGATGGAAGGTCGAGTGAAGTTCGACCGTGCTCACGGACTCCCCCCGGGCGTAAGCGAGCCTGAACTCCTCGAGCTCATCATTAAGGAAGCCCCGATAGAAGTGCGCAAAAAAGTCCTCCTTCCAAAAGATTTCACAACTACGCCCTCCTCAACGCTCCTAAAGCTCAAGTTCTGATAGAAATTAAGCACTAGCTATCAAGACCAGAGAAATTATGATCTCTCTCAAACAAGCGCGATCAAAGAAAGTACTGTCTCTATCATCGCGACCATGGCCACGATACTGAAGAATGCATTCAGCTCCGAGATAAAATCAAGGAGCTCATCAAGAGAGGCCAGTTGGGTCGATTCCTCCGACGCCAGCCTAAAGCAGGAGAAGATCGGCCAAGGGCGCTGCCGTAGCTAGGAACAATAAAAAGGTTGGTCGCCTCCCGTATCATCGACGTTACGTCTGGAAGGAGCTTGATACTTCGACGATCCATTATCTCCTAGCGTCAAAGCCAAGAGAAGCTTGCTCCAAATTGAGAAGGCTAGCACAAAATAGAGGAGGTTGTCAGATTTTGGAGCTTATCGCCTGAAGAAACTCGGAGGAAAAATGCTCCCACGACTCTGAAATATAAAAAATCCAGGGATGCGTTGTCAGTAACTTCCTTTCAATAAAATTCTTTCATTTCAATAATATTATTTTCTGGTACGAAAACTATATGATGATAGAAAAGAAGCAATCAATAGTGGCTGTGTTAGGAACAGAAGGAGAACCTCGTCCTAACATGAGTAGGTCAAAGTCCTTCAACCTCGGTTAGAGATAAGATCTCTTTCGAGCGATCGTGTCAATCTCGGCTAGAGATAAGATTTCTTTTGAGCATCCGAGTCAATCTCGGCTAGAGATAAGATCTCTTTCGAGCGACCGTGTCAACCTCGGCAGAGATAAAATCTCTCTCGAGCATCTGAGTCAACCTCGGCTAGAGATAAGATCTCTTTCGAGCGACCGTGTCACAACCTCGGCCAGAGATAAAATCTCTCTCGAGCGTTCGAGTCAACCTTGGCCAGAGATAAGATCTCTCTCGAGCGACCGTATCAACCTCGGCTAGAGATAAGATCTCTTCTGAGCGCCCGAGTCAACCTCAACTAAAGATAAGATCTCTTTCGAGCGACTGTGTCAATCTTGGCGAGAGATAAGATCTCTCTCGAGCGACCGTGTCAACCTTAGCTAGAGATAAGATCTCTCACGAGCGCCCAAGTCAACCTCGGCTAGAGATAAGATCTCTTTCGAATGACTGCGTCAATCTCGATAGGAGATAAGATCTCTTTCGAGCGTCCGTGACCTCAGTTAGAGATAAGATCTCTTTCGAGCGACCGTGTCAACCTCGGCTAGAGATAAGATCTCTCCTGAGTGACCGTGTCAACCTCGACCAGAGATAAGATCTCTCTCGAGCGCCGAGTCAGCCTCAGCTAGAGATAAGATCTCTTCCGAGCGCCCGTGTCAACCTCGGCTAGAGATAAGATCTCTCCTGAGCGATCGTGGCAACCTTGGCTAGAGATAAGATCTCCCCCGAGCCAACCTCAGCTGCAGGAGATAAGATCTCTCGAGCTTCAACCTCAGCTGCAAGAAGCCAATCTCGATTGTAGGAGATAAGATCTCCTCCGAACCACTCGACTATAGGAGATAAGATCTCCCCCAAGCCAACCTCGACTGTAGGAGATAAGATCTCTCCCGAGCGTCCGAGTCAACCTCGGCTGGAGATGAGATCTCCTCCGAGCTTCAACTTCAACTTCAACCTCGGCTGGAGATAGGATCTCCCCCGAGCTTCAACCGCAACGCCAGCAAAAGACGAGATCTCTCTGGACCTTGGCTGGAGATGGGATCCCTCCGAGCTTTAACTTCAATGGGTGCAGAGCCCGAAAAAAGACTTCGACAGTCGTCTATCTTAGTACTCCCTTCCTTCGAATTTCAAACTCGAGAGTGGGGGGACTATTGTTGGGGATAAACCCCGCTACTATCAAAGTTCAGTCTGATGCTCAACCTAATGCAACCGATAGTCACGGAAGAACTTTAGCGGACGAGCCTTAGCCGAACTTCTTCGATCAGCCGAACTCCTTAGCGGCCGACTCCAATTGAACTCCCTTCGAGGTTCTTCTTCAGTCGGGCTCCTCCAGGATCCGAACTCCCCAGTGACTGAGCTCCTCAGCGGTTGAACCCCGGCTGAACTTCCCAGTGATCGAGCCCCTCAGTCAAACTCCTCTATAGGAGCCGGACTCCCTCCATACTTCTTCAGTCGGATGCCTCCAGAAACTGAACTCTTCCAGGATCGCTCCTGCAGTTGGACTTCTATGGAAGCTGGACTCCCTCCAGATTCCTCTAGGAGCTGAACTCTTTTCGGACTCCTCCAGGAGCCGGGCTTTTACGAAAGCCGAACTCTTCTAGCAGTCAGACTTGTACGGAAGCCGAACTCCTCCAGCAATCGAGCTTCTATGGAAGCTGAACTCCTTTCGGATCGCTCCTGCAGTCGAACTCTTCCAGGAGCCGAATTTCTTTCGAATTACTCTTGCAGTCAGACCCCGGATGCATGTTTCCACTGGATGGCATGGCTGCCACTACCAGTCTGACAACACCTCTCCCTCCATAATAAGCTCCATGCGGCCTACGATCGGACGGTATGGCTGCCACTATCAGTCTGACGATGCTTCTCCCTCTCCGTACCGAATCCCATGTGGCTTCGAGCGGTCTACCATCAGATAGTTACAGCTGTCACCATCAATCAAGATCCGTCTATAAAAAGGGATCCTCCAGATGCGTTTTCTCTAAGCTCTTCTCTTCTCTCTAAGGTCACTTCTCATTTCTGAGTACTCCATTTCTGTTGGCCAGAAGAGCTGACTTGATCGTCGGAGGGTCCTATCGGAGCCATCACCACCGACTCCAGATGGAATTTTATTTTGTAGATCATCGGCGGCAACCTCGTCCTCTTCTATTTCAGTTCGTTCCGGTGTCAATTAGATTCTGCGACAATAATAAGCAAAATAGGCTAATGCATGACCTTATGAAATTTGGTTTGAAATTAATGGTCCAAAAAAAAAAAAAAAAAATCTCAGTCCCTCATTTAATGTCACTCTAACAAATAATCCAGGATGACTAAAACTTGAACTCTCGGTCCCTTCTTATCATGTTACCATAACAGAATATTCTTTTTAATACGATTTTATTTTAAAAATATCTAACTTACCCGGACTCTTCTTGGAAACGTTCCATATTTCATTATTTCCAGAATTTTTGGATGTCGTAGTATCCCTCTCTCTAAGATTGGAAATCACAGACGTCGAAGTTACCCCATTTAAATATTCTTCTTTGCCTTCCCACATCCCCAAAGTTCTCCCATTTAGACGTTCTTCTTAGCCTTTCCAAATCCTATTTGAATCAGGTCAGATTATCGTGATACCAAGATTCTAATATGAATTAATTTCTTTATAGCTCATCTTAAGTCTCTCCTTCGTGCCGAAAACCTTTCTTTTTGTTTCTTTGACTTGTCCAGGACCTAAACATTTTTCTTAGTTGTGGATCATCTTCTTGCCACCAACCTTTATTAGTGATCCTTGAAAAAAAATCTAGTTTTTTAAAAGATCTCGTCTAGATTTTTAACAGTCATGAATTGTAAGAATATTAAAAATCCTAATTTTTATGGTTGTGTGCCCTTATGGTAGCCAAGTCCATAACATTTCAATTTCACAAGTTATAACTCTCAATTATATTTTCAATAAAATAATCGAGAGATGGAAGCATTTATCTATTAGTGATCTGGTACCATTTTGTTACAGTGGAAGAAAAAAAAAAGAAAAAATAGACACACAATCAGCTACGTGAATTAAACCAAAGTCTATCTTCATGGGACATGCAAGGCTTCACTTATAAAAAGAACAAAAATACAAGAGGAGATACACTATCAACTCTCAACCTTCTCTCTCAACCTAGAAGCACTCACTCATACAATGCTCTCAAAGTAATCCCAAGAAGGCCCCCTCATAGATCTGTCATACTAGGATCCTCGACACCCCTGGACACTCTATAATGCTCTCAGTCTTTACATCATTCCCCAGCTTCTATCCCTAGGCAATCTCACTATTTTAGGATACTCCCAGTTGCTAGATGCCCCTGATGCTTCCTGAGACCCCTTAACTCTTCCTGAGACCTGCTCCTTGATCTCCTTGAGATGCCCCTGGCTCTCCATGTGCCACCCCTACTAAGATGAACTGAGACTTAACTCATATCCACAGCTACCGGCCCACCTTTAATAGGGCTAAAACCCTCTCTAAAAGTCCTAATCAACTCCACGGCTATCTGATCACTCCCGCCTGATCTCCTGGCCATCAAATAGCGCAACAGGCTCTACAAAAAAAACCCATGAACCCCGTGAATAGATCTGATCAATGCGCACAGGCGTGTAAGACCCCGTGGAAGCATCCCACATGCATGACTGCACATGCTCACTCGCGCTGGGCACCTTTTGTGCGTGCTGGTGCGCATTATCGCTCAAACGCCTAAGCCAGTGAATCCCCGCGTGACCACTTAGTTCCAGTTCGCACCCGCACGCATGCTTGCCTGGGCTTGGGCTGGCCATCATGCATGCCAGTGCTGGGCCTTGGCACTGCCCAGCATGCTATTGGCCCGGCTGTAGGGCCTGGCCTGCACTTTCACCAGCTTGTGGGTCCCCTCGATGGCCTATAGGTCATACCATCTGCTCTACTGGCTTTTTCATACGTATCTTTTTCATTCGGACTCTGTTTGAATTGTTCTTAGTCTTGTTAGACTCTATTCATCGTCTTGGATCCCGTTCCAGACTTATTATGGACCGAATCTTGAGACACCAGATTTCAACATTATTCTTTATAATAATTGATATAAATTCTATATTTCTAACAATTCAAGAATGTTTGTTATGCTCGTGGCGGATAAAGATGTTAGGAATATATATGAAATACATTTAAAGTTGACATGGTCATGTATCATTCTACATTGGTTATTGAATTGCCTAATATGATAACCAATATGAGATAATACAAAATTTATTTATAGTTTATTCTAGTATTTTTTTTAATTAGTCTGTTTGTACATTTTTTATATTACAGGAATAGCGGCCCATCCCAGCATGCTAAATATATATATTGTTGCAAAAATTGTCAAAATAGCAATTTATGTCGTTTTTCCTCATTTATTAGCTCGAATAATTTTGTTCAATTTGTTGAAGAAATAAGAGCTATTATTGAAGATGAACTAAGTCCAAAAAATACGTTGGATACTTGGAAGAGCTCTATAGAAAGTGCAGGTTAAGAATTTAAGAATGTCGAAACCCTTCATCATATGGTTCGTTATTTTTGCATTATAAATTGCAGAGATTTTTTATTTATGAAGAATGATCATCAGCATGTGATCATTGAGTATGTATATAAAGAATGTGGATGGCTTATTCAAGCTTCTCACCTTGAAAATCAAGATAGATTTGTAATTAAAATAATGAATAATGAACATATATGTAGAGTAGGGTTGCAAGTTCGATCTCATCTTAAGGCTTCGATGCATTGGATTTCAAACATTATGAAGGAGAAAATTCAAGATATGCCTTTGTATAGACCAAATGATATTATAAAAGATATTCATCATGAATATGATATAGAATTGCCATATCATTAAGCTTGGCATGGAAAAAAGGTTACTGTCAAGGAGTTATATAGTTAGAGGTTAGTATCTTTTGAATAGATACAATGGTATTATGATGTCATTCTTTAGACCAACATTAGCAGTATAGCGGAGTATGATATCCTCGAAGAATTAACGATTTAGATGTTAATTTATTTTATTTAAAACCTCAATCAATGGTTTCATAAAAGGTTGTAGACCTCTGATATTCATGGATGCAATATTTATTAAGCATAAGGATGGAGAAGTTTTATTTGGTACTACAAATAAACATGTGAATGATGATATTTTTCCATAGCATATGTTGTTGTTGATATAGAGAACAATGACAATTGGGACTGATTTTGTCAGATTTTGAAAAGTGTCTTAGAGTCTTGTGTAGACTATTATAGACAACAATTCATTATTATGATAGATGGATATCAAGAACTTATGAAAGCAGTGTTGAAGTACTTTACTGGTAGCTACTATTCCTACGTCATCATGTCAAAGATAATTTCAAAAATCAGATATGTAGTATCCTTTTTCTGAATTTTTAAGTCGCATCTTTAAAATACATGGATATGTTAATAGACAAGTGGTCCATACATGACCCTTTCATTATTTTATATACAGGTGCTTGTCCATTATCATGTAGTTGGAAGGTAGAGGTTGATTGATTTACTAAATGTTGCTGTATGTACTCAAATATTGAACATTTTCTAAAAAAATAATCAACAAATTTATAGCAGAAGTCCTAGAAACAAGTAACTTTATCATGCATGTGAAGTCAAAGCATTGGATAAATTCAATCTTTCCAGGTCTGTGCTAAGATATCATGACATCTAATGTGGCTGAGTGTTTTAATAGTTGGATCCTAGAGGCTCGACATTTTTCTATTTCTTAGATGGTTGATCATATAAGACTCTAAATTATATAATTAATGTACGATAGACAAACTCGAGCTTATAATATCCAAACCCATCTTTGCCCTAATCCTAAAAAATTATTGTAGAGAAATACATAATAGGGTTGGAGGTAATCCATCCTTACATCAAGCATCATGATTTATGATGTAAAGGACACAAAGTACTCATGTAAGGTTGATCTACAGGAATGCACTTGCTCTTATGGTGAATGATAAATCTTTTGAATGCCATATAAGCATGCATGTGCATGCATTGAGAAGGCTGCTAGATCATTATATTACTTCATTGATAATTATTTTTAGGCTAAAATGTATAGAACAGCATATACATAATCTATTAATCCAATTTCTAATATATAGGTGACCTAGAGTGCCTCAGATGAGATATATATTTTACCTTCTATCATGAAGACTCATCGTGGCAGGCCTACGAAGAAGAGAAGAGATTCATAGGTGGATTCATCAAGAAATATGAAATATGCATAAGGACAGAAAAAAGGACACAACAAAAGGGCTATAATGAGGTTATTGAGTAATATTTAGGATTTGAATTATTTGGTGAGAAGTAGAATTGTAGACATATTGTGAAATTATAATTTATTGTAAACTTGTAAAACATGAAAATATTTATGTGTTCCCACAACCCAATTCCTATATAATGAGACATCCTTAAAATCATTACATAATGGTCTCAAGCTACCTCATATGAGTATCTCTATAAATATCAATATATGCATTTCGCAATCTATGGTATTATGGCTCTACTATAGAGATTCACGAATATCTCGAACTTGAGCTTCAGGAATATAGTATCCTACTCATTTTGATAGACAAAAACATATGAATGCTGCCTATATAATATAATACAAAATATAATATATTACCTATAGATGTTGTTACACATAAAAGCAACAAACATTTGTCGAATACTGATACTCACATATTTATTTGCATCATCTAATATATTGGAGCTCCATAATGAGTTGTAGCAGTCAAACCGCTGCTCTTTCAAATCCAAAACTAAGAGGTATAAATGTCATCCTATATTCATCAGGATGAACAAATACCTATACTGCTCGAGATTTGATAAGTCGATATCTCCCATTCATTTCTATATGCTTGGTTGGTGTTGAATCTAAAATCTGATTGGTGACCTTAGGGTCACTTTAGTGATGCATGAAAGGTGTTGAAGCATATCACTCTGCACTAAAAAAGAGAAGATGAAGATAAGTAAGTCATAACATCCATTGTTGAAAATAAAATACATGCTTCTAACAAATTTTGTACCTATATTTTATAATGCAAAAACTAAAGCGGGGTTCTTCACAGGCTCCCTACATTCTATATAAAATAGCTCTATGATACGGAAGTATACATTAATGAGCTATATTAATCAAAAAATAATTAATTAGGACCAAAAACCATAGCAGCAAGTGAGATAGATGAGCATCATTTTTATACATCACTCCCTAGTGGCCTATCGTGGAGTTGATCCAATGCATGATAGGTGCAGAAAAGTTTAGATGTATCTTGGTCCTCTCAGATAGTCTCACTACATAAAACATGCAGGTATTAAAAAAAAAAAACTTACGATGAACAATGAGATATAGAAAAATATATTTTATTGACTTACTTAAAGTTATCTTCGTTGATATAGAAATCAATTGCTACTTCAAGATATGATGGGACTATACATTTTTCTTTCCTGTGATAGGTGCGCTTCCATGCCAATCATATTGGCCTATCCAGCATCATTGATTTTTTAATATCTATCACTATGCTAGAATCTCGAATATGTTAAAAGTGATTAAGTATAAAAAACATTTTGAGTAAGTGAATTGAATGTTTAATGTATGTCATACAAGCACATGATATAAAGTTACAAAACGTCATAGGAATTTAATGATTAATACATTAAAAAATTTTAAACCTTTCTAGGGGGATGAATATTCTTTGTAACTGTCGTAGCTCCATAAGTGCAGTAGTGATAAGATTCAAAATTGAAGACAAGTGAGCATTTAAATCACTCTCGATAGTGGCTAAGGCTATACTTCCTTCACCCTTGTTCTCCTCTTGTTTTTTCTTCGTTGCACATTTATAGGATTTAGGAAGGTATGATATGGTCATTTTCTTCTCGACAAGCTTTCTCTCATGAGCTCCCATTTTCACTCACCTACATAAAGAGGACACATATTTTATGATGGTACATTTTTTCTCGCACTCAACATCAGTCATCCAACTCATGACTTGATAAGAACAAACATGTTGGCATACAATAAGCATTCATGTTACAATATGACTACTATATCATTGACTATAAATTAATAAAAACTACCGCCACACCTTCTATTTTATAAGGGATATTAGGATCCACTTCAGCTGGATGGGGCTCTTTACCTACAATAGAATGTGCTCTGCCCTCATATATATACTAGTGAAGATTATTTAGGTCAGAAATAATATCACATCTAAATTTTGATATTACTACAATATGGTACTCACTTTCGTAGGAGCTGCATTCATGCCTACAATGTCATCAGTTGATATTAAATCCTTATCCTGGAGCATCTTCTCAATGCATGAAAGCCTCCTATCAAAGGCAACTATCCATGCATCCTCCATTGCAACATTCTCAATAGATTGAGGGTTTTTTAAGTGAAAACCATGAAAAATCAAGGATCTTTCAACCACTGCCATGTGTCTCTAAAGCATCAATAGGAAGCCATTTGGTGTGGCTAGATGATGGAACTTGAGACATCATAAAACATCATAAAGATTGTATGCAATTAGTAATGGCGAGAAACTACATGTGTTTTTACTTATTTCAAGTGTACCATTTAAACATAATGTGCCAAATAGCATGTCAACATATAATATCTGCATGCCAAACAGAAATAAATTTGCCACATAAAGATAATTGCATACTATAAACAATAAAAAGTAAGTAGTAGAATACCAATTATGTGCAATAGCATTATATGTGTATGTGGGGTGGACTTTATTGTGTACTGATGTTGAGAAAAATATCTCAATTTTTTTTTATAATAAGTCTACAGTGAGATCTAGGATGATGAACGAAATTCAACGAGCCCAAGAACAGTCCAATCGAAGTCCAGATGGTGAAAATATGCACAAAGGAACATGCGAAACCATCGAACGGGACCCATGGATCAGTGTAGGACAAAGCAGGCCACGTGGGCCAGCCAAGCCTTGCATGCGGGCGTAGCCCAGGCCTAGGTCGGGTGCGCATCCCAAGCCTAAGCGACCCAGCGGGCATGCTGGCAGTGGCCCATGGCACTTCACGTGGTCTATGCGTGAGGCGTGGACCACCAAGCTGTTCCCAAGTGTTTTATGCAGTCTTTTGAAAATTTGGTGGATCGGGATTCGTTTTCGTGCGATCCAACAGCCATGGAGGGCTGCGGTCATAATCCAATGGCAGAAGATATTTTTTGACTTCAAATTGGATTGAGGTCTTCGATTCAAGATTGGATAGAGGCCTTTAAAAGGCCTGAAGAGCAGACCGAAGGGTGTGGCAGGTGGTGGCTTAGCAGCAGCTTAGATGGGACCTGAAACGTGATTGGGAGCAGAAGAAAAGAGCCAACAGACAACAAGAGCAGGAGGCTTGAGGCAGACAGCTAGGCAGCGGACTACGATCGTTTCAGAAGATCTCCAAGAGAGAGTTTGATAAGGATAGCTTCTTATTGAGAGGATTGTATACATGAGTTGAGAGTGGGCAATCTTCTCTTATATCTCTTTTTTTTTTTCATAATGAAGCTTTATATTTTCCTCGGAGGTGAGTCTTTGGACTGATCCACATACTTGATTATGTTTTTATTTTATTTTCTTCTTTTTTTCTGCCATAATATCCTAGTACGAGATCCCCATCAAGTGGTATCAGAATGAGTTGATATCCTAACAATTGGTATCAGAGCCAGCGATATCAAAGCGTGATTGTAGCAATGGTGATAAAGATTGAAGAATATGGAGAAGATAAAAATAATCAAGATGAAGATCAATAGATTTGATGGAAAGGATAATTTTTTCTTGTGGCAAGCAAGGATAAAGGATGTCCTAATCCAACACGAGTTGATTGACGCTCTTTTGTACGATGAGATGCCAGCCACCATGAAGGTGAAAGATTGAAAGTGGATCTAGATGCAGGTGGTGAGCATGATCCGCTTATACTTAGTGGATGATGTTGTGATCCATATACTTGGTGAAATTTTTTTCATGATGCTTGGTTGAAGCTCAAGAAGTTATATATGGCAAAGTTGCTCGCCAATATGCTATTCTTTTGGAGGCAGTTTTACCAACTATGGATGGACGAAGGCTAGAGCATGCAGGAGCATTTATTCAACTTTCAGAAGATTCTCACTGACCTCCTCAGCATTGATGAAAAAGTTGAGGAGAAGACCAGGGCGTTGGTCTTGCTATCATCACTTTCATCCTCTTTCGAATCTTTGGTGACTGCTCTTCTTGTAGGTAAGAGCAGCACCATTAAGATGAAAGAGGTGACTTCTGTACTACTTTAGAATGAGGTTCTCAAGCAAAAGAATCGAGTCTCGAGTTCAGGTGGCAACTCGACACTGATGATGACTGAAGATGATGGCGGCAGAAGATAGAGTGGAAGAAGATCACGAGGTGGACGATCCAAGTCCAAGACAAGGGACCAAAGCAAGATCAGATGCTACCGGTGTGATAAGTTGGGGCATCGAATCAAGGATTATCTACAACTCAAAGATCGGACATATGCTATTGTGGCGATGGCTAGTAGTGATACAAAAAATAGTGGCAATATTTTTTTGGTTACTGATGAGTTATCTACTTTTTTCTCCTACTAGATTATAGATTCTATTTATTTTCATCATGTATATTACAGAGAGAAGCTATTTGACTCCTTGAAGACTAGTGAGGGCACTGTGTTCCTACCAGATGGATCGAGTTATGAGATCAAGGACAATGAGACGATCAGCATGAAGCTCCATGATGGAATAGTGAAGAAATTAGATGAGATTCGATACATATCCAGCTTTAATTAAGAAGAATCTAATCTCACTGAGTAGACTAGATTCGACTGGCTTAAGATGAAAAGCTGATAGAGAAATCCTAAAGATCATACATAGCAGTAGGATGGTACTAAGAGAAAGAAAGTATAGAAGATATTACCTAATGGCGGGAGCCCAATGCGAGATGGAGCTCCAGATGGAGATGGATCAGGCATGAGATGGGAGACTCGGAAGGATGACATGCGACATCGTAAAGTAAAGTTTCTATTGCCATAGGAGGCTACCTCGAGCAAATCTCAGGTCAGAAGGATCACAGTTATTAATGGAGATGAGATCGAGCGGCCTGGCTCGACTTCCACATTTGCCCATCTATGATCAGCAGACGATTGCCCTAGGCTATGAAAGTGCTAGACGAGCTCTTGAATAGATGAAGACCGAATATCGAGTTGAGATGGAGATTATTGAGAAAATGCCTCGAATTTTTTCATAATAACCTCATAGTGAGGTCCAAGATGATGAACGAAATTCAATGAGCTCAAGAACATCCCAATTAAAGTCCAGATGGTAAAAATATGTACGAAGGAATATGCAGAACCATCGAATGGGTTCCACAGACAGGCGCAGGATGAAGCAGGCCAGGCGGGCCAGCTAGGCCTTGCATGCGTGCGCATGCTATCGCTTGGGCCCAGGTCGGGCATGCATGCTGGTGCGGCCTAGGCCCAGGCCGAGTGCATGCGCCGCACAGCCCAGGCCCAGGCAATCCAACGAGTTTACTAGCAGCGGCCTGTGGCACTTCACGCGGTCCACACGTGAGACATGGACCTCCAGGTGATTCCCAAGCATTTCACATGGTCTTTTGAAAATTTAGTGTATCGAGACTCGTTTTTGCACGATCCAACAGTCACGGAGGGCTACAGTCGTGATTTAATGGTAGAAGATGTTTTTTGACTTGAAATTAGATTGAGGTCTTCAATTCAAGATCGGATAGAGGCCTTTAAAAGGCCTAGAGAGCAGACCGAAGGATGTGGCAGGTGGTGGCTTAGCAGCAGCTTAGACGGGACCTGAAACATGATTGGGAGTAGAAGAAGGGCACCAACAGACAGCATGAGTAGGGGGTTTCGGGCAAACAGCTAGGTGGCAGATAGCTAGGCAGCAGACTAGGTCGTTTCAAGGAGTTTCCAAGAGAGAATTTGATAAGGATAGCTTCTTATTGAAAGGACCGTATATGTGAGTTGAGAGTGGATAATCTCTTCTTGTATCTCTTTCTTTTTTCATTGTGAAGCTTTGCATATCTCATGGAGGTGAGCCTTTGAGCTGATTCACGTACTTGATTGTATTCTTATTTTATTTTATTTTATTTTTTTGCTGTAATATCCTGGTACGAGATCCTTATCAAGTGATATCAGAGTGAGTTGATACCCCAACAGCCGGCACACAGCATGTGTATGTTAAATAAAAAATAATATGTGAGTTACGTAACTAAATGTGAAGTACAAAAATAGAAAAAATTAAGATTATGTATAGGTCTGCCCTTGTATTGGAACCGGCCTCTATGGCCTTCTTTATGAAAGGAGGTGCAACTCCTCCTCGCTAGGCTCTATCCTCTTGATCACCTGACAAGGACAAAGAATTTATTTATGTATTAGCTTGAAATATTTGTGATGTTTGATACAAAAGTATACCTCAAGTCTTTTTAATCACTTCATGACTTTAGTGATCACCTCCACCTTATGAGCGAATGGGGCGTTGCTCCAATGCAAGAGATGATGATAGATGAATGGTGGTTTATGATTTTTGAGAAGATTGTTAGTATGCTCAACAGTCCATGCCTGTACAAATAAAGCAATATAAGTATTATATTTTAAGTCCATTCAACTCTAAAATAATTAAATTGCAAGTAAACATGGACAAGCTTACCACCAGAGCCAACATATATTTGTCTATATATACCCAGCAAAGCCTCTTCCGATCATGTTCTTTATGCACACACTCTCTCTTATACTAAGGATTTGTTGTCGAGAGAAAGAAAAAGCTATAAGACCCCAACTATACGATCCTAGGCAGTCCAAATCATCAATATATAAACATAATGCCTTAGGAACATTATAGTGTACAGTTGGGAAGAGGATAGTCGCAAAAAGATAAAGAACCTATAACTTAGTGAAGTCCTCTATATTTTGCAACCCAGATTTTCCAACAATATACATCAATTTATTTTTTTTACTAAATCCCTAGTCATTTTTTTATGGTCATCATCAAAAAGTTGGATGATGAGGTTCGATTGAACCCTCTTTCCCCATGTAACTCAACCTTATTATTTGTGGCCGTCAAACCAAAGATGAGAGCAATATTAATCCTCATAAAAGGAACCGGAGTCTTACAAAACCAAAAGTCT
Source organism: Cocos nucifera (assembly GCA_006176705.1). Taxonomy (NCBI): domain Eukaryota; kingdom Viridiplantae; phylum Streptophyta; class Magnoliopsida; order Arecales; family Arecaceae; genus Cocos; species Cocos nucifera. The sequence continues at coordinate 345,246 of QRFJ01000646.1, read as the reverse complement.
TTATTATCATCCCAAAAGAAGAGCAGTGCATCTAATACTGACCTACTCTACTTGATGTATGGAAGCCAATGCAAATGGCCAAATGGAGTATCAGCCACCCTTGCCTCCTCCTCGGATATTGACTCCATAATTCTATCAATAATCTTAATATAGTGGCTAAAGTAGCATTTTCTATTGACCATATTCATTAGATCAATGCAAAATATTTTGCCTCCCCTTAAACTTGCCATCATAATATTGTATTATAAATCAAATTCAAACAATATATTTTAGAAACATTATTATAATATTACAAATATATATTAATCTAATTTATTATGCATTAATCATTGATCATCATAATTCTAATAACTAATGCTTTTAGCTTCAAAATCTATAACTCCTATTACAAAATTATTTCCAACATCTGAGGATGAAAGAAGCTTGGTCTAGTAATGCAAATAGAAATGGATACTTTATAGTAGAGGACGAATTCAAATTAGAAATCTAAAAGATTCAACAATAAAATAGGAAGCAAGCATTTTTCAGACTCCAATTTTGATTTGATAGGAGTTAAATTCTCCAAATATGAGAAGTTTGGATACAACAAGACTAACCAATTTGGCCACTTTAGGCTGGTTTGAACAAGTTTTGAGAGCACGATCCACAACATATAGGATTCAATCAAGTTTCAAAACATTGAGAAGCCTTTATTTCTAATTTGAGAAGAATTTTATGATGTGATTAAAGATTATGTTGATATAAAAGTCAAGGTCAGTGTTCTGCAAACGTTTAAAATTTTCAAAATCTTTTTATTATTTTTGTAATTTATATCCTCTTTTAATTTGAATAAAATCAATTCAATTTGGATTAGACTGTGCTAGTATAAAAAGAAGTTTTTATTCTCATCTAATTATAAGGAGAGCCCAACTTAAATGAAAAGAATAGACCTCTATGAAATAGTAAAAAATTTGTCCCTTCTCTTTTAGTTATGAGAAGAATCCAACTCCAATGAAGAGGACCTCACTAGTATAAATAGAGTGTATATGCTATGATTTTGTATAAGAGGAATAGAGGAAGTGAAAGCAAAGAGTACAAACTCTACTTTCCATCCATTGGAAATCTAATAGGAGTGAAAGCAAAGAGCATAAACTCTACTTCCACCCATGATATATGCCATAATTTTTTGTGGATCTTGAAGTTAATGAAAGTGACTATATTAACTAACAATGTATCAAACAATTACACAACAAGGGACATAAAATATAAGTACAACTATATAAAATATGAGATTTTTTTCTTTATTGATGTCATGATACATAGTTATTTTATCCTGGTGTATATTTAATCCAACAAGAAATGGAACGAATAAAAGGGAGAGAGCACCACTCATGCATGGAAGAGATGGACTGCTGGGACAATATGAGGATGAAGAAGACCTCTCCACTCCATAACCACCTGTCCACCTCCGCCACTTCGCCCACTGCCGACACTATCCTTGCCCTTGAACACCACCTATCATTCTTTTTCACCTCCTCCTTTCTTGATTGCCCATCCCTCCTCTTTATTAGTAGTTTTCCTTTCGATTGAGACAGCGGCACTGTCGCTGTCGGAGTGCAGATGAATTGCGCTAAATTTGGGCCACTGGACCTACTTCTCGTCGGGGAGTGGAGAAGTTGGGAGATGGAGAAGCAATGGGAAAGAAGGTAATCATATTCAATTGAGGGCAATTTGGTCTAATTAGGATTGAAAGCTAAACTTAAATATAATAATAAACTAGAAATTTTAAATTTGGTTGATAGGATTACAAGTTAAAGTTCGGTCCACTAATGGATCGGGCATTAAATTGCCCCTCCAGAAAAAAAAAAAAAAAAAGAGTCGTGGGCGGAGGTCCTTTCAACTGCAGGTGCTAACCATATATATTGTATGTTAGAAATGTAAACTAAGATTTCAAAGAAATATCTAAAAGAAAGAAAAAAAAAAAAAACCTTTGATGTTAAAAATTATCTCTACCTGCTAGGTCTAAAGTGCGAGCTATGCCTTGTGCTAAGTGAGGCAACTCATGCTCACGTGCAATTTTAAATGAAGATATAAAAACCAACTATTTACTAAAAATTGCTATTAATTACATAAAATAAATTTATAAATAATTAAAATAAATTAAAGAATAAGAGAAACTTAGAAGGCCTGCATTCAACCAGATGTGTGAAAATACTGTTCCAAGAATAAATTTTATCCTCATGTATAAATATATAATAAGGTAGTCCCTGAGGTACCATGCACACGACTCAGCTTGAATGCTTGCTAGCCTAACACTCACCAATCTTAATAGAGCTCGGATCCGTTGGTGTTCAATACATGCAAGTATACTTACATGAAAATATCCAATATGAGATTATTAATATAGGTTTAAAATTTCAAACATTTTTATAGATTTTTCAATACAATATGCCATGATCATTGTTGGGGATAAATCCCACTCCTGCCGAAGTCAAGTTCGGTACGGTCAGTAGCCACGGAAGAGTTTCAGCAGACGGGCTTTAGCCGAAACCTCAGCGACCGAGTTTCTTCTAACCCGTTCAGCCGGCCGAACTACTTAGCGACCGAACTCCTCCTGACTCCCCAATCGTCGAGCTTCAGTTAGACTCCCGCAAGAGCCGAACTCTCTCCGCGTCATTACGGTCGAGCTTCTATGGGAGCCGAATTCTCTCCAGCAGCCGAGCTTCTACGGAAGTCGGACTCCCTGTGGATTTCTCCAGCGGCTGGGCTTCTACGGAAGCCGAACTCCCTACGGACTTCTCCAGCGGACGTGCTTCTCAATGGCCGAACTTTCATAAAAGTCGAACTTCGTATGACGAATTCCTACAGGCGATCTCGCTACGGTTACACGATAATAACGATCGGTATTTATCAAGTCAATAATGATCGACATTTATCAAGTCAATAATGACCGACATTGATCAGGACAGTTACGACAATCATTAATCAAGATGGTTACAACAAGCTCCCTCTATAAAAAGGACCCTGCGGATATACTTAGGCCAGGTTCTGAAAACCCTTCTCTCTTCCTCTAAACTCTACTAAACTCCACACTGAGCACTCTATTTCTGTTGACTGAAGCTGACTTGATCGTCGGAGGATCCTACCGAAGTCAACCCCCACCAGCTCTGGATGGGATCTTATTTTGTAGGTCCCCAGCGGCGACCTCATCGACCTCCACTCCAGCAAATTTCAGCGATGACCAGTATCTGCGTCAACAGATTGGCGCTAGAGGAAGGGCCTCCGGCAAAGATTTCTCTCTTAAAGGAAGCCGGGGTTTCTTTGTTCTTAAAGGAGTGCTCGGAAAATCTCTCTTCCTCCTTTTTCGAATTTCTTTCCAAAAAGAAAAAATGCCCCCCAGGAGAGCCTCCACCCGGCGATCGGCGGCCTCCATAGCCTGATCCCGTTCGGATTCGTCCGCTCCCGCTCCAGCCTCGACGACCCAAGCTCACTTTGTAGCCCGGCGATCGACAGCCTCCGCAGCCCGATTTCGTTCAGGTCCGTCCGCTCCTGCTCCAGCTTCGACGATCCAGGCTCACTCTGTAGCCGCGGTAGACGCTGAGTAGTTCAACCTGCTCGTCCAGCAGGTTCGTGGCCTCACTGAGGCAATTCAGGCGGTGCAGGCCATGCACCAGCAGGTCCCTATACCAGTTCAATTGGCACAGGATTCTTCAGAGCCGTGTGGCCTAGTCCAGGGGCAATCAACATGGGCAACCCGACCTCCAATCCCCGGAAGAGGAAGGCAACGGAAGGAGAGCCCTTGTTCGGACCGTAGCTCATCCCAGGGTGAAGCTTTGCACCCATTCAGCAGAAAGACCTTGGAGATCAGAGACCATGAGGATCTCCTGGATCAAAGGCTCTTAGAAATGAGCCGACGAATCGAAGAACTTTATCACACTCCCTCCTCACGCGGTAATGACATCTGCACCGACCCTCCTTTTTTGCAGAAAATCATGCAAGAATCGGTCCCACCGAACTTCAAGCTCCCACAGTTCGAGAGCTACGATGGGACCACCGATCCGATCGACCATCTGAAAGTCTTCCGAACAACGATGTTGCTCCATGGCACGCCAAACGCTATCTTGTGCCGGGCTTTTTCCTCTATCCTTAAAGGGGCCGCTAGGAATTGGTACTCGATGCTCAAGCCAAACACCATCTTATCGTTTGATCAGATGAGTCAACAGTTCGTGGCCCACTTTGTTAGTAGTCAGCGTCCGCGCCGAGGTTCGAAGTCCTTAATGGCCATCAGGCAGAAGAAGGGAGAATCCATCCGGGCTTACATTATCCAGTTTAATACTGCTGCACTAGAGATCCGGGACCTGGATCAGTCAGTCGCCATGGCCGCTCTCAAAGGCGGCCTTCAGAAGAACGACCTACTGTTCTTCCTGAAAAAGAAGTATCTCAGGGACTTTGCCGACATGCTGGCTCAGACCGAAAGTTATGCCCGGGTAGAAGAGGCCTTCGAGGCTAAGGACGACGAAGTCGGTGGCAAGCGGCGAATCGACGGGCCAGGCAGGTCCGCTGAAGAAAGGAAGCGGACTGAAGCTCGACCGCGTTCCTGGACTTTTCCTGGTCGCGGGCGAGCCCGGACTCCCCCTCAAGCTCGAAAGCGAGGAAGCCCTAACGGAAGGACACGCCGAGATTCTCCTTAGCGCCGAAGTTCTTTTCGACGATGATGATTTCACAACTACACCCCCCTTAACACTCCGAAGACTCAAGTACTGATGGAGATCTGGGAACGACTTTCAAGATCGGAGAGAATGCGTTCCCATCCTAGTAAGTGCAATCCCAACAAGTTCTGCCTTTACCATCGCGACCACGATCATGATACCGAGGAGTACATTCAACTCCAGGACGAGATCGAAGAGCTCGTCAGACGAGGCAGACTAAGTCGATTTCTTTGAAGACGGCCTGAGGAGAAGGAAGATCGGCCAAGAGCGCTACCACCAAGTGGAAAAAATCAGCAAGAAGATCAACCGCCCCTTGGCGTCATCAATACTATCTTAGGAGGACCTCAGCAAGGAGAGACCAGCAGATCCGAAGGATCGGTGAAGAGGCGGAGGATCATGAAGCCTGTAGCCTTCACCGAGGAGGACGGTCAGGGAATCCAATTTTCACACAATGATGTGGTTGTAGTTTTTTTGAATATTGCTGACTATGATGTACGCCGCGTTCTGGTAGATAATGGAAGCTCAGCTGATGTGTTGTTTTACGATGCCTTCTTAAAAATATCTCTATCCGACGATCGATTGTGGCCGATGAATTTCCCGTTGGTAGGATTTACTGATAACGCCGTACCAGTCGAAGGTATAATAACATTGATCGTAGCAGTAGGACAGCGTCCGAAGCTTGCCAAAGCTTGGGTCAACTTCCTAGTCGTAAGGACCCCGTCCGCCTATAATGCGATCCTTGGCCGACCTGGTCTAAATGCACTTTGGGCGGTAGTGTCAACCTATTATTTGAAGATGAAGTTTCCGACGAGTCACGGGGTCGGAGAAGTCAGAGGAGACCAGGCTCTGGCGAGGTATTGCTATTCGATCGCCCTGCATAAGGGAGATCAGCCCGACCCTTATCTTGTTGACGGACTGGACGTTCGCGATGACCTCACTGAGGAGCGGGGTGAGCCTGTGGAAGACCTCATTTCTGTGCCCTTGAATGACGAAAACTTGGAGCACGTGGTGCAGATCGGCTCTAACTTGACGGCTGAAATTCGGGAGCAGCTCATCGCTTTCCTCAGAAGAAATGCGGATGTCTTCGCTTGGACCCTAGTGGATATGCCGGGGATTGACACCGAGGTCATGGAACATCGGCTGGCCGTCGATCCGAAACATCGGCTGATAAGAGAAAAGCTGTGCCAACACGTCCTGGAGAGGCAGAAAGCGATCGTCGAAGAAGTAGACAAGCTCCTCAAAGTTGGACTCATCCGGAAGGTTAACTATCCGACCTGAGTTTCGAACGTGGTTTTTGTCAAGAAAGTAAATAACAAGTGGAGGATGTGCGTCGACTTCAAAAAGCTGAACAAGGCTTGCCCGAAGGACAGCTACCCCCTGCCTAGGATCGACCAACTGATGGATGCAACCTCGGGCCATGAGCTCCTCACCTTTATGGATGCCTTTTTTGGTTACAACCAGATACGCATGGCGCCTAAGGACGAAGAAAAGACCGCCTTTATTACTAACCGAGGTCTTTATTGCTACAAGGTCATGCCTTTTGGACTCAAGAACGCAGGGGCAATATACCAGCATTTGGTCAATAAGATCTTCAAGGAGCAGATCGACCGCAATATGGAGGTGTACGTAGATGACATGCTCGTCAAAAGCCGAGCTTCAACAGACCACCTGGCCAACCTCGAAGAGACCTTCGGTGTACTTAGAAAGCACAAGATGAAGTTGAATCCAACCAAATGCGCCTTTGGCGTAACCTCCGAAAATTTCTCGGGTTCATGGTGTCGAGACGCGGAATTGAGGAAAACCTCCAGAAAATCTGAGCCATTCGAAAAATGACCACTCCAAAGACGATTAAGAAAGTTCAGCGCCTGGCCGAAAAGGTGGCGTCCGTAAATCGCTTCGTCTCAAGGTCGGCCGAACGATGCATGCCCTTCTTCGAGATTCTCAGACGATCAAAGGACTTCTGCTGGACGGTGGAGTGCCAACAGGCATTCGGAGAGCTCAAAAACTACCTTGGCACGCTCCCGCTGTTGGCAAAACCTGAACCTAGGGAAGAATTGTTCCTGTATCTAGCTGTCTCCCCGGTGGCCCTGGCGGTAGTCCTCGTCAGGAAAGAAGCAAAGATGCAATGACCGATCTGCTATGTGATCCGAGTCCTAAGGGATGCGGAGACCAAGTACTATAGGTTAGAAAAACTGACTTACTGTCTCATAATTGCTATCAGGAGGCTCCGACCTTACTTTCAGGAGCACACCATAACGGTCCTAATGGATCAACCAATAAAAGCAGTTCTCCACCGAGCAGACACTTTCGGAAGAATCACAAAATGGACAATCGAGCTCACAGAGTTCGACATTAACTATCGACCCAGGCCGTCGATCAAATCCCAGATACTGGCAGATTTTGTGCTAGAATGCACCATTTCGGTTGAAGCCGAGCTTGAATCGAGCGGAACCAGCACCAAAGCGAGGCCGAACTTCGACGAAGCTAAGCTATCATGGCCGATCCTCCCCGAAGAGAGCGTTGACCTCCTTGTAGATTATTTGGTTCTGCACGTGGATGATTCATCCAATTCTGCTAGAGCTGGTGCAAGACTGGTCTTGGTTAGCCCCGAAAGAGTTATCACCGAGTATGCGCTGCATCTCGAGTTCCCCGCAACCAATAATGGGGCTGAGTATGAAGCACTGATCACCGGATTAAAGATAGCAAGAAAATTAGAAATAGATCGGTTTCAAGTTTACAGCGATTTTCAGCTGATGGTTGGTCAAGTCGATGGCGGTTACGAGGCACAGGAGGAAAGCATGGCGAGGTACCTCAGAAAAGTAAAGAATTTGATCCCGGCCTTCGATAGTTTCGGCATTCAGTACATCCCGAGGGTGAAAAATGCAAGAGCCGATCTTCTTTCTAAGTTGGCCGCTTCAATGCCGACAGAACTGTCCAAAGGAGTGTTTTTGAAAACTTTGAAATGCCGACCACAGAGGAATCTCAGGCCATCCTATAGACGAAATTCGAGCCCAGCTGGATCGACCTGTTGATCGTCTACCTTCAAGAGGGGGTCCTTCCCCATGACCGAAAAGAAGCTCGGAAGCTCAGGAATCAGGCCTCCCGCTACGTCTTATATGAAGGCAGATTATATAAAAGATTGTACTCCCTCCCATTGTTGAGATGTCTCCGACCTTCAGAGGCTGACCTCGTGCTATGGGATGTGCACGAAGGACTCTGCGGAAGTCACGTAGGAGCCAGGTTCCTATCGCAAAAACTACTCCGATAGGGGTACTACTGTCCGACTTTATTTCGCGATTTCGTGGAATATGTAAAGAGGTGCAACCGCTGTTAGAAGAACGCCAACGTACAGAGGCAGCTGGCATCCGAACTTACTCCGCTCATTTCACCTTGGCCGTTTGCGCAGTGGGGAATGGATATACTCGGCCCCTTCCTAACGGCATCTGGACAGCGGAAGTTTCTCCTGGTCGCGATCGACTACTTCACCAAGTGGGTCGAAGCCGAACCACTCGCGAAGATTACCAAGGCCAAGGTGCAGAACTTCGTCTGAAAGTCACTGGTCTGTCGGTTCGGCCTGCCCCAAACCCTCATAACCGACAATGGGTGATAATTCACCAGGGCGAGGTTCGCCGAGTTCTGCGAAGAATTAAACATTTCCCACCGCTTCACATCGGTGGCTCACCCTCAGGCCAATGGGGAAGCTGAGATAACCAACTGGACCTTGCTGCAAAGAATCAAAGCGAGACTCGATAGGGCAAAAGGGGCATGGGTGGACGAACTCTACCATATCCTCTGGGCATACTGAACTACTCAGAGGATGCCGACCGGAGAAACACCCTTCGCCTTGGCCTTCGGTACTGAGGCAGTTATCTCGGTCGAGCTTATGCTCCCTTCTGCACGAGTCGTGGGCTTCAATGAGCGGCACAACCCCTAGGACCTCAAAGTCAATCTCGATCTTCTGGAAGAAAAGAGGGAGGAAGCCCGCGTCCAGATGGCAGTCTACAAATAGAAGGTGGCTCAGTACTATAACTCCAGGGTTAAAAGCAAGACGTTCAGAGCGGGGGACTTAGTGCTCCGATGAGCCGCCGTTGCTCAGCCTTAAAGTCAAGGAAAGCTCGTCCCAAACTGGAAAGATCCGTATGAGGTAACAGAAGTCATCCGACTCGGAACTTATCGACTGAAGAAACTCGGAGGGATAGTGCTTCCCCGACCATGGAACTCAGAAAATCTGAGGATGTATTATCAGTAAACTCTCTTTAAAAACTTCTTTGCTCTGCATTATTGATTTCTGGCATAAGGATTACGGGATGACAGGAAAAAAAATAAGTAAAAGTAGTCCATTAGAAACAGGATAATAACCTCGTCTTAATGCGAGCAAAGTTGAAGGCCTCGTTCATAAAGGACGAGATGGGGGGAGAGGCACGGATGACGGTCCGAATGTGCCCCTACAGTCCGTTAGGAATAGGAGGAGAACCTCATCCTAACGCGAGCAAAGTCGAAGGCCTCGTTCACAAAGGACAAGATGGGGGGAGAGGCGCGGACGACGGTCCGCATGTGCCCCCATAGCCCGTTAGGAACAGGAGGAGGACCTCGTCCTAACGCGAGCAAAATCGAAGGCCTCATTCACTTTAGACAAGATGGGGGGAGACGGACGACGGTCCGAATGTGCCCCCACAGCCCGCTAGGAATAGGAGGAGGACCTCGTCCTAACGCAAGCAAAGTCGAAGTTAGGAACAGAAGAAGAACCTCATCCTAACCCGAGCGACCAGGCCAACCTCGATCGGAGAGCTTCAACTTTCACTTCGAACAGAGATAAGATCGGAGATAACCTCATCCTAACGTGAGCGCCCGCGTCAACCTCGGTCAAAGGAGATAAGGTCTCCTCCGAGCGACCGGGCCAACTTCGGTTGGAGAGCGTCAACTTCGACCTCGGCGAGAGATAGGATCTCTCCTGAGCGACCATATCAACCTCGGCTGGAGAGCTTCAACTTCAACATCAACTTTGAGATCTCCCCCGAGCTTCGACCTAAATCAGCACGGAGCCCAAAAGAAGACTTCGATAGTTGCCTTTTCTGCACTCCCTTCGAGTTTCGAACTCGGAAGTGGGGGGACTAATATTGGGGATAAACTCCGCTCCTGTCGAAGTCAAGTTCGGTGTGGCCAGTAGCCACGGAAAAGTTTCAGCAGACGGGCTTTAGCCGAAATCTCAGCGGTCGAGTTTTCTTTAACCCGTTCAATCGGCCGAACTACTTAGTGACCGAACTTCTCCTGACTCCCCAATCGCCGAGCTTCAGTTAGACTCCCGCAAGAGTCAAACTCTCTCCGCGTCATTACGGCCGAGCTTCTGCGGGAGCCGAATTCTCTCCAGCAGCCGAGCTTCTACGGAAGCCGGACTCCCTATGGATTTCTCCAGCGGCTGGGCTTCTACAGAAGCCGGACTCCCTGCGGACTTCTCCAGCGGACGGGCTTCTCAATGGCCGAACTTCCATAAAAGCCAAACTTCTTATGATGGATTCCTGCAGGCGATCTCGCTACGGTTATACGATAATAATGATCGGCATTTATCGAGTCAATAACGATCGGCATTTATCAATTCAATAACGACCGGCATTGATCAGGACAGTTATGACAATCATTAATCAAAGCGGTTACAACAAGCTCCCTCTATAAAAAAGACCCTCCGGATACACTTAGGCCAGATTTTGGAAACCCTTCTCTCTTCCTCTAAACTCTACTAAACTCCACACTGAGCACTCTATTTTTGATGATTGAAGCTAACTTGATGACTGGAGCTGACTTGATCGTCGGAGGATTCTATCGGAGTCAATCTCCATCGGCTTCGGACGGAACTTTGTTTTGCAGATCTCCGGCGGTGACCTCATCGACCTCCACTCCAGTGGATTCCAGCGATGACCAGTATCTGCATCAACAGCCATCTTATGTAGTATGCAAAATTACGTTGCTACAGAAAACAATGCACCGATCTAGTTTGAGGTAACCTAATTAGTAGCCCTGTAAGATGCATTTAACGTAAACCATGTGCACGAACTCGCATTTTTGATTAATTTTTACTGAGATATCTCCACGGAGATCGGATTCAACCGATCTAATATCGGATTCGTAGCCTGTAGCAATTTTCATAGATTTTCCAACACAATGCGCCGTGGCCATCTTATGTAGCATTAAAAATTACGCTGCTACAAATAACAACGCGCCGATCTAGCTTGAGATAACCTAATCAGTAGCCCTGGAGGATGTGTTTAATACAAAACATGCGCACAAACTCGTATTTTTTGATTAATTCTTGCCGAGATATCTTCACGGAGATCGGACCGGATGGTTCGACGTACCGGATCCATAGCCCGTAGCCAGAATCCCATAGGTTCAACGGACCTTGTGCTGGCCAGCCGACCGTACAGACCTTTTATGGGTTTGTAACGCACGCAGAAAAACCCACGCATAGCGAACGCGCGCCTCCCTGCCCTGTTCACGGAGGCCGCCCTCTGTCCTCCTCTGCTATCCTTTCGTCATCTCTACCTTTATTCTTCTCCTCGCCGCTCTAGGGTTTCTTCCCCTTCGATCCTCGAATTCGCGTTTCCTTTGTGAAACCACCGGAAAATCCTGCCCTTTAGATTGTTCTCCGACCCCGATTTCATCCCTAAACGCCGGATTTCTTGGTCTCTGGTTTCTGGCGCCATCGATGCCGTCCGATAAATCTGTGGTCGGGTCGTCGGACCACTACCGACGGCCGCCTTCCAAGGAAGGGGACAACCATGCGGCCCCGTCGAGCGTTCTCTGGGTTGGGAACATCCCTGCGGACACCGTCGATGCCAATGTCATGACCGTCTTCTCGAAGTTTGGCGCTTTGGACTGCAACACGATGCACGGGGCCAGGAGCTACTCGTTCGTGTTCTTCCGGAGCATCGATGATGCCAAGGCTGCGAAGGACGCCCTCCAGGGCTCCCCGCTGCACGGGAGTTCCATCAGGATTGAGTTTGCCCGACCGGTTTGTCCCTCCCCTTCGTGTAATCTGATATGGATTTTACGTAGATTGATGGAGAGAAAAATGCATTTGTTTTCCCTGCTCGTTTGCAACGTTTGTGTTAATTTTGTGAGTAGATTGTGGGGATGATTCCAAAAATGAATTTTGGATAAGGTTTTAGTTTTTTCCAATTAGGACATGTTTCTCTATTGGTTTCCTTCTTGTGTTTTTATTTGGTTATTAATTAACGTGGCGGATTTTTAGAAAAAAAAAAAAAAATTTGATCAACAAAGCAATTCGGTGGTTCTTTTTTTCTATTATTTCTTTACCGAGACATAAGTGACCAATATCTCGTCCGATAGAATCATATCGTTGGACTTAAATATTCAAGGATGGTTCCGAAATCTGAATTTTCTTTTCAAATGAGTTTTTCGTTTGGTTCTATGCCCGATTCTTTTCGCCTTTTTCTGATTAGTCTGGATGTTCAAAGGGTTTAAACTTTAATGGAAGATACAATACGGCAATTTCTGTTCTAACTCTTGTTAATGGCAACCCTAACGTAGGATTATTACATGGCCTTTTTTCGTTGGTGTATGACTTAACTTTAATGGCAACCCTAATGTAGGCATCTATCTGGTTTGACATGCTTTCTGAATTTATAGTAGGCCCCTTGCTTGCCCCAAGCTGTTTACATGAGGATATCATGAGGATAGAAGTGCTGTTGGCATAGTGCATATTGGTTGGCATGTGCTTCTGCCAGTACATTCTATCCGGTATTTGAAATCCAAAAGGGAACCTTTTTGTTAGTACTGAGTAATAATGAGCCGTATCACTACAAGTCTATATGGGCCAATATGCCTGTTACCAATACTTACGTAGTACCAGGTGCTGGTACTGGCCCAGCATGGGCTGAAACTTGAAACAATGGTACATGTGTACATAAATATATCTACACATACAAAGGTGGATGACACTAAAATGATGGTGGTTTGTAAAGGATATGTGCACTTGGATTGATTATACCCTAACACACCATGCTTGTTCGTTAGGATTAAGGATGTTAGATTGGTCAAATTAACAATCATTAACAAATGCATTGAAATGCCTTTTGCATTTGGAATTTTGAATTATGAATATTCATATTTGTCAAAAAAGAATTGGAATGCTACTAGTTGATTGTAAGCTTGCAAAAATTGTAGAATTATCTTAATGAAGCAACCTAGTTTAGGAATTATTGTTTTCGATTCACCCTTTTTTCCTCACTTCATTTGCTCAACAAAATGTTGAGTCGATTTGGAGATGATGTATGACATGGAACTTGAATACCTCTTAAATTGCTAGACAATGAAATGCAGGTTTCTTGCATGGAATCTTCAAACGGTGTAATCAAGAAAGTTTTGAGTGGCTTTCTTTTTTTGCTAATTTTTCTCCAAGAGAATACTCTTATAATGGGGTAGCAGATAACTTGGATGCTAATTAAATCATGGCTGACTCCACAAATATTTAGAACCTAGTCCACACACATCTTTCAATAAAGAATGTTCTAATTATATAGTTTAAGATACCTATATGGCAAATGGAGGCAGAAATTTATGCAAATTTTGTCTTTTTTTTAAAATGATATGAGTACATTTAATCATATCTTATAGCTCTGATGTAAAGGAGGGAAAAATCATCCTGTTGTCTATGGATGAACGTAATTGCTTTATGATTTAAAAATATTGGTAGAAAAATTTTACATCTTATCAAGCAAATTGAGGATAGTCTATTTATTTTTAAGCATAAAGTCCAGTTATACATAAATGATAAATATAGAGGATTGAGTGCAGCTTTTTTAGCAAACAAACTTGAAAAAAGAGGCAATGAGCTAGGTGCAGATCAGACAATGGGCCATGAACATACTCTCCTAGTCGTGCCTTGGTGTGCGACTTGCAGGTGCATGCCCAGACTCATGGGGCATGGTGGTTGCCTATAGTGAGCTAAATCACTTCCATCAATTTATGCATCAGTGTGTGACTTGCAGGTGCAGCCCTTCATTATTATAATCTGCTACATTTTAAACTTCTGACTTAGTTAGGGCAGATTTATATGCTATAGGAAATCAAATTTGGTGGAAATAACCAAAAAAAATATAGGCAGATGGAGTTTTGGATTTCTTGTACTAATGGATGATTTCATACTTTTCATGCCTTCTCCCATTAATCCTTTTTACACAAGAAATGCATAGCTGACCCCCGTACGTGAGACGACCTGTGGATTATGGATTTTTTTCCTCTGTAAGCTTTAGTTAAGTTAATGAGTATATGATAATGTCCTGATATGTTAAAGTAGCTATAGACTATGTTCGAAGATTTTCTTCCAGGTGTTGCAGTCATTTGCAGTGGAAAATTACATATGAAAAATGAACTGAGAATTTTCTTTTAATTTTTTGGTTTCAGGCAAAAGCAGTTAAGCATTTATGGATTGGAGGAATCAGTTCATCCATCACAAAGGAACAACTTGAGGATGAATTTTTGAACTTTGGGAAGATCGAAGAGCACAGATTCCTCAGGGATCGAAACTCTGCGCTTATTGACTATCACAAGATGGAAGATGCTATTGCCGCTCAGAAAAACATGAATGGAAAGCATTTAGGTGGTGAACCATTACGTGTTGATTTTCAGAGATCACAACCTCCTAGAAAGGTGTGTAGTTATAGTGCTGGTTTTCCCATATTTTATATTGCTTGCAAGCCTGTTATCCAATATTTTTAATTAAAGCTCTAGTGATTTTTTTTTAACCTTCTGCTGTACTGTTGTGGTCCTGATATCATTATCATCATGACCATAGGATTGGCCTGACCAACGAGATTCAAGGAATGGACAGTTCAGCAGTCGGGTTTTGGGGCTGCAGGAACGGTTGCTGCCACATGATGGAAGAGGTTATCATGATCCTTCCTATCATGGGTCTAAGAGGCATACGGTATTCCTTGAACCAGAAAGTTAATTCTTAATGTATTTTGACATGTTTTAGCCTGTTCTTTTCAGTTGAAGTTCAGATTAGAAATTTTACCATCTTATAAGCTGTTTCTTGTTTTGTATTTGTTCAAACTTTCTCAGCCAAATGGAGGACGAAGAGATGGCCACCCAAGCCATGTTCTTTGGATTGGATACCCACCTTCAGTACAGATTGATGAGCAGAAGCTTCATAATGCCATGATTCTGTTTGGTGAGATTGAGAGGATCAAGTGCTTTCCATCGAGGAACTATTCTTTTGTTGAATTCAGAAGCATTGATGAAGCTAGGCGTGCCAAGGAAGGTTTGCAAGGGCGCCTATTTAATGATCCAAGAATACAGATACTGTATTCATGCAGTGAGCTTGCACCTGGTAAGGATAATACACCACCATTTCCAGGGTTTAGAGCACCTAGACCTGAGATGTTTTTTGCTGAAGGGCCTATTGGACCTTTGGAATTGTGTGGTCCTGGTCGTGCTGTAGCCCCAAATAGTTTTCCTGGGTCCTTGTTTCCAAATAGCATGCCTGGACCTGGTATTTTAGTGAGGCCATTTGGACCACAAGGATTTGATCCTTGTCAAGGGACTCCGGAGTTCCATGATTCTGGTGGCACTACCATGCATTCAAATTGGGGACGGCGATCTCCGTTGGCACCGGGTATTCTTCTTTCTCCACCAAGTTTGCGCCCTCCTTTCCAACCCATGCCAGGTTTGTGGGATGAATTTGACATAAGAGAGGTGAAAAGATCTAGGATGGATGGTTCTTCCACCAATAGTGCTTTCTTTCATGCAAGGAGGGTGGATGGTGAGGGTCTTGGAGACCTCTCTGGGTTTTCGCAACCCGATAGAGGTGCCTCCAGTCAAAATTGTGTAAGTCCAGTTGTTCGTGGCTATGGTGAGCTGCATCCTTCTCCTCGTAGTGACCATTGTTGGCGTGGTATTATTGCCAAGGGTGGAAGTCCTGTTTGTCACGCTCGGTGTGTGCCTATAGGAAAGGGCATTGACTCTCATTTGTAAGTTTAAATTCTCACCAGCCAATTCATGAGTATATTTATAAAAATAATTGGTTATATGTTATGATGATTGATATATGAACTATTTTGGCAGCCCTAAAGTCATTAATTGTTCAGCCAGAACAGGATTGGATCTGCTTACAAAGCACTGTGCTGATGCCACTGGCTTTGACATTGTCTTCTTCCTACCTGACAGCGAAGATGAATTTGCTTCGTACACTGAATTTCTCCATTACCTGGGCTTAAAAAGTCGTGCTGGGGTTGCAAAGCTTGATGATGGGACTACTCTATTTTTGGTGCCCCCATCAGATTTCTTGACCAAGATATTGAATGTTTCTGGTGGTGAGCGTCTGTATGGTGTTGTTCTGAAATTGCCACAGCAATCAACTAATGCAGCGGTACAACAACCACAATTAGCAATTCCTCCCCCGTCATCCCATTACATTGATCAGCAAGAGGCATCTAATTCACAGAAGGGTTATCAGTCTGTCCCACAAAATGAAGACCAAGCTTTAAAAGTTGATTACAATAGGCCATTGTATGTGGAGCCAATGCATCATTCAGGTGTTGGAAAATCACTGTTGATGCTTGCTGATGGATCACGTGCAGTGCAATCAGCTTCCATGGATGATGCTGGCAATTCTGCTGTTGCTTCCCAGGTGGGGGTTTCCTTGACTCCTGAACTAATATCTTCTTTAGCTTCTCTGATTCCCAGCAACAATCAGTCATCAGCTGCTGGGACTGTTCAGAACCCATCAGGTTCTACTAGTGGGCCCGTTTCATCTTCTGCTTCTGTGATGCATGATGCATTAATGCCTTTTGAAGGATGGAGACAAGACCAAGCAGCAGTTTCTAGTGCTCCTGTAGGGCAAACAAACCATCTTCCACAGCATTTAGATCAACAGTTTAATCGCGAGGCACCGCTCATCTCTCACTTTCCAACATATGCTAACATTCCAAGTGGACCAGATCATTTTGCAGAACCTATTGTTGGTAGCACACAAGTTCTGAACCCTGCTTTAAACATCCCAGAGGCTCCATCTATTCCGACCAGACCATATTATTCAATACCATCCCATGGTGCCCAATTTCCAGGTTCTTTTGCTTCTCACAGCAACTATGGCATGTTACAGACAACGAATGCTGCTGGTGTATTCAACCAAGTGGTTCAGCAGCAGTTGAATCCCACTTCCTCATCTTCTCATGATGAAATTAGAAATCTGCCCCAGCCCCAAATTGCCATTCCACCTAGTCAAGGGCATCCCCCACAAACTATTTTATCTTGTTCAAGTACTTCAGATAGCGATGCTGATCAGAACCAGCGGTACCAGTCAACCCTTCAGTTTGCTGCCAGCTTACTGCTGCAACTTCAACAACAACAGCAAGCAAGTGCTCAAGCTGTACAAGGGACTGGAAATCAACATTGAGAAATGTTCTCGCTTGTCAGGTATTCTTTTCACCTGGACTTTGTTGATTTATTAATATGCCGAAGTTTCTTTCTTAATTTAATAGTAACTCAATGCCATTGCGAAATGAGTATCTATTAGGTGCATTTAGTTTAGTTATTGGTTCTTTTTTATTGTTTGTGTTCTACGATCTCATTATTTTCAGGTGATGTTATTTCTGATCAATTGTGCTTGCAGAAGTACAATTATGATAATAACGGGAACATGCTTTTTCAACTAGTTTCGCTGATAAATAATAAATACTTTAATGTTTGACTACCATTACATTGATAACAAGACTCTTAAAACTTTTCTGTCTTTTATCCAGTATTTATTATAACTTTTATGTGAGTTTGAAATACAGGCTATTGTTTGTTTTCTATGACATGCTTCCTTTTTCCCCCTTTCATGTCTACTGCTGAAAATTAGTAGTAATATTATGATTCATAATGAAGTGACAGGTGTGGGCAATCCAAGTGCTTGTTAGTTTTATGAATACCATGATGATTTCAATCTCATATTTGATTGGTTTTAAAATGAAAGGATTGCTGTGCAAAGTCATCGAAGGATTCTTCAGTATTTTAAGCAAATTTCTGTTCTTAATTAGTTTCATTTGGTATAATTAGGTGAGTAGAGGAAATATTGAGCTGAAATGTAATTTTAGGTGTCTAAAATTTGATTATACTGTTATCAGCATTCTATTGGAGAATGAATCAAATAACACCTTTGATAAAGCGAGCGTATAGACTATGTATTGCCTTTCAGTTGTATTTTACGATACTATATTATATAACAGTTTTTCAGTTTTATTTTATGATATGAAGGGGGAAAAGGAATGGGTAATATCTTTATAGCAGCATGCTAGAGATGGCATCAGATGGTTCATGGGAAATGAGGCATTGTTGCTATAAAGTTGATGGTAATTTGATATGATGCTTGAATTATCATAAAGTTTATAAGAGCATAAATTACTCATAGCTATTAATTGTTCTATTACTTGTCATCATCATTATCCTAAGATTTGAGAAGGAAACATAGTTACAATAAAACACAAGTTAATAAGAATTTTTTTTTTTTACTATATGCTTGAATTAGTTTTTTAAGTACTCTAGAATCTGTTTAATAATTGACAAGTAACTGTGGGGTGAAATGACACTAGCTCTTGAAAGCTATATCATGAAAGTATTAATTTATTAGCAATGTAAAATTTGGATTGTTGGTTTCTTGTGTCATTTATATATGCTTATAGTGCACAATGTAATTTGATCTTGAATTAGTTGTTATATGTGTGCCTTCAAAAGTTTGCTCTTTTGTTATGATGATTATTTGAAATGCTTAGCACATACACTGAAATTGGTTGACATGGCACAAGTGTAATGTTAAGCAATAAGCATATTTGTAGGTGTAGATCAATGATTGTTGAAATGCTGTGTCCTTTTAGGCATGTATACTTTGCAAAACTAACTTAAATGTATTTGTGCCAATTGAGATACAATTTTGACCAAGTACAAACTATCAGTAATTTGCATGACACAAAAGTAAAAGCATGGTCAATTCTTGCACTGGCTTATGTGTCCTTGGATTACCAAGAAACTTGGATGAGAACTTCATTTTTCCTCTATCTACTTAAATGTTTTAGATTTTTTCTCTTTGTTTTGAGAATGTTGCAATTTTTTTTTTTTTTTTATATGTACAAATGTAAGACAACCCATAAAGCAATTCAAATGAAGGCACTGAGGCATCAAATTTTGAATTGTCTTTCATACTGATTCTTTTTCTTCTATATCATTGTTTCTCTTGACATGCATCTTTAACCAAATTATTTGGTCACCTCAGTAGAAATTGAAATCTTGATAGAGAAATCAACCTTTTGTTGATGAATGCTCATATGACTATGTATATCCTTTCCTTCCAGTCTCGAAGCTTTCTTGCATTCTCAGAATGCTTTTCATAATTTCATCAAATGGTAAAGCAATCTTAATAGAACCATATGTATTGAAATTGAAATGAATCACGATTGATTTCCTGCTAGTTCAAGGAACTTCTGCCTTCTAATGAATTAGTAAGTTAGTGAAGAAGTAGAAGGGAGGGGTCACTCCCTTTGGTACTCCAACTGTCATTTGTAACTAGACTATTGGGAAAAGAGGGGTATTTGGGAGCCTTCAAAGCCTTTCTCTTTTTTCCTGCCTTTTCTATATCATTGTTGGATCTAAGAGTCCCGAACTCCCCCCACCGCCCCTCCCCACCTTTTCAGATCATGCCTTCCTTTTTTCGTCTTACATTCATTACACCTGCCCGACACTAATACCATACAAAATTCACCATGCAAGCAAGAATATTTTGGTTACCATCATTCTCACAAATCAGGTGCCTGAATCATATTTAGGCCTTAAGTAATCAACATGGGGAATGAAGGTCAACATTCTTGTTTATTGGGCCCCAACATGCGCAGAAGAGCTTTATCGGCTGGAGAGGTGATTGCGAACATGTTTGCAAAGGTAGCATGCTTGTGATGAGCATCTCTGCCAGCAATTAGTTTGATTTGTTCCATTTCAATTAGTTTCAGTGCATACAGATAGCCAGCCAATAAAGAAACCAAAGTATAATATTATTTCTAATGCCACAGGATATGATTGATTAGCTAATCTTTCAAAATCTAATGTTGGTTCATTGGAGCCATTTAAACCCATGCCTAGAACTCCTATTAAGAGAAAAATAGAACCCCCTGCTGTGTTCAAAATAAACTTTGTAGCCGAGTAGAGACGTTTTTTTCCTCCCCGCATGGATAAAAGTAAGTAAACAGGAACCAATTCTAACTCCCACATGATGAAAAAAAGTAAAAAGTCTCGAGAAAAAATCGTCAAGGTTGCCGATTCATAGTAAGACTTTGTATGCCAGCTTATCCTACATTGCTTTTCAAATATTACCAAAATATTTAGCCTCTAAGATTGTTTATCAATTTGGCAAGGATTCCTATATTTGATAGAAACAATGAATTATAAAATATGAAAAATTAATTTCAAATAAATTTTTAAAATGTTTTTATTTAGCTTTGGCTGGAGCAAAAGGTACTGAACACCTGACCTTGAGTTAATCATGATGTTTTTCATGAGTTCCTTTACGTGAGGATGCAACAAACAGTAAAGATTTGGGCAATCCATCTTATGATTGTGGATGCTTATTTATTTGTTTTTAAAATAATCTTATGCTTCACATATGGTTCAACCTATTTTTGTCAAGAATGAAAATTATTTTTTTCCATTTGTCTGCCAACTTTGATATGAAGTAATGGTGGTCTTGTTGTGAGGGTTAATGCATGTAAAATCAATCTGTTGGTCAGATATTTGTTTAAAGTGGGAATTACATTTAAGATGCACATAGAACCTCCTCCCTTCTTCCTCAACATTCACAGAGAAAAGGATAAAAATAGATGCAGAAATGTTATTGAGAGTTGGATGAAGTAGTGTTGTGGATATTAGCTCTGGAATTGGATCTGGATTTTGCCACCTTGTTAGATTGAGTTTAGGCAGCGTTGGTTCAGGTGTAAAGCAGGCATGAGGATTCCAAGCTTTATGCCTGCAAGAGAGCCATTGCAAAACAGGCTTAATGTAGGAATTATTTTTCTGGTCAAATATGCTATATGACAGCCATAACTATTCCAACTGGGAGCTGTCATAAGCTATCTGTTGGCATAAAGAAATCTCTTGTACCTACTCGTTACTTTTTTATGGACAAAATAACCCTCATGTCAAAGTTATTCAGAATATAGTAACCAAACAAAAATTGGAATTTTTATCATAACCATTCCCATAGACATAATTTTTGCCATGCCCATCTTTCTCCTTCTCCGGAACCAAATGCAGCCTGATAGTGAATTCAGGATATTGGAATGTGGCTACACAAAAAGCTTTTTAAGAAATAATGTGTACATAAACTAGAAAAGCTTCATTAGTTATGTCTAATAGCCATTATTTTGTTCTTAGCGTACACGTATTAGTCTAACATAGGGATAAGTTATGATTTATGATAATGTTAAATTATTTTCATTTGATTGGGCTTCAGTCTTGATAATACTAGAATATGAGTGAAATGAGAATGGCATAGAGACTTGTGATCTGGAAGGTTTGCTATGGACCTTATTCACTTTTCTCGAGTCATTCATTGGTCGGTCCTCTCCCTTTATGTTCATCATGTTATCTTTCAGGCAAGTGCTTTTGTTAATTTTCTGCTAATGATTATGTGTTTTATATAGAAACCGATGAGGTTCTGTCTGTTGTAATTTTCTAGATTGTTAATAATTTTTTTCATACCCCAGTGCATGAGCTCATAGTATATAGTGATGAAAAAGTTGATGGGGATGATGCCTTAAAACATTTTACATAGATTACGGCAGGGCAATTAAGATGTATTTGCTCTAAATGATCGTGGCAAAGTTGGTTTATATCCGTTGTGCAGGAAAAAGAGGTTGATTTAGGAGTAAGCTTGATTTCTTGGGTCATTGAAAGTCATGGGTAGCCATCATCTGGTTTTGTATGACGCAAGCATTAGATTGCATTAGATTCCAGAGCTGGTTGGTCATCTTCAGCAAAAGATATTGACCAGTAAGGTTTGGGTACGTGGTATTAGTGGGAAGGGGTAAATTTTCTTTCAGAGGCTTCAACTCGTCGCTCTCGAACCGGAGGTAGGAGAAAATCAACTAAGTGAAGGAAACCTATAATTAGCTGGGGATCGTAGATGATATAGAAGAGCATGAATGTTGGGTGTTTAGAGGCAAGGAGAGATGCTTCCCCAAAGATGAACTTGCATGGACTTTTATCATATTATTTTGTGATGGCTTATGCCAAGGTCACAGACTTACTGGATTAGTTGAAAGAGGTAAGATGGATTCTGAATTGTGTTGATGGTGATGTGAGTAGATGTATTATGGTAATGGGCAAACCCTTAACAAATCTTGTCGGATAAGAATTTCGTGATCATGCTTTCAAGGACCTGAAATGGGGCTTGCCCAGGGTTCTCTAACTCGAATCCATATTTTCATGTTATGAATTGGTTTGCAGAGATGACTTTCCGTGAGGGCATGCCTTTGCTGAGACTCGGGTTGCCTACATCACTTGTTCCCATTTTGCGAATTATCAAGTTTCATACAGATTTGGAGTACGAATTGTTTTAATGGAGAGATGTATTCCATGTCTTTGCCCGGATTCTAGATTTTTAGGATTGGAAATTGAGTTGGAATCTAATCCTAGGACAGCCGAGATGCTTGGTATCTATTTGAGAATTATGATAGTTTCATCTTTACAAGAATAATGGTTGGAGCTTGAGAGGTGTTTCTCAGTTTGACAAAATGACAACGTACGAGGATGGAGTGGTAGTTCAGCTGTATTCGAAAGGTTGGGAAGGTATCTATTTGAGAATCGTGCGGCATCAACTTATTAAACACATCGCTAGTAATTAAAAAACGCAAGTGAACCAATGGTTCAGGTAAGCAATAAGAGATTCTGGGTTTGATGGTGTATTTTCAAAAACCGGACCCGGTCATATCCTTCTTTTTCCCTAAAGGAGCATGCATCCTGTACTCTCTGTGGCATTGTCGGCATGAGATAAAGGCCTTCAAAGAAAAAAGAAAGACGTGTGACATCGTTATTCCCAGATTTTATGGAAGGCCTCGAAAGAGAAGATAACGGCATCTCACACCCTTACCAAAAGAGAGAAAAAATATGACATGGTTGAGAGATGTTCGTAGCCTCCGTATGAATTTCTTCTTTTGCTCGCAACTGACCGTATGAGTACATTAGGTCTTCTAGGATCAGGAACGTTCTTAAGTTTTTCCAGAATGGTTACGACTAATTAAATCGTAGCCTCTGTGGCTTCACCGGGCAACACGATCGAAATCACCAATTAATTTTTTAAGGTAGGACGTGGTTTAAATACGTCGCATGTGAAATGAAATCAAGCTAATAAATCCAATCCGAGTTTCATTCGTCGCATGCGCAGCCTATAATTCTAGGAGACTTTAAATCCAACGTGCCGCTTTGCTTGTCCGGAATTTTAATCTATGCCCAGCTTTGCTTGTCTGGAATTTTGATCTAGGGTTGGCTCGTATTCTAAATAGATTATTACGTGCCCCACTGGTTTCAAAATTTGAACTATAACGGCTCTTTCAGCTAGTCCTCCTCCAATTTCCAGCCGGATCTTAACGGCTCTTCCGGCTCTTCGAACTGGTCCCTGCAATTTCCAACCGGTTGTACTTTATAATATGATTTTATTCGGTACTTTGTTGGATCCAGATCCGAATTTGGATTTAAATTTTTTCTATTTTCCGAGTTAGATCTGGATGTTCGGTAAAATCTCAAGCTCTATTTGGATATCAAGTAAAAAAATCCAAAATTGTCTAAAATAACTTGTAAAGCCTAGGATTCGGGAATCGGAGTGGGGCTTAACCTAAAACATACCTAAAATTAGTGGGGTCTCAGTGACCCAGCCTGTTCTGCAGGTTTACTTTCTTGAATCTAGCTTGATGTAGGGTTGGGCATGGCTTCTCGGATCTTTTTTAGTTTAAAAAATATAAAAAGGTATTTGCAAAGATTAAATATTTGAAAGAGATTGGTAACGTTGATGGTGTTCATAAGAGTATTTGTGCATGGAACAAAGCTATTAATATTGTCCGTTATCTATTTTAGCATCCAAATCTATTTGAATATAGATAGAAATTTAAGTATTTAACTAATATTTGTATTTATATTTATATTTAAATAGACAGCTATTCGATCCATATTGAAATATTTTATTTTATGTATAACCTTATCTAAATTTAAATAGCATTTATAATTTTTTAAAAAATAATTATATTAATATGCTATTAATTTGATTGATCGTTCATTTAGGAATATCTTAAATTTTATGATCATAGAATTTAATTATCTGATTTATATTTATATCCATACCTTCAATATTCAATTTGTATCTGTTGGACGATGGCTTATCGATCTGGCGACGCACCCGACCTCTAATGATGTGGCGAACATCAGGCACGACAATATGTCCAACTCCTAATGGCATGGCATGAGTCTTAGGCTGAGAATCGACCATTTTTGATCGGCTTTCAAATGACTCCAGCTTTGTCGGGCGGCGAACACCAAAGAAACGAGTGTCGGGTAACCTCCAACCATTCAAAGGTCGACTTTTTTATGAAGCCTTGACATCAGTATTCAACTAATCGCATCTAAATCTGTCCCATTTCTTCGCCAGCTGTTTTGCAATACAAAAGCTGCGAGAAATTTTTGGCATGCAAATCTTGCTCAGTTGGTAATGTATTGCAGCAGCGAATATTTTTTCCACTTGTAGAAAGCTGACATTGTGACCGTCTTTTGACAGGAAGGGGTTAATGGTCTGATAATTTTGGTAGGCCTTTCTCTATAAAAAGATAGAAGAGAGAAAAATAGGAAGGGGACCCCTCACCTCCAGTCTGTCGGACCTCTTTCTTAAACTCTTTGAATGCAAAAGTTCTCATCTTCTTCCTCTGTTCTTCCTTTCTGATTACAATTGACTTAGGTATCGAAGGGCCTTCCGTTGGAGAACTCCCATCTTCTTCTCTAGTGTCGAGGGCTTTTTTTTGCAGGTCCCCAAGAGCCTGGCTCTTTTGTTCCACTCTAGTTCATTCAAGAGACCAGACGGCTGCGAGATCCTTCATCGGAGAGAAGCAGCAACAGATTGGCGCTAGAGGAAGGGGTCCATAACTTTGCTTCTAGAAAAAGATGATGAGAACTAGATCTCAAAATTGCTTTTCCGCATCGCATCGATAGTTCTCCCACCACAGTTCACCCAACGTGCAATCCATTGGGGAACAACATTCCTAGAGGATTGCCACGGCGAACCTCAATCCAATTGAAGCTTTCGCAGGGTAGGTTCAAGTGTTCACAGTTGCTGTTTAGCAGTTGTAATAAGGCACGATCGAAACTCAAGCTCCTTCGGTGGCAGTGTCTTAACATAGTTGCTGAACCTATGAAGCAAGCTTAGAGTAGGGTTGCCAGTGCTTCAGCTTGGTTCAAACCCCATATCAACGGTCGCGATCAGTGGAGTAGATTCTACACCGCATGTCTTTATAGCTACGAAGCTCGAAAAGGGTGGACTGGAGGTGTTAATCGTTGGAGCCCTCTAAGGAGGTCTTTACCTCTCACCTCTCCCTATGTCGGTGACATTCATGGCATGAACAAGATCTAAAAAAAAAGGTCTCAGAGTTGGAACATCGTTTCGATGAGTTTCAGACCGGGAGCCGTCGGCAAGACGATAACCCCAGTTTCAAAATACAACCATCCTTCTTCCAAGAGATCCTGAATGAACCAATCCCAAATTAGTTTACGGCTTGACCGATTCATATGACCACCTAGAGGGTTATAAAGCCTTTATGATGTTGCAGGGGGCATCCGATGCGTTCCTCTGTCTTGCCTTTCTGGCGACATTCAGAAAGACTATAAGAATATAGTTTTTTGGTCTTTTAAGAAGATCCATCCATGGCTTCCAGTAGTTGGGAACATAATTTGTTACGCACTTTGATAGCCAGACGCCGTAGTCGAAGACCAGCGACAGCCTCTTCTCCATCCAATAGAGAGAAGGGGAGCCATTGAGAAAGTATGTGGCATGCTTCAACATTGTCAAGCTGGAAGTCAGCGACTTCAACGAGTCCATCACCATGTCGGCGATGAAACGAGGACTCAATGACATACGTCTAATCTTCTTCCTGAATAAATTTTTTTTCAAGGACTACACCAAACTCTTGGTTTGGGCGTGAAAGTATGCACAGGCCGAGGAGAGCCAGATCCTTCGTAGGGAGGAGGAAGGGAGGAAGAACGACAGAAAGAAAAGGTCTTGCGAAGAAGATCGCGAATCGAAGAAGATCCGGGGGAATGGCAACCTCCAGAAGTAGCAGAGGATGAAGAGTCCTAGGCGTCGCTTCGATAACTACACTTCACTCTCTACTCCATGTTTTTAGATCTTGATGGAAATCAAGGACAATGACTACCTGCATTGGCCATGGCCGACGACATCCTAGCCATACAAAAAGGATCGAAAGAAGTATTATCAATTCCATCAAGGTGGGATCGAGCCTCGAAGTGGGGGTGCCCCAGAGTGCGAGCTCAAATAGTTCCTCCGGTGAAGTCTCGATCACCAGATATAGAACTCCCATACGGGGGATGGTGACGGCACAGTTCCACAGTGGATGGGGGTGCAGTCACCTTCATGATGCACCTCTAAGGAGGACCATAAAGCTATACCCTTCGGGGGGCGTAGAATAATCCTCTAAAGAGGATTAAGACCCCTCGGAGAGGTACAATGCCGAAGGAACCTCCAATGACCATTGCTCCAACTTCGTTGTCGGTATGGTGATATTTTTCAATATCTCCCATGCCAAATCCAGCTTCTTAGCACAATGCTCTCCGGAAGTCCCCTCCGACCGATCATGGCCCCATCGAAGCCCACACAGGTGGAGGAAAATGCCCATGCTCTCACAGTGATGGACTAGGTGGTGCGACCATGGCATTTCTGGAAAAGCTATGGACACCAATCTTCGATGAACAAACCCTTCCTTATAAAGACCTTGGGCTTGGGCACCTTCATTGCGACCCTCTCATAGCACGACAGATGTCGCCACAAGAGAGGGCTCGCAAGCTATGCCTCTTGGGGATAGAGGGAACAGACCTCCTTTTTGGTAGGCTATTGCTATCAGGAGGTAGCACGCATTGAATGATCTGAGAAGTACAACCCATCAATGGTTGGTCTTTTAGAAATCTCCAGCAATGAGGATGGTAATATGCCAAGCATGATCTTGAGGTGTCTGAACAAAGTTCTAAGCCATGATAATGGCGTCAGAAGATCAGTCCGTTGAAAAAGCCTCACTCGCGATCAAGTCCTTAGAATTGTTGATCAGTGATGTGCTGGTTATAAGGAGACGCCTTGATCCAAGTCAAGACCTCTGCGGACCAACACTTACCAGTCGATGCCTTCGGACTGCACTTCAGAATCTCTTCGATGATAGATAATAGGTCAATAGGAATGATCGATGTGGATAAACATCAGAGTGGGATGGAATGGGACATCGATGGCACCCCATGGGTTCTCATTTGACCCCGTGAGAACATCAAACATCCTTCGGGATCAATCTTGTGTCGAAAATCTTGGCAAGCCTGATGCCTATATGTGACCATGGATATGATAATAGCCATCGGCATTCCACAAATAAAGCACTGTGACGCAAAGTAAGCACAAAAGCTAATTTCATACGTTAATATCATTACTGCGAAAGGTGCCAAAGGAAAGGCACCGAGTATAGAGGGATGGAAGGATGACTCTTTAGTCCTCATCCAAAGAGAATGCCCTAACCTCCTCATTGTTGTTGCCTGGATGAAGATGGCGGAGATCCAACTGCGATATCATGTATCCTAAATGGGCCTTGCAGTTTTTAAAGTCCTAGATGTAAGCGGAGGCGGCTGCATCAACAACTTCCATATTGAACATCGTCGAGGATTTGAAGTCCTCGACATAATGCTCCCAAATCTCAGCAGGGATCTACCAGGAGGAATCCTTGCTACCTCTAGGAAAGGGAGAAGCCAGACCAAGACCGGCAGGAGCAGCTGGACCCTGACTCGTTTGAGGCAATGGAATTCGAGAAGACTCTAAAGCATGGATGGATGACTCCGATAAGAAACCCCTGGCCTATTTCAACTCCCTGCGGATGGCTACTGTCTTCTTTTTTGCAGCATTTTTCATAGATTTTGGCGATGGCTCCATGGCAACCAGATAGCGGAAATAGAAGATTCACTCTGATGATAGAACTTTCCATACGAGACGTCCTCGGCAGTATGGATTCACCAAGTCAAACTACCAGATCACGTCACCAAATCGACTCTAAAGTAGCATCCTTTTAGATTCATCAATTCGAATTCAAGGACCGATCCATGGAGATTTCTTTAGGACTTGCTACTGGTTGCCACCTGGCGGGAAGCTCGCGCGGCACCGGCATCTATTTTCTCGAAGGCTCTTTCCTATGATCCTTCAAGCCCCACTCCTAAAAAGGCAGCCCAAGTTGGGAAGTGACATGTTGCAAATTCCCAAAGACACCCTTTCTAAAAGGCATGGCAGTTGTACGTCAAGGGTGCATCCCCTTATACATCGTATCCCCTTATACATGGTGTAAGAACATGCTTTCAAAATGTTACAGCTTCAATGAGAAACTAAATCCCACAATGTGCGCTTTCTCTACAGCAGAACCTCACTCTAGAAGCAATCCGATGCATAACATCGGCATATCCTTGAAGTTCCACATGACAACTTTGGCCACATTGGTGAAGCTCGAAACCTTGGGGTCAAGCTGATGGATGTTCTCGCAAGCTCCTCACCATAGGAACATATGAATACAAGGTATATAAAAATTTCAATTTATTTATTTGCTAATCATTTACATTAATAGGTGTCCGAAGAGAGCACCTCATACACAAAAAAAAAAAGAAAGAAGAAGAAATGGAGCCCTAATTCTTGTCTAAGGAGAATGCCCAACTTCGTCATCACTGCCACCAGGGTGAAGGTATTGTAGGTCCAACTTCGGGACCTCATTCCTCAGGCGGACCTTGTAATTTTCAAAGCCCTAAACATAGGCAGCAATAAAGGCATCGATCATTTCTTCCTTGAACGATATGGAAGACTTAAACTCCTCGATGCAATGTTTTCGGACCTCGGTAGGGATCCTTAAAGAGGAGCTAGAGAAGCCTTTGGCACCCCAAGAACTAGATGTGCCTGCTCCAATCCTAGCTGGAGGGGTCGGGACCCAACTCGATGGTGGTGGATCCTGAGGAGCCCCTGGGAGGTGAACTAGGTATTCTGGTTGTGACTCTGACTCCAGCCTAGAGCTCCTAGCCCTCTTTGAAGAGGACTCATTGTGGCCCGTTACCATCTTCTCCTTGACAACCTTCTTAAGAGACTTCGGTGATAGCTTCATGCTGGCAAGAAGGAACCTTCTAATGGCGAAATTCTACTGGGGGATCAGTCTATTTATAGACACCCCAAACGGTAGGAATTGACTCATCAGCTGATAGAATCGCACCATATGGTGAAACCTCATGGGGTGGACGATCGATCCTTATCCTATTGGGAGCTACAGCCTACGACTCATTCTTCCATTCCCATGAAAGTCATCCAATTTACAAGGTAGCACTGACCCTCGAAAGATGTGCAATTCATCTATATTTCCCAAGGTGCTCCATGCACCAATAGAATGATCCCCTCCGTAATACACATCTTGAGGTCATTTAGGGCATTAAGCACCTCGGTGTTTGATTGAAGACCTACTTTCCAGCACCAAAGACAGAGGATGAAAAATACTTTTTGGGCTAGAAGGGGGGCAAGTGTTGGACGGTGGCCTACCAACCTGGTGATGCGCTCAACCCTCGATGATGTGGCGAACATCGGGCACGACAACATGTCCGACCCTTGATGAAGTGGCATGAGTTTTCAGTCGAGTACCGACCACCTTTGATCAGCTTTCGAATAACTCCAGCTTCACCGGATGGCGAACACTCAAAAAATGGGTGTGGGGTAACCTCCAACCACTTCGAGATCGGCTTCTATATGAAGCCCGAACATCGGCACCCGGCCAATTGCATCTATATCCGCCCCACTTCTTCATTAGCCGTTCCGTAATGTAAAAGTTGTGAGAAACTCTTGTTGTGCGGATCTTGCTTAGCTAGTAAGATGTTGCAGTAGTGAATATTTTCTCTACTTAAGGAAAGTTGATACTGCGGCCATCTTCTGATAATTCATAACTCTAGTGGCTAATGGTCTGACAATTCTGGCAGACCTCCTTCCATAAAAAGATAGAAAAGAGAGAAAAAAGGGAGGGGACCCTCACTTCCTGTTTGTCAGACCTCTCTCTCTCTCAAACTCTTTGAATGCAAAAGTTCTCATCCTCTTCTTCCTCTATTCTCCCTCTTCAACTACAACTGACTTAGGCATCGGAGGCTTTCTGCTAGAGAACCCCCACCTTCTCCAACGTTGAAGGCTTTCTTTGCAGGACCCCAAGAGCTTGGCTCTTCTGTTTCGCTCCAGCTCATCCGAAAGACTTGGCGGCTGCCAGATCCTTCATCGGAGAAGAGCAGCAACATTATCCTTATCTATTTAAAAGAAATATAGATATTAATTTTTGCATTTGACTAATATTTTTTTTGTATTTGCATTTATTAAATAAAATAAATATGGTTGTGGATATATCCGATCTGGTTTAACCTATTTCTAAAGTGTAAATATATTTTCTCTATTATATAAGATTCCTTGGGGGGTGCATAGCTAAACTTGAGCCCAACCCATTTTAATATATGGCTCATATTTTAAGCCCAGCCTAGCTTGTCGGGGTTAAAATTTAGGCCCAGGCTCTTTTGAAATTCTTCGGGCTTAGGCGTGCTATCTGGCCCATGAATTAGACTAAGTCGGAGACATGTCGAAGACATAAACCCAACCTTCTAACCATAGTGCATTTGTTGATTTTTGTAGGTCGTTCTCATAGTTACGAAAAGTATTGAGGTTATTAAATAATTATTTAATATATTATTTTTTTTTCTTGGTAATGAATATATTAATTTCTTTGATAAGTTATGCTTTTACTTCTTGAAGTTTAAGTCTGGCTTTTAACATGTCCTTAAAATTAAAAAAAACTCAAATTTGGTTCTTCTACCACTACTACAAAAAAGGCCTATGGCAGCGGTTCGTAACTGCTATCATAGTCCAAAAAATTACTACAATAGATTATGACAGCGGTTTTCTAACCGCTGCTACTGCAGCCGTCGCCGTAGCTCTATGACAGTGGTTGCTTGAATCGTTGCCATAGATAGCCTATTGCCGCGGTTTATAAACCGTCGTAATAGATCGACCTATAGCAGCGGTTATGTAACTACTGTCATACTTAATCTATAGCAGCGGTTACATAACTGCTGTCATAGGTAATCTATAGTAGCGGTTTCTTAACTGCTGCCATAGGTCTAATACAGTGGTTGGCACCATTTGCATCAGGGATCTATGGCAGCGGTTGGCATGGATATGGCAGCGGTTATAAAATTACTGTCGTAGATCTTGAATAATTAAAAAAATAAAAATTTTATTTTTTTATATATTTTATCTGATAAATATAGATATATAACATAAGAAAATATAATAAATATAAAAATTATTTTGAAATGCTAAAATTTTATTATTGAATAAAAATTATTATAATATTTTTTTAAAAAATAAAATATATCAAAAGTCTCCTAAATCTATATTATCGTCGTGGTCACTGGGAGTCGGAGCTGGAGCTGAAATGCGGACCAATATATTCTCGAAGCCTGTGACTCCAAAACGCGCATTGAGCGTCGACATCATATCTCTCACAATGCCCTCCAGATGAGATGCACGCTTCTCAGCCCGATCTGCCTGCGTTGCAGCATGATCTGTTCGTGCCAACGCGTCCTCAAGCTCCTCTCGGTTGACGACATCGAAAGTCTATAAGGAGATGCTCGCCTCGAACCAGTAGCTCATTGGCGTGTGTCTGGGCCTACATCGGATCCTCTTAGAGTGCTCAGGCCTCAAGACTCGAGGCAGATGGTCATGGAGCTCAGAGGTATCCAGGCCTTCGCTCGCGAGCGCATCTAACTAATTTTATAATTATAAATTAAAATAAAATTTTATAAGAAATGCTATAATACTAATCATATATACTAATATATTTAATACTTACAAAAATATGCTCGATCGCGGCGTTCATCAACTCGTCCGTCTTATCTATGCTGCTGGATCGAAAGATCTCGCTATGACTAGACATCACTTCATCTCTCATCAACTATAATAAAGAACAAATTTATCAGAAAGATGATAAAAAATATGAATTTAATTTATCTTGTAAGATTTAGAATTAATTATCTTTCTATGCACAGGACTAGTCATAGACTCGCGGTCTAGAGTATACTCTTGGACTGCACGGTTCTCTCAGTTCTGACGGAAGGATGCCTAACAAATATTCAAATAAATAATAAATATTTAAAAAATATTTAAATAAAATTTTAAGCATATTGAAAAATTCAAAAGTTAGAAATTTTACCTTGAACTCCTGGCTCCTCCAGTGTCTAACCATTCTCTCTCACTGACTCGAAGGACAGTCTTGTATTTAGAGAACAAGCTCCTCTGAAGTATCTCGTTGGTACTCGAGCCATCCTCTATGGAGCTTGACCTTGTAACCCCGGTATAACTTTTCGATCTTCTTCAATCGGACATCTCGAGTCCTCTCGTGATCGAAGAAGTCATACCTCCTCTGTACAAATTAATCAAAAATCAGTTACAAAATTATTCTAATCAAACATATATAGTGTAAATATATAAAATACATAAATATAACTAAGATGTGCGTACTTACCTATATCTCCTTTCATACCTGATCCCTGACGGTAGCATCCATCAAATGCCAGTCTTTGGGCTTTATAGGAATGATATCCGACTGCCTCACAAGCACTCCAAAAAAGTGCATCTTTCGTACGGTCTTTCCTACCGGCCTTCCCTCTGCATCGTAATAGACCATCACTTGATGCTGACGGTTCCATACGTGTGCCATACGTGTGGGATCGTGAATGTCCGACTGGATGATGCATCTGTAATGCAAATACGTTATGCAAATATATAAGTATACAAATACTATATAAAAAATAAAGTTATGCTAATATAATAAAAACGTACACTCAGATGCCTGCGTAGTAGCATGTGCCTCAGATATGGGCGACGGTAGAGGCTCAGCTATCAGTGGAGTAGATATCGTCGGTGGAGTAGATGCCGGTGGTGGAGGTTCCTGAGTAGTCGATGCCAAGGTGGACGGAGTATGCTCCGACTGCTCCTCGGATGCTAAACTGCATGTAACCCATCGAGAGGAAGGGGTGAAAGCTAGATGGCGTTTCGGTGGCATCGTGATCTGCAACTTTAATAAACATTAATCAATATAACATGTTGAACAATAATATTAGTACAGCATCAATAAATAGTCTCTAATATGTACACTAATCAATTGACGGGTCTATTGTTATGCAATGCAATAAACAAAAGCAATATGATATAAACATTTAGAAAATGCTATGCAATAAATTCTACAACATGAATTACATTCATAAATAATTAAGGATGAGCAACAGTCGTAGATCTGATCTCTTGCGTGAACTTTGGTGTTAATCCAGAAATCTAAAAGAAGAACAAAGTAGATGATGGTGGCACCTTAGGGCTTAAAGTTGGAATCTTAGAGAGACATTAAATTCTATTTGCTCGAAAGCCAAGCCGGCTTCATGCCTGAGACAGCCGGCTCCGTGCCTGAGACATCTGGCAAGGGTCCCCCAGCCGGCTCGACTGTATATCCGAGACGGCTCATCTGTGTGCCATCCCCTCGATCACTCCATCTCTCCCTCTCTTGATCTTTTTCGTCGGTGACGGTGGCGAGGCCGAACCCCTCCCTCCCAGCTTTTCAATCTCTCGATCTTTCTCTCTTCCTCGCCGGCGAGGCCGGACCCCATCCCTTTCAGTGATGCCAGCGAGGTCGGACCCCCTTCCTCCCTCTCTCGCTCTCTTGATCTCCCACTCTCCCTCTCTTGATCTCCCTCATCGACGAGGCCAGACCTCCTCCCTCCCAATGATGGTGGTGAGGTCGGATCCCTCCCTTCCTCTCTTAAGTACAGACCCATCGGGTATTTGGGTTTGGATCCGGTACCAGTAATTAAAATTGGATCTAGATCTGAATATCCAGATTTCGATTTGAACCCAATCCGTTGACAGATTAGTCCACAGCTGCCGATATGGCACGGCCTAAGGCTACCGCCACGGCGCGGCCCAAAAACTACGGCATGCAGATAATTATAATATTTATAATAAATATTTATAATATTTATTATAAATATTTTATAAATTATTATAAATATACATGATTAATAAATAATACTATAAAATTAAAAAAAATTTATACCTGTGGCTATAGAGAGTAGGTCGTACCGAAAGCTCCGAGGGTTACCGACGACGATGCTAGAGGAGGATGATGGCACTAGAGATAACTTGCGAAACAAAAGCAAAATAGTGAGATAGAGAAGAGAGAAAACGAGAAAAGAGAGAGAAAGAGAGAGAGCAGGGGCGGTCGGGATGGGGGGTCAGGGGGAGGGGCATAGTGACGAGGAGGTCGAAGGAGGTTTCTCACTCGGTCGGGGAGGGTCAGAATGGTGGTGGTGGTGGGGGGTGGGATTTCGCGGGGGTCGAAGGAGGGTGGAGGGGGGCTCGTCGGAAGGAGAGTTTGGTTTCGCATCAAGACCGGAGGAGGATAAAGTATGGGGGAGGGGTTTCATGAGGGGTCGATGGAAGGTCGAGGGTTTATGGGGGTTCGCCAAAGGGGGGTTTCACAGGAGGCCGAGGGAGGATCGGATGGGAGTTCGTCGGAGGGGATTTCGTGGGGGTTGAAGGAGGGTGGAGGGAGGCTCGTTGGAAGGGGGGTTTGGTTTCGCACCGGGGTCGGAGGAGGATAGAGTGTGGGGGAGGGGTTTCACGGAGGGTCGAGGGTGGATGGGGGTTCGTCGGAAGGGGGTTTACAGGAGGCCGAGGGAGGGTTGGATGGGGTTTCGCTGGGGATCGAGGAAGGATCAGATGGGGGGCGGGGTGGGGTTTTGCGGGGGGGTCGAGGGAGGGTGGAGGGGGGTTTCGCGAGGGCCGAGAGAGGGTCGGATGGGGGTTCACCAGAGGGGATTTCGCTGGGGGCCGAGGGAGGGTCGGATGGAGGGGTGGGAGGTCGGGTGGGGGGTGGCGGGGGTGTGGGGAGGGGCGATCAGGGATGGAGGGCTAGAGGGGGAGGGGGAAGGAGGGGCGGCGTCGGCTGAGGGAGAAGGGGGGCGACATCGATGGGAGGAAGGAGCCTCACCAATGATGAAGAGGAGGGGGAGAGAGAAAGATCGAGCACGTATAGGAGGGAAGAAAATTTTTTGAAATTTTTAACCTAAGCTATGGCAGCGAATATCGAACCGCTGCCATAGATCTACGGTAGTGGTTATAGAACCGCTGCCATAGATCTATACCAGCGATTTTTGATAATCGCTGCCATAGGTTGAAAATAATTTTTTTTATTTTTTTAAAAATATTATATAATTTTAAAATTTAATGTTCATCTTCACCGTTCATTATCTAAATAATTATCATTAAAGTATCGTTATAAAAGATCGCCTCGATCCGATGGCCTTAACTTCATCGATCAAAAAAATTTGATTTCGATGATCACGAACGACGATACGATGATCTGATAGATGGAGATCTTCGATGGATCCAAAAATCTGCAACGATAATCTCGATGATGTTTGTAGCATACTATCAAAGTTTCACTTCAATCGGATATCGTTATCATGGTCAATTTAGTATGCAATGATTTTGGCCGTTAAATTAGAAACAAGCGATTAAAGAGTTAAACGGCATCCGATTATGTAATAATTTTTAGTTAAATGATCTTTGTTATAATTTTAAACATTTTATACAGCGATGATAGTAAAATTTAAATCATTTTCGTATAAACTGTTAATGTTAAGCAGATATTGCAAAAGCACGAGCATAATAATCAGTGAAGTTTCAGAATGATTATCAGGAGACGTATAGTTTTAGATCATTCTTCATCTCATGAGTTGAATTTTATAATCACCATCATAAAAAATGATTAAAGTAGTAGCCAAGATTATTTATAAAAAGAATTATCTTATAGTTGGATACTGTTTGGTCCTTTAATCACTTGTTTATCATTTAACGATCAAAACTAATCTATACTAAATTGACCAAGATAATGATATCCGATTGAAGTAAAACTTTGATAGTATGCTACAAATATCATCGAGATCATCATTGCAGATTTTTGGATCCATCGAAGGTCTCTATCTATCAGATCATCGCATCATCGTTCGTGGTCGTCGAAATCGAATTTTTTTGATCGATGAAGATAGGGCCATCAGATCGAGGTGATCTTTTGCAACG
Source organism: Cocos nucifera (assembly GCA_006176705.1). Lineage (NCBI taxonomy): Eukaryota > Viridiplantae > Streptophyta > Magnoliopsida > Arecales > Arecaceae > Cocos > Cocos nucifera. The sequence goes on along the minus strand of QRFJ01000646.1, from coordinate 309,090 downwards.
ACACTTTAATGATAATTATTTAGATAATGAATGATGAAGATGGATATTAAATTTTAAAATTATATAATATTTAAAGAAAAAGGAAAAAAATATATGGCATCGGTTATAATTAACCGCTGTTATAAATCAGATTATAGCAGCGATTCCTACTAACTACTGCTATAGGTCCGATTTATGGCAGTGGTTACAATGAACCGCTGCTATAGGTCGACCTATGGCAGCGATTTTTTTGTAACCGCTGCTATAGATCCGACCTACGGTAGTGATTTTCTATAATCGCTGCTATATATCGGACCTATAGCAGCGGTTAACGAAAACCGCTGTCGTAGGAGCTATGACAGCGGTTTTGAAAATCACTGCCATAATATGCGCTGTCATATGTCATTTTTGTAGTAGTGTACTTTTCGAATCATTTTAATGCTGTCATTTCCTTAGATTTCAACCACTTTCTTTCATTGAAAGTCTGGATTGGCAATAGTTGATGTTTATGTGGTTAAAACTAGTGCCTATGTAGCCAAAATCATTTAAATGGAGGTGACGTGGCATTAAGTCGGTGAGACGTAATGGTCAAAAATCCATGCTCATAGGTGATATGATATATAGGCAATGATGTGGCATAATAAATGAAAATGATGCATAAGTGATAATGTGACATATGTCGTGGACTTTTTTATCCAAAAATGTACAATAATCGAGTGACACATCATCATCTAAATATTACATTATCATTAATATATCATATCGTCACTCATATGTTATAAATTATATTTTTGATCCTCTAAGTTTCATAGATGTTTTTATATGACCCTTACAGTTTAAAAATCTCTAACTAAGTTCTTTGGTTTTCAAGTATGATTTAGTGTAATCTTTCTGGCCCAGTAGTAGGACAAGTGATGATTCTGAATTAGGGTGAGCCACTAAATGCATTTAAAAAGCTGGAGATGTGGTAATATTCAAAATACAGAGGTTGAGACTAAATTTAGAGATGGTCTTGAAGTTGATCAGGTTCAGAAATTTGAAGACAACCATCGTGGCTGTGGTAGTGAGTGAAGTAGTACTTGGGCTTGGCGTTCTTAATTTCATTGTCACCAAGCTTGCTTCCACTATGGACTTTCTCTTTGAAGTAGAATTGGTTGGCGACCATGAACTATGCAACTAAGGATCTCAAGCAGAATAGGAAGCCAAAAGAACAAACAAATTAAAAATAAAAATTGCTTTCTTTCTTTTTTATTCTCTTGTGCTTTCCATTCTTCTTAAGTGTAGATAGGGCTCTTTTTGTTTGCATTTTAGAAAAAATAGAAGATTTGATGAAAAACATGTGATGGGTTTTAATCCGAGTCATTGTGATTTTGAATTTTTTTCTTGTATCTATTTATATCTTTTCTAGTAAAAGATAAGAGGAAAAGAAGGATGGGATTAAGGATATGGTTGAAGATGGACTAGAATCAGTAATATAATAATATATTATTAATATAATTTTTTATTTATAATATATATTATCATTTCATATTAGTTTTATATTAAATTATACTTGAAAATTGAAGAACCTATTTAGAGAATTTTAAACTATAAGGATCATGTAATAATATTTGTGAAACTTATGGAACCAAAAACTTAATTTATGGTATATGGGTAATGCCACGGTGTATGGGTGTTGATTTGGCATATTGGTGATGATATGACACTCAATAATGGGATATTTTTGGATAAAAAATTTACTATATATATGCTACATCATCACCGATGTATCATATCGGCAAAATGAATTTTCATATAGGATGCCATATTGGCATCCATATGCTACATTATTTATGATTGTGATCTGATCAAAGAAAAGAAAGATTTTTTTTCAATCTGCTCAATTTGAATTTCATAAAAAAAAAAGTAAAATAAGAAAGGATTTTTGAAAGTAGGATTTAAATTCTCTTTTCTTTCATTGATTCTTCATTACTAAAATTAAGGTACATAGCTCCTTATTTATAATAGTGAGGCTTGCCTTTGTATAATTTGTGCTAGATTTCTCTTTTTATTTTTTAAAAGAATATCCCTTGAATAATTTAGATCGGATAGGACCAACTCTCTAAAAAAAATAATTAATATAAAAAATTATGAAAAGATACTAAACTCAATTTTATCTTCTATTACTTCATTTAATTCTTCGCCAATTGGAAGATAATCTTTGGGTAAAGTCTTTTCTTGAAAGAAAAGCTTTGATTTGATAAGTCCATTTTGAGATCCAAACAATAAAAGTTTGGTCTAATTTAGTCTTTTAGGAGTTTGCCAAAAATTATAGATTTTGAAAAGATATCCAATTTTAAAAAGAAAGAGTATTTTAATTGAGCATTATATGACCATGTTATGCTCTCTTGAAGTTTTGCGTGTGATTTATCTTCTTGATGTGGTGGATCTTGTTCATGTATTCTATCTATCTATGTTCATAATGGTTAGCATGATCCACATGGAGTTTGATGGTCCTTCCAAAAACTAGTACTGATGAAAGTTATCTACATCGAATTTGGTAATTCTTCTGAATATCTATAGTGGTGTGGTTTACATCGAGTTTAGTGAACCATCTAGATCAAAATATTAAGTCTGATGATTTTTCTAAATATTCAGAGTAGCTAAAATAGTTCACATCAAGTCTGATGATCCATCTAGATCAGAGCATGAATTTTTAATCACTACATCTCATTGACTTAATGCCACATCATCTTAGTTAATGTCATGTCATCTTAATTTAGGTGATTTTTACCATATTTTTATTAGTTTAGTGTTGGTTAGGATATTGGATGAAACAAAGTGGCTAGAATCGAAAGGGCTAATATTTCAATGGTTTAGAAAATAGAGTGATCAAATTTGAGCTTTCAAAACTTTAGCGATGTTTTAAATATTTGACCTAAACTTTAGGAACCAAAAACATAATTTATCCTAAATTATTTGATAAAAATAAAAAAAAATATGTTTAAAAATTTATAAAAGTTTATTGCTAAAATATTTAAAGATATTAATAACTTCTATGTACCACTATATTTATATATATTTTCATTACAATCTCTCTAAAAAATAAATAATTTATCATTATTTTAATTTATGTTAAAATTAAAGAGTAATGATAATATTTGATAAAAAAAATTAATATTTTTATGTTATATTTTATTTTAAATAATTTTAATATTTAATATTTTAATGCAAACTCGTTCGAGCTCGTAAGGACTTTTGATTAGGTTGGTCTCCTTACAGGTTTAGTAATCACGTCTTAAACTTTTAGTTATATGTAGGATGTAATCTGTTTTATGGTTATAAAATTATTATTAATTATCATGATACAGTTTTGTTAAGGATTCAATTTATATCGGATTTATGTCCATATGTGGATAGAAAAAATATGGTAACAACTAGTATCAACTTGTATGCACATTGGCTTAGGATAAATGTGTATTCGGTTATGGTTTGCATCCATATTTGTTTAGAAGAAATATGAATATTAATTTAAATATTTATTTGATATTTGTATTTGGATCCATTGATGTTATGGATATAAATATGAATATATCCAAATTTGATCCATTTTCAAGCCTAAATTATGGGGGATCCGTATAGGGATGGGAATGATTGGGTCGGTACTCATCTAGTAATTAAAAATTTAATATCCATATCCATCTTCTATGCATCTTGGATCGGATCAAGTGGTAGTGCTGGTCAGATAGATGAGATCAGTTAGATTGGATCGAATCGAGTCGGATATAAAATTTATTATTTAAATATTATAAAATAATTATAATTTTGAATATGGGTTCGGAGCATAATATCATAAGATTTGAATTTTTTTTCATATATTTTATCTAAAATTCATATTGATTCTATGTTTTAATCGGGTTAGATAAATTTTGTTTCAATCAAATCATACTCGGGTGGATATCGGGCAGATTAGCTGGTGTAGGATGCGGGGAGTGGAATGATGATATATTTATTGGACTCCCAAAAGGGCATCATCATTTAAATTTCATTGAATTCTTCAATGCTATAAATCCCTAGGATCGGAAATACTTTCTACACGGTGGGCGGCGTAGCTCCAGTTTATAGTGCATTGGTGAGTGCATGGGTCTGGAAATATATATATTTTTTATTTTTTATGAGATGCTATGCATTTTTTTTTTCACCTGGGTTCGTGTGCGGGCGGTGTCCATGGGTTTAGCTGAGTATAATGTTCTTTCTAGCGCGTAATCAACAGCCACTATTATTTCTGCCTTACCTTTCGAATATCATCAACCGTGTAATACCGATAACGCCGGGGAAGATTACCTCCACAGCCGATGTTAAGAGCGAGTATTTTTAGCCTTTTTCCATCGTTAGCGTTTAGCAGGTGTAGGATTTCTTCTACGAGATTCTTTTGATACGAAACATTTTACGCTGTCTCTCACTCCTTTGCGGTGGTAGCATGAATGCCTCGTGTTCGTCCAATTGCCATCAAGCTTACCAATCTATTATTATTTGTCTTTGTAGGTAAACGTGGATGCCATTTCGACCGTTTATTCCTGCTGATGGGGACGTGGGAGCAGCCGGTGTTATCGTGGTCCGCGGGTTTGTTGGAACTTGAACTTGGAGTGCCCACGTCGATGGAGATGGATTCTCTACCAAAAAATTGGACCATTTAAGTAGGGAAAAAAGCTGTATCATTGGGATGAAGGGAACTTAGCTGCTGTTATATGAACCCAACGATAATCTTAGAATCCGGATGCTGGACATTGCGGTAACCTGCCATTGTTGATTACAATTTTTCTTGTCACATTTTATTTCCTTTTTTGTTTTAAATTGAACTCGGATCTCTGGCATAACCGACTAAGAGGCTTTACTAGTAAGATAAGCTAGCACCTTCTTCTTCACTGTTCATCGAATCATTTATTTGAATTGCTAGTTGGTTATATGTAACTGAATCTTGAATGACTAGAAAAATGAAGTGAATTTCTCAACAAGCGGTAGGTTCTTATGCTTGATCCAAGCATCCATCCCTTTTTTTTTTTTTTGGGGTTGGTTGAACTTGGGATCAAGTTCTTGTTCAATGAAGCATCTCTGGTTGGGCTTAACCTGTATCCAATTAGCCCAACTTGCCCGTTGGATCGGGACCGACGGCAGTCTATGAACTTGGGTTAAGTCGGACTTGCTAGTGCCAATCAAATCTCGAGTTAAGGTTGAGCTTAAACTCAATCTAAATACGAATGTATCTTGAGCCCTTGAACCCGGACATCATAAGTATATGTTCAATGTAATTTATATTACCAGTTATGTTAAACTAAATATTTCATATCTCCCACATTTCCTTCTTTCAATCCAACCAAATGTCAGACGCTTTTGCAAATTTTTTCTACTTTAAAATCCTCAATCAGCATAAAGCAACTGGATTAATAGGGCTCGGTCCAATCCACCCTATCAGGCTTGAGATCTATAGAACTTTGGTTGGATTTTACCAACCATAACCCAATCTCTTTGAGTGGCACCATTAGTTGTGTATAGACCTGATCGTGGGCCGGGTCTTGGGTCTACGCTCTATTCATGTTTAACCGGCCTTCGGGCTGGGTCTATATAAAATTAACTATTCTCTAGGCCCAAGCCCGGCCCATGAGCAGGTCTAGTTGTGACCCGAGTCTTCTTTCACCAAAGAGAAAAAATTGGGAGAGAATTCTTCGTGATTCAGCTTCAACATATGGGTGCTGAAGAATTTTCGTGGCCCATGTAATTGATAGGATGGTGTTAAGACAAGTTGAAATTTTTAAGACTGTTGCTCATATTATCAGATAAAGTCAATCCCAGAACATTCCATTTGTATTAAAAAAAAAAAAAAAAAATCTTTAGAATTTATTTATTTTTTGAATATAACCATTATCCAGAAAATTACTAATTTTATGAATAAGTATCACAGGACATCGCTTCCATTTTTTTTGAAAGAAATGCACAACTTTGGAAAAGGTTATGAAAAATGTATAACCACGTGACCATCAAGTTTGTTCAAACTATTTTGAGGTTAGCTGTATAACTTCTCTCACCAAGCATCCTTACTAAGAGCTAATTTGATTTTATTTCAAGTTTCTTTATAATCTTAAATAGGAGATATTCAAGTGTAGTTTCACTTGATTCTGATTACCAGCTATCATCAATGTAATATCATCCCTCAGTTTTCCAATTTGAACATGGAAATAATATTTACAACTTTAAAATAGCAACCAGCATAACATTTGTAATATGCATGTGAAAAAGTTGATATTATGCCCTAGTGGAATAGAACATTTCTCCTTTCTTGCTGTGATAGGTGGATTAATAGTCTAATACAAAGAAGCATGATCATTTTGATGCCTTTAATTGTAGAATTATTACACTTGTTGAGGGTAATAAAGCATGTTAAGATTCAAAGATAAAGATTGTAGCTACAATAATCTGCCAAACGATGCATCCCCGATATTGTTTCAATATAATAAGATATCTCCAAAGAGATACCAAAGTATGCATGATCTTTCTACAAAATACTCCTCAAAAATAAGATAAATGTAGGGTTGCATATGCCTAATTGGTGTTTCAAATCTAGTTTGTTTAAGAGGAATTCTTTATCTACTAGTCACTCATTAAGTGAGAAAAAAAAAAAAAGAACTTCTACCATATTAGTCAAATTATCCATGACATTATTATCCTTTTTAATAGAATTTTATTATTTTTTAATGACATGTTTATTGTTAGTGAGTTGCTCATAAGGGAAGGAAACATGAACAAAATTATTGATTACAATCATACGATTAGTAAGCCAAATGTTGGTCAAACATAATCAATCCTCTTTATGAAAATCCTAGTGGAGTTGATCTTGTACTATTCAAAATGTTATCATTTGTCAAAAAGAGGAATTTATTGAAATATGAAAATAGAGAGTTATACTTATTAAGAATAGAATATAATCCAAAATTTGACCTTGATTTATTCCAGAAACCACTCTAATTAGTGGACAATTTGACATAGGGTAGTGAATAGTCCATATTTCTTAAGAAAAAAGAAATCAAGAGTTAGCCAACAATAGGGGTTTCTAATATGTTACAGTAAAACTTTTATTGTTTAGATGCTTCTGACATCAAATTTCTCGCTGTCAAGTATTTTGAATGTTTTAATACAACTTCAATTTTCACCTAAAGTGCTTTAATTGTGAGAATCTAATATACTTTGAAAAACTAACATTGGATATATTAAAAGTAGTTTGAGTTTTAAAATCCAATTGCAATGAATCTCATATTTACTTATTTTCGATCAAGTTTCCCATCTTCTTCTTGAATTGAGTTTGTTCTTTAGTTTGTACTTGATGATAACATTATAAAATTTTATTGATTGATTTTAATATAAAATGGGAATAAAATATTTAAAAGATACTTTCAAAATCAAAATTGAAGGAAGAAAAACAAATGCAGAAGAAACTCTAGAATAGCATACACCACTATTTAGCTGCAATAGAGATATAATAGAAGAAAATTAAAAGAAGCAATCATAATAAAGTTAAAAGGATTTGGTTAGTGTATCTCTACGTCAATATGTGTAGGTGTGCTTGTGTGTTATTTAATGTTTTAATGTTAAGTGAATTGGTTCTCCCTTCATATCCCTATTTTTTAAATCTCTAATACTTAGAATTAATCATTTGACATTGGAGGATCAAGGTTTAAAATCTACGCTCAGAATTTGGCTAGGGACATCTATTGCCCATGTGAAAGTTCAAGTAAAGATATTCATGTTGAAGGGTTTTAATATGATATTATAGGACATTAGTCTAACCCTTTCTTTAGGCTCTGCGAAAGAGTGTTCGGGATGAGATATCCAGGTCTATTACCGTGGCTTACATTATATATCATATTTGGCTAGTTAGAAATACCTTTGTCTTTGAGTCCAGCTTGTAGTCTACCCGCATTATCTTGGAGAGAGCTCTGACTTAGGCTGCAGAGATTGTTTAGTTGCATACTGGCTCGACCTTAATGACTCGAGATACCTAGGACTCATACTCTGCTCTTGTAGCGACTCGTAGGATATTCATCACTTGGGAGCCCCCATCCTTGGATGTTGTTAAGGTTAACTTCGATGGCAGTGTATGTGGCAATAGAGGAGGTGCTGGTTTTATGACATGGAGCCCAAACTTAAGGCTCATTGCAGCGGGAGGGAGCCATCTGGTGGATGTTATTATCCTTGGGGCAGAGCTTCAAGTAACTTGGGCAGGTATCATATATGCGAGGCAGGCCTTGAGAGTGATCGTATCATCATTGAAGGGGAGTTTGCCATTATTGTGAGTTGGTTGTGGGAACGAGTCGGGATAGCTCCAATTCATCGATTATTATGTGATGCATGGAAAGCATTGAGAGGATGTGCTTTTCCGGACATCCAGCACATCTATCAAGAGGCAAATAATGCAGTTGATTGGATCGCCTCTTTTATTGCTGAGCATTCAAAGTTTCAAATAAGGTGCTGTGGATGGATGCTCACCGTGTCTCTTCATCATTTCATGATGTGTTATTTTTTGAATTTTATGGTTGTATTCATATTGGACTAATATGATTAACCCGCCTTACCAAAAAAAAATATTTTAAATCATCAAATAATTACCTTCAATTGCTTTATAAAATAAGCTTCGGGTATTAATAAAATAATGAAACATGTTCCACTCTAGTATGGTATGCTCACCAATGGAGATCCTTCAAGTTGGTTTTGTCAAACACTATGAGTTAAACATTTCCACTGCTTCAATTTTTAATCTTCAAATTAAATAGGGTTTAGTATTTGCTAAATTTGTACTCTTGTCTGTGTTAATTGATCAAAATTAAGTTTGGGCTTGCCCAAATCTTAATCTTGAGGCATAAGCCTATCCAAGCCGCAGCCCTGCTTTGGACATTCAAATTTACACCCTATATCACCTCATGTCTAGATTGCTTTAATTGATAATGTATTGATAACCAAGAATTAAAGTAATAATATTGGTATCTATATTGTTATTTTATTAATACGAACTCTATACGAATATGTAGTGTACCTCTCAGCATTAATGTAGTAAAATAGAGATTAAATATAGTATAATAGAAATGGTATAAAATTGATATAGTGGATATACTATTTCCAACCTCACAAAATTGATTAATGAGATTGTTATGGATCAATACCCATTAATACTTAAATCCTACTAACATAAGGCTTTTAGCAAAGTTACAAACTTTATTCTACTATTAATCTGTTTATGCATGCACTCCTCTTTCTCTTCAAAAATATCCACTTTAGACAAAACCAAGGGTATAAAAGTTTTCATAAATAATATATATATATATATATATATATATATATATATATATATATGTACTCTCTCTGTCCCCTCCACCCCCTGCCCACAAGATCATCTTTTATCCATTTTTTTAATATTTGATAATTTATATTATTATTACGTTTTATGTTAATACCCTCATGGCCCTCCGGCCTAATAGCCAAGTCCAAGCCGAACCACAAGGTTGTTGTTCTACAGCACAAGCCTGATCCAAAATGAGCCGAGCCATATACTTGCCATGAATACGTTTGTCTCTATTAAATAATGCCACCAAGCTATATTAAGAAAAAAGATTTCTCCCCAAAATGGTACAAGGATGCATACTTGCATGTTGTTTCAACCTGAATTGAACACAAGTAATCAAGCTCGCCATATATCACTAAGCTTGTAGTCGCCCTACATCTTTTAAACCGTACTTATTAATCAAAATAAAAACTATTTTTCTAAAAGGCATGTTGCATGTTTTTATCTATCATTCATAACGTCACTCAAAACATTTTAGATTGATTCACCTGTAGCCCCAAGCTTTGACATCAATTTTTTGATACACAAAATTCCTTAAGAGAAAATTTATCATCCTGAACTATTTAAGGAATATAATTTTGTCATCCAAAAAATAGAAAGAGATTGCTTGCATACATGCAATGGCATAGATTGCATGAAAAAATGTTAGGAGATCGCATTCGCCCTGTTAAGTAATTCTAATATTATTAAACATATTCAAATGCATTGGAATCTTAGATTGGTGTAGGAATAGGTTGGAATAAATTTGATCGAATCAAAATTAGATAATAAGAATCTTATATCAATAATTTAAGATATTGAATACGATTTATTATCTTAAAATTATTTATTTAATAAAAATTATATAATTTAAAAATTTCTAATATATATCAATTGATCAAAAAATATATTAAATTTAATTTTATTTAAATTATTTATTTTTTAACTATTCGATGCACATGTTGAAGATTTTTAAATTATATAATTTTTTATATATAAATAATTTTAAAATAATATATTATATTTAATAATTTAAATTATTGATGTAAAATTTTTATTATAAAATTTCGATACGAACGGATCTGTATTTCGATCTGATTTACCAATAACTTACGAATGGAAGCATTATTATCATCCTTATCTCCCTCCATCTACCCCTGTATAAACAATTCGAAACTCGAAAACCTTCGGTCATCGTATCCCGTTGCTTTAAAGCTTGTACTCGTTCTCCTCCCTCGCTCGCTCGCTCTCTCGTTCTCTCTCTCTCTCTCTCCCTCCACCCACCCACCCCCCCATTTCCGGTCTTCCGCGTTTTCCAATCCCTTGGCACTCCGAGGCCGATCGAGCGAAATCCCGTCATCGTTCGGAGATCTCAGCTCTCAGCGGCATTGGTCGGCTCTTCGGGTCTCAGCTCGCTCGCTTGCTCTGAAAGATTGGATTTTTCTAATCTCTGGATTCCCGGATCCCCGCATTTCTAAGGTTTGGGTCGGAGGCACGGGAAAAGGAGCTTCTTTTGGTTTGGCCCATTCTCGATCCTCGGATTCCATTCTATTTTTCTCTCTTTTTTTCGGGATTTTGAGGAGTTTCCTATCATTCTGATGCCAAATAGGCAAGTTTCTGATAGTTTTATTGTATCGTCGATCCCTTTTGCTGGGGCTTCTCAGTTTCCTTCGTAGCAGTCTAGAATTTCGGAGCGATTTTTATAGATAAAAAAGGAAACACCTTTCTTGCCTCCGAAGACTTGCGGATCTTTTTCTCTCCAGGGTTCCGTCTCTGGTTCAGATCCCCACTTAGTTCCAGGATTCCCACTGGTTTCTCTTGGAGAGTTGATTCTTTTGAGATAATTAGTCCTGGAAATCTAAGTCATGGACAAGGCCCAGGTCCCTGTCCATGGCGGAGGTGATGGTTTCCCACCCAATTCTTCTCGCTTCCCTTCTTTTGCTGCATCCTCGAGCAAGTTCCCAGTTATGGGCGATCCTTCGCCTTCATCCTCCTCGCAGTCCAATCCAGAATCCAGCCATGCCGGCCAGCTTAGCCACGACATCAGCCGCATGCTGGATTTCCCACCGAGAAACCCCGGCCACCGACGAGCCCTCTCGGAGATCCTCAGCCTCCCAGATGACACCAGCTTCCCCCATGATGGCCCATCATTGTCTGATGACACTGATGAGGACTTGTTCTCTGCCTACCTTGATATAGAAAAGTTGAATTCTTCTCGTGCTCCGTCATCGGTCCGGCCAGCCGCAGCTCCCCCTGCTCCTTGTCAGACCGAGAACTTGGTCTCTGGTTCGAATGAGAGGCCAAGGGATAGGCATCAGCATAGCCAGTCTATGGATGGGTGGTCCTCCTCCTCAGTTCTTCAGGGGTCGAGCGGTGAAGGAGCGACGTCAGCGGAGATGAAGAAGGCTATATCAGCTGCAAAGCTTGCCGATCTTGCTCTCGCCGATCCAAAGCGAGCAAAGAGGTTTGGCCGATCAATCACAATTTCTTTTTTATCATGTTGAAGAATCTACCTCCTGCAATGCACACAGGTCTTGAAATTAAAAGCAATTACACTTGAAGATATGCATAGTACATCGTCAATCTTGCCTAGGATATGAAGAAGCTATGGTGGATTCGATATGAAGCATAAATTTGGCAATATGAACTCGAAAGACAAAGTGTAGAGCACTTGGGAAATGTCCATGCTTTCATGCTCCCACTCTTGAATTTACTTGCACGCCCTCTCGGTGATCTTTAGGCAAACAAGAATCATAAATATAACAAGATCCTCATGCAAATTAGTCGCATTTGCTACATCGTACTAGTTGATATTCCTTTAATCCAAAAGCCCTAGATTATACTCTGGATTGTAACGAATTGCTTCGAGGTTATCGCTTTTCTGTCATCTCAAAGCAGATCATTGTTTCTCTGAGATTTTTATTGTTAATTTAGTTTTATTATTTTCACATAAACATGTCATTGTTTGTGACGCATGAACTAGTTTTGAGTGATATTTAAGCAGCAAGGAAACATAATATCCACCCACCCACTTGATGATAGGAAAATGTATCATCTTAACGTAAAGTTCAGGTACCTATTTCAGGTGTGCAAGCGCAAACTTTTATTCTCTTACACTCAAATCATGCATATATCTCTTATGCTACAGCATCTCTTTGCATGTGTTTCTATTCGACATGCTGTGCGTTTTGTTTGGTAATGGTTACAACTTTCGGAACTTTGGCTTTAATTTAAAAACTATAACATAAATGAATCTCTTGGCATGCTCATTTTAGTTTCAAATCTTTTGATGGATGCACGAAAACTTACCATGCGCATCACGCACGCCATACATCATCATACACAAGATTTTTGTTGTCGAATCGCATGCTTAAAATCAAAGTTTTTAGGGGTCATGATATGTAGTTGCCACCGTTGTTTATGCATAGCACTTCAAGAGTTTCTGATTTTTGAGTTCAACCATGATGAACAGTGCCATCTAGATGGAGAATGCTAGATCATTTTTTATTTGATGATCTCGGTATAATTATTTTACCACATCAAGTGTAACAATCTATAATTTGAATTATAAAAAAAAAAAAGAAAAAAGAAGAGGAAAGACATCGGTCTTGTATGGTGTCAACCAAGTAATTTTCCCATGTGCATCGTGCGCCAACACTTCATTTACCAAACTCTTCTTTCAGTCGACGGAAGTTATCTCGTCTTTAGGTCCTCATCATAAGATGTTTGGATAAATGATTTTATATGTTGTTGCCTCAACATCTGTATTGATTTAGAACTAAATAAACTGTTAACCTTCGGATGTGTTGATCCCTGTTCTCGAATTTCTATGCCGACGATCACCTTGGCGGAATGGATAGGATTTGGTCAAACAGGCAATCAGCTGCAAGATCAAAAGAAAGGAAAATGCGCTATATCGCTGAGCTTGAGCTTAAGGCACGGAGCCTCCAAACAGAGACAGCAACATTGTCAGCTCGGTTAACATTATTACAGGTATGCATCTCTTTGGTTGTTTCATCATATTCTACTTGAAAGACGGGAAGCTAGCTCAAAACTGCAACTTGCTTCATCCCACACCGCTATTATTATTACTTTAAGATTGAACTAAGAAGCATTAATTAATCATATCGGATCTAGTTATGTACAAACCTGCATTGGCAGATAAGAATGCAAGATGTTAAAAGTTTCATATTTTTGACCTTATGTAATTGTTGCAAGTCTTAATGAGTTTAAACGCTACTTTTTCCGAGTCCTCAAACCGCCCCATCCAATGAGAAGTTGTTGCGGGCATTGGCAATGAGCCTAAATTTGGGAATAGGAGATGCCATTTAAAAGATATGTAGGAAAACATCTCACTGCTCTACCATGAATTTCAAAAACTTTTTTCCTTGGGCGCTTGTCTCATCAAGTTCTCTTCAAAGACAGCTATATTCTCCAACAGCTTTCAGAAAACTGAAATTATTTTATTTCCAGGCATATTTACCCATAAGCACATAAATACTTGCGTCATGCAAATCAATTGTTCAGGGACCCATACATCCTTCATCGAGTTGAGTAATTATTAGAATTAGGATCCTATATTTTTTTTTTTTTGAGCAGGACCAAAATTAGGATGCTTAACATGCATTGGGCTCGTGATTACAGAGGGATGCCAATGGTTTGACAGCCGAAAATACTGAGCTGAAGCTGCGATTGCAGACCATGGAACAGCAGGTTCGCTTGCAGGATGGTAAGTTTGTTTTTTTTTTTTTTTTTTTTATGACATTCAGTATTGTGCATCCCTTCCTCTTTATCACCCCACGGGGTTTTCCTTCATCATGCATGGCATGCTCATTTAGACCTTTGGTTGCCAGCTTGATTGCAGAATTGCTTTCCCCTCAGAAAAGGGAATGCAGAATGTTGTAGTTCATTTGATCTGTCAAATTTCAATTGGTCATTCACTACAGGATCAAGGAAGCAGCAATTAAAAAAAAAAAAAAATAGTAGCGGTGTAGCTTCGAAGCTGGCGTATGTGTTGAGGGATTTTCATTTTTGTTTATGATCATTCGGTGTTTTCGACATCCAGAATTTGCTTGCTTGCTTAGATATTTTATTCATGCTTTCCCCAGGTTCATGCTCTTTTTTACTTACCATGGTAAAAAAGCAAAACAAAAACGCTAATATTCTTCATCTGTGTAGCTTTGAATGATGCACTGAGAGAGGAGGTTCAGAGGCTGAAGTTGGCAACAGGCCAGATGATGCCAAATGGTGGTCCATTGATGAAATTTGGACCACCATCATTTGGAGCAAGCCAACAATTCTACCATCACAACCATGCAATGCAATCGCACCTGGCAGCCTACCAATTTCAGCAACTCCAGATCCATCCTCAGCATCAACAGCAGCTGCACCCACTTCAGCCTCTGCAGCAACAGCATATGCATCCTCCCCAGCCTCGGCGGCGGCAGCCGCAGCCACCTGCAGACCCGAGGATGAAGCGTCCGATGACTTCTCAGAACCAAAGTGGGGAGGAAACATGCAGCAATCGGGTGGAGTGATGTGGAGTCGGTTGCTGCCCAAATCATATCTTTGCCATGTGACCTTCTTTTTCGTTGTTCATTGATGTTGGTGATCTCTGCCAGTTTTTCTCACCGTATTGAGCCATTTCGGTAAATGTGATGTTTCACAGGATAAATTGTTAGTTTATGAATTCAGAAGTTGGTTAGGGATGCTACGCTAGCCGGACTATTTATTCACTTTGCCAAGCACCTGAGCGGCATTGAAAGTTGGTGATTCAATTTGGAACTTGTCTTATATTATTTTTTATTTTGTTTGATATGCTGCGTTGATTATTATTATTATTATTATTATTATTTTTTAGTTGTTCGTGCTCTATCTTAGAGGTGCTTGAGGCTGTTTGGATTCAATGAAATAGATGCTGAAACAAGTCCCTTGGGCCCGATAAGAATATGGGGAAGAGCTGGACATGTTGACAAAGGGACTCCTTTGATTGTTTTTGATATATTTAGTTGGTCATCAAAAAATAATTTATTTTGAAATGATTTGATTCAACATTTATTTTTTTAAAAAAATTATATAAAATATTTATTATATTCTTAATAAATATAAGACTATGCATTTTTACTCTCAAACTTCATATAAATATTTAAATATTAATATAATATTAATATTTATGAAAATAATATTAAAAAATATTTTTGAAAATAAAAAGTCATCTATTCCTATTCCATAAAAATTTTAAAATCTATCTCCATAGATTTATATTTCTCATGAAATATAAAAAATAATTTTTTTTTTATTCTCTCTCCTCTTAAAATTTTAATTAAACAAGAAGCCTCACCTCCACTTCCAGAACTATCTTCCGCCTTCACGAGCTTCCTCCCCTTCATATCTTTATCTTCCCATTTCGGATTAAAAAGCCTTAGAAGGCTAGAACACCCGCCGTGATGCGTGGCGACTCAGCATAATTTTGTTGAGTTAACAAGTATAGGTTGGAGAGAAAAGTTTCTAGCTGTTCGAAATCCTGTACTTTGAAATACTAGAAGGATGCAAGACTTGAAACTAGCATCTCTTTTGAGGTGGATTGTGACTAGGGTCATCCAGGTGTACCAAATCTTGAATATTTTGACATATTAGATGCTTAGATGCTTGGGGCAAATCATAACACTCCTTTCACACTTCACATGATTAGATTATTGCATCATCGTCATTATCTGTCTACTTTTGATATTCTAGAGGAATAAAATTATTAAACTAACAAATAAATTAGCAAACCTTTTATTGATTTTGTGAACTAAAAAAGCAATTTATCCTCTCGTTATAATGGACACATAAATGCACTATACTCGGCCAAATATAAGTGGCATATAAATGTGTCCCATGTCTGATTTTTGAAAGGCTCTCGTATTCTTCTGGACAGTTGGACGCTTGTCACTCGTGTCACATATCTTGGTAAAGTTGTGTATGACAATTGTAGCAATATCTAGTTTAACCCCTCCAACATTACTCACCGTCCGTGGTCCTTTAGCCAATCCAGAAACCCTTCCAACTTTCCAAAGTCATATTGGATTCAAACTATTCAACATCCATTAAGAGGCCATTTTTATGAATAAAAAGTTTACTTGAAAATCTATATTTTTTTAGATAAATATTTAGATAAAAATAATCTATCCATATGCTTTTATATATAAAAAAATGAATCGAAATATGTTATCCATATTGTTTTGTATTACTACTTCCTTGAATAAGTTGATAAAATTTATCCATATTTCCCATAACATCTTCCATGCTGTTTAGGTTTGGAAAAATAGATGACTGAATTATTGAGCATTGACTACCTATTTTACTGATGAAAAAATGCTACATATGGATAAGATTTTTCTCCTATTTCATGGATAAATACTATCCCAGAAAGTAACTTACCCATTTTAAAAAGCACGAGAATATGAATAAGTTGATTAATGAAAAAGTAGACCAACTTTTTCATAAAATTTATCCATAAAAGAACAGACAGTTGGAGCTCTGCAAAAATTGTAGGATAGCTAACAATTTGATGTGATCGATTGCAAATAGATCTCTCTCATGGCATCCCTAAAGACCATTCCAGTCCCATCCTTTCTACTTTTACACTTTAGATCCACTAATTTTGATCCTGATGAAAGCAAAATGACAGAAGTATAGCCCATATTTGGTTGGCCCATTTTCATGAAAGTCAATTTTACAAGTGTGTAGAAGGGTTTATTGTTAAGAAAATACTTTCTACACCACATGCGGTGCGGCATGACGTGCCCCACATGCGATGATTGACGCTCGCATGGGACCGACATGCAGCGCCCAAAAAAAATATTTTTTTTGCTTCAGAGTCCACGTGGACTCCATGTAAGCACCAATCACTGCACACCTGCCGCTGCGCACGGTGTAGAAAGTATTGCCCTTATTGTTATAGTCACATCTGTTTGATTGGCAACCATAGGTTGGCAGTACTTGGAGGTTATAATACAAGAGGATCTAAATAAGAGGTGCAAACATGTTGGATTCTGATTAGATCCAAGCAATAACATCCAAATCCAAACTTAATAACATAATTGAGTTTGGATGTTGCTCATCAGATTCCATTTGCATACAGATCCATAATTAAATACCCAATACATAAATTTCAAAAAAATCACTCTTTGGGTTGGACAAGAAGAGAGAAACAAGCAGAATCTCTATCCAGAAAAGGAATAAAAGAGGAAAAGAAATGGACTCTTGATCTTCGAGACAGTTAAAGAGGTATATATAAAAATAAAAAACAGAATGAAAAAAAATGGGCGCTGTAAGAGGGCTCCGGTAATAAGTTATAGGATTCTAAGTTTCTCACTTACGAAAAAGTGGGGGAAAAGATTGCAGCCGAAAAATTGTCAAGGCCAAGAGGAGTGGAACTGGATGACGGGAGTGCACCCAAGAGTTCCCATGATACTGTAGCTTAGATAAATATACTTAACCAATGATCATAGTCTTCTTCTTGAATTATAGATTCTAATTATCTTTAAATCTATAGTTTGCATATGAATCCAAGAGGACTAAAAAATCGACATGCAAAATGCAAATACGAGTTTTTCCTGAGAAATGAAGTGCATATGTTTGATATATATAAAATCTTCATTAATATGTAATACATATCTAGACATAAACGTATACATTGCCAGATAATTTATATGTTATCAGTTAGACGTAGGTCACGTCCAACCCGAGTACCCAACCCAATAAACTATTAATTATTGAACTATCAGAAATATTTAATTCAATTTGGTTATTGAATTCATGGGTATTACTTCCTCCCTCAATTTTCAAGTAATCCATAGCGTCAGCATACTGATGTTATGGAACCAGATGTTCTACATTCCACACCAGATCATTGCTGCTGAAGAAGGGCATCTCTTTACAATCACAAAGATAGGCCAAAGATGGATGTCACAGACTGACTGACAGTGAGGAAGGAGACCATAATTAATTATGCAATAAATTTTAAAGAGCTCTCTTTTCTTTTTAAGAAATTCTGGAGGACCATATGATGGAAATAACCTCAGTTTTCCTATAATAATATATAACAGATTCTACTCTCCCTATCAACCATCTTTAGTTTATTTGGGGGGTGTTTGGTTCGTGATCGGAATCAAAAATCAGAATGGCCATATCTCCTAAAACATTTGGTTCATGATCGGAATCGGAATGCAGATTTGAATTTTTAGGAGAGAGTCGGGATTAGATTTTAGGAGGATTAGGTCACTCCCATTTTGTCCTAAAATCGGGATCAGAATAGACTCCCCCCATCCAAATGATTCGAATGGGAGTCACCCATTCCCATTCCCGCCCCAACTCCCCCGACCAAACACCCCTTAAATATTCATGTAACCCTACCTCATTGTGCCTCTAAACAGCTTATTGAGACTGATGGTTTGGTGCTCAATTACCCTGCCTGACTACTTGCTCATTCATCTCTGCTTGGGAAAGACCTCATGCTACTCCATTCTCAGGCTTCTCTGATAAAAATCCTTGCACCATTATCTAGCCTTTATAAAACAAGAGGACCCCAATAGTGCAAAGGATAGGTGTCGAATAAGGAAATGACAAACAGAAGGATGATGGAAACACAAAAGCATCCACTTCTGCTTTCATGCACTCTCTGATTTCTGATACCCTGTAAGTCATCCCCCTTGCTTCTGCTTTCCATTAGATTGAGGTTAGGTTTTTCAGTGTGTGCAACTAAGAGTATAAAAAGGAATTTATAGGATCCCCAGATATCTCTATCCAAAGAACTAATACAACACACTCCAAGGGGGAAATCCATATTCTTCGATTTGCCAAAAGGGGGGAAGTCCATATTCTTTGGTTGGCTTGGGATCAACCAGGAAAGAATAAAAGTGACTCATCGATGAGCAAAGCTTCCAATCACCTAAACTATAGATTTACAGAATTTGCGAGAAAAAAAGGGTATAATTGTAGAACATCTATTACAACCACGAGTATGTAATACTGATTTAGACTAATAAATTACCATTAATTGGAAATATTTGCTTGTTCATAGCTTACATATTTACCAAGCCAGGAACCAGGGATACCATGGAACAACTTAATTGTATTGAACCTGATATATATGCATCTTATTATATTTGGTAGTATCATCACGACAGCCACAGCAGTCTGTTGAATTGGTGCTAGCTTGTTGCTTGAGCCTAGATTGTCTTTGGATCCATATATGTTGAAAATCATGTTCACCCGTTATTTTACAATATGTTGATTACAACCTAAGAGTTGGAAACTTGGAATGCCATTGAAATTTGAAAGTTCATTAAAAAAAGTATCCATAAACGGCTTTATCAGCATATTTCACTGCAGAAGTTCGATCAAATATTTGAACTTCAGATAACACCATCAGTGGATGTAGTCCACATGGGGACAATATGAAGGCTCATGCTCCATGTTCTATTAGTTCTTTTGTTTCTTTCCTCTCTTTGTTTTTAAGCTTGGTTGAATATGAAAACTATAGTTATCACATGAATAGGATGTCTTTATCCCTCAGGAAGTAGCTGGCAAATATTAAGTGATAATTTTAGCAATTCTTAATTAGTTGTCATATCACTGCCCTTTTCACATCAAATCTTTCAATCCCACCTGCATGTTACACTTCTGTCAATAGACTTGGCGATCCCGGACTCCGGCTATGGAGGAGTCGGTATATACACTATTTGTGCAGATTCTAATAATATATGTTGGTTAAGTGTATTATCTACATCACATCTTCAATCTAGCCTACAATAAAGTGATCAACACAATCTAATGGGCTGACCTGGAAACACTTACACCTAGCATTTCCCTCTCAGGAAACGTAATAAACACAATATCTTCAATCTATCCTACAAGAAAGCGATCAACATAATCTAATAGGGTGACCTAGAAACTCCTATACCTAGCTTTTCCCTCTTTTTGGGAAATGAAATAAACAGTAGTGACAAGATGCTCCAGTAACTCTAGATACTACAATTACAGCTACAAGACTCAGCAGTGAATGTAACGATGCATATCGCCAATTGGCAAACACTCAGTGCTATTTCGAGCAACTCTTAACTAGATGTGATCTCAGTGCTCTTTCCACATCAACTTTTCAATCCCACCTGCATGATACATTTTTGGCAATAGAGCACACAATTCCAGACTCCAGCTCTGGAGAAAAGGTCAGCATGCATAGTATTTGTGCAGATTCTAAATTATCTGTTGGTTAAATGTACTATCCACATCAAATTTTCAATCTAGCCTGCGATAAAGTGATCGACACAATCTAACAGGCTGACCTGGAACCACTTAAGAGACACAGTTCCCTCTTTTACGAAATGAAATAAGCAGCAGTGACAAGATCCTCCAGTAACTCTAGATAAAACAGTTAAGGCTACAAGACTCAGCAGTTAAGGTAATGATACAAATCACCAGATGAGGGTAAAGTTACAGCATAATTAGCTAAAGCTTATGTTAGTTCTTCTGCAACTCTTTAACTAAGTATCAGCTAAAAGAAGATAATGTGCATGCAGAACAAATATCATTTGAATGTTATGTGCAGCCAAGGCAATCTATAATGTCGCTTTGCCCACCCATTATACCATCAATCATGGTATTTGGAAAGAGATAAAAATAATAATGATCATGTCAACAAAGTATAGAATAGATGTTTTATGATGAAGAAACTCCTTTTAATTATTTTTCCTCAAGCTTTTACACAGAATGTCTCATAGGCATGGTAACTTGAGTGTAACAGCATAAATGCACTCTACCTGAAGACGTTGTCTATTGGAGGGAGGGGGAAAACACAAAGAAACTCACAACATGCAAGTATAGGACCTATCTGTAAATTATAAATCAATAAAAATGGCATGTTTCATGATGAATGAAATAACAAGAACAAGATATTAAGTTTAATTAAAAATATGACTCAACAAACTAAAATCTACACTTCAGAGTAAAGCAAAGCTGAAAAGATTATTCTAACAAGTTCCACAAGTTAGCCATGTAAACCTTAAAAGAATTTTTCACCTGGAACATGGACCAACTGAGAGATGCAGAGAGCCTGTCTTTTAGAATTCATTTCTGACAAAGCATGGTGCATGCAATCTGAAGGTCCTCTTGGAACTTTGACAGAGAACAAGCTTGCATAACAAATACGGAGCCAGAAAAGGATATACGAGTGATCCCAATTCTCGCATATGCATGAGCAGACAACGTTCTATGACAGACCAATCATCTATGGAACAACAACATGGTCTCATCTGTAGGCTATACAAGTTCTGCAACTCTACCAGGAAGAATGTCCATCTGCAGAGTTCTACTATTTCCAGAAGCAAAATAGCCCACAGCAGGGAATGAAGAATCTGTAACCGGCTCAATCTCAATAAAACTCAAGTTAGAAGCTCCAGTACGCTTAAGGCTCAAGAGAAACACAAGAATAATCCATCCAAGCATCGAAATGGCCCAGTAATTACTCATTCCATGAATCAAACCCCAAGCAATGGAATAACCGACAACAATTCCTGACAAGTGGCCAATAAAACTTGCTTGTGGAACAATTATGGACGTGAAAATTAATGATTCAAATGGTGCGAAGCTGATCGGAAGAGAGAGAAACCCAAATAGATTCAGCTTTGAAGATGGCTGCTTCACGGCAAGGATTGTCATCCACCCAAACACAACACATGAGTAACCAACTGCTGTCACTCTCCTGAAATACTCCAGCTTAAACTTCTGAATCAGAATATGATACACACCCAGGACCAGCAATCCTGATAAAACTACCAGAATTAGAGTATACTGGAGATAAAACTCTACACCAAGACCCATGTAGCCCAACTGCTCAACCACGCCAAGGCTCCAAAGAGCGCTCATGTTAAAAACCAGATGAACCACACTGATATGGGAGAATGCAGATGTAATTATTCTCCAGTAATGCCCTTCGATCGCTGTTTCATAACTCAAGCCAACATTGGCATAGCCAATGTTTTTCTTCTGAATGTAGAACCAAATCACAGTGCATATTCCTATGATACAGCTACTTGCAGGTTTTTGCCAAATCTCGAACAAGAGTGGCTTCCCCATCTCTTTCAATCAACAAATAATTGCTGACAAGGGCTCCGCAGATCTTCAGTCTTCGCAAAGCCAAAATCTACACCTTACAGAAAGAAAAATGAAATCTTTACACCCTTCCCAACTATTTAGATGATTTAGATGATGATGATGATGACGATGATGATGATATCTTCAGTCTTTGCAAAGCCAAAATCTACACCTTAGAGAAGGAAAAATGAAATCTTTACACCCTTCTCAACTATCCTTACAGAAGGAAAAATGAAACCTTTACACCCTTCCCAACTATTTAGATGATTTCCCAACTATTTAGATGATTTAGATGCCAACTATTTAGATGATTTAGATGGAGAGATGATGATCAATCCCACAAATCAATACAATTCGAAGTGAATCACATGATATCGTGCCAATTAGTCAGCCCGGGTTACAGTGCAGCACCCATCAATTCTTAAAGATGCTATTGATGGGGAAAAAAAGAAAATCTCTAAGGCCCAAATCTTCAACATGAACAGAACCAGACCGAAGGTTAACGTCTTGAAATATATAACCACACTCCAGATTAATAAACATAGATCTAAGGCAAGCTCGGAATCCAACATTTCAGTCCAAAAGTGTGATAAGCTGTCAGAAAAACATGACATGCAGCCCCAGCATAAAAAAAGTTAGCATTCGTGCTCTATATTCTATGTTTCCATGGATCAAAGAATCTCTTTAGCGGAAAATTTTCAAAACCAAGGCAACATAGAAGCAATAAAGCACATTGCCGAACTGGGGGATAAACCGCTTTCACATTCTTATCTTGCAGATAATATACTGAATTGGCTAATTGAGGGAATTAAACAGTTCAAATTTATGACATATTTATAGAAGCAAGCTGCAGAGAGAGCGTAGCTTTCATTGGATGGATGGATCACAAAAATTGAAGGCAGATGGCATCGCCTACCTTAGGGCTCCAGAGATACAAGTCTATGGAGCGTGCGAAGAGAGGAATCGGGAACGGAGACAAGGCATCGGGGACAGGGATGATAGAATCTAGGGTTTCGTGGTTCGTGAGATGGAGCCAAGGAAGAGGAGGGATTTGAGATCATTGCGATACCTTGGGTCGGACGTCCGCTGCTCGAGAAGCGCGTTGCCCTAGATTTCTGGCTCCCTTCTCCCTTGTACTTTTTTTTTTTTTTTTTTTTTTGTTCTTCTTCTCGATTTTTCCGATGGTGCACTCAAAATTTTTCTCGCTTGATCGTCGCAATTTCGGTTCTGGCGGTCGATCAGTGCACCGTCTAGCCAGACCGGGTTCGATCGGAACCGGCCCGGCTGTCAAGGGCTTGGATTGCATCCTCCGTGGAAGAAGGATTCACTTTCCTTCGTACGAATCCACCGTTCGATAGCATGACGGCTGCTTTAGGATCCATGCAGCAGATGAATGAGAAACTTCAAATTGCTTTAAGATCTATAACAGATGCTATGCGATATTACAAAAGAAGATCAACTAGTTTTTTCATAAAATCTAATTGCAAAAATTTTGTTTGGGCTTGATTCAATCTAAAAAAAAAATAAGATAAGGCTGCATGAGATATCAAAGAGAAAGTTCAAATTGCTTTTAGATCGATATAAAATGCTATTCAATAATTGATGTCACAAAAGAAAGAAGATCAATTCTTTTTTCTCAATTATAGATACAACCTAAATCCAATTGCAAAAACTTCACTCGAGCATGGTTCAGCTTAGAAAATGAGATAAGATCATACGGCATAATATGAGGCTCTGCCACTATTTGGAATGTAGCTTTATTTTGAACTTATGACGTCTAGGTCCAGGTGGAGCATCTTCACTATCGTGTATTGCAGAATTAAATGAAGTTTTTTAGCCGTCCTGAAATATTATGGATTCAATCTATCGCTTAGATACAAGGTTGCATCTTAAATTCCATATTGATTAATGAAGCACCAACCGACCAATTTTTCTCCTCAACTGAACGAAGGCAAAGGTGTCCCCCATCTCCTTTCATCTTCACTTGATATCTTATCTAGATCCGTACAAGCTATAGTTATTGATGGATCTTTGAATGTCCGTCAACCAAGGACGAGAGGTCCCCTTGTATCTCATTTAATCTACTTGATGAATTCTATATTGCATAACGCTAAGCTGTAGAATAGTATGATTTCGTATTGGCAAAGTAGGATTTTGCAGAAGTCTTGCATGTGCTTCAGCTTAAAGACTCGTGACAAGCAAATTGTTCATTGGTCATTTTGAATTATCTAGGTGCTCGGTTATCTGTTCTATGACTCAGCTGTCTGATAAGCTTAACACCAGGTTGGAAGTGGAAGACTTCATCATAGTCCAGAAGGGTAACTTCAATTCAATCTGTACCATCTACTGAATGTCTAATTGCTCAATTCTTGTGGCTGCAATTGTTATATGGAGAAGCTCTTCAGATCCTTTTTGCAAGCAGAATCAAAGGAAGATTCACTTGAATCAGTATGCTGGGAAAATTTTGTCGGAATAAATCCAAACATGGACTGGATATTCAAGACATGAGAATTAGCCACAAGGTGTATGGCTAATTCTATTTGGAGCCAAGAGCCAGTGCTAAATATAGTTTCGATGGCAAATTGGAGCAATGACTACTGTAGAGAAATGAGCACATCCTCAACATGGAAGCCTGGTAGCAAAATTATTCAGGATAGCTCGTGGTGGATGATTGGAAATGGTCACAGCATTGATCTAATATATATGATCCTTGGTTATTTATTATTCCCCTAAACAATCTCCCTAATTTCACTGTATGTTTCAAACTACAATGATGAACGTTTGGTCATTGTATAACAGATCATCATCAGTGGGATCAATGGAAACTAGGGAATATCTTCAGTGTTCGTAAAACAAGTGAGGAGGCACTGCAATCCAAAATTCAACGGTTCGGATAAATCGGCGCAGGTCCAAAATGAAGCCCTAGAAGAGAGTTCTATGCAAAAATCATGGATTTTGACATGATTCCCGGTCATGCTAATTAATCACTCGTGGATGTGGAAAGCTTGGATCATTCGTAGGGTTAAGTTGATTTGGTGGAAAATGAATGGAGAGGATGCATCACATGTAATGGTGGATTACTAACTTATTAGTGTTCTTCATACAAAACTACCACAAATCACTGTGGACTACTAACTTATTAGTGTGACCTGTGTCTTGACAAAGAGGAGGATGTGTCACATGTAATGGTGGATTGCAAATTAGCAGTAGTTTGGGTTCTATTTGATACTAAACTCTCCTTTCTACTTCAGTTCTCCTAGGGACCTTCTTGGAATATAGGATTTTTTTTTTTTTTTTTTTTTTTTTTTTGTCAATTTAAGAGGCTAAAGATTATACAACTGATTTATTGAGAAAGGTTGATCAATATGTACGAAGACAGGAATTTTAAATCAAGAGATCAGGAGTCATATCTTTTGCCAGATGGCTCCTTTGGAGCGCAAGAAATCAAAGTTCTCGAAACAGCAATCTTAAATGCGAATAATAATGACTTCAGCACGCAGCATGAAACTTTCTCACCAAAATGAAATCACGACCAGAGCCACCAACACACGGTAGAAACTCTTCAACATGGCGTCTCCGGCGACTTCAGGGCAGCAACACGACACGCGTCCCTCCTGTGGGTTCCATCTCATCCACCAACCGGAGCATGACATGTCAGCCAGTACTTCATCCGAGTATCCCACTAATTCATGCTAGGGTTAATATAAATAGTAGCCAGTAGTTGGAATATATAAAGTAGCAGATGGACTTCTAGTGGGTGCAGCTTGGGTGCAACGGTGGGCACCAACCGGTTTATTTTTATCAAAGTTGGTTCAACCACTGACCATATCTTTCTACAATGATCCCTTTATATATAAAGTATGAAGATATCCATATCGTTCTCGCGCTCTATTTCTCACCATGCCAACAAGAAGAGTTCGTCCAATGATAGAGTTCAGTTTGCCAGACTCCACCTTTGATCAGCTGCTTCCTCGATCACCAAGTCTGGCTACGAATGCTAACTACTTCCCTCGAGCACGCCAAGATTACACGGTAAGGCAAGCTTTTCTTCGTAGCTACCAATTTTCTGTCAGAGAGAGCTTTGGTGAAAGGCTCTGGCGGAGTCTGAAGGAGGTTGGTCAGACCGGGAAGACGGTTCTTTCAGAGGTTTTTGATGGGATGTTCCATGGAAGGTTTGGAATGAGGGTGTTTCGAGCTTTTCGCTTGAGATTGCCTCGTTCGGCAATGGATCCGCTTAGATGCTTCAAGCCAAGGAAGAGTTGCTACTTGGAGGACTTTTTTTGATCTATTTCGTCTTTGATTTAGTGCAACCAGTGTGGTTTAGAGCGAAAGACTTTCGATTTGATTGAACTTAAGATCAGAGCTATATGTACATATTTAATGTTTTAAGGATAGTTCTTGCATTTTTTTTTTTTTTTATTATTATCATAATATTCATGTATTTATATGTTGGCATGGATATGGGGACCTTGTTTCTCGTTTTTTCTTTCTTTCTTTCTTTCTGTCTTTTTTTTTTTTTTAATAAATCAGCTTCTTTGAAAAGACAAATATGATAGCTATGATTCGACTACTTTTAGTAAAATCGGATATTTATGTATTATTATTATCCTTGAGTAAATACAACCACGGGAATCAAGTGTAAAATGCTCAATAACCGAGTGGGAGCCATGGAAGTAGAAGTCTATAAAATGATTCCTACATGATTGGCCATCAATGATACAACCCGATCAACTGTACTGTTCATCTCTATGTAAATATATGTCACCTCAAACAACCAAAGAGTTGCAATCAAAGGTCGACAATCCTATAACAGAAGAGACAATCCTTTAGCTATGATTGGAAGTGGAATGATTGGATTTCAAAATCATACAGTATATAACACCAGATAATTAACTAGGATAGGCACAAGTCCTGCTAAATTCTAGGATGAGAAGTTCATGGATCGTGCTTTCCTTCTATTGGTGTGCATTGGAAAGAAAGGAACAACATAATTTTCTTTCAAGAAAATGTGGAGATAGATTAAGGTCTTTGCTAGTATTTTATCTAATGTTGATCCTTGGGTAGCTGTCTCCTTTGATAAGAAACAGAAGAAATCAAATTTTTACCCAAGAAGCAATAGAAGATCTCTTCTGGATCGACATCAGGCTGCTTCGGGTGCAGCAGCTCAGTTGATGCATCACTCTTTCATGTTGTTCTTTTTTTTTACTTTCTTGGTTTCTAGTTTACTGTTTGGCTGACATTTTTGTCATTTGATTAATATTCTATTTAGTATACTTGTTTATTGGTGTGAAATCTGGTTAATACTAGAATCGATGCTGGAGTCGGAGAGAACGAGGTCGTCACTGGTGACCTGCAAAATAAGTCTCATCCGGAGTCGGAGGTGGTGACTTCGACAAGACCCTCTGATGATCAAGTCGACTATTTTGGCCAACAAAAATGGAGTGCTCAAAAAAAAAAGTGGTAGAGTATCGAGAAGGAGAAAAGAGTTTCTGGAAAGAAAGCGTATCTGAAGAGTCTCTTAAATAGGCAAAGCCTGTAATAAACTGATAGTGACAGTCACAATCATTTGGTAGTGGGCCGTTTGGGGCCACGTGCAGTTTGTTACAAAAAATAGTGTCTGTTGTCGCGATGTGCCAGCCTGTTAGGATCTGACGGTTAAAGTTCGGATAGGATAGCTGTAGGCGATGAAGAGTTTCTAGTTATTGTTATTTCAGAAAAGCTTGGAGGATATCGAGGCTAACTGTGCATAGGCTATTGCTTGCTATTTGCTATATCGATGGCGTGCGCTAAGGTCCTTTCGAGTTGCTGGAAGGGGTCCGAACGAAATTTCGCTAGGAGAGAAGCTCGATCGAGCAGGACCCTTCAGGCAATTGGAAGAAGAAGTTTAGGAAGAGTTCGACTGTAGGAGAAGTCTGATTGATGGAAAAGTTCGAGAGGAGTTCGACTGATGGACAAGTTCGGAATAAATTTGACTGTAGGAGAAGTTCGAAAGGAGGAGAAGTCTGGGAGGAGTTTGACTATAGGAGAAGTCCGAAAGGAGTTCGATTGGCGGAGAAGTCTGAAAGAAGTTCGATCGGGGCCCCAAGCTGGCCAGGCTAGACTACCTAGAGGGCCGCTCTTACTGTTTAAGTTCATTCGAAGGAGATCTAATGATAGAAGGGTGGCTGAGATCGCTCTGAGACTAGACACTTAGTCGAACTTCGGTGGGAGCGGATTTATCCCCAACAATAGTCTCCCTACTTTCGAGTTCATCCTATCTGGAGAGGTGGATCGCCTTCAGCATCGAGTATCAGTTTTTCGTTGCTTCCTTCAAAGTAGAAGAAAAAGCTCGATACAAAATGATGTCCGATGCGCTGTCGAGTAGCATCATAGTCCGAAAGGCCTCCAAATGGTCAACTGGATTAGTGGTCCTATCGTAGCTCTTGAACTAAGAGAGCTTGAAGTTCAGCGGGATGGATTCCTGCATGATTTTCTAGGAGAAAGAAGGGTCAGTACAGATGTTATCGTGGTTACCTGGGGCAGCATGACGGAGCTCCTCAATCCGTCAATCCATTTCTTGGAGTTTTTGATCAAGGGTCTGATCTCGATCGTGGGTCTCGGAGGGTTTCCAACCATAGATGGGGAAAGTCTTTTCTAGAAAAAAGTCATGATCGAAATAGGGGCTTTCCACTCTCTGTTTCTCCTTTTTGGAGGCGACGGATTTGCTGACCTAGGTATGCCTCCTTAGGACCGATTCTTAACATTCCGATGGGGGTTCTCCAGCCGGACTATCATCGGAGGCTGTTGCATGGCCCGCACCATCTCAGTGAGGCCCCGGACCTGCTGCATCAATAGGTTGAATTGCTCTGGATCCACCATTGTTGCTGGTGAAGGAGGTTGCGGTGCCGGTGAAGCAGACAGATTTGGCTCAGATCTGACCGCAGAGGCGGTGGATCTTTGAGTGGTTATCTTCTTTAGAAGCATTTTGAGGTCGAAGGAGAGAATGAAGATGACTCTTGAAGGAGAAAGCTTATAGAATCGATTGAGCACTCCTTTTAGAACAAGAACTTAGGGATCTTTCCTCTAGCGCCAATTCTGTTGGTACGAAATTTGGTTGACGTCGAAATCAATGCTGGAGTCGGAGAGGACGAGGTCATCGCTGGTGATCTGCAAAATAAGTCACGTCCGGAGTTGGAAGTGGTGGCTCTGGCAAGACCCTCCGACGATCAAGTCAGCTCTTTCGACTAATAGAAATGGAGTGCTCAGAAAAGAAAGTGGTAGAGTATCGAGAAGGAAAAGAGAGCTTCTAAGAAGAAAGTGTATCCGGAGGGTCTCTTAAATAGGCAGAGCTTGTAACAAACTGATAGTGACATTCTCAATCATCTGGTAGTGGATTGTTCGGAGTTACGTGCAGTTTGTTATGGAGGATAGTGTCTGTTGTCATGACGTGCCAGCCTGTTAAGACCTGATGGCTGAAGTTCGGATAGGATAGCTACAGGTGATGAAGAGTTTAGTTATTATTATTCCAGAGGAGCTCGGAGGTTATCGAGGCTGACTATGCGTAGGTTGTTGCTTGCTATTTGCTATATCAACGGCATGCGTCGAGGTCCTTTCGAGCTACTGGAAGGGATTCGGATGGAATCTCGCTGGGAGAGAAGTTCGACCAAGCGGGGCCCTTTAGGCAATCGGAAGAAGAAGTTCGGGAGGAGTTTAACTGTAGGAGAAGTTCGGTTGGAGGAGAAGTCCGAAAGGAGTTCGACTGTAGAAGAAGTCCGAAAGGAGGAGAAGTCCGACTGGCAGAGAAGTCCGAAAGGAGTTCGACTGGTAGAGAAGTCCGAAAGGAGTTCGACCGGTCTCCTAAGCTGGCCAGGCTAGACTGCCCAGGGGATCGCTTTCACTATTCAAGTTCATCCGAAGGGGATTCAATGATACGAGGATGGCCGAGATCGCTCTGAGACTAGATACTTATCCGAACTTCAATGGGAGCAGATTTATCCCCAACATTGTTTTTGTTCTCTTGTTCACACTAATGCATTATTCAGTGGAATAACATTAGTTCTGATTCACTCCCCCAATTAAAAATACGAATCCGATTTCATCATCCCATAATAAAATAAAATATTCTATATGATTTGATTTGTAATTTTATTTATCAAAGAATTTCTATTTACTATCATATGTCTCCCCTGTTCATAATAACTACTGATGACTCTAATTGAACTATCCTTCTGAGTATTGCTTTTTCAATGAAAGCTGATAGTTTTTGCAGCATTATTGATTCGGAAGACTGATTGATCTTTTTTTTTTTAAAAAAAAGATGAGTCTCCTAAGAACATTGTTGTTTGAATAAACATTTCCATGACAGACATATATTAAATTAATTTGTCAAACAATTAGAAGCTAAAATGTGGTAAAGAAGATGAAATATATGAGATGGAGTTAGAAACCAGTAGCCCTGAATAAGAATTGAAGTTTCTCCATTTGAGAGTGCTTCATGTACCACCATAATAGGCTGCATCCCACTGAGGGGAAAACAAGTAGAAGACAACCTTCCACTGGAACTTATTATCAAACACAGGTCCTCACTCAAAAAAATTAGCTCAAAGATGTTATCAAGATTTATCTAGTGCATCCTATTTAAGCCTTGAGAAATATATCTAGAAAAATTCTTGGTGCACCGTGGATGGTGCAGCACGTAGGTGGTGCAGTGAAAAATTTTTTTTCTTCCGGCCCTATGCGTGAGCCAATCACCATGGGTGTGCATGCGTTGTTGCACCGCTCGCCATGCACAAAGTATTTCTCAATATACCTATTATGCAATAGCTCCTAGTTTATATGGGCTATGAATCGGATCTGCTCTAATATCATTTATAACAACCGCCTCATACAAAAAATGCTAAAAGATATTATTTGAGTCCTTTAAGCTCATATAATATCAATATTTGGCTAGTGCATAGCCAATATGAAGCTAAATACATGCCCATGCAATTCCTTATATATTATAAGCTTGATTAACGAAATATAATATGATAGTTTTTTGTTAGTGGTTAAACCCAAATAGAATGAGTGTATTTTCTTGAGGTAACTAAGTAATGCACTAGTTAAGCCGGTAAAAAAGGTGACAATACCAACAGTTAAAAGAAGTCTACCATTTCTCTTTTTCCCCGTGATGACCTTCAGACTTCCCCATTTACAATGTAAGAAGTGTAGCATAGCTTTTAAAGAAAAATGGGAGGCAAAAGAAGCATGAGCTATCGGGCTTACAATTGTTTAAAGATAGATTGACGGGCAGGTGAGGAATGAAAGATTGATATCGGCCATCCATGGAATAATGATGGACCACGTGATTATGATTGCATTCACCATTAACCCTCAATCACTTGACTTTGTAATTAGTTAATAAATAATGCCCAAATGGAACAAAGAGATTGATATATGATTCATATGATCCTTGCTTCACTCCAACAAGATGTTGCAAATAACTGGTAGCTTAGATGGATGGCTTACAACACAAATAATACACTACGATACTATACCTACCTAGCAATATCCTTTCTAGGTATAAAAGATTGAGTTCAAGATTAGTCATGTTGCTCTAAGATTTGAAAGGTGGTTGGGGCGCATGAGTCAGCACTCACCGCTGACCGTTTGGACTGACCATTAGCTGAACCTAGAAAACAAAACTGGCGGGTAATTTTGAAGTAGAGAAATGAGCAACAAACTTGAGAACCTAGAAAAACCATTCAATCTTATAAGGAGAAAACTCAACAAGAAGATGGTTGAGTGCCCTCACAAACTCGAGAACTTGACAAAAAAAATTTCTTACCTGAAAACCTTGCCCACCTTCTTCTGCCCGCTCGCCAAATGAACTCTGAATTGGTCTCCTCACCTTCCTCTTCTCCTCCAACACCACCATCTCCTCTCCCTGTCAGTGTTGGACCGGGCAATCGCAGGTATCCGTTCTCCCCTTCGCCTTCACCATCGCCGCCTTTCTCACCGCCCGATCGCTCATCACCGGAGACCTCACCTCTCTTGCACAGCCAATCGGCAGAGCAGCACAAACAACTTTCAGCTTTTTCTTTAGACAGACTCCTTGAAGACTCTGGTCCTTCAAGAAGATGGTGCCATCTTAGAAATTTGTAAGTTGGAGTAATTTTCATTTTTTTTTTTTTTTGAGCTTATAAATGAAAACTAGTGTCATACCAATGAATCTTTGAATTGTTTGGCAGGAAGTATGTAAGATTAGCATAACCACTGGCTCACTGCCAATATATTAGCCTATAAAACACGTGTTATGATTTCAGCTTCCTTTTATGACCGGCTGCTAAACGGTGCTAAGCCTTAGACCTTCTCTTTTTTAGGCTTGTTTTGAGGTCGCCATGCAACATTTGAGATGATTTTAAAAAAAAAAAATCCCCAATAACCTTTTTTTTTCATCTTCATATTAATCTATTCAACCCAAAGCTTTGAGTTTGTCACAAAAACCTGAACAAGTTATTGCAATATTGCACTTTGGATCTCAATTCAGTACTACACAAATGGGAAATAAAGCCAGAGCTAATGGGACATATCTACTTACAGTTTGGAATGGCTGATGCTGAGATGTTGCTGCTGCTGCTGCTCCTCATTGTTCTAGGCAGTAAATTCTTCAACTCCGCAGCTGAAGCAAATGAAATCTACAAAGATTTGGCGGCAAGCTGACCTGCAATTGTTCGGAGAATCAAGAATCTATTGTTTCTTAAACAAAACAAAAGGGAAGGTTCATGTTTGATCTTGCTGTTATAGATGCTAATCTACCAGAATTTTTTTTTTCTCCAGTTAAGAAGAATCTATTAAGTCATAGTATTTAACATTAACAAACTCTGTTTTTAAGACTAAAATGTCATTTACGCTCAGGGGAATTTTGGTTTACAACCAAAATGGGAATTGGAATGGCAATTAGAATGGATTGGAATCGGAATCAGAATGACAAAATCTCTGAAGCATTTGGCTCATGATCAAAATCAGAATCGAAATAAAAATTTAAATCTTTAGGAAAGAGTAGGAATTGAGTTTTAGATAAATTAAGCTATTTTTATTCCATCTCGAAATCGGAATCAGAATAAGAATCGGAATGGAATTCCTCCTAACCAAATGGTTAGAATAGGAGTCACCTATTTTCATTCCTATTAAGAAAGATCCTTCAATTACGAAATATGGATCATCCATTCAAGATCATAACAATGACAGAAAAAGGATATTGATACCATAAGAGAAAAGGAAGAAGAACTACTAACAAACATAATAAATATATATGGATTGGCCTTAAGCCTACCTCTATGGGGCATGCAAACTTCACTATGAAAGAAATAAAATCAAATAAATATAAGAAAAATTTATTACTTAATCTTTATACAAGAATCTCTCAATAAGATACCTCAAAACTCTCATAAAGACTCTGAAATCTCTCAAGCAGCTTCGTAGCACCTCCAGGACGTTATCGGCTCTTCGATGTAGTAAATGACTCGTCAATCAGAGTCATATAAATTTTAGAAATCTTGAAATAGTGTTTCAGTAGGAAACTCTATCTAAAACATACCCGAGAATCTTTTTTGGCCGTCCGATCATGACTAGCTCGAATCATAGCCATGCTATCATGCAATCAGTCTCAAATCATGCCTAGATCATGTCCGGACCGTTGGATTGCAATCAGCTCACTCTAGAGCCATCCAATCATGCACTTGGTCCATCAAAAAATGTGCAAGCCATGAGAAACCATATAGGAAATGGCTGACCGGTCCACTGGACTGTATGAAATAGGGCGGAAAATGCTCACGGTCCACACTGTGCACGTGGACCGCACTTCTTAGTGGGCCTGGGTGCCTGCTGGGGTTGCATGCGCCTACGCTCACGTGCATCCATGCACATGCATTCGCTTTGGTTGGTTCAACACCATGCGCTGTCGGGCCTAGCTTGCATTGCCACCAGCCTGCATTGGTCCGTGGGCCCCCTCCAACAGCCCATAGACCATACCACCTACTTTTAGTACTCTTTCGCGCGTAACTCCTCCATCTGGACTCTGTTTAGGCTGTTTATGGGCTCGTTGGATTTCGTTCGTTGTCTTAAACCTCATTTTGGACTTATTATGGATCGAATTTTAAGGCATTTTTTTTAATAATCTCTACATCGATTCGATATTCGACCTTCATTTATCTCTGAGAGCCTGTGATCCGTCTCATCCCCATGCCCTTAGGCATACTTGCTATCTCATGAATGGGCAAACATGAAAATTGAGCCAAGCCACTCGATCCCACATCCATCATGGGTTATGTCCACTTTGACCAAAGATCTGCTCAGGAAAGTCTCCTATAGCAATAGGAACTTCACTTTACAACTTCGCCTCTCGTCCTTCCAAGTCTCCCATATTATGTCCGATCCATCTCCACCTAGAGCTCCATGTTGCACTAGATTTTCTTTGGCTCCTGAAGCTCCAACTCGCACTAGACTTCTTGCTAGATGGTAATATCCTCTTGTCCTCTTCTTTTCTTCTAGAATAACCCTATTACCATACATAACCTTCAAAATTTCATCACCAACTATCCACCTATAGCTATTTGAATCTAATCTGCTTAGTGAGATAAGATTTCATTTAAAATTAGGTATATATCGGACCTACTCTAATCTTCTCACTGCACCATCATGTGTCCTCTAGCCGACTGTCCCAATACTTTTGATCGCATAGCTCAATCCATTTGGTAAATGAATAATGTCCTCACTGCTTTTCGGGGAGTCAAATTATTCTTTTCTATAACAAACATGATAAGTACATGCAGAATCTAAAATTCACTATTAGAAAGAAGTAGATACCTTGGTAGATATCACTAGGACATCATCCTCTGACTTGTTACTGGCCATCACTGTAGTAGCCCTCATCCAATCTTTGAGTTAAGGATAATCTCTAATACGATGCTCTAACTCATTACATCGGTAGCATCGGATCTTACTGAGATCCCTTGTCTTGGACCTAGATCATCCTCCTCGTGATCCTCTGCTACTCTATTTGCTGCCACCTGCTTCTTTAGAAACCGCTAAAGTTAAGCTACCACCATTTGAGCTCGAAGGTGAGTTCTTCCTTCTGAGAACTTCGTTCTGGAGAATTACCATAGTGACCTCATCCATTTTAATGGTCATCTTCTCCACTAGAAGAGCAGTCATCAAAAACTCATACGAAGGGGGAAGTGATGTTAGCAAGATCAATGCCCTGATCTTCTCCTCAACCTTCTCATCTATACTAAGAAGATCGATAAGAATCTTTTGAAAGTGGCGACATGCTCTTGCACACTCTATCTCTCATCCATCTACAGTTGGTAGAACTGTCTCAAGAGGAAGAGAGTGTTGATGAGGGACATGGCCATGTACAACTCTTTAAACTTCGAACACAACACCATCCGAAAAGTCTTACTAAGTACATAAATTGCCATCTCATCCATTAAGTACATACGGATGGTACTCACCATCTGCATCTGTAGCCGCTTCTAAGTCCTCTCCTTTATGGTGGCCAGTTTCTTCTCATTTAAGAGAGCATCGATAAAACCATGTTAGATGAGTACGTCCTTTACCCTCGCTTGCCATACGAAAAAATTGCTCTTCCCATTGAATTGGCTGATCTCCATCTTAATTGTGCTTATCTTTTCCATCTTCTAATCTCGATCAACATCACCTCTGTCTGGACTGCTTAATACCGCTTGTCCATGGTAACCAGGCTCTGATATCACTTGTTAGGGTAAATCCCTCAGCCTTCTAAGATCATAACAACAATAGAAAGAGGATGTTGATACTACAAGAAAAATGAAGAAGAAAGAACCACAAACAAACACAATAAAATATACGTGGATTGGCCTCAAGTCTATCTCCCCGGAACGTGCAAACTTTACTATGAAAGAAATAAAATCAAACAAATAGAAAAAAAATTATCACTCAATTTTTGTACTAGAATCTCTCAATAAAAAATCTCAAAATTCTTATAAAATCTCTTTGAAACCTCTCAAGAACCCTTTTAACACCTTCAAAACATCACCAGCTCTCCGATGAAATAAAGGATTTATCAATCGAAGTTATATAAACTCCAAAAACCTCGAAATAGTATTTCTATAAGAAATCCAGTCCAAAACATACCTGAGAACTCTTTCTAGTCGTCCGATCGTGATCGGCTCAAATCACAACCGTCCGATCATGCAATCAGCGTTATATCCCGTCTGGATCATGTTTAGACCGTCGGATCATGATCGACTTGCTCTAGAGTCATCCGATCATGCACTCGGTCCACCAAAAAATGCCTAAGCCATGAGGAACCATATAGGAAACGGCTGGCCGGTCCACTGAACTGTGTGACATAGGGCAGAAAATGCCCGCGGTTCACACTATGCGCATGGAGCACGCTTCTCAGCAGGCGTGGGAGCCCACTGGGCCTATGCATGCTTGTGTGGTCCACTCCTGTGCGGCCTACTAGCGTCTATGCGCATGCGCTCGCTTGAGTCAGCCTAGTGCTGTGCACTACCACCGGCCTATGCTGGTCCGTGGGCCCCCTCCGATAGCCCGTAAGCCATACCACTTGCTTCTGGCGCTCCCTCGTATATATCTGCTCAATTTGGACTTCGTTGGGGCTGTTCTTAAGTTCGTTAGATTCCATTCATCATTCTAAACCTCGTTCTGGACTTATTGTAGACCGAATTTTGAGACATTTTTCTCAACAATTCCGATTCCGAACTCCAACTTTCCCAACCAAACACCCCCTCAAGATATATAGTCCTATTCACATTTTTCTTTTTATATAATTTCTTTGTTCCCGGCTACAATCAATCAAACACCTCAGTTTTGAACATCCACTAAAACTTCATAAACATGATATGGCACTAACAGGAATAACGTGTTGGCTATTACTAATCTTTATATATACACAAAAGACTGATGTTTTCACCAAGCAGGCCAAAAAGCAGCGGTGGCAAGATTTTGGGTCGCTACTGCATGTAACTCCCGCGAGGCCAGCACTTCTAAAAGAACAGGACAAGAAGGACGGTAAATGGGGGCTAGCGATATCAAAACAATCTGAAGCAAAGAACCAAAATTTTAATGGCCTTCTAGCTTGCAATGAGGCATTCTGCATCCAGGGACAATGGAGATGACCACGAAGGAAGGTATGTAGCCATCTCTCTATACACAGTGAGCAATGGTCATATGGATGGGTATTGTCATCATTTCATCGTTCCTGTGTGGTAATACCTAGTGAGGGTTCTCATGCCATGTCTAGGGCTCAATTGCAACCCCAAAATAAACCACTCCTCTCCGTCCAGCTCGGTACCACACACCCTTGAATGGTACCGGTCATGGACACCTTTTTCTAAATTTTTTATTTTTTTAATCTTATTTTTGTTGTTGGTTATTATTTTCACTACTTTAACTGTTTAAATTAGAATTTTGATATCTTTTTTATCATCAAGGAAACTTGGAGTACAATTAAAGTATATAAATGGAACATACATGTAATACAATTAATAGATTTTAGGTACAGCTCGATACAGTGATGCGAAGGGTAGCGAAATCCAATTCACAAGATACCTGGGTTTGTGGAGGGTAGTATTCACTCAATACGGCATCTCAAATGAAGGATATCCATGCAGATCATTGTTTGGATATGCGGAATAGAATCAAGCGTACAGCTCAGGTCTACATCCATGCAAGAACCCTAGTCTAGTCTATGTCCAAGATTATTTGCATCAGCAACACTATGTCTCAAATACCAACCTCAGGGACCATCTCCTATATGCAATGCAATGATATTCTTGTGGGCTCTTTCAAATCATCCCTATGATGACTAAGTGAATTGAAAACCTTAGGGCTGTGAGCCATATGTAGCCATATCATATCTACCACCATCTCCATGATCATCGGATGCACTGTTATTGTTATTATCGCTAATATCGTGAGATGATCTAGGGCAAGGCATGTGCAAATAATTTTTCTCATAAAAATTATGACAAGGTTTTAAGAAAGAATTTTTTTGGTAAATCAGAAGATTTTAATTAAATAAGAAAAAAAAATATTTATGGGAGTCAAAACATAAAATATTATAAAATTGGAATGGAAGATCAGCCATAAGCACCCATAAAATGGATCCTATTTGATTTGCCACATATGTTACCATCTAATTAGCAATATTGTTCGCTTCTCTATAAATATACCGGATCTTAAAAGATTGTAAGGATTGCAATAGACTCGAATGGTCCTATAAAATAAAACGGTGTCTACGCCCATTGGATCAACAATCTATCTAACGACATTATAAAATCACCCTCTAAATGAATTTATCAAGCCCGTGATATATGTACAATATAATTGAGACCCTTCCATGCCGCCCTCAGCTAAGCTATCAGTACCATCGTGTTAAAAAATACCACCTGAAGCTATAAAAGCACCACCATCACCCCAGATAACAAAACCTACTACACCAAACTCATCTTTTTCCAAGACACTATATCAAAATTGATCTTGAAACAGAAGAGTGGTAACTCCCAAGTTAAATAAATTACTCCATAAGACGCAGAACATACGAAAGGAGAGCCACGTGCTACCAAAGACCTATCAGCAACCATCATCAAAAGAAACTCATGGGCCTAAGTGGAATCTTTTAGAAGAATAAATCTAGCACTTTCTAGCCAAACAAATATAATATATAATATAGCATGCTATAATTGCTTCCTCCTTTCTATCATTATTGAAGCATCTCTCCTTAATAAGGCATCTAAAGCCTATCGAAAAAGACGAAAATGCATTTGAGCTATGTATTGGGGCATTTCTCCATGCTTGAGATGCAACTTTATGATGGAGAAGCACATGAGATAAAGACTTTTCAACGTATGGATATATATCACAATCTCTCAAAATTTTATAACCACAATGATGTTATACCACTCTGCATGACGGACAGAGCCATGCTAATTTTCACATAAACAGTTGGATCCAAGGATAAATGTCAATTGCCGGAGGATTAGAAAGAAATAGATGATAAAAATCAAATATTTTGGTACTCAGACCGGCAGATGGGCCCCAACCCAACCTGTCTCCACTATCTTCGACTGATATAGGGGTTGACACAACTCTGTATGGTGACTCCTCCAGTGATAAGTTGTTGGTTCCATTTCCTTGCTTATGGGATTATCATATCTTTAACCATGATACCCTAAAATGCGGAGATATCAACGAAAGTTCGCCACCATGCAATAGGTAAAGATGTCAACCAGGGATCGTAAAGCATATTAATGGATAGCCCATCTTCTACACACCACATATGTTGGAATAAATGATAAGAGCATAGGATCAAATCTTCTACTAAATTGAAGAGGTACTATTAGTGGATATCGAATAAGATGCCAATGACCATGAACCATATTTTGCCAACATAAAAGTGATGAATTATTTTCAATAAAATCAAGTGCATGATTATTAGAACACCAAAATAATTAATCAAAGATTAAAGAAATACCTGTTTGCGCTTTTGTGGAATATACAAATATGTATTTAGTGCTCCGTCTTCCTCTCTAAAAACATTCCTCAATGGGGCAAACATTTAAAATATTAGATTTTGGAGAAGAAACCTAGTTTATTTATAATGGTTTATTAGTCCCACCCATTACAGGCCCAATAAAACCCAGTAGCCCATACTTACCATCCAGCCAGGCTTTAAATAAGAGATGCATTGGGCTTTTATTTTTATGATCACAAACAACTTATAATTTGATCTCTTTGGACCATGTCACAACTCGATTTTATTAAATAGAAATCATACGATTAATGAAAATCCAAAGTTTAATAAAATTTTCTGACATTCTCCCGCTTGAATGACATTAACTATAATTTTTAATAAAACTGAATCCTAGATAGATAAGAAAATTTTGATGTAGCCACATTTTAAAAACAAAAGATCCTGAGATCATATATACCTTAATAACAATCCAACCAACGCGACCATCAATAATAAATTATGGTAATTATTATGCCATTCTACTAACACAAGATCAATCTATGATTACAATTACTAATAACCATATCGAAACATATCATTAGCCTGATAGTGTGGCAGGTATAGCACCCAATAAGTGATCT
Source organism: Cocos nucifera (assembly GCA_006176705.1). Lineage (NCBI taxonomy): Eukaryota > Viridiplantae > Streptophyta > Magnoliopsida > Arecales > Arecaceae > Cocos > Cocos nucifera. Next base: position 268,511 of record QRFJ01000646.1, on the reverse strand, counting down.
CAAAATATGTGTTATATCCATATCAATCCTCATCATGATTTTTCTTTCACCTCATACTTTAATAAAAGTTAGAAAAATCCCACGACTTCAGAAAAAACCTATATGTCTTCAAACAAAATATCGAGATCTCATGATAGTAAAGTGAGACATGCCCATATAACTATCATTCTTAAGACAAATATTTATTCTTGAGATATTATATTATACTTTGTTTCATATGCGCATATAAATCATGCAAGATTAAAATCCATCAATTAATAAAACAATCAATCATAAGTAAAATTTATTTATCAAGTCAACACATAAACTCAAAAAAAAATATTAAACTCCCACTAACCCAACAAATCAAAAGACTCTAAAATATCCATGTTCTCGACATGTTTCATGAAAACTATGGGTCTTAGCCTTTTGATTAAGAGATCAGCAAGCATTGACTCTATATTAATGTACTTTACTAGAATGTCTCCCTTCTTTACTAGATTCCTGACCGTTAAGTATTTGATCTTTATGTGCTTAGATCTACTATCGATCTTGTTATTCTTTGAATAAAAGATAGCGGCACTATTATCACAGTAGATCACCAATAGCTTTGAGATGGAGTCGACCATAAGGAGCTCAGAAATAAAATTCTTCGACCATATCGCTTGACAGGCTGCTCCATAGCAAGCTACGAACTCAAGATATATAGTTGAAGATGCAATCAATATCTGCTTGATACTTTTCCAAGATATAGCTCCTCCAGCAAGCATAAATATATAGTCTGAAGTGGATTTCAAATCATTTAAGCAGCCACTAAAATTTGAATCAGGGTATTCAACCATTTCAAGATTATCCATCTTTCTGTATACAAGCATAAAGTCTTTTATCTTCTGTAGATACCTCGTAACTTTTTTAGCTGCAATCCAGTGATCATGTCCTGGGTTTGAGAGATATCGACCAAGAACATTCATAATAAAAGTAATGTTTGGTCTGGTAAATACTTGCACATACATCAAGCTTCCAGTTGCACTGGTATAAAGGATATTTTTCATAGATTTTTTTCAATATCATTCTTAGGACATTGCTTATTACTAAGATTATCTCCCTTCATAATAGGTGCATCCTCAGGCTTGCAATTTTGCATATTGAATCATTTAAGCACACGCTCAATATAAACCTTCTGAGATAATCCAAGTAGGTCATGAGACTTATCACGATAAATCTCAAAATTGAGAATAAATGATGCATTTTCAAGATTTTTTATATCAAAAGTCTTGAATAAATTTTTTTTATCTCATCAAACAAGCTCATATCATTACTAGCGAGTAGTCTATCATCAACATAAAGTATAAGAAAGATAACTCTGCTCCCATAGATCTTCATATACACACACTGGTCAAATATATTCTTAGTGAAGCCAAATGATGTCACAATCTCATTAAATTTGAGATACCATTGCCGAGAAGCTTACTTGAGCTCATAAATAGACTTCTTTAGTTTGCATATCAACTTCAGTTTTAAAAATTTTAAAATTTTCAAGTGCACTGGATTTTTCTTTTATCAAAAAGCCATAGCTATATTGAGAGAAATCATCAATAAATATGATAAAATATTTATTATCACATAAGGTGGTAGAGTAAGGTCCACTAATATCTGTATATATGATTTCTAGAAGGCCTTGACTACGAGTTTCACCTTTCTTCTTAGTCATAACCAACTTTTTTCTAATACAATCAACACATGTTCCCAAGTCCTAGAAATCATGGGGAGGAAGAATCTCTTCCTTTATCAGTCTATCAACTCTTTTCCTGAAAATTTGATATAACAATTTATACTAAAGTAGAGAAGACTTTTCTTTGATTTTGGATCTCTTTGACCCAACATGTTCCACATTAAAAGATGAGTTAAAATTATTGAAAGCCAAGCACATCCTGTACAATTCATCAAATAAAACATAACTACCAATAACTCAAAAATTAAAACCTAAATCAATTCTTCCATTACTAATAATAAAACTGTATCCAATCTTGTCAAGCAAAAAAACTAAAACCAAATTTCTCCTAAATGAAGATACATAGAAAGTATTATCCAAAACTAATTCAAATTAATTTAACTTCAACTTCATAGATCCTACACAGCTGACTTCAATTTCCACATTGTTCCTCACCTTTAGATTGAACTCCTTCTCTTTTGGCTTCCTTCTTCTTATGAACCCCTGCAAAGTAGACGCCATATAAATAGCGGCACCACTGTTAAGCCACCAAGAATTTAGGAGAATATTGATCAAATTTGATTCAAAATAGATATAGGTTTGTGAGTTACCTTGCTTCTTATTTTTATTCTCTAGCCAAGCTCTGAACTTAGTGCACTCAACCTTCTTATGACCTCTTTTCTTGCAGAACTAGCATTTATTCTTCATGTCACTCTTTTGTCCTTCTCTACTCTGTCTCACCATTATCTTGCTTCTTAAAATCTTGATTTTTCATAAGAACAAAGGACTTGAATTTTTTATTGTTCCATTTTTCTTTGAAACTGGGTTTGGATTGAGCAACAAGGTGAGCACACTCAGTCTTCTCCTTCTTTAGCTTTTCTTCTTCAGCTACACACTTGATGATCAAATCATTGATGCTTCAAGACTGATTCAGAGTATTGTAGGCTATTTTGATCTGACTAAAATCAGTTGGTAATGAGTTGAGGACATGATGAATAATAAAATTATTATTGATGAGGATTTGAAAATTCTTGAGCTTAGATTGAATGTTGACCATCCTCAGAATATATTTCTTGATTCCTTTTGAGTTGTTATACTTTGCACCTATTAATTCACTCATCGGATGCCCAGCCTCAATATTATCTGATACTTGGTATCTCTCTCCAATAGCAATGAAGAACTCTTTAGCACTGGTGGTCTCAAACAAACCATCCATCAGATATTCTATAATCGATCTCTTCATCGTAATCAGGCTCAGTTGGTTGGTTTTCTCTCACTTGGTATAGAGCTCTTTCTCTTCAGTAGTATTCTTGTTAGTAGGTTTAAGTGACTCATCAATCCGTAGAGCCAAATTAATGTCTATAATACCAAATGCAAACTCAATATCTTGCTTCCATCTCTTATAGTTAGAGCAAGTCAGGATCTCTATGGTAGCATTATTACTGTTCACATTAAGAGAGATTGAACACAAATACAATATTTAGAGGTACAGGCAATAAATAAATAAGTAAAAATAGCTTTAAACATAATAAGCTATTCTTTTCAAGAGCATCAGGTACATTATCATAAACTCTTCTTTGGGCAGAGAATATGACATGCTATTGAGCTCCAAAATATGGAGTCAAAATAATAAGAATATAAAACTTTTGAAAATATGTCCTCTTTAAGCAGACAAATTTTTTACGCCCAATATATCTTTTTACAAAATCAACGATAATACATGTCAATTAAAAAATCTATTACCTTTAGGTAAATAGATTTTTCAGGACCAGCATATTTTTACCATCAAACTTCATGTTATCTTCAATTTTAATACACACAATAACTTTCTTTGGATAAAAAGTTATACGTATTAATATGAAGAATGTCTCATAAAAAATAAAATAAAAAAGATTTTGCGAGCTTTGAATTAATGCATCACTTTGTTGATGACATTCACAACAACTCACAAAATTTTCAATCAAGATCAAAATTATTGCCAAAATATGATTTTATGAGATATTCAATAAAATTTATCTTTGACAATCATGGTTCAATATTTATTGCATTCAATTTTGTGAACAATGATGTTACTTAAAATTTAAATTCTAATCTTACATAAAATATATACTCTACCAAGATTAAGAGTATAATTTTCATCCCAGAAGAATACAATATGTAATCATATTGAATCAATATTAAAAAAAATATTATTTCTTTATCACTGTTTCATACCCAAAAGACGTTGATCCTTTGGCCATGAGCTATAAATAAAAAAAAAAAAAAAAAAAAAAAATCTTATGGGGGCCTCAAATTTATTATTTCTTTATCATTGTTCAGTTGTGATTATAAAAAAATTTTTTTAAAAAAGAAGAAGGGATACCCATCAAATATTACAGGACTTGGAAAGAAAATGCTTGATACCAGGGTTCCGTGGGTCCGCCCCCACCCTCTTTTTTTTTTTGTTTCATTCGATGGCGTACCACTTTCCTTGATGCCTATTTAGGATGATTTTAGATCATAAAAAAATCAAAAATGGTATGATCCCTTATGGTTAATCAAGTTTTTTCATATTATAATCATCAAAATAATCAACTACAAACAACAAATTTTATTCTAACTCACGAGATTAATCTTATGATTTTCTATGATTTTGAAGATCTATTTATACATCAAATAATGAAATTGCCATACTATTTTTTTACAAAAAAATGATAGATTGTTAGATTCTAAATCATACATGATTGACTCTAATACCACATGATAAATTATTTTTAATAGGATCAAGTATATGATTATTAGAACACCGAAATAATTAATCAAAGATTAAAGAAATACCTATTTGCGCTTTTGTAGAATACACAAATATTTATTTAGTGATCGGTTTTTCTCTCCAGAAATTTTTCTCTAATGATAGCTATCAATGGGGCAAACGTCTAAAAAATTAGATTTTGGAGAAGGAACCTAGCCTATTTATAATAGTTTATTGATCCCTTCTATTTTGGTTATTATGAGTAAAATTGAATAGGATCCAGAAGCAAGATCTACTAAATGATCTACTAAATTAAAAAGCCAAAGTACATGCCAAATATACTTTTCCATCTCTTAATTATAGAGCATAATCAATAGTTTTAACTAGATCCCATAATCATATGAGCATCACCTTTCCACACTCACCAAAGTAAATAATAAATTTGTATTTTTCTGGATAAAAGCATGTAGTATCTTGTAGGTTAGAGCTGGAAATTTCAGAATCAATTTCGATAATCTTTATCCTCCTTTTCAAAGAGAAGAGTAGACTCCACTAGATAAAAATCTGGCAGTGACAAAATATATTTTAGTTGATTTACATACCTACCACAATAAAACTAAGAAAATAGTGGGAGTATTTTCCTATTTCTGCTTATTATGCAAATTTGATTTGGTTTCGAATATATGCACCTAGATTCCATCTATTTATAACACAATGGTAACAGTAAGATATAACAGTTATAATAAGATAGATACTAATGGTGACTAGCCTTAGTTTCCAAATCTTTAAAGATGGTTATTAAGCTTACATTTTATAGATAAAATCATATGTATTTCAACAAATACAATATTAATTAAAAAGAATAGATTGCAAACCTAGATGACAATATTTTTTGTGTAATTAGGGCACTTTATACTTGAAAACTGCATTAACTTTGCTATAATTATATATCCACATAACAACATATGTAAGTATATATACGTATATTGTATGTTACAATTTAATAATTATCTAAATTTCTTCTTTTCTTCAAACTTAAGTGGTCACTTTTCATGTCATCTTCTGTATCCAAAATGAAACGAGAAGTTAGAAGTTTTGACACGAAAGATTGATAGAAAAATTGCTCTCTTCAAGCCTTGTTTACTGAAAGAAGTTGTATATGATCTATCAGAAGTTGGTGGTGTTAAGTCTATTACTCAACCAGAAGCCACATCCTAAAATGTAAGCAGAAATTACAATTAAGATAACTTTAGTCAAGAGAGGATCATGCTACAAAACAAAATAAGCTAGCTAGTGCATTGAAAACCTGCAATTTAAGCTCATGCAATCTCTTTTTAATACTAATTTTTCATGTCATCATTGTATTTGTAGTACTTGTGGCATGGACTACCATACTCAACAAACTCATATAGTGCTGATCAAGGAAACAAATGGATTGGCTAAGATAGAAATATTCTAAAAATTCATGGCAAGAAGTAACTAATATCTATTAGTAGGGGATGGATGAGGCATCAACATATATATTTGTGAGAAAATCAGGATGAGTGCCATCATATAGGTCAGCCTAATTGATGATGTTGTACGGGCCAATGCAATTTAAGCTCATGCAATCTTTTTAACACTATTTTTTCATGTCATCATTGTATTTACAATACTTGTGGCATGGACTACCATACTTAACAAATTTATATAGTGCAAATCAAGAAAATAAATGGATTGGCTAAGATAGAAATATTCTAAAAAATTCGTGATAAGAATAAATAATATCTATTAGTAGGAGATGGATGAGACATCAACATATATATATTTGTGAGAAAATCAGGATGAGTGCTGTTGGTGCAGAATCTGATTGACGTCGGATTGAACTGGAGTCGAGAAAGACGAGGTCGCCATCGATGACCTGCAAAATAAAGTTTCGTTCAGAGTCGGTGGTGGTGGCTCCGATAGGATCCTCCGACGATCAAGTCAGCTCTTCTGGACAACAGAAATGAAGTGCTTAGAAAAGAGTTTGGCAGAGTTTAGAGAGGGAGAGGAGAACTTAAAGAAAATATATCTGGAGGGTCTCTTTTTATAAACGGAGCTTGTAGCGGATTGATAGTGACAGCTGCAGCCGTCTGGTAGCAGGCCGCTTGAGGCCTGGTGGAGTTTTTCATAGAGGGGGGCGCCGCCTGTAGCACCGTCTGTAGTAGATTGATGATGACAGCCATCACCGCCCGATAGCAGATCGCTGTTGTCTGTAGCAGACTGATAGTGACGACCGCAGCCATCCAATACTGAGCCGCTCGGAACCGCATGGAGGGGTGAAGAGCTTTGACGTATATCAATTTCAGAGGAGTTCGGACTTCCAAAGAAAATACGGCTAGAGAAGATTATCCGGAAGGAACGCTAGCTGAAGGAGAAGTTTGGAAGGAGTTCGGCTCCAGTAGAGATTTGACTGAAGGAGAGATATGGAAGAAGTTTGACTCCTGTAGAAGTTCGACTGAAGGAGAAGCTCAGAAGAAGTTCGGCTTCTATGAAAATTCGATTGAAGGAGAGATGCGGAAGGAGTTCGATTTTTATAAAAATCCGACTGAAGGAGAAGCTCGGAAGGAGTTTAGCTCCTATGAAAATTCGACTGAAGGAGAGATGCGAAAAAAGTTCGGCTCCTATAGAAGTTCGACTGAAGAAGAAGCTTGAAAAGAGTTCGGCTTCTGTAGAAATCCGACTGAAGGAGAAGCTCGGAAAGAGTTTGGCTCTTATAGAAATTCGACTGAAGGAGGAGCCTAGAAGAAGTTCGGCTCCTGTAGAGATTCGACTGAAGGAGGAGTCTGGAAGAAGTTTGGATCCTATGGAAATCCAACTGAAGGAGGAGCCCGAAAGGAGTTCGGCTCCTATAGAAGTTCGACTGAAGAAGAGATCCGGAAGGAGTTCGACTTCCGTAGGCATTCGACTGAAGGAGAAGCTCAGAAGAAGTTCGACTCCTTTAGAAATCCGACTGAAGGAGAGATGCGGAAGGAGTTCGACTCTTGTAGAAGTTTGACTGAAGGAGAAGCTTGGAAAGAGTTCGACTCCTGTAGAAATCTGACTGAAGGAGAAGCTCGAAAAGAGTTTGGCTCCTATAGAAATCCGATTGAAGGAGGAGTCCGAAAGGAGTTCAGCTTCTGTAGAGATTTGACTGAAGGAGGAGTCCGGAAGGAGTTCGGTTTCTGTGAAAATTCGACTGAAGGAGAAGTCCGGAAGGAGTTCGGCTCCTGTAGAAGTCCGACTGAGGGAGAGATCTGGAAGGAGTTTGGCTTCCGTAGGTGTTCGACTGAAGGAAAGATTCGGAAGAAGTTCGTCTCTCATAGACGTCCGACTGAAGGAGAGATCCAAAAGGAGTTCGATTTTCGTAGGAGTCCGACTGAAGGAGAAATTCGAAAAGAGTTCGGAAGAAGTTCGGCTTCTATAGAAATCCGACTGAAGGAGGAGCCCAAAAGGAGTTCGGCTCCTGCAGAAGTCCGACTGAAGGAAGAGCCCGAAAGGAGTTCGACTCCTGGGGGAGTTTGATTGGGGCTCGGCCGCTGAGGAGTTCGACTGAGGTTTGGTCATTGGAGTTTGACCAAGGCTCGACCACTGAGGAAGAATTTCTGATTAAAGCTCTTTCGTAATTACCAGCTGCATTAGGCTAAGCCTCAGGCTGGACTTTGGTGGAAGCGGGGTTTATTCCCAACAAGTGCCATCATATAGATCGGTCTAATTGATGATGTTGCATGGGCCAATGCAATTTAAGCTCATACAATCTCTTTTTAATACTAATTTTTCATGTCATCAGTATATTTGCAGTCCTTGTGGCATGGCCTACCATACTTAATAAACTCATATAGTGCCGATCAACAAAACAAATAGATTGGCTAAGATAAAAATATGCTAAAAATTCATGATAAGAAGTAACTAATATCTATTAGTAGAGGATGGATAAGACATCAACATATATATCTATGAGAAAATTAGGGTAAGTGCCATCATATAGGTTAGCCTAATTGATGATGTTGTACAAGCCAATGCAATTTAAGCTCATGCAATCTCTTTTTAATACTAATTTTTCATGTCATCATTGTATTTGTAGTACCTGTGGCATGGACTACCATACTCATATAGTATTGATCAAGAAAATAAATGGATTGGCTAAAATAGAAATATTCAAAAAATTTGTGATAAGAAGTAACTAATATCTATTAGTTGAGGATGGATGGGGTATCAACATATATATTGGTGAGAAAATCAAGGCGGGTGCCATCATATAGGTCAGACTAGCTAATTGATAATGTTGCACGGGCCAATGCAATTTAAGCTCATATAATCTCTTTTTAATACTAATTTTTTATATCATCATTATATTTGCACTACCCGTGGCATGGACTACCAGACTCAACAAACTCATATGGTGATGGTCAAAAAAATAAATGGATTAGCTATGATAGAAATATTCTAAAAATTCATGATAAGAAGTAACTAATATTTATTAGTAGGAGATGGATGAGACATCAACATATATATTTGTGAGAAAATCAAGATAAGTACCATCATATAGGTCAGCCTAATTGATGATGTTGCACGGGCCAATGTAATTTAAGCTCATGCAATTTCTTTTTAATACTAATTTTTCATGTCATCATTGTATTTGCAGTACCTGTGGCTTGGACTACTATAACAAATGGATTGGCTAAGATAGAAATATTCTAAAATTCGTGACAAGAAGTAACTAATATATATTAATAGGGGATGGATGAGGCATCAATATATATTTGTGAGAAAATCAAGGTGAGTGCCATCATATATAGGTCAGCCTAATTGATGATGTTGCACGGGAGCTTCTAGTAGCATAGTCATGACTTAAGAATTGATCAGTTCTTTATCAGATGGCTGACACCAAATGCAAGATGGTAATTTTCTTCTTCCTCCATCTTTCTCCATGGATGATGCTTACTCTTCTTTCTTCTTCTTCTTCTTTGTGAAAAAAATGGAGTGTAGCAAGAAGAAACGAAGCAGAAAAATTTTTCTTCTTCTTCTTCTTCTATCTCAAGAAGTGGCAAACCTAAAAGAAATCCTATTCTTCTGTCTTAAGAAGCAACAAAGCTGTAGGAAATCCTCAAGAAGTGAGAGGGCTGGGACCTTTCTTCTTCTATTTTAAGAAGAAACGAGTTGATGGATTATCTTAAGAAGCTCTTCTTTAGTCTCAAGAAGCTCTTCTTTGGTCTTAAAAAGCAACAAAGTCGAAAGAAATCCTATTTTTTATCTTAAGAAGCGATAGAGCTAAAAGAAATTTTCAAGAAGCGAGCGAGCTAAAAGAAAACCTAGAGTTTGGTGCTTGTTACTATATATATGTATATTATTAAGGCTGGGACTTGTTACTATAGAAATTTACCACTAGAATTTTAAATCTAATGGTGAAACCCTTTAATCCAATATACAGATTTGAAAAGATACATCCATAATATCAAGAGAGATCTTATGGTTGCTACTTCTTGAGACCATCCTAATTGAATGGAGGACAAGATTTACTATTGGGATAGTTGTATCCCTCATTGCATCATGTAGCTCCTAATCCTTGTGCTAATACACATTAGATTCCTAAACCCAATATGAGAGGTGGAAACTCAGAAAATTATGTCAGTCGAAAACTCATGAAATTATGCAAATAGAGATCATTGCGCTTATGAAACAAAGAGTTTAGTCTTCACAATCCAAATTAGCATCCTTTTTACTCATATAATCCATCCCAGACTAAACTACTAAGTTTAATAAGCAAGCAATCTCACTTAGAATCTTTATCGACAATTATGCAATTTTCATGAAATTCGTTGGAGGTCTCCATAAGAGTAATCGAAAGGAGCAAAAACTCTTTAAAATTGATGATATCAACTAAGCTAGCACGAAGGCTATAGGGATTGAGGAGAAGAATCATTTTAGAGAAGAAAAGAAGAGCTATAAGTTCAAAAAAGATGGTGAAAAATCCAGCTACGAAAAGCAAGAAGCATGTCAATATGACTTAGAAAATTTATTGTGATCGCTACAACCTTCATAAATACACTAAGGAGAAGTGTTGAAGTTTCACCCAGAATTAAAATCGAACTGGAAGGATAATGATTGCAATAAGAATGGGAAGGTAGTTTTTAACGCTATAAATGTTGAGGAGCTTGCCAAACTCAAGCAAGCAAACTTCAAACTAGGCTTGATGGCGAGGAAACCCGAGACAACAATTAAGATGGATCTAGAGGCATGAGAGAAACTCTTCTACTTGAAGATGCAAGTGAAGCAAAGCATAATTGAGGCTATTGTAGATCCTAGAAGCTAGAAAAGTCTCATCTCTAATCTGGTTCAAAAGCTAGGGTTGCAGATCAAGCCTCATCTATGTTCTTACCCTCTTGACTTGATTTAGAAAGACATTGAGTTGAAGGTCACCAAGCAATGTATTTTCAAATTCGCCATTACTGAGAGGTATATTGATGAGGTAATATATGAAGCAGTTCCTTTAGATGTCTGCCAGATTATTCTTGGGATCCCATACTTTTGGGATCAAAATGTAGTCTTCTATTAGCGTTTAAGAAAATATCAATTCATAAAAGATGGAAAATAGTTTATGATCAATGCCTCCAGAAAATAAGACAAAATTGACCTTGCAACTACTGCCTAAGTAAAGCAACTTGTTAATTTATGTAGTTTGTGATGATGGTACGAGAAATTGACTTACTTATGAAAACCCCAACTCATGCCCCTTGATTCCACCGACCAACCAATTTAGATTGAGAAAGAGTTGCCATAGTCATTGTCGACAAGAAAGGATGGCAAGGAGTATCTAACTATGAAGTCCAGATGTGGAAGCATACCAAATGGTTTACTAAGATCTAAGGAAAAAAAGAGCAAGTCCAAAAACCATCTTTAAGCAAAACCAAGTGGTTCAACCATAGCACAGGGAAGCGAGAGCCAAATCTTCTAAATAGGGAGAGCCTTGATCTAAATAGGGAGAGCCTTGATCTAAGAGGATCCTCGAACACAACATGGACCACTTTGACTATAATGGATAGAACTGGATAGGATGCAAGACCAAAATACATCAAATTAGAAAATTAAATCACATACCAAACATACTTTTCCATCTACAAATCAATAATTTTAACCAGATCCCATGCTTAATCATATGAGCGTCGTCTTTCCACACTGACTAAAGTGAATAGATTTTTACCTTGGTAGGTCTTTTTTCCTTCCTATAGGATTCAGGCCAATCTACTCTAAAAGCTCTTGAGTATTTGTGAGTATAAACTTAAAATAGCCTAACCCACGAATTATTGAGAAAAATATCTCGAATTCAACCCATAGCAAAAAAGCCCATGATGGAAAAGCCTGCAGAGAAGACCATAGTGTGAAGAAGCCCACAGTAGCCTATGGCCTACAGCAGAGTGCAGTCCAGTGCACGTGCATGGCCCAAGCAAGCACAGGCTCAGCATGCACAGGCATAGCCCAGTGCACGTGGACTCAGCACGGTCCACCGTAGTCCATGCACTGGGTGATCCATAGTAGAGAGGGGCGTGGTCCACATGCCCCAAGCACGGTCTACTATGTGATTACGTGTGTCTCATGGTGGTTGATGCAGTCCATGCATCTCGCATGGACCATTTAAAGGTTCATGATATTTTTACGGGTCTATGGTTATTTTTGTATCAATTTTTATATGGTGCACAATCGAACGGTTGTAGGAGCGAGGAGTGTTCAGACAATAATAAGGCTTATTTAGATGCTGTTAGGAGACCTAAATCTAGTCTAATTGAGGTTTAGGGCTTTAAAAAAGCCCTAATGGCCTGTAGCAGATTGGTGTGGCTCGTAGTAGACCGTGAGAGCTAGCAACAATCGAGAGGAGCTGGCAAAGAGCAGAAGCACAGCATTGGTGCTTCAAACAGATTATCAGACAGTAGTCAGAGCTATAGGAAGTCTTCTAGAAAGAAAGTTTTAATTGTACTTCTTGTTTAATGAGAGGGATTGATGTATGAAGGATCCGCATTCCGTGCGGAAGATCTTTCCAACAAGTGATACCAGAGCAAGTGGTATCACAACATAAATCTCATGAGATTTTGGCCCAAGCATACAATAAAGCCCTTAGTAAGTTTGAATGTATTTTTTAGGACTCAACAGAGTTATGCTACTAAAAGAAAAAGAAAAGAAAATGGCACTTGGCACCCAATAGTAAATATCCTCTCTCTCTCTCTCTCTCTCTCTCTCTCTCTCTCTATATATATATATATATATATATATATATATCAGAGGCTATTTTAGCTTAGTTTGACAAGAGAGTTTGTATGACATAATTAATATTTTTCTAAGGCTCATGGATCACTATGAAACATTTTGGTCATATAAAGAATAATTTGATGCTTGAAGGATATAGTTTTTGAACAATTTTTAGGATCTGTTTGAAGATTCCTACAGGATTGGACTGAAAATTTTATAAGAATCAATTTTTTTAGTTTGTCAAACTCAAATCTTTTAAGAGCCTGTCCAAATCTCAACATATTAGTCTATTCGTCTATAGGAAGAAAAGATGATTCATGGAGATTTTTTTCTCTTCCTATAAAATTTAGGTCGAGAGGTATTTTTTTGATAGAGCCATATCAAAATGGATAGCCTAATACACAAATCTAGTCAGAATTTCAGTTCAATCCTATTGGATCATCCAAATAAGCTCTTAAGTTTTTTTTTTTTCTTTTTTTGATGAAGATGGAGGCTAATTACCATCCAAATCTTTATTTGAATGGAAGATCTACATATGAAGCGAGAAGAAAGAAAGAAAGAAAATGACATAAAATAAAAGAGGGAAAGTGAAATCCCAACCTATAGGTCTTGGTCAGCAGGAAGAATAGATGATTCATGAAGACTTTTTTCTCTTCCTACAAAATTTAGGTTGGGAGGTATTTTTGTTGATAGTCATACCAAAATGGATAGCCTAATTAATCTACGAATCCAATAGGAATTTTAGTCTAATCCTATTGGATTATCCAAATAAGCTCTTAGGAAACTTTTTTTTTTTTTTGATGAAAATAGGAGGCTAATTACCATCTAGATCTTTATTGGAATGGAAGATCTACATATTAAAGAAAGAAAGAAAAGGACATAAAATAAAAGAGAGGAAGTGGGAGGGAATATATAAAGCCTGATGATAGTATTATTTCTCTAAATTAGTCCAACTAACTTTCTGTAATAAAAAAAAGAAAAAATTGTAGTGACACCCCTTGAACTTTGACCCATTTACACTTGAATCCTCAAAGAAAAAAGTTTCAAATAGACCTTGAAATTTTAAAAAAGTTACAAAAAGACCCAACCATCTATCTTCGGCTTAATAGCATTAATAGAAAAAATAAAATTATTAAAATGCACCCAATTCACACTCCATTATGATTTTTTTGGGCAACATTTTTTTTTCTTTTTTTCCCTTCAAACCCTTCCTAAGCCCTATCGATCTCTTTCCGAGCCCTTGCAGATGTCCACCTCCTCCCCGCTCTTCTAGCCACCACATTCTACTGGTCTCCACCATCTTCTTCCTACCCATCATTGCCAGCATTGGCCTTCACCCTCTAATCTCCCTCCAGTGCTTTCCTTCCCACGGATCTTTGAAAAAGAGAATGCTGACCTCCTCTCTGCTCTTATTGCTGCCACCTCCCACTAGTCTCCACCGTTGCTTTTTTCCCCATCATCGCTGGCATTGGCCTTCCCCTCCAATCTCCTCTAGTGCTTTCCTTCCCATAGATCTCTGAATTGACCTTCTCTCCACTCTCCTCGCTGCCACCTCCCATTGATCTCCATCGTTGCCTTCCTCCCTATCATCACTGACACCAGCCTTCCCCTCCGATCTCCCTCTAGTGCTTTCCTTCCTATAGATTTCTAAAAAAGAGAGTATCGACCTTCTCCCCACTCTCCTCGTACTCCACCTCCTATCGGTCTCTGTCATCGCCTTCCTCCTCATCATCACCAGCGATAGCCTTCCCCTCCAATCTCCTGGTGCTTTCCTTCCACCGATCTCCAAAGAAGAGAAAGAAATGATATGAAAAAAAGAAAAAATTAAAAAAAAACTTTTATTTTTCTGCCCTTCCTTTGTTTCCATTGATTTTTCCTATTTTTTTCCTAGTTTTTCCTCTCTTTTCATTCTCATTAGTCTTAATTAGGCCTGTTATGGAACGATACATAGCAGATTTGGTAATTATAGATAAAAAAAAAAAATAAAATTTCAAAACCTTAAATACAGAAAATATACATGGTTCGGAGTCTCTTGCTCTTACGTCCACGATCGCACAGAACAATATTTCTATTAAAAATAGAAAGTTACAAAAGGTGAGATAAGAAAAACTTCTTTTCTCTCTCTTTTGGAAACATGAATAGTCTCGATCAAAAAAAAAATAATCTCTCCTAAGGATGAATCACTCACCTGGTGATCTCTTAAAATTGATTATAAGAAAAACCCCTTATTTTCTCTCTCTTTCTTCCTTTCTCTCTTTTTTTCTCTCTTGGAAAATATTCTTGGCTGCTCTTTGGATGTTTTAAGATGTTCTGTATCCCCTACTCTATGATAGGTGCCCACCGGCCCCTTTTAAAGGCCAAACATAGCTTCAAACTATGTCAAAATTGAAGTTTCGAGTCCAAATCAAAATCCAACTAACTCCTAGCCATCCGATCAAATCATCAAGCATCCGATCATGCTCCAAATCACCATCAAAACCAGTCTGATCAAGCCCATTACAATCGCAAATGATGTCTGCCATCCGATCGCACACAATCGCACAATCCTGCTATCGTGTACCGCATGTAGACCACATGTACTAAACACCCACAGAACCCATGCCCATCAGCTCCATCGAAATGCTCAAAAAATCCCTGAACATTGCATGATTTAAATCGTAGATCTCTTAGGAGTCTACGTGCATCACGTGGCAGGGGCACCCACTAGTCTGCCACGTGGTGTAGACCATGGTGCGCCACTGGCTTGTGTGCATGGGTTGCACGTGCGCTCGCATGCTGGGCCGTGCAGGCACCTGACTTGCATGCCTGCATGGGTTACTGGCACCGGGCCGTGCCCAGCTGTCGGGCCGGACCCTACTGGGGGCCCTCCTTTTTCTTTTTTTTATTTTCCTTTTTCTTTTCACTTGGGCTTTCTTTTGGGCTTTGGGCTTTTTCTTATGCAATTTTGGATAGATTAGGCTCCACCACCCAACAACTCTTCTACTTGGAGACTAAGATATCAAAACATGCATCCACCTGAAATAGAAAAATAAACTTCCAAAAAAGGTTAGTGTTTTGTGCGACACCTTCTTTTAATTAATTTTGAAGGTCAATTGAGGCCATACATAGTCCCAATTTTTCTGCAGTGACCATCTTGGTTACCATATCGGCTGAATTTTTTGAGCCCTGAATCTTTTCTAGTGACAAGCTTTCATCTTCAAGCAATACCCTGATGAAATGATATCTCAGATGTATATGCTTTATTCTTGCATAGAACATAGGATTCTTCACAATATGAATAGCACTTTAACTGTCATTGAATAATACACTATAATTCTACTTTTTATCTAGTCCTTTCAGTAGATTCTATAGCTAAATCATTTAATTGCTAGCTTCTATTATTGTAATGTACTCTACCTTGGTGGTAGAAAGAGCCACGATCTTTTGCAGCTATGAAACCCAGCTTACTACTATCCCACCTATGGTAAAAATATATCCAATCATGCTCCTCCTGGTATCGACATCACTATCTAGATCTGCATCCATAAATTTTTATAGTATTTGACTACCCCTCCTGTAGCAAAGTCCGACGTCTTTGGCATCTTTCAAGTATTTGAGGATTTACTTGACAGCTTCCAAATGTTGCTTACCCAGATTAGCCATGTACCTGCTCACAGCTCCTACTACATGTGCAATGTCAGGTCTTATGCAAACCGTTGCGTACATCAAGCTGTCAACTGTTGAAACATAAGAAACTCTTGCCATTACCTTCAGTTTATCATCATCTTTGGGTGACTGCTCCTTTGAAAGCTTGAAATAACTGGCCAAAGGTATCTTCATAGGCTTGGCATTTGTCATGTTGAACCTGTCCAGCACCTTTTCGATGTAGCTTCTTTAAGTCAGCTTTAGTGTAACTACCACTCTATCTCTTTCAATTCTTAATCCAAGAATCTATTTTGCTACACCCATATCTTTCATTACAAACTCTCTTGATAGCTCCTTTTTCCATCTTTCAATCTCTTGTAAATTTGGTCCGACTATCAGAATATCATCAACATATAAGAGTTAGATAATAAAGCTGTCATTGAGTATCTTAATATAACAACAATGATCTTCCTGGCATCTTGCAAACCATTGTTAGTCATGAATCTATCAAAATGTCTTATACCATAACCTAGAGGCTTGCTTCAAACCATACAAGCTCTTCCTCAGCTTGCACACAAGGTTTTTCTTACCAGGAACTTCAAAACCAACAGGCTGCTACATATATATCCTCATTTATCTCACCATGTAGGAAAGCAGTAGTAACATCTAATTTTTTAAATATAAATTTTCAGCTGCTACTGTACTTAGAGTCACTCTAATAGTAGAGAGCTTAACAATAGAAGAAAAAATTTCAGTATAGTCAATACCTTCTTTTTATTGGAAGCTTTTCACAACTAACCTGGCCTTGTACCTCTTGTTGCCATTATACTATTCTTTGATCTTGTAAACCCACTTATTGTGTAGAGCTTTCTTTTCTTCTAGTAGGGTACTGAGCTCTCAAGTCTAGTTCTTCTTCAAGCACTGCATTTCACCTTGATGGCTAGCTTCCATTAGATCGAATCTTTGCTCTGCATGAGTTCCTTATAGCATTCGACTTCACTACTATATATCAATAACAGATAATGAAGACAAGGTGAATACCTTTTTGATAGTTTCGAGATTCTCATAGATCTCCTTAGCTAAGGCAACTCTGGCATTGGTTCAAGATCTTCGATTGCTCTTTTGGCAATACCGTTCTCTGTGATACCTTCTAACTCGACTTGTTCATTCTTTTTAACTATTTTTTCTACATTATTAGGATCATTCTTGTCCTTGTAGAGCTTCTTTCATTGAAGATCATGTTCTTGCTTTTGATAATTTTTTTTATCCTGCTCTAGAATTCTTGTAGTCAAATTCATCAGTGCCATACCCAATAAAGAAGCACTTTTCAATTTTGCATTGAGCTTGTCTCTTTTTCTAACATTGATGAGTATATAAGAGACACAACCAAAAACTTTTAGGTGAGATAAACTTATAGATTTTCCTATCCACTCTTCTTTTGATAGCTTACAATCAATGGAGACTAAAGGACCTCTATTTAATAAATAGGCAGTAGTATTAACTGCCTCAGCCTAGAACATCTTAGGCAAACCAGCATAAATTCTTATACTCCTAGCTCTCTCGTTCAAGGTTCGATTCATGCGCTCTGCTATTGATAGGAATGCGATGTTGTCGTTAAGATACCGTATTTATCAATTTAATCCAACTTCTTAAAATAATTAAAAATATGTAGATAGCAGTGAGTCAGGTCAAATCCATAGAAAAGATAGTATTTTTAGATTTAAAATCTTTAATTTTTTTAAAAAAAATAAAAAAAAATTGAAAATAAAATTTGAAGTCAAAAATTAAAATTATGAAGTAAAAATTAAATTATGCAAAAAAGTAAACTTGGTACTAAGATCTACTAGTTAGATCTTAGCATATACTTGCAGAAAAATAAAAAATAATAATTAAAATATATAAATTAAATTATAATAAAAATAAAAAAAACTAAAATTAAAGTATAATAATAAAATTTTAGAATTTAAATATATAAAATTAAAAAAAAATAAAATAAAATAGCCTGATCTCTGATCTTGGATCGGCATGGGTGGAAAGATGGTGTAGAAGCCTAGCTTTTTCTCTCGGCACCAATTGCCTCAAAGCAGCCATTAACCCAGAGCCTAGCTTCATTCTATACCAAAGCTTCACCTTGATTGAAGATGTTGATTTCTAGAGGCCTAGAATTCTTTTTATAGAGCTAGGAGGGCTGGAGAGTTTGCTTCTGGGCAATGTGGAACTAAAGGGCTCTTTGATCATCAAAATATAAAAAAAATTATATAAAAATTAAATTAAAAATATTTTAGATAAATACTACTATTTTAAATGAAATCTAACCATTGATAGAAATCCAACGATCCAAAAATCATCAAAATCGGATGTGTATCAGTCCAAATCAGGTCGGATTAAATTCTGACCGTCGATCGCACATTGATAGAGGAAATCTGACCGCTGATCGTGCGTTGGGAGTCCTGATCACCATCGATAGCATTCTGGACCATTGGATCTTCATCAGTTAATTTTTTGGCCATCGGATCGTGTCAGATCGCTGATAGAATTTGAATCAAACCCAAAAATAACCACCACCATCCGATCTTAACCATAATCAACCGCAGCCGTCCGATCGTGCAATTACTGTTCCCATAAATCGCATAGATTGGTCGCACCACACACTGCAATTAATCAGTGCTCTTATCGCTGAGTGAAAAGATCAAAATATCCTATGAGCCACGATAAATTTCTGTAGACCCTTTAAGGATCTGGGTCTGTCACGTGTCGCGCCTTGATTCATTGGTTTCTGCTGAGCTTGCGGTCCACACCTAGATCGTGGACCGGCTAGTGGCTTTTGTGGCTGAGTCAGCTTTGATAGCTTGGCTTGACTTTATGGCTTGGCTTGCAGAGCCGGCTGAGTCATTTTTTTTTATTTAATTTTTATTTTATTTCTTTAGAAATTCATATCTTCTTCATTTTAGCTCCATTTTGCTTCAAACTTATTTTATTATGATCAAAAAAATGAGCTCTTTTTATTAATTATAAAATTTTATTTTTTAATTTTTATTATTTATTATTTAATTTTTTAATTAATAAAAATATAAATTTCTTAAAAATTATATATAAATTGATCATTAATTTTAAAAAAAATAATATAAATTAATTAATAAATTAATATTTTTATTGATAAATTTATGGTATTTATCACACCTTCCAACTTAAGCTTTGCTCATCCTTGAGTAAAGAAAGAATTTAGTTTTAAATACCTTTTAACTTTAGAGTTTCGAATTTTACCTAAGCAGTTTTTAAAATGGCCATTGATATTTAGTAGAGCTTAAGTGAGATATATCATTGGGGTATTAATACTTATCAATAGAAAAATTAAGTAAAAAATATTAAATTTTTTTAATTTTTTTTTAAATTATTCCACCTTTATCTCTAATTTGTCTAAACTTTCATATAGATAAGTGTATTGCTACTTCCATCCTTTATTTGTTGATTTTTATTTTTATATTATCCACTTTTTGATGTGAATATCATTGTTTACTTAGGCAATGGGACCCGATTATTTGGTAGAAAACTAATATTTTTTTTTTAACATTGTACCACTATTGAGTGTTTTAACCCCTTAAGCTTTCTATTTGATCCATGTAGCGAGTCTTGGGCCAATGACTCTCAAATCAGTTGACTTTAGGGTACTAGTATAGAATACCTCTTGGACTTACTAGCTCGAATCAAATAGGCTATGAGTTAAGACTAGCTTTACAATGAGCTTCTTTATCCTTTCCACCTTTTGACGTGAAACTCAATGCTTGCTTAGGCAAAGAGGCCCGATTACTCAGTGAAAAGTACTTAAAAATTATTTTATTAAAATAAATTTATTTTATAAAGAAATGTATAGTTATCTTACACAAGCCTATAAAAAGTAGACTTTTCTTTGATGCTAGTAGAAGTAATTAGAAATGCTCCAAGAAAAAACTTTTTATGTTCTGAACTTAATTTTTTATTAAATTTTCTTAATACTTGATTCCTTAATATCTCACAGATTCTTTGATCTGTGTATCAATTTTTTTAAAAAAAATGCTTAGTTTGATTCAATTATTAAGCATAATCAGATGTCTAAATACTAAATTCTAACTTTTTTGAGGACTTAAAATTTTAAAAATTTTTATTTTTCTCTCCTCCAACTTAATCGACATTATCCTCAATGGAGAAAAAAAATAATAAAGGATGTAATAAAGAATATGAAAGAATATACTTGACTCAGTATATTTTTGGTCCAGTATATGCCTTTAAAAATTTAAGCTCTTCATCTAACTTATTCAAATTATCCTAAAATTAACTAAAAAAATTAATTAAACTAAAAAAAATTAAATATTGGGTTGCCACCCAACAAGCGCTAAGTTTATCGTCTTCAGTCAGATACAATGCAGCTCGCTATCCTATATAGAATATTGGATTGATAAATTTCAATGGTTTTGGATTGCTAATCTCAGAAAGTTAATTTATAATCCCATTATTGATATAATTATTATTAATTTTAGGGATATAATTTGTAATCCCATTCTTAGACCCATGTTTATTAAGAATTTTTCCTATTTATTCTTCTAAAATGCTCATGAATTGAATTTTTGTATTAGGAGTTAAGTTTGATTCAATAGATGCTGGAAGGATGTCTAAAGATGATTTTAATTCTGAAGATAAATTATTATGGTCTTGTTTAAATAACTCCATTGACATTTCATTACATGCCTCTTGATTTTTGTAAGAAGAACCGACTTCTAGGGTTGAAGAAAATAGGCTTTTAGGTTTATAAGTTTTGGATAAATCATATATTCTCTTTTTTTCTATGTCTGTCTCATTTAAACTAGAACTAGCATCAGTACTAATTCTTGGCTCGAGTTCTTCTATGTGGTTAGTCTCAGTACTAATCTGTTCCTCTAAATTTTTATTTTGGCTAGCATCAATACTAGCCTCTCTCACCTAATTTTGGTATGGGTCCATAAGAATTTTATAGCTTTTAAGTTTAGAAATTACTTTAGCATTCTCTAATTGAGAATTCTTATCTGAGACATTAACTTGATAACTTGGTCTAGGTGGTTGGTGGACATTAGGTGGATTGTTTGAAATTGGTAGGCTCGATAATTAACCTAGTTCTCTTCTCATGTTAGACCCAACTAATTATCCTATTTGAGCTTCTAGCCTAGCGATTAATTGTTGTTGAATTAGAATTAATCATTGAAGTTGATTGAATTTATCATCGGCTTGATTGGTCTGTTGAGGAGGTGGGTATGAGGACTGATTGTAATATGATGGCTAGGTAAACTGACTAGGCTGACCATTATTATAGACATAATTTTGGTATTGGGATCTATTTTGATAATTTTGCACAGGTGAAATTTAGGTTTGAGCTTGAGTCTGTTGGGATGTCCAAGAAAAATTAAAGTTACTCCAATGTCGGTTATATAGATTTGAAAATGAATCATTAACTGGCTTAGAGTAGCCTTGAGCAACTTATTTTTGGATAAAAGATGAAAATTATGCAGCCTTAGAACATTCATTCACATGATAGGTTGGGCTAGCATAGATTGAACAAATCTCCTGATAATTAGAAGATGATGTGAATTATGCAGGAGATTGTTGACCTAGGATTAGGACTTGATCTAATTTCTGGACAAAAAGATCAATTTTATCTAATTTCTGAGCTAATTAATTCAAGTCAAATTTAGAACTAGAGTCTAGATCATAAATCCCTATCCGCTTTTGGTAGAAAGATAATGAAGCATGATTAATCGAGTTTTCACTCAGAGTTTCAAATAAGGCATAGGCTTCATCCTCACTCTTGTTCATAAATACACCTCCACAGGATGCATCTACCATCTGTCTATATTGATCTCCTAAACCTCCATAGAAAGCTTAAACTATTTGCCACTTAGATAGACCATGGTGTGAGCATTTTCTAAGAAGTTTCTTAAGTCTTTCCCATGACTCGTAAATCTGTTTTCCTGGAAGCTGAGCAAATCCAATGATAGCTCACCTCATAGTATTGGTTCGGCCTATGGGATAAAATTTTTTAAGAAATTCACTTTGCAAGTCAGCCCAAGTTTTAATTGATCTTCCTATCATGCCAAGCCAGTACTTGACTTTATCTTTTAATGATAAGAAAAATAAAATTAGTCTAAAGGCATCATTAATTAAATTTTGAATTCTCACCGTAGAGCAGATTTCTAAGAATTCATCCAGATGTTTATAAGGATCTTCATTGGTGTTTCTATAGAAAGATGGAAGCATCTGGATTATAGTTCGCTTGATCTCATAGTGGGTAGCATGAATTTCAGATAATTGGATACAGATCGATGGGTTATAGATGGAAGGAATAAAGTATTCCTTCATCTACTTAGGTGATTCTCTAAAATTTTCAGCCATTTGGTTATCGAGTTTAATACAATTCAGTCTTTTAATTTTATAGTTGGATTCAACTAGATTAGGTAAAGCAATTTTCTACCGTGCATGCACTAGTACAACCCTAACGTATGGTTCAAATTTTTTTTTAAATTTTTTTTTTAAATTTTTTTATTATTTTATTATATTAAAAATTAATTATTTTATTAATTAAATTAAATTATTATTTTTAATATTTTTTTAGTTAGTTAAATTTAATTTTTATTTTATTTTATTTTATTTTATTTTTAGAGGAGAAAGAAGAAGAAAGAAAGAAGAGTTCTAAAGAAGAGGTCCTAAGGAGTCCTAGAACTAAAAAGAGAGAGAGAAAAATTAAGTTTAATTAGGTTTGATATTATTAGCAATCAAGTTGGTCAATCAATCCTAACTAAGGGTTGTCCTAGATCTAGACAGCTCCTAACTGCCAATGTCACCTTCAAGCCCTCCAAGTGTAGGATTAGCCAATCAACTGACCAGATAAATATAAGCTCGGTGGGAGTCCTTTCGTTGCTTACCTTAGACACCAATTATACTTGATCAGGTAAGCGAACGGAACCAATTTGAAACCACCTTTCTTCAGGTCCAGTCGTTCCTAAACCACTTTTTTAGACACCAGTCAAATTGACTAACCCTAATTTGATTCAACTCTTAGGGTTCCTTATCCTATTGAGCTTGAGCTCCTAGGGCTGATGTCTAATTGATTTTAAAATTAAAGGCTTAGGTCAATGTAGGATGCTGGTTGATTATTTGTGGACTAAAGAAGGGTGATCAAATCTCCATCTTATCTTGTTTAATTGGGTTGTGTCCTTAATTTAGTTTAATATGAATATGCACACACATAAAAAAAAAATCAGTCAAACGGTTCTATGCAATTTAAACTAGATGCATGCAACTAATTGAATTCTGAAAGACTTACCTTGCCTCCAGCAATTATAAAAAAAAAATAAAAAAAAAAATAAAACTAATATGATGCATGCTCTAAATAGTTAGGATTTCTAATTTTGTTATGAGATTTTTAATTAGATTTAAATGAATATTTTTTTAAAATTAATTTAAAAATAAAATAAATAAATAAATAAAATAAAAAAGAAAGAGAACTAGGATTAGGATTGATCTCACCAAGCAAAACCTCTGGTTTGTTTTATTCTTTAATCTTTTTTCTATAAAATAATAAAAAAAATTAGCAAGTAATATTTATAAAATAATAAAAATTTTATTTATAATTTATTTATAAAAAAATTAAAGAGATCAAAAATTTAATGTCCATGCCTTCCTCGACAATAGCGCCAAAAATATGGTGTATTTGCTAGAATTATTTTTAATTTATTTAAAATAAATCAAAGAAATCAAAATCAAAAATCAAAAATAATCCTCGGTAATGATGCCAAAAACTTGATAGGAATGCGATGTTGTTCTTAAGACATCGTGTTTATCAGTTTAATTTGACTTCTTAAAATAATTAAAAATACGTAGATTGCAGTGAGTCGGGTCGAATCCATAGGAAAGATAGTATTTTTAGATTTAAAATCTTTAATTTTTTTTTTAAAAAAAAAGATTTGAAAATAGAATTTGAAGTTGAAAATTAATATTGCAAAGTAAAAATTAAATTATGTAGAAAAGTAAACTTGGTACTAAGATCTACTAGTTAGATCTTAGCATCTACTTACAGAAAAATAAAAAGTAATAATTAAAATATAAAAATTAAATTATAATAAAAATAAAAAAACTAAAATTAAAGTGCAATAATAAAATTTTCATTAATTAGAATTTTAAAATTTAAATACATAAAATTTAAAAATAAAATAAAATAAAATAAAATAGTCTGATCTCTGATCTTGGATCGACATGGGTGGAAAGATGGTGTAGAAACTCAGCTTTTTCTCTCAACATCAGTTGCCTCAAAGCAGCCATTAACCCAGAGCCTAGCTTCACCCTGTACCAAAGCTTCACCTTGATCGAAGATGTTGATTTCTAGAGGTCTGGGGTCCTTTTTATAGAGCTAGGAGGGCTGGAGAGTTTGCTTCTGAGCAATATGGGACTAAGAGGCTCTTTGATCGTCAAAATATGAAGAAATCCATATAAAAATTAGATTAAAAAAGTTCTAGATGAATTTTGCTGCTTTGAATGAAATCTGGTCATTGATAGAAATCCAACATTCCAAATATCATCAAAATCGGATGTGTATTAGCCAAATCAGATCGGATTAAATTCTGACCGTCCGATCGCACGTTGATGGAGGAAATCTTATCGTTGATCGTGCGTCGAGAGTCCTGATCACCATTGGAAGCATTCTGAACCATTGGATCTTCATCAGTTGATTTTTTGGCCGTCGGATCGCGCCAGATCGTTGATAGAATTTGAATCAAACCCAAAAATAACCACCGCCGTCCGATCTTGACTGCAATCAACCGCAGCCATTCGATCGTGCAATTATTATTTTCATGGACCGCATGGACCGGCCGCACCACACACCGCAATCAATCAGCGCTCTTATCGCTAAGTGCAAAGACCAAAATATCCTGTGAGCCACCATAAATTTCTGTAGACCCTTTAAGGGTCTAGGTCTGCCATGTGTCGCACCTTGATTCGTCGGTTTCTGCTGAGCTTGCGGTTCATGCCTGGATCATGGACCGACTAGTGGCTTCTGTGGTTGAGTCGGCGTTGATGGCTTGGCTTGGCTTGGTGGCTTGACTTGCAGAGCCGGCTAAGCCATTTTCTTTTTTTATTTAATTTTTATTTTATTTCTTTAGAAATTTATATCTTCTTCGTTTTAGCTCCGTTTTGCTTCAAATTTATTTTATTATGATCAAAAAATAAACTCTTTCTATTGATTATAAAATTTTATTTTTTAATTTTTATTATTTTTTAATTAATTTTTTAATTAATAAAAATATGAATTTCTCAAAAATTATATATAAATTGATCATTAATTTTAAAAAATTAATATAAATTAATTAATAAATTAATATTTTTATTGATAAATTTATGGTATTTATCAGCTATCCCATTTTATTATGGCTTGCTTAGGATAGTCTTCTCCATCTTGATTTTATTTGCTATGTAGAACTTCTTGAACTTGGTACTATCATATTCATCTCTATTGTCTGATCTCAGGCACTTAATCTTTTTGTTATTCTCCACCAGACTTTTTCAATTATTGAAGATAGAAAATATGTCAGATTTATTTTTCAAAAAATAAATCTATACCTTTTTAGTAGAATCATCGATAAATATTGTATAGTATCACAAGCCTCCAAAAGATGTGATCGAAGAAGGACCCCACACATCTGTATGTACAAGCTCTAGCTTTCTTGCCTTTGGTATTCTCATTATAAGAATCTAGACTATTAGCGATGATAAAATACCATCGCTAATAGTCCATCAGCCATCGCTAATAGGCATACCGTCGCTAATACTATCATAAAAGCTAATCTAAAAAATCTTGGTCACTAATTGGCACCATTAGCAATGACAAAAATCACCATTGCTAATAAGAAAATTAGTAATGACTTTAGAGATGAAATAATTTCATCTCTAATTATTTTTTAAAAAAATTTAAAATATATTTGCAATGGTGGATTCGTTGCTAATACTGTCGCTAACTATTATTAACAACCAAACATTCCATCTCTAATGCCATTTCTAATTTTATTTAATTATTAAATTAAATAAAAAATTATTTTAAGAAGTATTAACGATAGTATTTTGATGTCTAATGCCTTTGGTAATATGTATTAGTGATGGTAGTTGCCATCGCTAATACCGATGGTAATAATTAATTTAAATCATAATGAATTATGGTTTATAATATAAGTTATAATTAAAATTCAAAGATAATATAATAATCAAAAATTAAAAAATAATTATATTATATTAAAAATAAAAATTATATAATTTTTTTTATAAGCAATATCAAAATGAATACAATACATCAAAAAAAAATCAAGTCCGATCCTTATCGTCGTCTGCCTCCTCTTGCTCCTACTCCTCTCCAATAGTTGGTGGATGAGAGTTGGATGTTCCAGCATCCTATAATGAAGAAAATAAAATAATAATAGTCAGTTTTGATATGGAGACGTATCTTTCAATACACTCTTTCGATTCTTGAATAGATTATTTCTATATATTTTGTTCGATAATACGAAGCTATAAACACCTTCGGCCCATCGATTAAATGGTTAGATTGAATTTTTAGCCTCTAGATCCTCTTTTCAAACTCAAACCTAAATATACATAGCTTCTAAAAATAAAAACTTAAAATAATTAAAATAATTTAATAATATAATTACTAGATGTGATGGCTAGGATGATGAGCTTAGTTGATCGTGCAGCTGCAAGTCCTGGAGAAGCTCCATGATTGTATTATGGATGGCATCTAGGAGGCTCTAAGGTCGCTGGCTCAGAAGCCTCTGCACTGTTATGATTTGACGCCTTAAATTCGACCCACAGTAAGAAGAGAATCAGTTTTCAGTACAGCAGTCAGGCTAGCTCTGATACATGATTGAGCCAGCTCGAATTGAGATCGAGTTGGCTCAAACCATAGCCAAGCCAACTCTCTTAAGTAGACAGACAACAGGAGTCTGGATGAGACACAGTTGAGCCAGCTCGACCCCTGACCGAGCCAGCTCGACGAACGCAAATAGAACATGATGGGATATTTTTTATTTGGACTCAGATTATGATTAATCCAAGGGGTCTACGAGAGTCACACGTGGATCACAGGATCCAACAGTCATGGAGGGTTGCGGTCATGATCTGAAGGTCGAAAAATATTTCAAGACTCTATCAAGAACATGTTCGACTCATGTTAGGAGAATGAGCCCTGTTAGGACTCATGTGAATTGCTGAGAAGAGAATTCTCATTCTATTTAAAGGGCTAAGGTACTTTAGAATAGAAAAGATTGCGCGTATGGTGTGAGAGGTACGTAGAGAGACTCAGGCAGCCACCGAGAGGAGCTTGGCAGAGCGTCGAGTATTGCAGCCTGTGAGAGAAAGAGAAGCAATAGGTGCATAGCATCCGACGAAGAGGCTATGAGGGTAGAGGATCTTGTAGCTTCCATGGGTCTTCTTGAAATTCTAAGAGAGCTTTTGTGAGGATAGCTTCTAATTGAGAGAGATTTATGTACGGTGAGTTGAGAGTGGGTGTTCTCCTCTTGTACCTATTTTTTTCTTTCATAGTGAAGCTTTGTATGCCCCATGGAGGCGAGCCTTTAGGCTGATCCACGTACTTGATTATTTTTTATTTTATTTCTTTCTTCTTTTCATCATAATAATTTGGTACTAGTCCTTAATAAGCGGTATCAAAGTAATTGATATTCCAATAATTTGGTATCAGAGCGAGTTGATATCACAATAATTAGTATCAGAGCCAGATAATATCGGAGCATAGATTGTAGCAGTGGATAGAGATTGAAGAATATAGAGAAGATAAGCATAATCAAGATGGAGATCAACAAGTTCGATGGAAAGGATAATTTCTTCTTATGGCAAGCAAGGTTAAAGGACGTCCTCATTCAATATGAGTTGATCGACGCTCTCTTGTATGACGAGATGCCAGCCAACATAGAAGTAAAGGATTGAAAGTGGATCCAGATGCAAGCAGTGAATATGATCTAGTTGTACCTAGCGGATAATGTGGTGATCTATGTACTTGGCGAGATTTTTTCGATGGTGCTGTGGTCGAAGCTCAAGGAGTTGTACATGGTGAAATCACTCACCAACATGCTATTTCTTTGGAGGCAATTCTACCAGCTGCGGATGGACGAAGGTCAGAGCGTGGGAGAGCATCTATCCAACTTTTAGAAGATCCTCACCAATCTTCTCAGCATTGATGAAAAAGTTGAGGAGAAGATCAGGGTATTGGTCTTGTTAGCATCGCTCCCCCCTTCGTATGAGTCCTTGGTGACTACTCTTCTAGTAAAAAAGAGCACCATCAAGATGGACGAGGTCATTGCAGCGATACTCCAAAATAAGATTCTTAGGAGGAAAAATCCAACTTCGAGCTCAAATGGCGGCATCTCAGTTTTGGCAATTTCTAGAGGAGCAGAAGGCAATAGACGGAGCGATAGAGGATCGCGAGGAGGATGATTCAGGTCCAAGATGAGGGATCCTAGCAAGATCAGATGCTACAGATGCGACGAGATGGGGCATCGAGTCAAGAATTGCCCATAACTTAAGGATTGGATGAGGGCTACTACAACGACGGCCAGTAGCAAGTCAAAGGATGATGTCTTGAAGATATCTGATGAGGTATTTAGTTCTTTCCAATAGTGGATTTTAGATTCTGCATACATATATCATGTTTATTACAAAAAGAAGCAGTTTGACTTTCTGGAGAGCAGTGATGACACTATTTATCTATCGGATGGATCGAATTGTATGATTAGAGGCATCGGGATGGTCAGCTAGAAGACACATGATGGTGCAGTGAGGAGATTGGAAGAGGTCCGATACATATCCAATTTCAAACAAAATCTTATCTCACTGAGCAGACTAGATTTAAACGACTATAAATGGATAATTGGTGATGGAATCCTAAAGGTCATGCATGGTGATAGGATGATATTGGAGGAAAAGAAGAAGATAAGAAGATATTACTATCTGATAGAAAGTCCAATACGAGGTAGAGCTTCAGGAGCCAAAGGGAGCCCAGTGCAAGATGGAGCTTCAGGTGGAGATAGATCGGGCACGAGATAGAAGACTTAGGAGGATAAGAGGCGACATCGCAGAGTGAAATTTCTATTACTGCAAGAAAATTCTCCAAGAAAATCTTTGGTCAAAGTGGACACAGCCCATGACAGAGGTGGAATCGAGCGGCCTGACTTGACTTTCATGTTTGCCCATCTATGATCAGCAAGCGTGCCCTAGGGCATGGGGATGAGATAGATCATAAGCTCTCAAAGTTAGATGGAGGCTAAATGTCGAGTCAAGATGGCGATTATTAAGATTTAATGCCTCGAATTCGATCCACAGTAAAAAGAAAATCAATTTTCAGCACAACAGTCAGGTCGACTCTGATACACAGTCGAGCCAGCTCAGATTGAGATTGAGCTAGCTTGAACGACAGTCAAGCCAGCTCTCTCAGGTAGATAGACAGTAGGAGTCTGAACGAAATGCAGTCGAGCCAGCAAAGGCGAATAGAACATGATGAGATTTTTTTATTTGGACTCGGATTGTGATTAATCCAAGAGGTTTATGGGAGTTGCATGTGGACCATAGGATCCACTGGCCATGGAGGGTTGCGGTCATGATCTGAAGGTCGAAAAATATTTCAAGACTCCATCAAGAATATGTTCAACTCATATTAGGAGAACAAGCTCTATTAGGACTTTTGTGAACTACTGAGAAGAGGATTATCATCCTATTTAAAGGGCTGAGGTACTGTGGAGTAGAAAAGGTGGCTTGTGTGATGTGAAAGGCATGTAGAGGGGCTCAGACAGCCACGGAGAGGAGCTTGGCAGAGCGTCGAGTATTGCAGCCTGCGAGAGAAAGAGAAGCAATAGGTGCATAGCATCCGACGAAGAGGCTATGAGGGTAG
This sequence comes from Cocos nucifera, assembly GCA_006176705.1. NCBI lineage: Eukaryota > Viridiplantae > Streptophyta > Magnoliopsida > Arecales > Arecaceae > Cocos > Cocos nucifera. Next base: position 238,277 of record QRFJ01000646.1, on the reverse strand, counting down.
AGGATCTTGTAGCTTCCGTGGGTCTTCTTGAAATTCTAAGAGAGCTTTTGTGAGGATAGCTTCTAGTTGAGAGAGATTTATGTACAGTGAGTTGAGAGTGGGTGTTCTCCTCTTGTACCTATTTTTTTCTTTCATAGTGAAGCTTTGTATGCCCCATGGAGGCGAGCCTTTAGGCTGATCCACGTACTTGATTATTTTTTATTTTATTTCTTTCTTCTTTTCATCATAATAATTTGGTACTAGATCCTTAACAAATAGTATCAGAGTAGCTGATATCCCAACAGTTTGGTATCAGAGCGAGTTGATACCACAACATGCATAACCTCTTCCATGTGTGCATCGCTCCAGATCTAAGACATTGAGGCCTGTGAGGATGCCAAAGGGCATCAAAATGGTGGAGGATCGAAGCTATAGCCAAATCTTATGACTTGACTCCTACTCATCCCTTCGGTGGTGCTGAGCCATCCCTCAAGGTCAAGGAAAGATTGAGAAGATGGGTCATCACCGTACCTCTCAGCGACATATGTTGCATAATGCATCTACATAGTTCAGAAATATATTAGTTGTAATATACAAATTAAATGTTATAACAACTTAATTAGTAAATAATGTTTGAAGTTCTTATCATGATCTGTCGCGACGTAAAATCTAAATAGTCACCAGTCCTCCTAGACTAGTGTGTGGCCTGCCACAACTGTAGCTGATCTAATGGATGACCTAGCTATCGTATCTATAATAAGTAAATAATAAAATTAAATTAATTAAAATATATATAAGAGTTTTTATAATTCTAATAAAGAGCTTTGATATTGATTTCTTATCAGCCTATCGGCCGCAACATGTGTACCGAATGAGCTGCCCATATGCTTGATTGGATCCTATTGGATGATCTAATTCTATCGGACCCTCTGCCACCTACTAAAGTACTTCTCGCTACTTTACTAATCGCAGAGGGTCTGCCATATATCCACCTACATCTAATGATCCGTAAAGGATCTCTAGTCCAATGGTGATCGAAAACTGGAGTGCTAAATGACGGACTGCTTAAGGCTATAGAGGCCATCTCAGAGCCTTCATGTGGCCACCTTTTTGAAGATCTGATGGCCGGCCTTCTCATCCTTAGGAGTCTAGAATCAGTAGTACTTCTACAAGATAGAAGCAAACATGTATTTATATATAATTAAAATACCAATATATTAGAAATTTAAAAATTAAATTAGTTTTGACTTACCAAAAATATCCTTTAGACCGCATCACATGCTCTAGATGGCCAGCTAGAAAACTCATTCATCAGCCCCAGCATCAAGCATTGGATGATGTCGGTAACCACACGAGATACTCCAGACTCTCTAAACATGCTACAAAATTAATTTTAAAAAATAAATATTAATTCTAAAATTACTAAATTAGAAACATATTAATTAAAGTTGTAGTACTTACGAGCGACTTTGAACATAAATGAACTATCTATCCTCCGACCGAGTCAAAGATACCATGAGCCAGGCGGGTTCTCGACCATGACTTTGTGTCTCTAAGCCGATCGCTACTGCATATGAATGTAGGGTCACTGATGATCCCCTATCATCTGGTATGAGATATACTGAACCATGCGAGCTAGCCATATGATTGCTCTCTCCTCAAAAGCTCTATCCTTAGCTAGAACGACTCTGACCTCTAGAAGACATGATGTATAATATCTGAAAATAAAAATCAAAACTAAAGCAAGCAGATGACCTAAAAATTAGTTCAAATAAAATATCTATCAAAATATAATAAGACGATCAAAATTTAACTCACGTATAACAAAAATTATTAGTTAGCATCTGCAATATATTAGCAGAAAAATAATTCTCATCCAACAATACATGATAATATGTTAGTCTGCTGGTCACCTGATTTAGGCATTGTCTGATTCTAATCTGGTAGTACATGATAATCTCAGTATATGAAAATATGAAGAAGGTTCACATCTGTCATTGAAAAATAAGACATTGCAAGTTCCACTGCACCTTTAATCATGAGGTGCCTGCAAATGGTTGTCTGCGATATAACAGACCATCTAAGCATGCCCTGCACTGCAAGTTCTTTTGCATCAAAGTACAGTGAGATGGCTGCAAGCAATTGTCTACAATATAACAGACCATTCAAGCTTGACCATATAACAATAAGAACATAATGCATCACCTCTATTTAGGCACATCTCGCATAGGTAGTCATCATAGCCTCTATCTCCAAACCTCCGACCGCCTTCTCGAGCTGCAAACTAGAAGTATAGATTTGATTAAAAAATAAAATAATAATTTAAAAATAAAATTCATGTACTCATGCAGCCTAGTCATATGGCAAGCTCTAAGTCCGCATGCGCAGGACACGCATCTTGACCATCCTTGTTTGCAATGATATCCTTTACTTCTATGATTATGTTTTTAAAAATGCTGCACTCCTAGGGCAAAGATAGGCTCGTTGTCTTTATAAGAGATGTATCAATAGAAAAATATTTGATAGTGATACAATAGTTGTCCATTCATATAGGAGTAGATTTTTACCAAACTATAAGTATTGATACATGCATAGAAAGACGTGGGAGATAATATGCATAGATGGAAAGCTTTACTTGTCCAATATATTTACTGATGTGCAAAGACTTAACGGTAATAGGCTCGAGCATATGATTAGCACATTTAATAGATTTAATTTAGTTATTAGTGAAAGCCCATGTAATAATCTTTCAAATAGCAACCACCATTATCATGATGGACTATAGGGGTTGCTATAGTTATAGCCTTGCTTAGTCTCTAGGGGGTAGCAATCCTATAGAGGGTAAGTATGACCATAATCATAGCAATCCTATCCATCATGAGTATAATTGCAATCTTAAAGATTATTATGTGGACATCCACCAATAACTAGATCAAACACTAAATGTGTTAATTATCTGCTTAAGCCATCACCATTAAGCTCTTTCACATTAGTAAGGTCTTGGACAAGTAGAGCCTCCGAAGCCCTTGTAATTGTCTCTCACATCTCGATCCCCATATAAGTATCAATGCTTGTAGTTTGGCATAAATCAACTCCTATAAAATGGATAATTATTCTATCCCTATCAAACATTCTCTATTGACATATTTCTTACAAGGACAATGAGCCCGTTCTTGAACTAAAAGTGCAACATTCTCAAAAGTATAATCATAAAAGTAAGGGACATCATTGCAAAGGAGGATGATTTGCAATGCTGCCTGAACCTTCCCTCAATTTGAGTGCTTTACATGCCGAGACTAGAGCGTGCAAGGCACGTCTCGGGCCCTATTTGTAATGCTGCTCGAATCTTTCCTCAGTTTGAGTGCTCTGCATGTCAAGATCGAAGCATGCAGGACATGTCTCACCCTCCTATTTGCAGTCCAAATCTTCCCTCAATTCGAGTGCTCTGCATGTCGAGACCGAAGCACGCAGGACATGTCTCGGCCTTGTGTTTGTAGCCCAAATCTTTTCTCAATTCGAGTGCTTTACATGCTGAGATCGAAGTGCGGAGGGCATGTCTCAGACCCATATTTGTAATGCTGCTTGAACCTTTCCTCAGTTCGAGCACTCTACATGTCGAGACTGAAGCATGCAAGGCACATCTCGACCTCATGTTTACATTCCAAACCTTTCCTCGATTTGACCATACTGCATGCTAAGATCAAAATGCACAGGGCATGTCTTGGCCTCATGTTTACAATGTTGCCCGAACCTTCCCTTAATTCGAGCACTTTGCATGTCGAGGCTAAAGCACACAGGGCATGTCTCGGTCTCGTGTTTACAGTCCGAACCTTTTCTTAGTTCAAGCACTCTGCATGCCGAGACTGAAATGCGTAGGGCATGTCTTGGCCTCGTGTTTGCAGTGCTGCCCGAACGTTCTCTCGACTCGAGCACTCTGCATGCCAAGACTAGAATGCGCAGGATACGTTTTGGCCTCATGTTTGTAATGCCGCCCGAACCTTCCCTCAGTTCGAACACTTTACATGCCGGGACCCAAATCCCATATAAATTAATACTTAATTAAATAATCTATAATATCTAATTATATTTAATTAATATAGTTTAAATAAAAAATAATTAATACTCATAATAGAAGAAGGTTATTGTTGGGGATAAACTTCGCTCCTGTCGAAGTCCAATTCGATACTCAGTTTAACGCAACCGATAGCCACGGAAGAGCTCCTTCGGACTTCCAGCGCCGGGGCCTTAGTCGAACTCCTTCAGTCGGCCAAACTCCTCAGCGGTCAAGCTCCTTCGGACTCCCAGCGTTCGAGTCTTAGCCAAATTTCTTCAGCCGACTAAATACCTCAGCGACGGAGCACCTTCGGACTTCCAACAGTCGGGCCTTAGCCAAACCCCTTCAGCCGACCGAGCTCCTCAATGGTCGAGCTCCAGTCGGACTTCCACAGGAGGCAAACTTCTTTCGAGCTTCAGTCAGACTCCCACGAGATCCGAACTCCCTCGTGCTCTTCCAGTCAGACGCCTGTGGGAGTCAAACTTCCTCCAAGCCTCCTCAATGGCTGAGCTCCTTTCGAACTTCCCAGCGATCGAGCCTTAGCCGCACTCCTCTAGCTAAACGTCAATGAGAGCCGAACTTCCTCCGCACTCCTTCGGCCGAACTTCTTCCAAGCTTTTCCTCGGTCAAACTCCTCTAGGAGTCCAAACTCCTCTGGAGTTGATACGTACCGAAATTCACCGATCAATGCCTGCTTTCTCAGAGTCACGGCTATTAAATCAGGATGAACTATCGCCATCAGTCTGCCACAGGCAATGCGATCGGACGACATGGCCACTGATGACACCACTCTCTTTATAGCCAACCCCGTGCGGCCCACGACCCATCAGTATGGTTGTCACTATCTATCTAACGATGCCTTCCTCTCCATACCGAACTCCATGCGGTCCCGAGCGGCCCACAGTCGAACGATATGGCCATCACTATCAATCAAGCTCTGCCTATATAAAAAGGACCCTCGAGATATGCTAACTCTGATCTCTAATCTCTAAGCTCTAAGCTCTCCTCTCCTTCTCTAAGCTCCATGAAACTCATTTTCGAGCACTCCATTCCTGTTTGCCAGAGCTGACTTGATCGTCAGAGGGTCCTACTAGAGTCACCCTCCACCAACTCCAAATGAAACTTTATTTTGTAGATCCTCAGCAGTGATCTCGTCGGCCTCCACTTCAGCTGATTTCGATGATGACCAATTTCTTCACCAACAGCTACCATACAGGATTGAAGCATGGGCTGGCATGTAAGAATTGAGATGCGAGGAGGCACATGTGAGTAAGAACTGAGGCTTGGGGATGCGGCCATGGATGGAAGCTTAAGGAGGTGGGAGGCTATCGGAGGAAAGCCGTCGGTCGAGGGAGAGAGGGGGTGGTGGGGATTGAAAGGTGGGGGAGAAGGGTGGTGAGCCGAGGTTTCGATGAGGCGGGAGGAGGCTGAGGGCTTAAGGAGGTGGGCCAGGTGCAGTCAGACGGAGACGGTCGGAGGGATGCTACCGATCGAGGTAGAGAGGGGATGGTAGGAGAACTGAAGAGGTGGGGGGGTTCAGAGAGGCAGGAGGCGGCTGAGGATTCGGAGAGGGAGGCAGGAGGTGACTGGAGGGAGAGAGAGGATGGTGGGGGAACTAAAGGGTCGTAGGTTTGGGGAAGCAGGAGGCAGTCGAGGGTTCAGGAAGGGAGGCAGGAGGCGGCCGGGGGGAGAGAGGAGGTGGCGAGGGAACAAAACGGTGGGGAAGAGGAGGGTGGCGGGAGAATCGAACAGTGGGAGAGAGGAGGGTAGCAGGCTGGGGCTTCGAAAAGGCAAAAGGAGGCTGAGGGCTTAGAGAGGTAGGCTGAATGTAGCCAAAGAGAAATGGCCGAGGGGAAGCCACCGATCGAGGGAGAAAGGGGGTGGCGAAAACCAAAGGGCTAGGGGTTTGGGGAGGTAGGAGGCAGTTGGGGATTCAGGGAGGAAGGTAGGAGGCGGTTAGAGGGAGAGAAGGGGTAGTGAGGGAATCGAACAACGGGGGAGAGCGGGGTGGCGGGGAACTGAATAGCGAGGAAGAGGAGGGTGGTAGGTCGAGGTTTTAAGGGAGCAGGAGGCTGGGAGCTTGCACTTGGGAGCTCAGGGAGGTGGAAGGCGGTCAAGGATTCGGGGAGGCGAGCCAAGTGCAATCGAGGGGAGGTGGCCGAGGGGAGAGAGGAGGTGGTGGGGAGACCGAAGGATGGAAAAAAGGAGGATGGCGGGCCAAGATTTCAAGGAGGTCGGGAGCTTGCAACCGGGGGAGGGAGGAGGTGGCAGGGGGACCGAAGGACGAGGGAGAGGAGGGTGGTGTGCTAGGATTTCAAGGAGGTCGGGAGCCAGGGGGAGATGGCCGGAGGCTCGAGGAGGCAGGAGGCGGTCAGAGGCTCAAGAAGGTGGACAAGCTGCAGCCAAGGAGAGGCCGCTAATTAGGGGAGAGAGGGGGTGTCAGGGGGGATCGAAGGGTGGGAGAGAGGGCGGTGCACATGGGGGATAAAAATGCTGGAAGGTAGGGGAGGTGGTAAAAAAATAAGGACGCAGATGATGGTGAGGTGGAAAAAAATGAGGGGACGATGGGCGGTGGCATGGAGAAAAATAAGGGCACGTGGTGAGGTAGAAAAAATGAGGATGGAAAGATTATTAGCGATGGCAACTTCTATTGTTAATAATCAATTTTCATTGCTAATATGAAAAAAATTATTAGCAACGATAAATACCATCGATAATAATATTTTTATTGCTAATAATTATATTTTTAAAATAATATTTTTTAAATTATTAATGATGGTATTTTTGCCATCACTAAAGCCCTCGCTAATAAATTTTTTTTTATATTAATTTTTCTCCTAAGTCATTTTTTAGATGGTTAAAAGTCAATATTTAATTTTATTAAATTTTTAAACTTAATTTATGGATCAAGTTCTAATTGGTTTAAATTAAATTTAATTTAATTAGGTTTGACTTAATTTGAGGCTAATTAGATTTTAATATTCTAAGTAAAACTTAGATTCAAAGTCTAATTGAATTAGGTTTGACATGATTTCAAATTAGATTTAAATTAAACTTAAATTAAAAATTATTTTTTATAATTAATTTAAATTATATTAAATTTAATTAAATTTAACTTAATATGAATATAATTAGATTTTATAATCTAATTGGTACTTGGATTCAAAATCTAATTGAATTAGGTTAGACATGATTTTAAATTAGATTCGAATCAAGTTCTAATTGTATTTAGATCAAACCTAAATTAAAAATTATTTTCTTATAATTGATTATAATTAAATTAAATTAAATTGGGATTGACTTAATATAAAAGTAATTAGGTTTTACTATGCATGTAGGACTTGGATTTTAAAGTCTAATTGAATTAGAATTGATAGATTTTTTAATTAAATTCAAATCAAATTTGAATTGAATTTGAATTAAATCTAAATTAAAAATTATTTTTTAAACTAATTTAAATTAAATTAAATTTGATTAATCTTGACTTAATTTAAAATCAATTGGATTTTATAATCCATACAGGATTTGGATTCGAATTAGCCTAATTGAATTAGATTTGACAGGATTTTAAATTAGATTCGAATCAAATTTAAATTAAAAATTATTTTTTTATTAATTTAAATCAACTTTAATTTTATTAATCTTGACTTAATTTAAGATCAATTAGATTTTATAATCCATATAGGATTTGGATTCGAAGCCTAATTAAATTAGGTTTGATAGGATTTTGAATTAAATTCGAATCGGATTCAAATTAAATTTGAATCAAATTTAAATTAAAAATTATTATTTTTTAATTATTTAAATCAACTTAAATTTAATTAAGCTTGACCTAATTTAAAAGTAATTGAATTTTACTATCTAAGTAGGACTTGAATTAAAAGTCTGATTGAATTAGGATTGATAGGATTTCGAATTGAATTTGAATTGAATCTAAATTAAAAATTAATTTTTTAAAATTATTTTAAATTAAATTTAATTTAATTAATCTTAATTTAATTTAATATTAATTAAATTTTATAATCTAAGTATGACTTAGATTCAAAGCTTAATTAAATTAGGTTTAGTAGAATTTTGAATTGGATTTGAATTAGGTTCAAATTGAAGTAAAACTAGTTATGAATTATTAACGATGGTAAAAATGCCATTACTAATTTCATCGCTAATATTTTTTTTAAAATTATCTTTTCTATTCTAAAAAATTATTAGCGATGGTAAGTTTTCATCGCTAATAGCCAAAAACATTATTGCTAATTTTTATTTTATATTTAATTATTATAAAAGAATTAAAAATTTAAAATAATTTTAGCAGTAACTTGCGCCATCGCTAATAATGATCAAGCTGCCTCTAATATTTTATTATTAGCAATAGCATTATTTTTATTACTAATAATCTAAATTTATTATCGCTAATATTATTTTTTTATTTAAATATTTTAAAATAATTTTTATATTTTTAGAGATAGCCATTACCGTCACTAATAAATAAGTTATCGTCGCTAATAGTATTAGCAATGATTTTTTTTATCGATGTTACGGTAGCAAAAAGCTTTATTAATAATGAAAATTTTTGTCATCACTAATACCATTGCTAATATTCAATATTTTTGTAGTGTCTGCCAATCTTGGAGAAACTAACATTTTTCTGCTTTCCAAGAATATAAACCTCATAAAGACCTACATCAAGAAATTTTAAACCTACCAGCTTATTCTTCTTTAATTGTACCTGTATATCTTTCTTGGTCTTGTAATTCAATCCGTGATGCCATGATTCTGAATCTGCCTATACTAGTGCCACTGAATCTCTGATATTACTAGTCATATAAAGGATACCCGACTTGCTTCCTCATGCTATCACCATAGTTTCTTTGGTGATCTTCCAAGATCCACCAATAAAAGTTGTAATGTACCCCTCAGCATCTAACTACTCAACTAAAATCAAATTTCTCTTTTGGTCTGGAACATGTTTAACATTTTTGAGCTTCCATGTTGACTGATTTGGCATCTTTATAAGCACATTATCTTTCTCCAAAATATCTAATAGTTTATTATCAGCAAGATAAATCTTTCCGAAGTCTCTAGTAGTTAATTTATCATACACTCTATGAGGTAAAGTAAAACAAAGCTCTGGAGTCTAGGATCCATGACTCTATCAGACTGTCCACATTGAGAACTAGGATATCAGCTACTATCTCTATTACTGTATTTATGAATTCTTCGTTCTGTCCTTTATTCTTTTTTTTTATCCTACAGTTCTTCCTAGCATGTCTTTTCTTACCGTAGTACCAACAGCCATCACATTTTGATCTTGATTGGCTCCTTTATTTGGACTTGGATTTTTCTCAGTCTTTGTTGCACTATGTAGTTCTTCCTCTGCTTTCTTAAGTAAACAAAACAAAGCCAGAGTTTTTTTTGAATTCTCATCTCCTAATATCTTCACTAAGAATTAGATTTTAGACCTCTTCAAATTTTAGCTTATTTGAGCCACAAGAACTACTTACAGCAGTTACGATGGCCACCTCAACTCTCGTGCAAAAAAGACAATAAAATTAAAGCATAAACTTCATCCACAAAACTAATTTCAACAGAGCTTAATTGACTAGTGATCAAATTAAATTCATTAATATGATCAGTAACAGACGCACCTTCAAGCATTTTTAAGTTGAATAGACGACGCACAAGATATATCTTATTGGAGACTGAAGATTTCTCATACATGTTAGATATAGCCTTCATCAAATCGGCTGTCATCTTTTCTTCTAAGATGTTGAATGCGATGTTTCTAGCTAACGTCAGTCGGATAACTCCCAGGGTCTGGCAATCGAGTAATCGAGTAATGCTCGCACGTTGGGCCGTGTGGGTGCCTGACCCATGCGTCGGCCTAGGCCACATGCCTGAGTGGGCTGCAGGCTCGTGTGGGCTACTAGCGTCGAGCCATGCCCAGCTGTTAGGCCGGGCTCTACTGGGGGCTCCTTTCCTTTTTTTTATTTGTTTTCTTTTTCTTTTCACTTGGGCTTTCTTTTGGGAGTTTTGGGTGGATTAGACTCCACCACCCAAGAGGGCCACGTATCGAACTCCGATCATACCAAAATTTTAGAAAGGATATTTATAATATTTTATAATATTTAACCTCTCAGCGACCCTCATATCATAATATTGTTCAATGGAGATAGACGGTTAGACCTCTTTATAAATTTTTTAAAGTTTTGGGATCTATTTAATAGTTTTTTCTTTTAGGATTCAAGTATAAAGAGGTCAAAATTCAAGAGGTGTTTATGTAATTTTTTTAAAAAAAAATAATACAAAACTAGCAAAGAGAAGGAAAGAGGCCAAGTCTGGATTTACTGGGATTTTTTTGGAAAGTCAAATAATTGGGGGAATTTTCTGGTCCAAGGCCCAGAAAAGCTACCCGTTTGGAATTCCTATACGTGGGCTGCCTTTCTACGCAGCTGTCATGGTCTTTCCTTTTTTTTTTCCCCTCCTTTTTCTTTGCCTTTCCAACTTAAGGTTTAGCTTTCTGTACTTTTTTGTTTTGGTGGAATTAGCTCACAGTACTTGAAAGAACTAAGGTGGATTATAAGGGGCACCTTTTTGTGGGTGATTGCGTACAAACTCAGCTATAACCAGAGAAACAAGTCCCCTTTTGAATTCTTCCATTATCCCCATACATGGCTTTTGATGTCATGGCCTCTGACTCATCTTGGAGAAAACAAGCTACAAGCAATACCAACAGTCTCATTTCCGGGCACATGAACTGGTACATTAATTGACAAACTTTACTCCCAAGCATTTGGGTTGGTACTGAGAACTAAACATACCGTGTGGATCGTACATGAGCGTTGGCAACTACCCCTTAGATTGACTGGTCAAAAAAAAAAATCACAAACACAGACTTGGCCATGGGTGCAGATCCAAGCGAAGACTTCATGTCTTTAAGAAAAAAAAGTGATGATCACGGGAGTAATATATTGTTATTGACTGTCGACCGACATTGTGACTGCTTAACAGTCTCGCCCAACGTTTTTGAACGATCCTACTGGCTCCATGACATAGTCCAACGTAACATTTAGCTAGCATGTCTTGTAGTTTTCATGTTAGACCAAATCTTATTGTGAATTTGATCCAATATCTCTCTCTCTCTCTCTCTCTCTCTCTCTCTATATATATATATATATATATATATATATATATATATATATATATATGCTTCTCATTCAAACTTTATTATATATATATTGAATCATAAGGTGTTTAGTTTCCACCTCTTGAGATACAAGGTGGTAATTGATGCAAATATTTTACATGCAATACTTTGAAGAAAGCTGAAAATGTCATGCAGGAACTTTGCACAATCTAGTAAGAAAGTACGTTGCATTTTTCAAATTGGAAGAAATCGTATCATGAATTTGATCTAGTTTGTGTCAATACGTGCTTTTCATAGTAGTTTAGCGTGGAAGGTAACAAATTAACGCCACTATATCATGGAAAATCTTTTGATTGCGACCGGTGGGTAACCAAGTCTCTCACACCTAATCCATTAAGTCCAAATCCTCTCATTGACCCGTCAAGGCTACATGGAAGGTGTAAAAGTGATCCACATGCCAGTGAGAGGATACACACTTTTTTTAAAAAAAGAAAAGAAGCAAGTGTATCAAGTATTGCTTGTTGGAGCCAAAGACCGTCCGACAACTTGTCAAGCTTTACAAGCTTACAGAACTCATGTTGGAATTTCTATTCTTTATACCCTCCAAGGTTGCTGCCCGGAAGGCACCCAAAGTCCATCCTTTTCATATTTCAAATCGAAGGCCTTGACCTCATGGGGCAATTTAGTCGTTACGTAATCTCTTTGCTTGAAGAAATTAGTCATGTGGCACCATTAGCTAAACTTGCTCGCTCTCTCCAATATGTATACAATTCAAACGCCAGTGGCCGCGAACAATTCAAAGCTAAACAAAATGTCCAAAATACCCACATTCTCTGTAGTCCTCTCCCCTTGCTCTCGCATTCATACAACGGCAGGGGCATTTTTGTCATACGGGGAACAACTGCCAAAAGTCTTAACAAAATATACGTCAGGTCCGGTGACTCCAACGCCGGCTCACCCACTCGTTTTCCGAATGTTTGACCGTTTCAAAAGCCCTGGTCAACACGTAGACCTTAACGCTCGTTCCCATGGTATCGAACAAGCCTTCGTTGAAGACTAACTTTAAAAAAAAAAAACACACCACCCACCACTTATAAATACTCATGCGTGCAACCAACTCCACAACCCACAACAAGTATTCCTCTCTTATTCCCTCCTCAGCAGCCAGCAGCCTACCCATAGTATTACAAATAACCTCTTGTTATCCTCATCTCTCCTCCATAATTAAGCTGAAGGGAGCGATGGATTTCCGAAGGAGCTGTGCGGTGTTGTTCGTCGTTTTCGTCGTGATGGTTGCGATGACAAGTGTGGAAGCGGCGAGGCCGGCACCGGACTGTTTCGATGGGGCGAGCTACTTGGCATACCCGAGCATGGTCGAGAAGGCGAAGGCAGCCATGGCGACGTGGATGGAGATGCTGCCGTCCGGGCCTAGCCCGAAAGGCCCTGGCCATTAGCTAGCTAGCCCAGGCAAATAATTAAGGCAACGTCTTCACAATCGTATACACATGGGATATCGGCATATATATTCGCACAACTGTGTAAAAAATATACACATACAATTTTATACATTTTTTCATGCATGCTTCGTAGGTGATTCTTTATCACCAGGATGATTTTTCCATATAGATATGGATATTTTTCTTTTCTTTTTTTATTTAGAGAGAGAGAGAGAGGAAGGAGGAGAGTAATGTTTCTTTTCCTTTTTCTTGATTTCTTTGAACACTCGATGTTTTTAATAGGAAATCTGAGGAGATAAGCAAACGAGCCGTGGATTAACAAAAGTGCTGTATCGCTATCTGATTCTTTTTCTTCTTGCATTCGGTTGGTGAATGGATTATTTTTTATATATATATTTTTTCTTTGGTAAAAGTTGGTGGATGGAATTAGGATCACCTCATGAGGTTCCCGTGGCTTATTAGTCATCATGCCCCGTACGTAACCTGCCTTGGCACGCGCGCGCATGTGAATGCCTTGACACACGGTGCATGGATTTTTTTTGCACGAACCTCTGCTTAGGTTGCTTTGACTTACTTCTTAATGCATGGACAAGCCAACCGGCACAGAAAACTTCATGACAGGCTGCCATCGCGGGTTCCTGGACGTTCTTGGCTTTATCGTGCAAAACGAGTATTTGACTACACCTGTCATCCACGGGATTGAGAATATTAACGGCCAGTATATCCACCAAAGGGCCGGCGGCCTCTAGTGTTTGCTGCTTAGCGCGGGGCCAGCAAAATACCTAAGAAAGAACTCGCTGAAGCTGGCTTGAGGTGGAGTTAAGGATCCCCCCTATAAGATAAGAGACGAGCCGCACAGAATCTACGCCTTGCAATATACTCGTATTTGACATGTACGGTGTACGAGATCATTTTGACGGAGAAAAATAAGCATTTGATCCTTACTCATCATAGAGTTAAATATATACCGGAGGGAAGACCAAAATGCTCAGAATGATCATGGGCGTGCCAACGGATTACTTGCGTGTATCATCTGCTGGACACGGATCCGGAAGTCTGCCTGACCCGGTAGCAACCTTCTTTTTCTGTTTCGCTGCCGAAACCGGCTCAGGTGAAGTTTGAACATAGTCTCTTTAGCTTGTTTTCTCCCGGTCTTCTAATCATCTATTTTTAAACCCATATTTGACTCATGGCAACGCTTGGCCGGATCAGCTTCTTTCGTCTGTGAAGGATGTTGGGTTCAAACCAAGGACAGCATTTGGTGTTGAATAAGACGCTAAATCATGCAAGATCTATACTCTGACCAGATTGGTGATTGGTTTATTTTCGTTATGTATGCTTAGCCAATGGGTCTCGTCTTGTGGGTTGATTACGTCCATGACAAATCATGTAGGGGTAAAATCTAGGGCACCCGAATTTAGAACTGTTTGATATGATTGGTACCACATAAGCGTACCTAGAAAAATGCTGGCTTTAAACAAGGATTTATTTGGTGCAGCGGAAGAAACTTTTTTTACTAGAATATTTTTTTCTGAAAAACTGATGCCTAAATATATAATATATGAGAAGGTGATTTTTATACGTCTGATCAACCATGGAAAAATGACACGGTTTAACCGGACATCTATTTTTCTAGAAATATTATGCAAATACCTGTTATGCCCATAATGAGATCATAAAAAATTGTCTAAATTTCTAGCCAATGAGAATTGGACTTTTCCACGTGGATCTTTCTTTTCCATAAAAAAATAAAAATCTTATTTCTATAAGAAATCTATCTTCCTTTGAGAACTCCAACCCACCATGAAGTAAACAAGTCCTATGATTAGGTAAAGACATAATGAAAAACATTTTATGCCCCCATGTCCGACTTGTGTTCCTTTATCTTAGATTGAGGAGATTACACTGTCTATTTAAATATGACACATTTAATATGCTGCCTTTTTTATCATTCATCAAGCATCCGTAAATACTTAAAAACATCTTTTTTTCATGGATGCACTAGCAGCTACCGAATGGAAAAAATCAAATTCTGATCAGACCATACAACTAGACCACAGCCTCATTTAAATTCCTCCTCCACAGCGTGAAAGGCAGCGCTTAGAAAGTTGAGTCCTGCTCATACTTTAACTAACAGTGTTTGGAATTAACTTCAATCCCAGACCAATTGCAGAGATCAGCATCATCCACTCATAACGTAGAATTCATGTGCAAGAAATAAAACAGTAATGACATTGTATTCAACCAGAGCGGTAATTTTACATTGTATTCACCTAGAAGCTGGGATGGAGACAAAGGAATTGGAAGCTATTTGCTGAAAATCCTGTGTCAGCATTTCAGATTTTCGCCAAACTCTAATCAGACAAGGGAACATGCAAAATCTTCACAACTGAAGGTCTAAATCTCACCTTTATCCAATATTCACAGTTTACCTTATGCCCATGCAAAATAGAAACCAAGAAAAATCAAATCAATGAGCATTTCTCAGATTCTCATCCAGTGAAATATGAGGATATCAAGCAGGTAAGATCCGCTGCCAATGGAAACTAACATAAGAAGAAGAAATGTGGCTTAAAGTGGGGGCTTTGTAGGCAGTGGCTTCTTTGACGATACAGGATTCTTTGACGATGCTGGCTTCTGTTCAACCTCGGCAGTTCTTTTCTTGTCCCTTCTTTCCCTCTTCTTCAATGCATTCATGTGAGCTTTAAGGACCGTTGCATAAGAAGCTTGAAATTTCTGGTGATCTTTTGCAGAGAGCTACATAATGCATTCCAATGACAAGGAAACATAAGTGAACAAGCATTACTAGAATAATTTTTTAAGAAAACATAAGTGAACAAGCATTACTTTGATAATTTTTATACATAAGTGCAAGCATTACTTGCATAATTTTTTAAGATATACTTTCCCCTGTGCATTCTAATTTTTCAGTAACTAAAAAGAAAACTACTAATAATAAGAGTATTCAAAAATGTTCACAATTGAAACATTTAACACAAATTAAAAGAAAGTTTTGGCAGAAAAATTTATAAAGCAATGTCAAATAAACCAAGAAAGAATTTCAGGGGGAAAAGGCTGAACTTCTGAACCCGCTCCCTCTAACCCAAAGTTCAGGAGGTTAACAAAGTTATGTCTTAAAATATGAGGCAAATAAAATTATCCTCTGAGCTCCCTATAATATACCTCCCCAATTTCAAAACCTGACTGCAATTAATGATATTATGCACCCAATAATGCAATTGCCAGAATGTCAGCATGAGGAAGACGGACCACCCAAAATGACAATTAAGCCGTAAAAACAATCAACAGGCAATAAAATTGAGGGATTTTCAAAAAAAAAAAAAAAAGAAGGGTTTTTCTTTTTTTTTCTTTTAACTACAGCTAATACATTTCCACAATCTAACCAGTAAGAACTTCTAAAGTATCATAGTTCATTTTGTTTCATTTCTTCTGTCTCCCATATTTCTCAACTTTGCTGACATCTCAAAATTCCTGACATGCCTTGCAAAAGCAACCAGATAACCCATGCTGATACAGTGTTCATTACAGGAGCAAAACCTACACCAAATATCCATCATCCTAGCGGAAGGTTCACTGAGCTTCACTGAAGCTCAAGAAACAATTCAAGGTGGAGAAACTTTGACCTACAACTTTAGCAGATGCATGTAGGGTGATAGGGCATCTCTTAAACATCTCCAGTTCTGAGGCATGTGAAAGTGACACTTCTTCTAGGTTTCTACAAACATAACTAACTTGGTGAAAATATACTTTTCCATCTCTCTGATAGGGAGTATAATCAACAGTTTTAACCAGATCCCATGCTCAATCATATGAGCATCATCTTTCCTCACTGACCAAAGTGAACAGTAAATTTTATTTTCTTGGACAAAAGCATTAAGTATCTTGCAGGTTAAAGCAGGAAATTTTAAAATCAATGTCTTTAATCTGTATGCATCTTTTCAAAGAGAAAAGTGAACTCCATTAGACAAAAATCTGACAGTGACAAAACACGTTTTCGTTGATTGGCCTACCCAAACGAAACAAAGAAAACAGTAGGGGTATTTTTCCTGTTTCAGCTAATTATACAACTTTGATTTGGTTTCAAATGTATGCACCTAGATTCCATCCATTTATAACAGGATAGTAACTATAAAATATAACAGTTATAATAAGACAGGCACTCATTGTAACTAGCCACAATTCCAAGTCTTTAAAGATGGCTATGAAGGTTATGTTTTATACATGATAACATATGCATTCAAACAGATACAACATTAATTAAAAACACAGACTGCAAAATCAGATAACAATATTTTTTGTGAAATTAGTGCATTTTATACTTGAAAACTGCATTAACTTTGCTATACTTGTGTGTCCACATAATATGCGTAAGCATGTGTATTGTCTGTAACATTTTAATAATTTTCTAAATTTCTTTATTTCTTCAAACTTGAGTTGTCACTTTTCAGGTCTCCATCTGTATCCAAAATGAAATGAAAAGTTCGAAGGTTTGACTGATTGATAGAAAACTGCTCTCTTCTGCTCCTTCACCAACAAGCCTTACCCATTGAAAAAGATTGCATATGATTTATCAAAAGTTGACGATGTTAAGTCAATTTCTCAACCAAAAGCCACAATCTAAAATCTAAATTGGTGCTGAAATTGTGCTCAAGGCAACTTTAGGCAAGAGAAATCCTGCTACGAAACAACATAAGCTACCTGGTGCATTGGAAACTGCACTTTAAGCTCATGCAACCTCTTTTCAATACTAATTTTCCACATCATCATTGTATTTGCTGAGCTACTTTTTTCCTTATCTCGTATTCAAAAGGCACCAGCCTCAGCATATTTTGGTCGACCTTTTCCAAACAAAAGGCGCCTATACCAATTGCCAAAGTGTCGAAGGTCCTGAAGAGTCCAATATTCCAATATCTAAGGGCTCATTTGATTTGCAGGAAAAATTTTCCCTCACTAGAATGTTTTTCTTAGGAAACTAAATTTTAAGAATATGATGCCTAAGAAAATAGTTTTGGCATATTTGGTTGACAATGGGAAAGCAGCACATTCCAGAGTGCCTTAAGTTTGGTTGAGCATCTACTTTCTTCGGAAAGCCGTGTAAAATACCTACTATACCATTAATAAAAGAAACGACCTTCTCTTATTCTATTGATGCCTTTAAGAGCACTTTTGGGGAAAAAAGGATCCCAATTCCTAGCTCGTGGGAAAGCCAAAAACCCATGTCCCACATGGGTCTTTCTTTCCCATGAAACATGGGAACTTTATTCCCATGGCAATGCCACTTTCTAATCTCAATCTCTCTTTTGAAAACTCCAACCAAACAAGAGTGGTTTCTTCATTCTCCCATTGACTACACTTCCCCCCTACTCTTCCAGTGAACTAAACAAGCCCTAAATAGCCTAACAATGCACCACTTTGGTACAATAAAGTTATATAGAGATAGACATAACCATCAAGCCTTGTCCCAATTACATAGGATCAGTTTTATGAATTCCTATATGCAAGATTAGTATTTAAGGCTGCCTCGGATGCTAATCCATGTTTTTCATATCCTTTCTCATATACTTCATACATGGTATCTAGGCCTTGACCTCCTATTCCTATGTTCTTCAGCAAAAACTTTCCCCTTCTTATTAGAGCTCCCTCTGATGAATCCTTATTCACAAGCCTTGTCCAATTATATAGGGTCAATTTTATGAACCCTTATTTGCAAGATTAGTAGCTAGGCTGCCTCCGATATTAATTCAAGCTTTTTCATATCCTTTCTCATATATTTGATCCATTGCATCTAAGCCTTGACCTCCTCTTCCTACATTCTTCAACAAAAACTTACCCCTTCTTATTAGAGCTCCCTCAAATCTCCATTGCATATGTCCCTATCCTCTCAAATGATTTCCATCACTTTGTCCTTAATTTATACAATTCCTATGACTCATCTAGTACAACTTATTTCTTACTTGATGCATCTTGGTTTTACCGCACATCCATCTCAACATTCTCACCTCTGCTACATTCAATTTGTTCTGTTGAACCCTCTTTATTGCCAACTTTTTGAGTCATGGAACATTGCAAGCATTGTTGCAATTTTATAAAATCTTCCTTTAAGTCACCAAGCTATACATCAATCACATGACACCCTAGAAGAACCTCTTAACTTCACCAACCAGCCTAAGTTCTATTACTTATCTTTATCTCTCTTCACAATTGTGTATAATTGATCCCAAAAATTAAAAATAAAAATGAAAATGAAAACAAACCCAATCACTTTGGTATCTCTTGACCCTTAACCTTGATTAAGTCCTCAACATTTCTATATTCACTAAAATTGCATTCTATATACTCTATCTTTATTCTGTTGAATTTTAGCCCCATATCCTTGAAAGCCCTTTTACCAAATCCAAGTTGTCACAACAAAAGTATAAACAAATGTAAACATATAATATTATCAAAATAAATTGATTATAAAAATGGTTTGACTATGAATTGATCCTTTAGAAAATTTATGCCCATGGCATCACATGAATGAAAACCAACAGAAAGATATAGCACGTCACCCCCACTGACAATGCACTTTAGGGTAATTATTTTAGCACTCAAATTAGTCACAAACTGGAACACCTCAAAAGATCATGCCTACTGTTGAAACTTTAGCTGATGTAAGTAAGACACTGTTTTTGGGGTCAAGAAATGTCACATTGTATCAAGAACCCATAACCAACAACCCATAAACAGGTCAAGTGACCACCAAGCTGGGCGTGGAATTGTTTGAAGGAAGCATGGTTATGACCTCCGAATAAACACTGGACAAATAAAAATATAACCAATGTGGTAGTACCATGCATTAGTTGCATAGAATTATTACAGATAGTTCATTTGTTACCTTTACAATAAGCACAAATATGATTACAAGCTGATACATCATGTAGTAGATATACTAGCAATATTAAACAAGTATATATTAATCAGAATATATCCCTAACACCAACTTGCTCAATAACTACTGGGGACATCAATACAAAAAATGCTCACCAACTCAAAACGTAAATGATAAGGGAAGAATGAATCTTTAATAACCACAAAATAACTCCTAAATAACATGTAGCTATTTAGTGGCATGAAAAATTCAATGCATATCAAATGGTTGTCCATTAACACCATTTTGATCAACCACTTAATCAGAACGCACAACTTGTACACCCCATGTAACTCCATGTCAAACAGAACCACAACTTAATTTGTAAAACCGGATGTAGACTATTACTTGTGTACTATTTCTAGGCAAGTTTACTAGGATGGGCAAACAACAGAACTTCATAACTCGAAAACTAACAGGAAACAGTTTTATCAGTGATCTTACATGGATCAACATGATCAGGTGCTGTAAATTAGCAAGTGGTCCTTTTTGTCAAGTTATAAATAGTGTTGTATCTTCTTTTGTAGCTTGGTTGTGGCTTTAAGTCTGTGTTCTCTGTGAGGATGGTTTAAGATGGTTTCTCTATATGTTTTAGGTGTAGTTTAGTTTTTAAGCTCTAAACTGTTTAGAGTTGATGGGTTTTGTGTGACGATGGTTTCTCTATATGTTTTAGGTGTAGTTTAGTTTTAAGCTCTAACTGTTTAGAGTTGATGGGTTTTGCGTGACGTTGCTGGAGTGTTTCTTAGGTTTCGATTTTTTTCTTTGAGCCTGGACAGGTAGTAATTGCACACTATGATTTTCTACATATGAATACATAGAGGAATGTTAACCCTTTGTGCCAACATGGACGAATCTCTGAAGATGATAAAACATCTAGTATCTTAAATGCCTATGAGATATAATAATCTACTACCCTTCTTGAAACTTGTGAAAGGTAAAAATGTAAACTTTCATAAGATAATACTACCACCAAATAGAGGCACCTCCAAAAGACCCACCAGGTTTTCCTCTTGAAAGTTAATTCCCTATCCACCAAGAAGTTGCATAATTGTTAAGTACATAATATTTTGTCCCAGAAAAGGTCATACATAAAAGAGCTCTAAATAGATTATTAGAGTTCAATCATCCTTCCATGTATTCCATATACGTAAACATGGCATCCAAGGATTTGTGTTCTAATGGTACGGGTGCACTCTATGGGTACCATAAATTTAGCAAGAAAACAGTACCTAGCACGAGTCTAGGACGCTAGTTCTCTCTTGAACTGGGACATCCTGACCATCTCAACCATCCCAGTTGCATCCCAACAATTAGGTCTCATCGAGACACACTAACAAATTGGGACAATTTTTTATTTTCTTCCTTATATTTTTGTTATTAATATTTTTTTCCGTCCATCTTGATCACACCATCCCATCCCAATTCTATACCGTCCTAGAAACAAACTAAGACGGCCCATTACTGAGAAAGAAACCCCTGATATCACCTTTTTCCCTTGTTTTGCAAGTACAACTTGTCATAAAAACATATGCCTTCGGAATTGCTCACTTAGAGAACAAAATACTATCACCTTGATAGGTTGGACATACTAGCTATACCGCCAAAGAATAGTCTCACATCTAAGTAAATTAACACATAAGTGTCTTCCAACATATTATAGAAGTTTCCACCGGATGAAAACTTACTATGCTTAGGTTAAAGAAAAATAACCCATATTTGCACAATCAAAAGAAAAAAGCATCAATAGCCACAAACGATGATGTAGTCTATCCTCATAAGCTGATTCCTATAGTAATTGTGAAGGGGTACAGAGTAGTGTTGTATAACTATAGCCAGCATACCACATAAATTGATCAACTAAAACGACTGTGGTCTAAGTAATAAATTTTGTTCTATTGTTATAAAATAAATCAAAGGTTTTAATATTTCAAAACACAATTTTTAAGGATTTTTTTTCTTTGGGGAGTAGTTAGTTTTAAAATTTTTGTAATATGAAGGTCAGAAAGTTGCATCAGAGTTTGGTTTAAATAGCATGCAGGTAACATATGATTCAAAAAAATAAAAAAAATAAAAATTTTATTTGAAACTCCTTCGCAAGTGTTTGATCTTTCTCCTAAAACCTATGGTAAGTGATAATAACATTCACTAAGGTTGTTTGATGCCTAAAAAAGATCTGCCTTCAAGTGACTTGACAACAATCTATTTGTAGTGGTTGGCTGCCTGTAAGTCGCAAACATGCAAGCAAGTAGAAATATAGCATGACAATTTCTTGCAGCATCTAGACTTGCAGCAAAATCAGATGTGCATCAAGTCGTGGGCAGAAAAAGTATGAAGAAAGTTCGCTTGCACCCATGCATCCCCCAATACATAGCATGACCACAGCCTTAATGTCCCAAACAAACACATCTCCCAACCTCTTATATAGAAAATTTGACAATCACCTTGTTCAATCCTCCAGTGAGCATGCTTCCCATTCCAGCAATCTCACTCCACTTGCACCATTTGATCACTTTCTTCAGTCTCAGGGTGCCCCTTCTTTCCCTCCAATGTGAACAAAACACAACATGAGAAAAATGAGGTGGGAAGAACACCCCCCCCTCCCCCACCCAAAACCCAAACTCATCAGCATTCCACTTTGAACTAGCATATGATGGATGCATGGCTGATGACATGGAAGTCCATTTAAAACAGAAAGGATGAAGGACATTTGATGGAGTTGGGATTTGTTGGATCTTGTACCCATATGAAGATACCTAGTCAATGTACCAAATTGTTGACGTGCCTGTCCAAGAGATATGTGAACGCCAATTGACCTTTATGACAATTATCACATGCTTGTTCAGGATTTGGGACAGAAGAACTCATCTTTGATCCTTCAATGATTATGCTTCTTTTTTCAATGATCCCCCTGATTACCTCAGTTTGCTCTTTTTTTCCAACAATCTTAAGGTGCTCATTTACCATCTGCGTCTCCCTTTCTCCCCCCTTCAGTAACTACAGCAAGTGGGTGTTCAGCGAGATCCTAGGAAACTAAACAACATCTCCCCAGGTTTCAGCAGTGCTGATTATAAGGCCTGGCTAGTAATCAACAAAACCTTGAGCAGACCCCTCTCTCCTTCTTTCTCTATCTCTTTCTCCCTCTTCCCTGCCTCTTATGGTCATATTTGCAGGGTATTCCAAGCAGCAGGCCAAAACCTAGGCCCCGGTGCTAATTCGATGCTAAAAGCCTAGCACAAATCCAGACCTGCTCGTCTTTCTCTTTGTGGTTCTTCAGCAGCCATAGATCTAATCCATGTCAACCTTCTTTACAGGAAAAAATTGACCAAATCTAAAATGATTATGATCATTCGATCTCTCAGTGGTGACCTTGTGCTATGATCTATGTTCATGACCTTATGATCTCATTCAAAGACAAAAATTGCTCAGGAACCCCAAATTTTTCCAATTGATCTGTTTATATATGATTCTTATGTAAAAAAAAAAAAATTGTATTATTTGTTATGGTAATGATCCGTGCATAGCTGACCTCTTTAATCTGAAAATGAAAATATCAATATAGTTTTCTGTTCTCTGTGTTACCTGGACAGGTTTGTGTGTTGGGTGCTGGCGTGTATCTAAGGGTTGGCTCATTTGAATAACTAAAAATTGCTTCTTTGAGAGTTGTCCCTAAAGTGTCATACCAATGTCCATGTTTAAGTGTCAGGTGCAGGTACTTTCGGCTAAATTAAAGGATCCAAGCAACATAGGTTCTCTTTGGAATTGTTATGATCTTTTAATCTCATTTTTGTGACATGAAATTGTTATGGCCTCTGTTCATTCTTGTCCAAGCTTGTCAATATATGGGAGCAATGTACTGTACTCATGATTTTGTTGTTCTCATAATCCGATTTATTGATTTTTTTTAAAAAAAAACTTCCTTACAAATTTTTCCTGCTTGGGTTTTTCTAGGCTCATTAAAAATTCATACTTGTATAATGTATAATTTCATGATATGGTTTTGTTTTTCATATCAGTTTGTGTTGTTAACCATTATACATATAAGCCTTAGCATGTGCTTCCTAGAAACTATTTTGCTGGTGGATATGATGATTCATTTAAATTGTGAAGGACCCCAACTAAGATAGCTTTCCTACAAGGTATGCAAACATTCTGTTTCATAGAAGAGCTTATCCAATCCATTATTATGGAATGGCAGAATGAAGCATCAGTGCACTTTAAATCATGCACCCTGAGCCACAGTGGTACTACAGTTTTACATGGTTTACATGCAATTGAAGGTTTGATTGGCTATAACTAATATGAGTTATCTGTTATAGCAACTGAAGGTTACTTCATGATCGAAGTTAAGAATGATTTAATTTTTAACAAATAATTTTGGACATGAAAAGCTATGACCATTCTAAAATAGAAATATTACAAAGATCTCTTCATGTTGTAGGCAAGGACTAGGAAAGGATATAAATCTAACTTATGGGCAGCGAAAGATCTGATATTCTGGTTAAAATTGTCTAGGGATCTGATTTGTACATTCATATTATCCCATTGATGTTTGGAATCAAATGTACTTGGAGGGCATCTAATTTTGGTCAAGGCATCTAATGCATGGACTTCTATTCCTTCTTGCATATGCAATTGTATTTACAGCAGATTTAAATTAAACTTTACAAAAGACTTCCCTCCATGTATCACAGCTCATAACTTGATTCTTGATTTAAACTGTAACTTGGCAATACTTCCAAAACTCTTCCTCCAAGTCACATTAAATCATTCTTAAAACAAGTTCCGACCACACACTTCCTAAAGATCATTAATTTGAGACAGAATTACCGACAAAAACTAGAAAAGGTGATGAGAGTGGTTGGTGACGTAATTTATTTATACCTTTACAACACTGATGTTGTAATGTTAGTGGTGGACAAAATGAAGTAAAGAAGAGAAACAGTGAAATTCATGGAGGAATAAATGAATAAAAGGAACAGAGAAAATGAGATGAGTTTAGATGAGAGATAAATGAACAAGAGAATGAGAAGATTCAAATGAAAGAAGAGCAAGTAGAGCAATACAACTAGATAAAAGAGAAGTGCGTACACAGGAAAGAGTTTTCTGCATCCTCACTAAAAAGCTCTTTAAATCATAATTAAATCATTAACCAAGGCAAATCATGCTTTAGTTAAAAAAAATTAAATAAGATCCATAATCATCCCTTAGAATACCAAACAAAAGAAAGTACACGAAGAATGAGACAAATAAACAAATAGATGTATGTATGTATGTATGTGTACAACAGATTGGTTGCCTGCTTGTACACACAAGGATATGTTTGCCTATGATCCAGACTAGTATATTAACTAGCTTGCAAGGCTAGTTAATTGTACCCTTATACGTACAAGGATATGTCTGTCTGTGATCCAAGCAGGTATTTTAACTGGGTTACAAGGTCATTTGCAATTTTGAGGCCCTTGATTCAAATTTAAGTTACCCTTGTTAACAAAATATTCTTCAAACATCTAAATCTAATCGTTTTCCCCAGAAGAAAGTGATATCAGCATTTAGTAGCGTATTATAAGTCATCCTTTAAAATTCCTCTCCCTAAAAAAAGTAATAAAAAACTGTAAAATCAACAGAAAAAACATGGGACTTTGTAATGTCACCTACATGTAACATTCAATTGTACGATGCATGAAAATGCATTTTGTGCATTTTTAGAAACCAATGCATGTATATAAAATCAATATTTCACAAGATTTCCATGATTCAACTATAAATGCATCATAACAGTTAAAAGCTAACTTGACTAACGAGATTGTCCTAATTTAAGTGACATCAATTTGTGTGATTATAAAATTTAAACTAACACAACTTTACAGACAAGCTTCTGAAGCCCACTATTGATATTCTTCAGAAGGCTCAACAATAATTAGCACTATATAAGCTATAAAAGGTTATCCATATTCCTGACATGACATAATCATATTCTCTCAGGAGGAATATTAACTTTTCAGAAAACCAATCAATTGAAAAGAAAAGGTGTAAGTTATTGTTAAGTATGAAAAATAAAAAATACAAAAAAAAAAGGGTGTGATCATAGAGCGGCAACATAAGTTGTTCTGTACAATAGCGTGACCATACAGAAGCACATAAACAAAAGAAACTAATATCAAAGCACAGTCATCCCGCAATCTAGCATCATAAATTGTATTAACCAAGTAAAACAAAATAAGGTGAAAATTTTAAAAGAAGATTGATTAGTTGCGGCCTACCGAAGTGCTGATGGTCTTTTTGCCATCAGTAGCACGAACAAGGCATCTGTATTCAATAGCTTCTCCTTCGGTCTCCATTTTCTTACGCTTTGCCTTGCTTTTCATAGATGCTAATATACCAGACAAGCAAAAGACCAATAAGGGCCAAAATAAAAGATAACATTCATTGCCTAGATTAAATATATACATGGAGGGGAAAAAAAAAAAAGGAACTAACAGTGCTTGAGTGTGACCCACACAGAACCCTTTTCTTTGCTCCGCTCATACATACTTGTAAGCTCATTGAGAAATGGATCTGGCTGTAGATGAACCTGAAACAGGGGAAGTTTTAAACAGAAAAAAGAAAAAAAAGAAAAGAAATTAGAATAGTGGTGCATGTCTTGCAATCAACAGGAAACAGCTAGGAAGCATGATAATCTAACAATGATAAGCTTGCTATAGTTGTCCTGTTAGCACCATAAGATGATTAAACTAAAAGTGAACTTAGGAAGTGGTTTCACAAAGTTTGTAACATCACAGAAAGACAGACCCAAATATATAGGTATAAAAGCAATTTTAAGAAATCCATTTAGAGTCCCAAAAGAGGGGGAAAAGAACGAAGGTCACAAGGTTTCTGTTGCTAAACAAAACTAGGACCTTGTGATAAAATTGAAGAAGGTACCAAGTAAAAAAAAAGTAACATAATACTGTTCAACAGAATATTAGCAAATAAGTGCAAAAAAATTCTTGCTAAGTATGATTAAGAAACATACAATTCCCAAAATATCGATGCTTCTTGTCAATTAGAATTAGAACTGGGAAAAAAAACACATGGACAAGAAAAAGAAAAGAACACGCAGAAAAGGATTTCTAAAACTAACTAGACTATGACGTAGAAAGAACAAACACCAAAACCACAACGCGGTTTTAGATGCATAGAGAAACTTAAAAGAATCTACAAGAAACGCAAGACCTAAAATCACGTGTGCATTCGAATAATTAAACTTCAACACTTAATCAAAAAGATAACATCATCTCGGATCAAAGATTGTATCGCGCAAGAAAAACAAAAACCCAAAAAAAAAAAAAGAAGGGGAAGAGAGAAAAGGTCGATAGATTTACAGAAGAAATCCGAATCCCACATGGATCCATGCTATCAAACGCGAGTAGCATCAAATAACAAAGATTAACGAAACTATGAAAGAACTCCAAAATCCAACACGGATTCTTGCGATCAAACGCAGATTGGATCAAGAAAACAAAAGACAACACGAATTCGAGGATTCGTTGAACGAATTTGGTGAGAATGGAGCAAACCGATTGTAAGAGAGGTAGGCAATGGTACCATATCGAAGGAATTCGATCTGTCTCTCGAACGGAGGCGGAGAAGACCTCGCAGGACTCGGTGTTTTAAAGTGGTCTCAGGGTATGTTGTCCTGCGGAACGCGCAGATTTATCGGGTCACGATCATCTGAGCTTAGATGGCTCGTTCTAACCAAAGAACACTTGCAGCTATTTCCAAATTTTTACATCCTTTGCCACTGCATGCACCATTTTTTTTATAGAATTTTTTTTATGTATATATCCCACTAAATATTATATAAATATTTCCTAAAAATTAATATATATATATATTAGTCTTTTTTTTTTTCTTATTTTATATATATATATCCACATTATCTAACACAATTAAAAAAATTAATGGTTTAAAATTAAAATAACTAAAATATCCTTATGAGTAAACATATAAAAAAAAATTATGAGGATATATATGTAAATAGTAATTTTATAAAAATATTCACATAATTTTAAATATTTATAAATATATACATGCAAAAAAATTTAATTTAATTTCTATTTATTTCATCTAGATGAATTCGGACCTTCTTACTCTATAATATAATAATATATTAAATAATATAACAGCATGATAATGATATTATATAATATATGATATATTAGACTATTATATTATATTTTAGTTTTGAGAAAAAAATTGGATGCTTTACTAAAACTTCTTTCATTCAATAAGGAAATACAAAACATCTCTTAGACAGAAAAGAGGGAGAAAAAGTGAACAGAAAAAAAAAATCATGAAAATTTTTTTTTTTGAACAATCGAAGGAAATAAGATATTTTTTTTTCTATATTTATATAAAAGCTAGGCATGGTACAATATCCAAAGTCATATTACATTGTAACCCCCCATCCAGCTAATCCATCAACTAATACAATATGTGCATATGCCGAAAATGATTGACCCTATCCCATAACATACTAAAATAAAATCTATTTGCTCCACAAAGTATACACCTGAAAAATCAGACCCCATATAATATTGAGCATGGAGACAACAAATGTGCTATCATTGATCCCTTTATTGATAAGTACCATAATGAAGGTATAGTAACTTTGTGTCGATTTGAAGTTCCAACTTTCCAAGACTCCAACGTGGCATGTGATATATTATTTCATGAATCATGAAAATCATTGTAAACCAAAACTAAGCTACTAGTAATAAGAGGATTAATAGAGTATTGACTCTAAGATTAATTTTGATGATTCCAAAATGTTGAGTATAAATGATACTAATCATGCATTTCAAGAATATATATAAGACTTTTCAAATACTTAAAATAAAAAAAAATATTTATAGAAGAAATTTCCTCAAAAAAAGAAAAATCAAAGAAAGAATGATTTCAAATGCTTAAATAAAGCTCAAACAAGAAGTTTTGAAAGTCTTAATGGTTGAAAAGACCATAAAAATCAAGATGGAAGAAGCTCTCAAAAGTTAAAGATAAAAAATTACTCATACAGAAATATATGCAGAATTATTGAAGGCTAAGAACTTAGATGATCCAGTGAAAAACTGAGCTGGCTTAATACTTAGTCGGCTCAATGAAAAACTAGAACAACTTAGTCTCAAAAAAATATAAAAAATTAATTTTTAAAGTCTATTGATACTGAGCCGACCTAATTACTATAACAACAAATTTTTCAGAATTTTAGCTTTTTGTCCATAATGACTCCCAATGGCTATTTCAAGGGGCTCCAATGGTCAAAATTTATTCTCAAACCACTTTCAAGTATATAAAAGGCTAGAGACTCAATGGAAAAATTAAGTGATTTAAAAAAAAAAATCATTAGATTGAGTGAGATTTATTGAATACCAATTGAAAAGAAAGAAAAGAGAGAAATTAGTGTACAGAATAGAAAGCTTTCAAAGAGAAATCATCTCCAACTTCATCCTCATCCTCTCAAGCATTATTCAAGAGAAGTTGAAGCATCATTTGAGTAATCCAACAGCAACTTCTTCAAGCTTTAAAGAGTTCTAATTTTTATTTTCTATTTTATGCTGAATTCTTATACTTATATTTTTATTTCTTTATAAGTTTCTTCAGATAAAGAAACTTGAGGATTAGGCCCATTCAAGCCCGAAATTAAATTGTATAGATTTTAGTTGGTGAGCCCATAAAATCAACTAGGTTGATAATGAATTCAAAAACCAATTGATGTAGGATAATGGTTGGTGAGTCCGGTAAAACCAACTAGATTTATTTGTGATCCCGGATCAAAACAAATATACTGTAATCTAGAAATTATAGTGAAACTCTCAAGAAAAGCTTAAGGAATGAATGTAGGTGCAGGATTGTACCGAACCACTATAAATTTATTGTGTTTGTATTGTGCCTTATTTTATTCATTTTACTTGCTTTACTTACTTGAAACTAGTTTAATTCATACAAAGCTTCACTCAATTTTCAATTTCATTATTACATATATCATACACAATACAATCACTTAAATTAATCTCATTAGAAGTATATATTTATATTAGAGCTTAATTTGGTCAAGATTTTAAAAGAACCCAATTCATCCCCCCTCTTGGATAGCCATACTTGGGCAACAAGTGGATCAGAGCAGATGTTCTATTATTGATTTTTGACCTAACCATCTAGAGCTAAAGATTTTGGCAATCCAAATAAAATCTTTTTTAATGAAGGTCATTCTATTGATTGTCCTCCATTATTATGTGAATCAAATTACATATGTTAAAAAATTAGAATAAAAATTTTCATATAATTATAAGATTATAATTTATAGAAGATTATAATCGATGGCTCACATATCTCCAAAGTATTAAAAAAGCATGATAAGAAAATGACCCAACTTAATGCTAAGCTCATGAATATACTTTATTGCTTCTTAGATATTAATAAGTTTAATATAATTTTTTAATATATTTTAATGAATCAAATATGAAAGAAATTAAAAATGACTTATAGAAGAGCAAATCAAAAAATAGAATCAAGCTTTCAAGAGGATAAGCAAGTTCATCCCAACATATGCCTCATAGCTCATGAGGATGAAAAGAAGAAAAAGAAGAAGAAACAAAAAAGAAAGAAAGCAATAAATAAGGGAGAGCAAGTCAAAAAAAAGTTAAATAAGAAAGAAAAAGAAAAAAAAAGTGCTACAAATTTTTGCCTCATGTCCAATAATAATGAGGTAAATATTAATAACTCTTTTGATTTTACTTTTAAAAAATTATATAAAATCTTCAATGATCTAATGGATGAACATAAAAAGATAAGGCTTCAAAATAAAGAGCTTAGAAAATTTAATTTATCTTTGGTTGAAGAAAAAAATAAAATTTTGAGTGAAAAAAGATCTATCAAAAAATATGAAAAATATGGCCGAAAGATTTCTCAAAACAAATTGAAACTCTAACTAAGAAAAAGAAGAATATAGTAAAATCTAAAAAATCCTTAGTTAATGAAAATATTGAGCTGAAAAAAGAATATAAAAATTTAAAATTCTTCCTAGAAGAAAATAAAAAACTTCTAAAAGAAAAAAAGAACTTTTGAAAGAAAATAAGAAATTAAGAAGAGAAATTGATATTTTGAAATCTATATATAGCTAAAAATTTTACAATTAGCTTTTAAAATCTTCAATCTATGATAAAAACCAATGAAACTATTTTTAATAAAATAGAAATTAATTTTAATACTTCAAAAAAATAGCAAAATACTAAAAATATTTTCATATGACCTCCAATGAAAGATCATACTATTAAATGTTTTAAGTATAATCAAATTGGCCATAAAATTTTAAAGTATAATTTTAAAAGAATTATCTAAACTTCTATTAAACAAATTTAGATTCCAAAAAAAATCTTAAATACTAACTCCTATGAACCCAAGATGGCTTGGGTACCAAAAGTTTTGAAGTAATCTTGTAGATTTGCCAAGGATCCAATAAGTTTGAAAGAGAAAAATATCCTTACTTGGATGCCTTGGATATCAAAGATGATGGATGATGATTGTTGGTATAATCTAAATTTTTCTCTCATCATACTATCAATGATTATTAAACTTCTTTAATTGAATGAATCATTTAATTAATATGCATGCATATAAAATTTTTTGCTTGAAATTTTTCTTATGTATAATTAATTGATTTTGATACTTGCAATGAATTTATATCATGATTTGAATGTGTTGATCTTAAAATCCAAATGCTCTCCTCTCCATATCATGCTATGGTTGAAATGGCTTTAACTTGAATTTTAGCATGATATTTGAAGCCTCCTCATATCAATTTTATAATTAATAAATTAAAATTACAATATACACAATTGGATATGAATATTTTTGAATTACTGAATATACAAATAAAACTAAATTTAACATTCTCCTATAAAATACTAAATTATTAAAATTTTAATAAAAATTAGCATGAAATAAGTACTTAAAGAAAAGATATTAATTATATAATTTAAAATGCTTAATGTATTAAGCTGCATTGCATGTTAGGTTAACCCCTAAAGATTTGAAATCTCATGGTTAGCTCAACACATAGAGCCAATATCCAGATTTATCTTATTTTAACTTAAATTGATTTTGTCCCCCAACTTAAAGAATGTCTTTCATAATTGGTATCAAATAGTCTATTCTTGCTTTAAATTTTTTTTAATAAAAAAAAATATTTTATCTTAAATCTAATTTTGCATAGCTTATATGATATCGTTTGAGATAAAATTAAGAATTTCATATCTTTTTGAACCTGATTAAATGATAGTTCTTAAGAAAAGAAAGATCTAAGTTTAAATATAATATCTTTCTATGATTTATTTTGCATGATCTGTTGGTATCAATTCAAATTAACTTATTAAAATAATTTAATCTGAATTTAATTGGTCCATCTTTTTCGATCAAAAATTTCAATGATTGATATTACATAGATTATTATTGTCATATATTCTATTACTTTATCTTTGATAAATCGAAAGAAATATTCTTTCGTATAATCTAGTTTGCATGAATATATTTTTGACATTATACTTTGAATAAATTATAAGATTGGTACTTTTATGCTTTAAATTGATTGATACTATCTAAGAAAAGAAAGAGATATTTTTTTTAAAAAAAATATCAAACAAAATCTCTTTATGATTTGCTTTGAATGATTTATTCAAATTTCTAATTTTGGAAGGATCTATCTATCTTGGACTTATAAAGCTCAAAGAAACAAACAAAAACTTCTTTCAAATAGTACAAACAAGTAATTCTCAAAAACATATAATAATTTGTATCAAGACAAAAGAATAGTTATTTTGTCTCAAATCTGAATTTTTATGACTATATTCTTGTTATTATAACATTTGAGATAAATTCTTATGATAGATATTTGAATGATTTACTTTAATATTAAAGTGAAGAGAAGTATTTTTAAGATTATATTATTCAAATTTTTGAAGCCTAAAGTTTTTATTAATTAAAATTAAGAAGTACATCTACATGATATAATTTTAGATTTTAATAGATTGTTATCATTGTAAAAATCTTTTAAAGTAAATGAAAAGTAAATTTTAAAAAAATTTAATTTCTACATAAGTGAATGCTATATTTATTTAAATTGAATGCTTAATTTAATATTAATTCAATCAATTGATGCTTGTTCTTTTAAAATTTTATTTAATTTTAAAATAGCTTTATTTGCAAAATTAAGGAGAAAATATCAAAGATAAAATGATTACTAACTTGGTATCAATCAAATTTAAAAATCTGAGCTTAAAAATTAAATTTATATTAATTAAGATTAATATGGTATCAATTAATTATGTTTAACTTGAAATAAAAAGAAAGAGAATAATTTTAAATGTTAAAATCTATTCTACAAGAATTATAAAAAAAGGGGGGGGGGGGCGGGGAGAAAATATTATGTAATGAACTTTTTAATATTCAGGAGAAAAGATATTGATTAAGTTAACTAATTTAAATTTGATTGCAAATATTAATAAAGTTTAATATTAATTTTAAATTCTCAATCATTTATCCTAAAATTTTCTTATTTTGAGTTTTGCTTTAATTAATTTTAGACTCTCAATCAGGTATCTTATAGTTTTTCTCTAACTATACTTACATGTAGTTATTAAATTTGATTTACTTAATTTGAAGAGTATCAGACGAATAAATTAGTTTTCATTATCAAAAATTATTTATAAATTTAAATATTATTCATATGTTGATTTGCATGAACTTGATAATTTTGGAGTTAAATTAAATTTAAAATATATTCTTACTTCAAATAAATTAATTTTGATACATACTTCTAATTTTAAAACTTATTTAAAAATTTAAATATAATATAGAACTTTTGATGTATATTTAGAAATTATTATAAAATTATTTTTGCTCTAATACTATCGTTGACTTGCTTGATACATTTTTGATACATATCCTTTTCAAATTTAATTAATTATTTTTTTTAAAAAAAAAGATTAAATATTAAAGTATATATTATGCTTGATTTCATGATTAAATCTTTTAAAAAGCTTTATTTCTTTTAAAACTTAAAAATGTATATTTAAAAATCTGATTTAAAAAATCATACTCATTCAAAAAGGGGAAAAGTCTTTGATATTTGAATTCAAGCAAATTTCTGAAATAGAAGCGATGTTTTAAATATATTTTAAATTAAAAGATAAGTTTTCAAAAGGGAGATGATTCATTTGACTTTAATTTGATACATCTCTTATTTGAAATACTCTTACATCTTATTGATTTTGATGATTTTTCTTAATCCTTTCCATGAGCTTTTTGATGCTGTCAAAAAGAAAGAGAGAAATATTGAGTATATGCTTAAAGGATGAATACTTAAAAAACTTAATGAATTTAATACTTGAAATCTTAATACTCATTGATTTGAATTGAGACATAAATTTAAAATGAGTATATAAAATATATATAATAAATTAATTATGTATAATGAACCAAAAGATTAATTGAGAACATTCATGAAGTACTCATTCATGTATTTAATCTATACTTCATGATAATATTGATAAAATTTATTGAAATATATTATTTATTTTTATTGCACATATACTCAAAATTTTGTCATCATCAAAAAGGAAGAGATTATTGATCCTAAGATTGATTTTGATGATTCTAAAATGTTGAGTGTAAATGATACTAATCATGCATTTCAAGAATGTATGTAGAACTTTTTAAGTACTTAAAATAAAAAAATTATCCATAGAAAAAATTCCATCAAAAGAAAAAAGTCAAAGAAAGAATTATTTCAAATGCTCAAATAAAACTCAAAAAAGAAGTTTTGAAAGTCTTAACGATGGGAAAGATCATAAAAATCAAGATGGAAGAAGTCCTCAAAAGTTGAAAACAAAAAGCCACTCATGCAGAAATATATACGACATTATTAAAGGCTGAGAACTTAGATGATCTAGTGAAAAACTTAGTTAGCTCAATACTTAGTCGACTCAGTGAAAAACTAGATCGACTCAATCTCAGAAAAATATAGAAAGCTGATTTTTAAAGTCTATTGATATTGAGCTAATTCAGTTAGAAATTGAACCGATCCAGTAAAAAACTGAACCTACCTAGTGACTGTAATGGCTAATTTTTTAGAACTTTAACTTTTTATCCATAATGACTCCCAATGGCTATTTCAAGAGCTCCAATGGTCAAAACTTATTCTCCAACCACTTTCAAGAATATAAAAGGCTAGAAACTCAATGGGAAAAGCAAGAAAGTAATTTAAAAAAAAAATTATTAGATTGAGTGAAGTTTATTGAATACCAATTGAAAAGAAAGAAAGAAAAAATTAGTGCACAGAATAGAGAGCTTTTAAAGAAAAATCATCTCCAACTTCATCCTTATCCTCTCAAGTATTATTCAAGAGAAGATGATGCATTATTTGAGCAATCCAACAGCAACTTCTTCAAGCTTCAAAGAGTTCTAATTTTTATTTTTTATTTTGTGTTGAATTCTTATACTTATATTTTTATTTTTTTATAAGTTTTTTAAGAAAAGAAACTTAAGGATTAGGCTATCCAAGCTCAAAATTAAATTATATAGGTTTTAGTTGGTGAGCCCGTAAAACCAACTGAATTGATAGTGAACTCAAAAAACTATCGATGTAGGATTGTAGTTGGTGAGTCCGGTAAAACTAACCGGGTTTGTTTGTAATCTTCGGTCAAAACAAACGAACTATAATCTAAGGATTATAGTGAAACTTTCAAAAAAAGCTTGGAGAGTGGACGTAGGTGTGGGATTGTACCGAACTACTATAAATTTATTATGTTTATATTGTGTCTTATTTTATTCATTTTACTTGCTTTACTTACTTGAAACTAGTTTAATTCATACATAGCTTCACTCAATTTTTAATTCCATTATTGCATATATTATACATAATATAATCACTTAAATTAACTCATTAGAAGCATATTTTTGTATTAAAGCTTAATTTGCTAAGATTTTAGAAGAATCCAATTCATCCCTCCTCTTGGGTAGCCGTACTTGGGCAACATAGAGATTATTAGCCAATATAGTTTTCTCCTATGAAACTTTTCATAGTTTCGAAATAAAGAGCTAGCTTCATACACGCCACCACCGAGCCTTAATCGCACTCTCTAATAATCCCTTCTTGGCTAAAATGACAGCATTGATGTTGATCTAAAGATTGATTTTGATGATAATAAAGAGTTTTGAGTATAAGTTATAAAGTCTAACTATATTTATGAGAATGTATAGTTCCGAAATTTCAAGTGCTCATCATTTTTTAAGTCTTTTCCAACATCTTAATAAAGATTAAATCAAGTTAAGAAGGCAAGCCTAGCTTATAAATCAAATTAAAAAAGAAAAGCTGATAAATAACTTTTGGCATGGTTGGCACACATACTGAGCCGACCTAGTCTAAAACTGAGCCGACCTAATCAGTAAAAATAGAAGATAGAAAGCATAGAAAGTATAAATTTTAGAATGCAGAGGACTGAGCCGACCCAGCTATCAACTGAGCAGACCCAGTGGGACTGAGCCAATCCAGTCTGAAACTGAGCCGATCCAGTGCCTGTAATGGTTAGTTTTCAAAACTGCAATTTTTTTCATCTCAAGAGCTTTCCAACGGCTATTTTTTCTTCTCTAATGCTAGATCACTTTCAAAAGCCCATGTTGGTGATTTGTAATAGTGAAAAGCCTCTGAAATATATAAGAAAATTCTTGGAGCATTAAAAATAAGCTTTGAAAAGTATATTGAGTATTATTTGAGAAAGCTAAGGAATGAGCTGCAAAAAAGAGAAGAGTTATTTTTTAGAGTGATCCTTTGTCCTTCCACTACAAAATATTCTCAAGCAAGTGAGAGCAAGAGTGAAGAAAATTAAGGAGCCTCACAATCTCTCATTCATTCAAGAAGAAGAAATCAACCTTACAAGTAAAATAACTTAGATTATCTTCTCTTATGCTTTGAAAGAGTTTGTTTTAAATTATAATTTTATATTTTATTTCAACATTTTTGGAGTGAGAAATTTAGATTGGTCCAAGCCTCGAGTTGGATGTTGTATTGGTTTGATTGGTAAGCCAAGGATAAAATCAATTGAGATTGATTGTTAGCTCGAAGAAAAATAATCACTTATGAAATTTTGGTTGGTGATCCAAAAAAAATCAACTGAATTAATTGTGAGCCTGAAAAATAATCGTGTATAGTTTTGGTTGGTGATCCATGAAAAATCAATTGGATTGATTGTGAGTCCGAAAAATAATCATATACAATTTTGGTTGGTGAGCCATAAAAAATCAACTGAATTTAATTGTAAGTCCGAAAAATAATCAGACTATAATTCTTGTTGAGAATTATAGTTGAATTTTCAAGGGATATACTTGGGAAGTGAACGTAGGTGCTAAGTTTGGCATCGAACTACTATAAAATTTGTATTTATGATTATGTATTCTTTACTTTATTGCTTTCATTCACTGCACATTACAAAGCTTATTTCATTATCTATTGTGTGCATATCACTTAGTTTAAATCATTCAAATCTACACATTAGTCAAAATTTTTTTGAAATATTCAATTCATCCCTCCTCTTGGGTAGCCATACTTAGACAACAAATAGTATCAGAGCAGTTGCTTTGTTATTAGTTGTTGACCTAACCGTTAAGAGCTAAAGATTTTATGGCTGATCTATTTGGTTATTTGTTGAGTAAGAGACACTCAACCATTAGACCTCCTTATTTCAATGGCATAAATTATACATATTAGAAGGCTAGAATGAGAATTTTTATTCAAATATAAGATTATGACATATGGAATGTCATACTCAATGGTCTTCACACATTCATAATGATTGTCAATGATATATATATGTATTTAAACTAAAAAAAGATTGGAATAAGATAGATAAAAAGCTAGCTCAATTAAATGCTAAAGTTATTAATATTCTATATTATGTATTAGATTACAATGAATTCAATAGAATATCAACATATTTATCTGCAAAAAAAATTTAGAATAGACTTAAAATGATCCATGAGGGTACAAGTCAAGTCAAAGAATCTAAAATAAATATGTTGGTTCATAAGTATGAGCTATTTAAAATGAAACCTCATGAGACAATAAGTGATATATTTATAAGATTTACTAAAATTATAAATGAGTTAAAAAGTCTTGGAAAAGACTATTTTAACAGTGATCTTGTATGCAAAATTCTTAAGTCCTTACCGAAGGCTTGAAAAGCAAAAGTAACCGCAATTTAAGAAGCCAAGGATCTTAGCAAGCTTGCTTTGGAAGAATTAATTGGATTGCTCATGGCATATGAGCTCAATATGAATCAAAGCATGGAGAAGGAAAAGATGAAGAAGACAACCCTTGCACTCAAGTCATTGGCCATTGAAGAAAGTTCAAATGACTCTACCAAGAATTCGAAAGATAATGAAGAAATGGCAATGATCACAAGAAGGTTCATGAGATTCATGAAAAAGAAGAAAAATTTTGAACCAGGAAGAGAAAAGGAGGAAAAGAATCAACTTAGAGAATATAGAAATGACTATCCTCCATTAAAAAAGAACTCAAGAAAACTAAGAAGAAAAGCTATATTGGCAAATTAAAGAAGTAGTGAGAGCTTAAATTCAGAAAAAGAGTCATCCTCAAGTGAAGAAGAGATAAATATATGCTTGATAGCTCAAAATGATGAGGTAAACACTCATAATTCTTTTAAATTTAAATTTGATGAGCTTCAAGAAGCCTTTCATGACTTAATGAATGAATACAAAAAGATAAAGCTGAAAAACAAAGAATTAAAGAAATCAAATCTTCTTCTAGCTGATGAAAAGAATAAACTATTGACTGAAAAAGAAGATATCTTGAAAGAAAAGAATACTTTGACTAAAGAAAAAGAAGAATAGATTAAATTGAAAAAATTTTTAGTTCAAAAAAATATGGAGCTTAAAAAGGATAGTGATACTTTAAGATCATCTCTAAAAGAAAATGAAAATCTTTCAAATAAAAAGAAAAAGCTCTTGGAAGAAAATAAAAAATTAAAAAGAGAGATTGAAGTTTTGAAACCTATTGCTAAAAAGTTTATCATTAGTTTTCAAAATCTCCAATTTATGATAAAAGTTAATGAAACTATTTTCAATAAAATAGAAACTAGTTTTAATATTTCTAGAAAGTAGCAAAATACTAGAAATATTTTTACAAGAGCTTCAACTAAAGATCATACCATTAGATGCTTTAAATATAATCAAATTGGCCATAAAATTTTGGAATGTAACTTTAAAAGAATTGGCCAAACATGAATCAAACAAACTTGGGTTCTAAAAGAAATCTTGAACACTAACTCCAATGGACCCAAGAAAGCTTGGGTACCAAAAATTATGAATTGATTTTGCAGGTATACCAAGGATCCAATGAAATAAAAAAAATAATTATGGATGGATGCCTTGAAAATTAAACTGGATGGATGATGATATTTGATAAAATCTAAATTTTTCTCACATCATGTCATCATTATTTGCTAAATATATTTTAATTATTAATTAGCAAAATTATTGAGCATGTTTGATTAATTTTGATGATTTATCATTGCTTAAAATGATTATGCTCCATGAATTGAAAGTTTAATGTATTGATCGTATATTATATTGATTATTTTGTTAAGCTTGATTGTATATGAAACTATTTAAGTACTAAATTTATAAATTGATAAGTTTTGACGATCTCAATGCTTGCAATAATCTTACACTTTGATTGATTATCGTACTATCAATTAAATGTCAAATAACTCAATATTTTATCTTGTTGATTTTGATGATGTTATTATAATTGATTATGATTGAAGACATATTGAATAAAATTAATTTATGAACTTTCATGATTAAAGTTTAAGAATAATTTAAAATATTAACATATTTATTTGATAAGCTGAACTTCTTAAAGAAATACTTTCAAACTTAATTGGTACCTTGAATTATAGCAAATACTTATAATGACAAAAAGAAGAAGAAAAATTAGTAAATGGAGAAAGTAAATTTAACATATTAAATTACTCAAAATTTTGTGATATTTTTCATAATGTGATATAAATTTGGTTACGAGAAACAAAATTCATTAAGGGCAAAAAATAAAATTAAGAAATTTGGCATATAGTAAGGGAGAGCAAATTTTGAATAAAATTTAAACTTAATTGATTATAATATTAAGAGGGAGCTTACTAATTTTGGATTGTTAAAGAAAAATTTACTTTGTTGATTTTATTGATTACCTTCTTTTGAGTTGTTCTTTTTTATATTGTCAAAATGGGATAGAGCTATTGTTGAGTATATACTTGAGCTTAACTAGAATGAAGTATGTTCTTATTGTTTAATGGTTT
The DNA here is from genome assembly GCA_006176705.1 of Cocos nucifera. NCBI lineage: Eukaryota > Viridiplantae > Streptophyta > Magnoliopsida > Arecales > Arecaceae > Cocos > Cocos nucifera. The sequence goes on along the minus strand of QRFJ01000646.1, from coordinate 198,307 downwards.
CAGGCTTTATAAATATATAATCTTTTAAAAACTCACTATATATTATTTGCATATACTCAAAAAATTTATCATCATCAAAAAGTAGAAGATTGTTGATCCAAAGATTGATTTTGATGATGATAAAGAGTTTTGAGTATAAGTTATAAAGTCTAACTATGTTTATGAGAATGTATAGTTCCAAAATTTCAAGTGCTCATCATTTTTCAAGTCTTTTTCAATATCTTAATAAAGATTAAATCTAGTTAAAAAGGCAAGCCTTGCCTATAAATCAAATTGGAGAAGAAAAACTAATAAATAATTTTTGGCATGCTTGGCACGCATACTGAGCCGATCCAGTCCAAAATTGAGCCGATCTAGTCTTTAGAAGATAGAAAACACAGAAAGTGTAAATTTCAGAATGCAAGGGACTAAACTGATCCAGCTATAAACTGAGCCAATCCAATGGAACTGAGCCGACCAGATCTGAAACTGAGCCAGCCCAGTGCCTGTAATGACTAGTTTTCAGAACTGCATCTTTTTCATTCCAAGAGCTTTTCAATGGCTATTTTCTCTTCTCCAATGATTAGATCACTTTTAGAAGCCCATGTTGGTGACTTATAATAGTGAAAAATCTCTAGAATATATAAGAAAATACTTGGAGTATTAAAAACAAGCTTTGGAGAGTATATTGAGTATTATTTAAGAAAGCTAAGGAATGAGCTAAAAAGAAGAGAGGAGTTATTTTTCAGAATGATCCGTTGTCCTTCCACTACAAACATCCTCAAGCAAGTGAGAGCAAGAGTGAAGAGAATCAAGGAGCCTCACAATCTCTCATTCATTCAAGAAGAAGAAATCAACCTTACAAGCAAAGCAACTTAGATTGTCTTCTTTTGTACTTCAAAAGAGTTTATTTTAAATTATAATTTTATATTTTATTTTAACTTTCTTGGGGTGAAAAACTTGGGTTGGTCCAATCCTCGAGTTGGATATTATATTGATTTGATTGATGAGCTAAGGGTAAAACCAATTAGGGTTGATTGTTAGTCTGAAGAAAAATAATCACTTATGAGATTTTGGTTGGTGATCCAGGAAAAACCAATTGAAATAATTGTGAGCCCAAAAAACAATCGTATACGATTTTGATTGGTGATCCGAGAAAAATCAACTGGATTGATTGTGAGCCCAAAAAATAATCGTGTACGATTTTAGTTGATAAGCCAGAAAAATTCAACTGGGTTTGATTGTGAGCCCGAAAAATAATCGGACTATAATTCTTGTTAAGAATTATAGTTGAATTTTCGAGGGATATACTTAGGGAGTGGACGTAGGTGCTGAGTTTGGCACCGAACCACTATAAAATTTATGTTTGTGATTATGTATTCTTTACTTTATTCCTTTCATTCACTGCACATTACAAAGCTTGTTTCATTATCTATTGTGTGCACATTACTTAGTTTAAATCATTCAAATCTGTACATTAGTCAAAAAAATTTTGGAATACCCAATTCATCCCTCCTCTTGGGTAGTCGTACCTAGGCAACAATTGATGTTTCTCATGCCTTGCAAATGTTTCAGAGCAAAAAAACTACTATAATATCCCACTTATTCTATTACTCTCTTCCAATACTAGTTACCCATGCTCTACCCATGGAATATCAAGGCGGCCTTCCTAGTCTTCCTTAATCCAATAAATTAGACTTTGGAATAGAAAACTCAAGCAAAGTGCTTGGCTCAGCATATAAAACTATGACAATGTGCTCGATGTTGTTTGATGGAAGGAGGATACATATGATTATTCTTGGCAGATAAGCGAAAATATGAGTCTAATGCTGAGAAGATTTTTGATGAAGAGAAGAGAGGGAGAGTTTGGTTGGTTGTCCTTGAGAGTGGTGATTAGAGGATGTATGAGTTCGATATTGAGAAGATCTTTGGCAAAAGGAGAGAAAGAATATGACTAGTCATCCTTGAGAGTAGCAATGAGAAGGACTAAGTCTAATGGTGAGGAGATCTTTATCCCGTGTTTGATTGGGATCATAAGAGGGAGGTTGGATAAGGTTGAAAGGATGGATGGCCTCCATCCATCATTTGGTTCAAAAAATTATAAGAATGATGGATTAAAAAATATGATTCTCCATCCATCCTGGTCCACTAATTTGCATCCTTCCAAAAGATGGATTAAAAAATAGAATTCTTCATTCATCCTAACCCACCAATTTGCATCCTTCCAATAAGCAGAATTCTCCATCCATCCTGGTCCACCAATTTGCATTCTTCCAAATTGAGAGGATGCAAGGAAGGATGGATAGAACATTGATGGATGAAATTTTGCGTAGACAAAATTATTCTTCATTAATTTTTTTAACAAAATTATAATATTTTTTTATTTTTTCAATCATATTATTTTTATATATTTTTATATATTATATTAATCATATACTATTAAATTTTATTACTAATTATTTTAATTTTAGTACATAATTTTGATAATTATAATTAAATAACTAAAATTATCTTTAATTTCTTTATTTTTATTAACTATTTTTAATTAATTATTTATATAATATTAATTAATTATTAAATTAAATTATAAATTAACTAGTTATTTATATTATTAATGAAATTAATTATTAAATTAAATTATAAATTATTTATTTATTTATATACTTAACTTATTAATAATTTAATTAGTAAATTATTTATTAAATTAAACTAAATTAAAATTAAATATTTATAATTATAGGTTATAATTGTTATAAGTTTATATATTGTTTACTTATTTAGTATAAATTAGTGTTATAAATTGATAATAGTAATATTTTTTCAAATGATAGTTTAGAAAAAATGTTATATAAATATCATCCATCCTTTTTTTCATTTCTTCTATACCAAATAAAGGAGAAAATTACTTCTATCCATTCTTTCATATTTCACTAAATATATAAAAATATGGATGGATAAAAAAATTCATCCTTTCTCTCATCCATCCTTTCTTCAATCCATCCTTCGTACCAAACAGAGCAGGGATACCAATGGTGAAAAGAGAGTCAAGAAAAAGTACTCAGCATTTTTTATGGTGACTTCAAGGGCCATCCAACTGTCATCTCTAGCAATTACTTTGCAAAAAATCTCAATAAAAATTTAGAAAAGCCTATCTCAATCTGACCAATATGACTCGAGTTCTCTCAAAATTTTTTTATACATATGATATATATGATAGACTTAATTTTATACTCCATATGATATGATATACCTTATATATTTTATAAAGATATTTTTGATAAAAATTTTTAAAATAAAATATAATAAGGTTATAAATTCTTATTGTTATATAATGATCAAATCATAATTATGTCCATTTCATGCAAATGTACAAGCAATCTATCTAATATCAGGTTTGTACACTTTTCTCAAAAGCATCTTGTTGTATATTCAAGGAAACATTGATGGTTGCAATCTATCTATTTTCTAGCTAAAATAATTTTAATCTATCATTTGATAAAAAAAAATTATTTGTGTAAGTCAATAAATTAAGTGTGTTAATTATTTTAGTTGTGTATGTTAATTTTTCTTTCATTAAAATAAGAAAAGAATTAACAAATCAAGAGGTGTATTTATAATTAGGATTTTTTTACATGTATACTCTTTCAGATATTCAAATTTATGTGAATACCATCATAAAATTATTATTTGTACATATATCCTTATAATTTTTTTTGCACATCTACCCATATAGGTAGTTTAGTTATTTTAATTTTCAACTGTTAATTTTTTAATGGTGTTAAATAATGTGGATACATGTACAATAAAATAAGAAAAAAATGGTATACATGCAAAATAAGTATTTTATGAGGGTAACCATTCAAATATCAATTTAAAAAAATATTTACATAAATTCAAATATTTAGGAGGATATAAATATAAAAATTAATAAAAATAATATACTTTTACATGATATTTATGTTCTCATTATCCACCAAATGAGCTCCTATAGTATACAAGTCATCAATCCTCTAATCAATTACTTGTGTATAAGACAATAGCTGTAAGATCAGCCACTTGGCACCATTCAAGGGCAAAATTTAGTGGTGACACATTATCCATTTATTGTTTTAAAAAAATCACTTACATATTAAACTAGATCTTGACACTATAAAATTAAACTGGTTTACATAGAAAATAATTAATAATTCTTTTTTATTTTTCTTTCTAGTTTTGTGATGTGATTCAAACTTGATGACAAACAACTCATTTAGTTCTGTATCATTCATTTTTCTTTTGGAGCAAATTAATGATTGATAGTATTTATTGATTGATCCCTAATTTTTCTAATAGATTAGATTTATAGCAATGGGCTTATTCTTTACTAGTAGTTATCGAGAAAATTGTAATTTATATGCTTTGCTAATGTAAATGGAATGATAATGCTTTAAATTTAAGCATTTTTATTAAACTAGATGACAAATTTGATTTAAAGTATTTTTATTAAACTAGATAACAAGTTTGAACTCTAAAAGTAAATGATTGCAAGAGGATTTAGGAATCTCAAGAACTATTTGGAACCTTATATTTAAAGATGCAACTTAGGTGAAGTTGTATTTGTCAAGAATTTTATGTAGTTGAGTTGCATGTTCTTATCTATACCTCATTTGGAAGGTTGCAACTAGAGATACTATGAATTTATTAGTATTAGTTAGTTGGATGTAACTATAAAAAGTAAACTTACCTTATGATTGAGATGATAAGCTTGCATCCAAATTTTGTTTATCATGATTGTTTGGTGATATGTTTATCTTTACTAATAGTTGCTCCAAATTTAATAACTATTTCATCATTAATATATATTATTAGAGCCTAAAAATTAATAGAGTGATGGAAATACAAAATTGGCAAGGGAGCAAAGTTAGAACATTCCATCTTTCCCTGATTCTATCGTGATTCTCTTGTATATGGCTTACCACTAGATCCAAAACTATGATCGAGGGCGTGTTCACAAGAAATTGAGGCCTATATATAAGCCCTATGCTAAAGAGAGAGCTGAGTGAGAGATGAGAGGAAGAGAGGTAGAGCAAAAGATGGGGATGGGAGAGAAAGGGAAAATTTAGACAAAGAAGAGAAAGAAAGGTAGAGCAAGAGGAGAGAAGCAACCCTAGAAGGTGAATTAGTGAGATGAGAGGAGAGAGAGTAATAGAAGAGAGAGGGGAAAAGGAGGAAGAGAGAGAGGCAGGGGACGTAGCATGGAGAGAGAAAAGATGTGTGTGAAGCCCAACTCAATTGGGCATGTTTTGGATTGAAGTTGGTAAGTCTTGCCGATGCCGACTTTTAATTCAAAAAATTCAAAAAAAATATATAATTAGAGCAGAAAAAGCATGATTCCCACATGATACCTCACCGTGGAAAGGGATAAGGCTACATGAATAGTCAAATCGGATGTCATAGATTAGTGCAGAATGATCGTCGATCATTAGGATGCATTGCAGCTGGCGAACAGCAGAACTAATCCCATCCAAATCTTCTCAATTTAAACCCCTCTTGTCCCTATGATCAAGCCACCATCGAAGCCTCTTCCCACCATCTCTCCCTCTCTTCCTCGTCTTTGGTGGCTATCGTGCCGCTGTAGCTGAGTTCCATGGCCTAAAACCTCTTTTTCTCTTTCATATGTTCTGCTTTTGTCCTTGATCCGTGTTTTATTATCTTTTTACCATAAAAATTCTTTACCACCAGCCATGACCCACCGCTACTGCCACCTCTAGTAAGCTCTCCTCCCTTCTTGTTTTCTTTTTGGCCTAGGGTGCCACCATGATGGTAGCAAGGGGCAACACTCCTTTTCCTTCTCTCTTGGCTCCCCTATGCATGGGGCAACACTCCTTTTCCTTCTCTCTTGGCTCCCCTATGCATGGCTGGACTACTATCTCTTGCCACCACAAACCGCACCACCACCCCCTAGCCAACCTGGTTGCACCACCGCTAAACCCCACCTCCTTTCCTCTTCCCTCCATCCTCCCTTAAAGAGCCTTGGGAAGGCTCAATTTTAGCATGGGATAGAGAGAGAGAGAGAGAGGGAGAGAAAGAGAAATAGAAACAAAGAGAGAGAGAGAGAAGAAAAGAGAAAAAAATAGAAAGAATAATAAAAAAATAGCCTCGATGGAACCACGTTTGAGTCTCTCTCTCTTTTCTATCTCTATTGATTGATCCGGATCAAGCTTAGGTTTCAAATTTACCTTTAATTTATGAATTAGATATTCTAGGAAATCAGTAGGTATTTTAAGCATGATTTTTAAACTTTTTTAGCAAAAAATATAAAATTAAATATTTTAATCTAATAATTATGCTTAAGATCAGATTTGAAACACCTACCTTAAGATCTATAACATGATATATTGCATATATAAAATCTAAAAAATAAAAATCTACATGCATGATCATATCAAACATGCGGAAGATCTAATCAACGAAGATCATGAGTTCAAAACTCATTACTTGAGCACGAGTGATAGATCACCATGTCTGGATCTCATAGATTTAAGGTCTTATTGGTCGCTCGCAGCCGCACAAGATATCTGACCTCTATAGATCATCCACTCAAAGTCCTGTACTGATCTAATCTTTTGGGACTACTAGATCACGCGACTGGAGGGCTGATCTGATTTGATCTTCTTCTTCAAATCTCTCGGACTCTTTAAAGTTGAATACGATCAAAAAAGAATGTATGAAAGTGGAAGAAGAAATGAAAACAACTTCTCTCTAATTTTTCTTCTCACCCAAAAATCCTAGCACCTAGGGTTAAATCCCTCACCCAAGAGGAGTCGGATCTCCTCGACGTTTCACACACAGAAGGACACCACCCCAAACCTCATGCCTCCTCTCAAATTTTTGGCCACTTTTTCTGATTTTTCACCATGAATTAATCTAAAAGAAGTGGCACACAAAATGTAGAGGATTTATAAATGCCGAACTCCCATCTAGATAAGATAGGATAAGGGCTAGGGTTTAGTTTAAATTCAAACTCCTTTGAATTTAAACTTCATCCAACTAATCCTCATCCTTATCCATCTAGAGAGGAGGCCAAACAAAGGCTCTAGGCATGGAGAATGATCGAGAATTCTTCCATATTGTCGCATAAACCAAAAGTCCTTCACAAGGTGGTCAGCTAAGGTAGATAAGGATAAGTTAGGATTTTGTTTCAAAACTCTTTTGAATTTAATTTAAAACAACCTAATCCTCATCCATCTATGGTGACAAAATGGGCTTCTTCTGGTGATTATCTCACACACAAAACTCATTTTGTGCATTGAGAAATGGGCGTTGAGATTAAATATGGCACAGGGTAGAAGTCCAACATCTTTGGACTCTAGGTTTCAATCATGTGGTTCCAACTAAATCATATTTAATTAGAGCCAAATAGATAAGATTAAATCTAATCTAATTAGTCTTGAAATCAACCAATTAAGTCCTAATCAAATTAGAAATTGATCGAGTATAAGTACTGATCAAATCAGGAACCAGTCTCTCTTAGCGATTAGGTCATCTCATAATCTAATTAGGTCAAACTAAATTGAATCCAATTCAATTAGACTTGTTTCAAAATATATTATTCAATCAAATTAAGCCAATTAGTAACCTTATTGCTAATCAATCCTCTAATAATAATAGAGTTTCAGTCCAATGAGACTCCTGATCATAGAGTTTCAATCTAGTAGGACTCTTGATCAGCCACATGATCAAATAGATACTTCTTTTGAATATGATCCTATAGATTCGAACTTAAGTCGGTAGCATAGGAATAATTTTCTATACCAATCAAAATGACCATCTAGCAATGGTACCTAATGTCCGGGTAGATTGAATGTATGCGAAGCAACATTCAGAATCTACTAGAATATGGTTATTATATAATTTACCACTTTGACCTTCATGTTAAGGATGACTCCGAGTTAAACGGTCAAACTTTATCAGTACATCCATAATATGTCTCAACCTAATCAGTCCTATAACTCTTCACAAGGGCTATTCTAGTCAAGATTTTACTAAATTGAAATACAATATAGTACATCTCTTGAAACTAAGAGTGGTCAATTCTATTTTGACTCACACACCAACTCCATAAGTACTTAACTGTGTCCAAAAATTTTTTATCACTAAATTAAAAATTTAGATAGTCTGGCACCAAAGCATAATAAATTACTTGCAAGTCACTGTACTCTTCTCATGTCGAAGAGGCATTTATATCCATAGTCTTTCGAAGCAAATCTTGATAGCAGAATACTCTAGAGTTGATCATGTTTAGTGAAATATACTCTTACATTTTACCTATATACCATATCAGTGTCTTCATACTTCTTACTTAAGAGGATAACCAACCCATATAGCACATAATGATCTATACTTGATATAGCTATCGTCCTAATAATAGTATATCATTTGGTTGCAAACAAGTTTAAAGACTAAACGATAAATTCTTCTTTATAAATTTAAAATAATCGTAAGAATTTCATCACAGCATAGGAGTTAATTAGAAAATGTACACAATATGATGAAAAAGTCAAAATAACTTTTATTCATAATTAACTTATATACATTTACATAAATAAGCTCAATCGATAATAGACTGATGATTAACTTTGGGATATAATTTTCAACAACTCCCACTTGGACTAAAGCCAATCAGTATAGTATCGTATATCCATCTTCGACTTGTGATCATCGAACTTCTTTATCGTAAGGATTTTAGTAAATGAATTGATCAAGTTCTTCTTTCTTCAATTTTCTGAAACTCGACATCACCTCAATCCATGATCTTTCGGACAAGATGATAGCGATGCAGAATATGCTTTATCTAATAATGTACATTTGATTCTTTTGCCCGAGCAATGGCTCCAATACTGTCATAGTAGAGCAGAATTGGACCATCAAGAAAGCATGCCACTTTAAGTTTGATGATGAATTTTCTTAGCCACACAGCTTTCTTAGCAGTATCAAATATCGTGATGTACTCTGCCTTGCAAACTGAGTCAATCATAGTATACTATTTAAAATTTTTTCAGCAGATAACTCTACCATTAAGGATAAACATGTATCCTAATATACTTTTGCTATCATCATAATTAGATTATAAATTGAAGTTTGTAAATCCTAGAAGTTTTAAATGATCTGACTCACCATAAATGAGTCACTGATCTTTAGTATTTCTTAAATACTTAAGGATGATTTTTACAATCTTCTAGTGGTTCTCCTCCAGATCAAACTGGTATCTACTCACTACTCCTAATGAGTATGCCACATTTGATCTCGTACATATCATGGTATATATGATAGAACCCATTGCCAAAACATATGGAATCCTACTCATGCTCTCTTTCTTGAGGTGTTGTCAAATAATTTCTTTTCGAGAGAAAAATTTTATGGCCTATCGAAACATAGTCCTTCTTGAAATTTTTTATGTTGAACTATTTCAGTACAGTATGTATATACATGGACTGGGATAATCCAAGCAATCTCTTAGATCTATCTCTATAGATCTTCATTCGTAGGATGTAGAATGCTTCTTCCAAGTCCTTCATGAAGAACTGAGATAATAGCTAAACTTTTATTTTCTATAATGCAGGAACGTCATTCTCGATTAAGAGACATCCACATATAATACAAGAAATACAACCATGGAACCGTCAGCCTACTTGTAAATGCAAGATTTTTTTTCATTCTTAATGAAGCCATACATTCTAATTATTTTATCAAAATGTATGTTCTAACTTCGAGATGCCTACTTCAATGCATTTAAGGATCTCTAAAGCTTATACACCTTGGACTCATCTGTGGATGTGAACTCTTCAGATTGTATCATATATATCTCTTCATCTAGCTCTATATTTAAGAAAGCTATTTTCACATTCATTTGTCAGATTTCATAGTCCATATATGCTGCTATCGCAAGCATGATCCGAAAGGACTTGAGTATTGTCATAGGAGAAAATATTTCATCATAGTTTATACCATAATATTAACGATATCCCTTGGCAACCAAATAGGCTTTATATGTCTCTACCTTTTTATCTGCACCTCTTTTTCTTATGAAGATCTACTTACATCCTATGGGTTTTACCTCTTCAAGTGGATCAATTAATATCCATATATCGTTAACCTTCATGGACTCTATTTTAGATTTCATGGCTTCAAGCCACTTATCAAAATTGAATCTCTACATTGCATCTATGTAGGTGGTCGGATCCTCATTATTCTTGTTGAGCTCGATAGGATCACCATCTCGATCCAAGAAACTGTAATGTTTATTCGACTGATGCGGTACTCTACCGGATCACCATAAAGGCATATGTACATTAGGTTTTGAGTTTGATCTAATCAAATTCGGTTCAGGCTAGTTACTTATATTGATTTTTCTATCTATCGAATTTTCTCAAGTTCAACTTAAAGGCATTAGTTTCTTCACCAAGAAACTTTTTTCTAAAAAGACTGCTTTAGACTAGAATACTTTTTATTCATTAATAGCAAGGTAGAAATAAAATCCTTTGATTTCTTTCGGGTACCTAATGAAAATACATCTATCAGACCTAGATCCAAGCTTATCTGTTATTAAACATTTAATATAAGTCGGACATCCTCAAACCATAAGATGTGAGAGTACTGACTTATATCCTGTCTATATCTCATATGGTATTTTAGCTACAAACTTACTCGAAATCCTATTAAGAATATAACATACCGATTTGAGCGCATATCTCTAAAAGAAGATCGACAGACTGGCAAAGCTCATCATGGAACGAACCATGTCCAACAAAGTTTGATTTCTCCTTTCTGATACACCATTATGCTATGGTATTTTAGAAGTAGTTTATTTTGAGAGAATTCTATTCTTTCATAGATATATCAGAAATTTATTGGAAAGGTACTCATCCCCTTAGTCAGACTGAAGAATTTTAATAATCTTTCTAGTTTGTTTCTCTACTTCATTATGAAACCATTTAAACATTTTAAATAATTTAGACTTATATTTTATCAAGTAGATGTACCCATATCTAGATAGATCGTCAGTGAATATCATAAAGTAGTGATATCTTTCTCTGGCACTAGTGCTTATTGGTCCATATATATCAGTATATACTAGACCTAAAAGTTCACGGGCTTGTTCACTTTTTCTAGTAAAAGATGACTTAGTCATCTTTTCAAGTAGACAAAACTCACAGATGAATAATAATTTAAAATTATTAACTTCAAGAATTTTCTCTTGAGTCAATCTGTTTATCATATTCTTGTTAATATGATCTAGTCTATAATGCCAAAGATAGGCATCAAAGATATTAGCTATCTTAGGACATTTACCGGATGAGTAGACAACATTAACAGGCTGTGATAGTATGTAAATCCTATTGTTCCATCATCCATTCATTATAGTAAATTATTCAAAATGACATTACAGAAATTTTTCATTATTGATATTTCATAACTATTCTCGACCAAAAAGCCTATAAAAATAATATTCAATAAGAAACTAGGACAAAAATGATAATATCTAAGGATAACGATATGAGAATGGAATACTAGCTTAATGATCCTTAAAATTAGAATTGAAACTAGTCTTCTATCTCGAACATTTAGGAATCTCTCATCTTCCTCAAATCTCTTACTGACCTATAAATCCTACAATGAATTGCAAATATTAAATGGGCTTTTGATATCTAATACCTAGGTAGTAGTATCACATATAAAAAGATTGCAAGGTATTATCATATAATTATCTTGTCCAGCAATAGCTTGTTTCTTCTTCAACCTATTCGGATTTAAGGAGGTAATGTACTGAGGACAGTTTCTCTTTCAGTACTCCTGCTTCTTACAATAGAAATATTCTACTTGACTCTGATCAAACTTGGGCTTCTTGATCTGATTGGGCATAAATGTCATAGTATATAGTTGCACCATCTTATTTTTCTTCTTCTTATTCTTTTTTTCTTTTCTAAAGGATCACCTAGAAGAAGACTGGTGCGGACACCAGTTCGCAAGTCACCATCTAGCTTGACTAAGCCAGATCTAACTACATCAATAAGAGTTCTCATACTTTAATAAATTATTTTTTTTAACATGTTAGCAGCTATTATTTCATACTATCATATATGCCACTTGAATGCCATCTCTACACTACATCATCACTCGAGTCGGAGCCTTGATGGACCATTAATGCTATCCAAAGGAGAGTCTCAATTTTCTAGCTTGTACCATAAAGAAGTCTTAAAAGATTAGTCTAAAAGATCTGTTGATTGGTGCGAGATATGGTCCAAGTTTATCCACCTACAGGATTAGCTTGTTAGAGTTTGATTTATTTTAAACTATTATTGTTTGAACTATTTTAGACTCTCGTTAATTTATCTATAAATATCTTATTTTAGAACTCTTAAGGAGATGGAAAAAAGAATGAAAATTTAAAGCTATTACTTTCTTCTCCAATCTAGAGATCCTCTTCTCCTCTTAGTTTCTTCCTCTCTTCTTCTCTTCTTTTGAGTTTTTTCTCTCTGCACCTAAACTCATCCCTGTGCCAAGATCAAAATCACCATCCCTCAACACGCCATACACTATCTGAGATATCGATTCGGAGTAATGCTTGAAGATGCCTTGATTCTGAATTCATGAAGTTTTTCTATGGATTGGGATTGCCATCGCCTACAACAACCTCACTTCTCTATGATCGAATCGAGCGATCATCTAAGTGAAATCTTCATAGATCTATTAAGAAGATCGTTATTATTAGTAAGTAAAATTTATTTTCTTGAATTTTGTTAGATCTAAATTTGAATTGCGAAGCCTAATCAAGAAGGAGATTTCTAAATCGCCTTTGATCTTAGATTTTTAAAAATTAAAAGGGATAGCTATTCATGCTAAGAAAATCTACCTGCTTTAATCAATATATTTCTTCCTTAAAAATTTAGATCTTGTTAGATCTATTTCTATTTATTATTTTGATTGCTAAAAAAAAAAAAAAAAAAAAAAAAAAAAATTAGTTGCATCTTCATCCACATACCCGTCCTGCATCAGATTTGGTATCAGAGCACTAGGTTTTGCATTCTGCACTATTTTCTATTTTGCATAGCAGTCCTTAAGAAATTTATTTTTAATCATAAAAAAATTAAAAAAATATAATTTTTACTATTTTAAAAATCTTATTTGATAAGGAATCCACTCCTAAAATTTCTCTTCAAAATTCTATCTTTTTGTTTTTCGAAACTATCTAAAAATCCTATTATTCACGTACAGGACTCTGTTCTATATAAACAATAGAAGAAAATTCATAATTTATTATATAAAAATCTAAAAATTATAAAACTTATTTTGCTAGAAACTAGATTCGTAGAACTTCAAACCATGATTGTTTGATACTAGGATAAATTAATATCATTTATGAATTTGATTTATAAAACTAAACTTATTCTGCTGAAATTCTAATTGTGCTGCATTGCATTGTTCATAACTTAATTAAAGGCACACTCATTATTATGAGATAATATAGAAATTTCATCATCCTTCCTTAGCCTACAAACTATCAATTTGCATCTTAGAACCCAAACTTTAATTTAAAATTAATTAGATATTAGCCTTTAGATTCAACTGAGTCAGTTCGTGTGATTCGTTAAGACTTAGTGTAAATAGAGTCCGCAATCCACTCTCGAAACCGATGTCTAAGGTAAGTGGTAAAGAGGCAAATGTCGAAACTAGTTCATGATTCTTTAATTAGGTCCTTGCGAGAGAAAGGGGAGCCTCCCACGACTACACTCCTTATCTAGCTGGTTGACAGAATTGGATAGTAGAGTTAGTTCGTGCTTTGTTCGATTCATTGCACATCGAACTTTAGGTCTAGGCAATCCTTAGATTTATTGTATTGCATGCGTACCCAAGCTGAAATTGAGTACCCATCCATGTCAGATCAACCAAGCCCAAGCAGTAGTCCTATGATGGAGGCCATTCTAGAGAGATAAGGCAACTTGACCCATCTGGTGCAGAATTATGGCCAAAGAATAGGAGACTTAGAGAATGCTCGAAGGAATCGGACTATAGAATTAAACCCAAAGACCCCACCAATGCCTTTAGTCTAGACTGAGCAGATCCCACCTCAAGATTTAAGGTTTGGCCTGCAAGTAGGTCAGCATCTAGAAGGTTGACCCCAGCATGAACCTATTGACTTAGATGACCGAGTAGTAAGGAGTGCAAAAATTGATGCACCTAGCTTTGATGGGCATTTAGATCCAAAGAAATATTTAGACTGAAAAGTGAGTATGGACCACTTCTTCGAGTGGTATGATATGATTGAAAGTAGGAAGATTCGGTATACTAAGATGAAATTATTAGATCAGGCCAAGCTATATTGGCATAATGTTCAGGTCCTGATTGAACACCATAGGCATGAACCTATAAAGATTTGGATAGAGATGAAGGAGAAACTATGAGAGAAGTACCTACCAGTATCTTATAAGCAGTGACTGATGGACCGGTGACAACGACTAACCCAAGGTAACCAACCCATATTAGAATATATAGCCAAATTTGATGAATTCTAGATGTGGTGTGGTGTTAATGAGGATAGACTTATGACCCATTCTAAATTTAGAGCTGGGCTACATGAGGAACTGCAGTGTGATCTTTATTTACGTGAAGTTATGACTCTAGATCGTGCATACCAAATAGTCCAGGATGTTGAGAGGTACCATCATCCAATAGTTCAAAGGATCGAGCTTATTCGATCAATATCCTTAGGACCTAGATCAGGACTAAGTCAGACCCCTACCAGGAGATCCTAAAATCTAACCCCTAATCCGCCAGTAAGAAAAGAAAAAAAGGATAAGAGTATTCTATGAGAGGGATCGAAAGTCATGAGGTGCTTTAGGTGTCAAGGATTTGGTCATATAGCGGCTCGATGCCCTACCCATGCCATTTATATCGATGAGCCCAAACTTGAGATTGACAAGCTTAAGGTAGTAAAATCTGAAGAGGAGAAAGTATACAAACCCAAATCAGATTTGATCGAAAAATTTGAGGAAGCTGAACAAACCTTAGGACTAGTGAGACTAGAGCCTGAAAAAAGACTGGGAGTTGTCAGGTGTGTCTTAGCTCAATCTAAAGAGAGTGAGGACTAGAGAAGGATGGCTATCTTCCATACCTATATTAGGTATCAAGGTAAGCCTTGCAAAGTTATCTTAGATAGTGGAAGTTGCATCAATACAATTTCTTCTGATGCCATGTCTCGACTAGGATTAATTCTTGTGGACCATCCAACTCCATATAAAGTCTCGTGGGTGGATGCATCGTCCATCCCTGTTACATAAAGATGTTTAGTCCCTATTCAGTTTAGTTCATATGAAGATAAGGTATGGTGCGATGTTCTACCAATGGAGGTTAGCAATATCATTTTAGGAAGACCATGACTATTTGACCATGATGTGACAATATTTGATAGGTCAAACTCTTGTAGCTTTAAAGATAAGGATAAGAAGATCACCATTAAAGTTGTCCAACTAAAGACTACATCCAAGAAGGCACCCAAAGAGAGTAGTGAAAAGAAGAATTTACATTTAATTAGTGCCCAAAATCTGAAAAAGAAGATCGAGTATGGAACACCTATTTGGATCTTAACCTACAAACAGTCTCCTAGGGAACCCCAAATTGAATATCCACTAAAAGTAGGGACACTTTTAGAAGAATTTAAGGATATCTTTTCTGAAGAGTTATCCGAGCAACTGCCACCTATGCGAGACATCCAACATGCGATTGACCTAGTTTCTAGATCCATCTTACCAAACTTGTCCCACTATAGATTGAACCCAATTGAGCACACCGAGTTACAAAGGCAAGTTAAGAAACTACTAGACAGAGGATTTATTAGAGAAAGCTTGAGCCCATATGCTGTGCCTGCATTGTTGATGCCCAAGAAAGATGGATCATGGAGGATGTGTATCAATAAAATCACTATCAAATATAGGTTTCCCATATCCCGACTGTATGACATGTTGATATGACGGTGGATTCTACTATCTTTTCTAAGATTGACCTTAAAAGTAGATACCACCAAGTTAGAATTAGACCGAAAGATGAATGAAAGACTATCTTCAAAATGAAGGATGGCTTATATGAGTGGTTAGTCATGCCATTTAGCTTATCTAACACACCTAGTACTTTCATGAGGATTATGACTTAAGTATTGCTATTCTTCATTGGATTATTCATGGTCATATATTTTGATGATCTCCTCATCTTTAGTCGAACAAGAGAGGACCATCTTAATCATTTACAATAAGTCTATTTGACCCTTAGAACCGAGAGTTTATATGTAAATCTTAAGAAATATGCTTTCATGACTAATATGGTTGTATTCATAGGATTTGTTATAACGTCTGAGGAAATAACTGTAGACCCCAAAAATATTCGAGCTATAGTAGAGTAGTCCATACCTAAGAGTATTCACGATGTTCGATGTTTTCATGGTTTAGCCATCTTTTACCATCAATTTATTAGAGGATTCAGTTCAATTATGGCTCTTATCATAGATTGTATCCATAAGAAAGTATTTGAGTAGACAAAATTGGTTGATAGAGCTTTTCAGGAGATTAAAGACAAGATGACTCAAACTCCTATCCTACGACTACTTGATTTTAATAAAATTTTTGAGGTTGAATGTGATGCATCAGATGTAGGAATAGGAGTTTTGATTCAAAAGTGCCATCCTATCGCATACTTCAGTGAGAAATTAAACGATGCTAAACAACAATATTCTACATATGATAAAGAATTTTATGTGATAGTATAGACTTTGAGGTTTTAGAGGCATTACCGATTAACTTTCAAATTCATCTTGTATTCGGATCATGAAGCCCTTAGGTTTTTAAATTCATAAAAGAAACTGAATCATAGACATGCCAAGTGGGTTGAATTTTTTTAATCCTATATATTTGTACTAAAACATTGGGCTGGATCCGCAAATCAAGTTGTGAATATTTAAGTCGTAAAGTCATTCTTTTGTCTACCATTAGCATTAAAGTTATGGGATTTGAAAAGTTAAAGAAAATTATTTTAACTGCCCTGACTTTAAAAAGATTTATGCTATCCTACAACAATGATCGTCTAGAAATCTCAGTGAGTATATTTTTCAGAATGGATTCTTGTTTAGAAATAATAGACTGTGCATTCCACGGACATATGTAAGAGATTTTTTAGTATAGGAATTACATGTGGGAGGGCTGACTGAACATTTTGGATGGAATAAGATAATTGAAGCTATAGAAAATCAGTTATACTAGTCCAGTTTGAAGAGAGATATTACAAAAATCATAGTCCAGTGTCGTATATGTGCCATAGCAAAACATCCTAAACAAAACACTGGCCTATATATGCCATTGCCTGTCTCCGACCATCCATGGCAAGATGTTAGCATCGACTTTGTCCTAGACTTGCCCCGAACCATCCATAAGAATGACTCTATTTATGTTGTAGTAGACAAATTTTTGAAAATGGTCTACTTTTTATCATATCCTAAAGCTTCAGATGCATCTAGAGTAGCTCGCTTATACTTTGATGAGGTTGTGAGATTATATGGTCTACCTAAGTCTATTATTTCAGACTGTGATATCAGATTCTTGAGTTATTTCTGAAAAACTTTATGGCATTTGCTAGGAACGAAACTTAATTTCTCATCTACATATTACCCGCAGACTGATGGCCAAACTGAAGTAGTTAATAAGAGTTTAGGAAACCTTCTTAGGAGTCTAGTAGGAGAACATGTCAATAATTGGGATTTAATCTTATCCCGAGCTGAGTTTGCATACAATGATTCTGTCAATAGGTCTATTGGTAAGACACCATTTGAAGTTGTATATGTTATCATCTCCATAAACTAGTGGACTTAATCCCATTACCATGGCATGCTAGATCATCAGAAGATGCATAATCATTTACACCACATCTTAAGAATCTACATGAACATAATAAAAATAAAATTAATATCAACAATCAAATGCATAAGGAGCTTGTAGATTCACATCGTAGATCTTATAACTTTACTGAGAGAGACTATATTATGTTTCGAGTAAGGCCAGAATGATTTCCACCAGGAACCATCAAGAAACTCCATGCACGTGGAATTGACCTTTTAAGATCTTGAAAAAACTAGGATCGAATGCCTATATTATAGATTTACCATGTGGCATAAGCTCAACATTTAATGTATCAGATCTAATAAAATATAAGGAGCCAATAACGATATCTAGTGATTTGTTTGAACCTAATTATCCTATTCTTGAGAGTGAACCCCACCCTGAGTGTCCACCGCCTACTATTTCAAGAAAATATGATCGCATCGATAAGATTTTAGATGAGCAGGTTGTGTCAACTAGAAGGCATGAATATCAGCGATATCTAGTCCGATGGCAAGGCCGACCTAAATCTGAGAATACATGGATCACCTGAGAGGAGTTGCAATGGATCGATCCAGATCAGCTTGAACAATTCCAAAGCCACAATGGACCGTACTGTTGGAGTCGAGTTTTTTCCATCCTAGGGGAATTGGTGTGGATACCAATTTGCAAGCCACCATCTAGCTTGACTAAGTCAGATCTAACTGTATCAATAAGAGTTTTCATACTTTAATAAATTATTATTTTTTTAGTATGTTAGCAGCTACTATTTCGGACTACCATATATGCCACTTAAATGCCACCTCTACACTACATCATCACTTGAATTGGAGCCTTGATGGACTACTGATGCTGCCGAAAGGAGAGTCTCAATTTCCTAACCTATGCCATAAAGAAGTCCTAAAAGATTAGCCCAAAAAGTTCACGTGGCAATTGTTGATTGGTGCGAAAGATGGTCCAAGTTTATCCACTTACAAGATTAGCTTGTTAGAGTTTGATTTATTTTAAACTATTAGTGTTTGAACTATTTTAGACTCTTGTTATTTTATCTATAAATACCTTTTATTAGAACTCTTAAGGGGATGGGAAAATGAATAAAAATTTAAAGTTGTTGCTTTTTTCTCAAATCTAAAAAACCTCTTTCCCTCTTGATTTCTTCCTCTCTTCTTCTCTTCTTCTGAGTTTTTTTCTCTCTGCACCTAAACTCATCCCTACGCCAAGATCAAAACCACCATCCCTCCACATGCCATCCACTATCTAAGATATCGATCTAGAGTAATGCTTGAAGGTGTCTTGATTTTGAATTCATGAAGTTCTTCCATGGATTGGGATCACCACCACCTGCAACAACCTTACTTCTCTAAGATCTAATCAAACGATCATCTGAGCAGAATCTTCATAGATCTATTAAGGAGATCATTATTATTGGTAAGTAAAATTTATTTTCTTGAATTTTGTTAGATCTGAATCTGAATTATGAAGCCTAATTAAGAAGGAGATTTCTCAATCGCCTTCGATCCTATATTCTTAAAAATTAAAAGGGACGGCTATTCATGCTAGGAAGATCTACCTACTTTAATCAATACATTTCTTCCTTAAAAGTTTAGATCTTGTTAGATCTATTTTTGTTTATCGTTTTGATTGCTAAAAAAAATTAAAAAAATAAAAAAAAATTAAAAAAAATTAGTTGCATCTTCATCTACATACCCATCCCGCATCAAAGACTCTTCCACTATATTCATCAATTTCTTATAGAGCTGCTGGTCCTTAAAATTCTACAACCCCAGCAAGCCATGGTAGTTGACTACAAGCTTTGTCATTCTATAATGAGTAAGGAATGGAAGGTAGGATTTAGGCAAAAATTTCAAAATGGCATCATTTCCAAGCTGTTCATGCAAGGAAAACCCAAGCTTGCTCAAGTACTCAATCAAGTCAATCATGTACAATACATGATCAGTGATCGATGCCCGATCGCTCATCCAGGAGTTGAAGATAGCACAACTGGTCTTATGCCTCTTAACATCGTCGGGAGTGCCAAAAAATTCGTTCAACATTTGAAGCATATTCTCTGGCTGAGCATTCTCGAACCTTCGAGTGAACTCATCATTCATTACCGCCAGCATAATACAACACACTATAGTTCGATCATTGAGCTACTTCTGGTAAGTATCTCAGATCATGCCATAAGCGTTTAGATGCAGGATCTATCAGAATGTATAGAATCCACTCGTGCTTCAGGATAATCTTTAACTTTCAATACCAGTTATCAAAATTGGATCCCCATTAATTTATCACTATCCAACAGTGATCAGAGCGACAAAGTGGAAGCCATAACTACATAAAAGGAAAACAAAGCCTAATTAGTATATGAATTATTAAGTCTACAGACATGGACTTTAGTTTAAAGGTTCTCCTACTATTTTATATAAATTGGTAAATATTAGAAAATACTATCCTCTCTTGGACCAACGTGACCGCTGGTGATTAGCCAAGCAACAAGGAACAAACTCCTAGAATTAATGCGAAAGCAAAACCAATGGATTCAAGAGAAGAAAATGAGAAAAAGAGTATAAGAGTTTTTTTGGAAGAAAAGAGCTTTTATTTGCTTGTATTCAACATCTTATAATTCTTGACCTATTTTCAGTATAAATACTTTATAAAAGGATCAAACCCCAAGCTCATAGAAAAACTCTTCCAAATCCAAATAACCCACGTACACAAAAATAATCTTACGACACAAAGCCGACTAACCTGCAACTGAGACTGAGTCGACCCAGTTGTGTATCGTACTAGCAGTCCCAAAAATATTGCTTTCTATCTAAATTTTTCTCTGAGAGATAGCCGATCCAGTCCTGGACTGAGCCGATCTAGTTTTCAACTTAGCTAACCCAGTCTCAAGATGAGCTGGCTAAGTTTCTACAACTTACTACCCAAGCTAATTTCTCTTCCTACTTGCTCTCGTCTTTCCATGATCTATCTTCTCATATTCCTAAGACTTGGGAGTGCTATATCTGAGCTCACATTCTTCTCCTTGGTGTTTTCAAGTCCTTGTGAACTAATATTTTCCTTGTAAATCCATCCATGCCACACACATCTGAAAGCTATCTCTGGAGAGTACTTTCATGAGTATATCAGACTGATTCTTTTTTGTATGGATCTTCATCAGTTCAACTTCACCTTCCTCTACTAGCTCTCTAATCCTGTGGTATCTTACATCTATATGCTTTATATGTGCATGATAGACTGAATTCTATGTAAGCAGTAAAGCACTCTGACTGTCACTATGTAGTATAACATTGCTCTGCTTCACCCCCATCTTAACAATCAGCCTTCTAAGCCAAAGAGCTTCCTTTGCAGTCTCTATTATCCCAATATACTCAGCCTTTGTGATGGACAAGACTATGATTGGTTGAAGGGTTGACCTCTAAGATACCAATCCACCAAACATGCAGAAGAGGTATCCAGTAGTAGATCTTCTTGTATCCAGATCACCTGCATAATTCGTATCTACAAATCCTTCCAAAGGATCCGAACCTCTATCTTCAAATCCTTCAAACTGTCCACCAAATACCAAACCATCATTCCTTATTCCATGCAGATATCTCAATATCTATTTCAATGCTTTTCAGTATTCCTTCTCAGGGTTAGCCATATATCTATTAATCCTGCTCACTGCATGTACTATATTTAGTCTACAGCATACCATAGTGTACATCATACTGTCTACAGTATTTGTATAAGAAACTTTATCTATTTACTCTCTCTCTTCTTTTAACTGGGGGCTTTAATATTTGGAGAGAGATATATGGCTCAACAATGGTGTCTCTACAGATTTGCCCTTCCCCATTCCAAACCTCTTTAGAACTTTCTGGACATAACATTTTTATGATAAATGGAGTACTTCTTTGAATCTATCTCTGCAAATCTCCATTCTAAGGATTTTCTTTGTTGGACCAAGATCCTTCATCTCAAATTCTGCTGATAATACCATTTTTAGCCCTTTTACAGCCATTATGCTTCTACTGATTATGAGCATATCATCTACATAACGTAGCAGGTACAAGACATCCTTCTTATCTACATCCTTGACGTAGATACAATAGTCATATTCACATCTGATAAATCCTAGACTCAAAATAAAGGTATCAAATCTATGATACCACTGATGAGGAGACTATTTTAGGCCATAGAGTGACCTCTTGAGTAAACATACCTCCTCTTATCTAATCTCTATGAAATCATCTAGCTGTTTCATGCATATTCTTTTCTTCAAAGTTCTATGAAGGAAGGTTGTCTTCACGTCCATCTATTCTAACTCCATGTTATACTGTGCCATCAGCGATAACAAAACCAAATAGATGTATAACACACCACAAGAAAGAAAACTTTTGTATAATCAATCCCTTTCCTTTGTGAGTATCCCTTCGCTACCAACTTTGCCTTGAATCTGACTCCACATTGTTCTAAAAGTGCCTCCTTCTTTGTGAACACTCACTTTAAGCCAATAGGTTGAGCACATTCTAGAAGATCCACCAGCTACCATGTCTGATTTTTTTTTAAGTGATTCTATCTCCTCCATCATAGCTTGCATCCATGACTCATGATCTTTACTCTTCATACCCTTTGCCTTAATTCTCTGGATCTCCATTAGTAGTGATGAGTGCATAGGAGATAATATCTGACCGATCTTCTAACAGTACACTGGGGCTTATGCAAAGCCACTTCTACTAGCACATTGGTCCTGCCTGATGTCTGTGGTTGCTCCTGCACATCTAACTGAATAGCTGACTCTCCATATTGATTTTCAATCTGAATCAGTACTCTCCTACCCAGCTTCACCTCAATAGGAATACTTCTGTAAGTGGATGTAACCTGCATGCCATCAATCCCTGACTGGCTACCATTGTTCATCTTCATTTCTCTAGTTTCTCCTGTACTCCCAGACCTCTCTAAGATGCTCTTCTCATCAAAAATAATATTCCTACTGATTATTGCCTTCTATACTTGAGAATCCCATAATAGGCATCCTTTGACTCCTTATGGATATCCTATGAATATCATCTTTTGAGATTTTAGGTCTAACCCGCTTTTCTTGGTTGCCTCCATATGTGCATAGGCCGGACAACCGAAGATCTTCAGGTGTCCAAGCTCCATCTTCTTTCCACTTCAGACTTCTTCTGGAATGCCTCCATTCAGCTTGTGATGAGGGGACCTGTTGATAAGAAAATAAGAAAAAGTTAGAGCATCACCCCAAAAAGATTTTGAAAATGATGTTTGCAGTCTCAAACTCCATGCCTTCTAGGTTAGTATCCGATTCATCCTTTCCGCCACACCATTCTGCTGAAGAGTCATTTTCACTATGTAATAGCATTTGATACCTCCTAAACTCCAGGCTTGTATACTTTCCTCCATTATCCGACCTCAAACACTTCATCTATCTTCCCGACTCCTTAACTTTAGCTCTCTAGGCTCTGAATTGAGCAAATATCTCTGATTTTTCTCTGATTAGATAAATCCACATATTCTTTAAGAAATCATCAATGAAGGTGATAAAATATGTTGCCCCATCTCTAGCTGATATAGGAGCTGGTTTCCATACATTCGAGTACACTAAATCCAGCACTCCTTCGCTACACTTGGAACTGTTGGCAAACTTCACCTTATGCTGTTTGCTAAAGATATACAGCTCATATAAATCTGTGCCCTCCTTTTTTAAGATTGGGATCATCCTTCTTCTGCTGAGTTCTGTGAGCCCTTAGTCACTCATATGATCCAACCGATAGTATCATAGCCGATATAGAAGCTGCTCTTCCTGTGCTGCTGCTAGTACCTCTGTACTATCATTCATCACAGTCTTCCATTCTATAAAGATTATTGCTCAGTCTTCTACCTCTCATCACTATCAAAGCTCTCTTGAAAATTTTTAAACATCTACTACTAGCCTGGCTACTAAAAGCATAACCCTACTCATCCAAGTAGCCCAAAGAAATCAAATTCTTTTCAGCTCCGATATATACCTAATATTTGATAATATACGAATGATTCCATCGTACATCCTCATCCTGATTGAGCCAACTCTAGCTACTCTGCACGATTGATTATCTCCAAGGCTAACACTTCCACCATCGATTTTCTGGTAGGAAGCAAACCACTCCTGATAAGAAGTATAATGGTGTGAGCATGCTGAATCCAATATCTATGTAGTATCACACTCTATGGATCCATCTAGTATAACTAGCAGATCTTTTCTACTGCTCATCAAAGCTGTATCATCACTCTTGCTAGCCTTTTCTCTTTTTAATTTCAAAAGAGGACAATCTCTCCTCAGGTGTCCAGGTTGATGACATTTGTAGCATTTCAATATCTTCTTCTGATCTCGAGATTTTGATATGTCCTTGAATTTTTCTCTTGCCTTCTTCTTTAATCTTTCCTGTCTTTCATTCACAACCAAGATTTTAGACTTAGGATCTTTCTTGTAGATTTTTTTTCTCTGCTCATTTGATTTGAGCACACTAATAACTTCTTCAAATCCAAACTCATCCAAACTCATCACCTCAGAACACAGTAGCAGCAATGCCCAATCTTCCTCATCGATTTTCATATCCAAACTCATCATCTTAAAATACATTTGATTGAACCTTTGGATATATGCAATAAGATTTCCATCTTCGGAGATCCTCAGACTATACAATTGTTTCTTCAATCGCAGCTTGTTGGTCATATTCTTTTTCATGTATGTGTTCTCCAATCTCGTTCAGAGCCCCTTTACCGTGGTCTCTATGCAAACCTCGGGCAACACCGATCAGTCAAGCATATTCTGATTGTGCTAAAAGCAATTTTCTCTAACTCTTTCCAATCCTTAGCACTAATCTTTTCTAGTCTTTTTCTTACCAAGATCTTGTAGATCCTCTATTGAACCAACAAGTCCTTTACCCTTTACTGTCATAAGGTAAAGTTTTTCTTGCCGTCGAACTTTTCGAAATTCACCTTGAATCCACTTGATCCCATGACTATAATCAAGTCAAGTCCAAAGCCCTAACACCCTTCTTCGATTACACACCAGCAAAACTATCCTTCTTTGAAGATCTATGGGCCCTAAATCTTCCTTCCAATCTTTTGTATCATCTTTTCTTCGTGCAATAACTCTCCACCTCGATCTAGAGATAACCACGAAGAAAACTAAAAGATTATAGGATAAAATCAGGTGCAGTAAATTCTGGATGTAGAAATCCTAGGTATCTTCCTTCCTTCCATGCAACACCACTCTGATACTAGATGTTGAAAAATACTACCCTCTCTCGGACCGACGTGGCCGCTGGCGATTAGCTAAGCAATAAGGAACAAACTCCTATAATTAATGTGAAAGTAAAATCAATGAATTCAAGAGAAGAAAGTGAGAAAAAGAGCACAAAAATTTTTCGAAAGAAAAGAGCTTTTATTTGCTTGTATTCAGCATCTTACAATTTTTAACCTATTTTTAGTATAAATACTTTATAAAAGAGTCAAACCCCAAGCTCATAGAAAAATATTTCCAAATTCAAATAACCCACGTACACAAAAGTAATCCCGCGACACTGAGCCGGCTATCCTGTGATTGGGTCGGCTCAGTCTTAGACTGAGCCAACTTAGTTGTGTACCATGCCAGGAATCCCAAAAATACTGCTTTCTATCTGAACTTTTCTCTAAGACATGGCTGACCCAGTTCTGGACTGAGCTGATCCAGTTTTCAACTTAGCCGATCCGGTCTCAAGGTGAGCCGGCTAAGTTTCTACAGCTTACTACCTAGGCTAATTTCTTTTTCTGCTCACTCTCATCTTTTCATGATCTATCTTCTCATATTTTCAAGACTTGGGAGCACCATATCTGAGCTCACAGTAGCCTCTACCTTCAATTCGAGAAATTACTTTAATTTCTTAACGAGTACTAGAATGCACATAGACTTCACACAAGTCCAACTTTGGTTGGTCAACCTAGGTTCTTAATCAATTATTTCTCTAAATAATTTTTAGTAAATTATTTTATCCCAAGTTCATTTTTGGTAGGCTTTGATCTCCACTAAAGCTCTGGTTAGGTTCAACTATTAACATGATTATGCTTAATGTATCTAACCAATGAATGATTAGACTTTGATTGGCCAACTTGACCATCCATTAAAGAGATACGATCAAGTTATCATATTATGAATGATAATTCCAATAATCGATAAGCATCAGATCTTTAGGCCTCCAATGATTATCAAACTAATGGATCTATTATCATTCAACTTAATGGAAGACTATGATCCAATTATCATCATAACTATTTTATTTTTAAGAGCCTAAAAATTTAAAGAATTTGATTAATATTTCAAGAAAAAAGATGAGATTTTTCAACTAATCATGATCCTCCCACTGACTTCACCAAGTCAAGTCAAAAAAGATCAAAGATGAGCGAGTCTAGGGGCACCTAAATCAATCACACTGATTTACCTAATTGACATGGATTAGCTCGAATCACCAAGTAATCTAGTCAAAATTTAATCCACCATATCGATCAGATAAGTGAGATCGATGGAAGGGGTATACCATTAACTCGCTATAGACCAAATTTATGCGAGTAGCTTTCAATTAAAAATCATTGATCAATACTGCCAAACTTACCTTAGACACCAACTGGTTAATTAGTTTCAATTCAATTCACCTAATAATCCGAGCTCAATCACTGAGCCAAAATCATGTCCATTTGGTCTAATTAAATATATGGACTTAACTAACTACAACTATTATATTTGATCTAGAGTATCCTTGACCTAATCTAAATCAATATTTAGTTAGATTTAATCAACTACTCTAATTAAGTTCATTCTTTAATTCGAACCTTAGATCTAACATAATTAATTAACCTGATTCATGCTAATCCATTGATCCATATATTATGCAATTGTCTTATGATCTTCAATTTACAATTCTAGATCCTAAAATGAAGGAAAAATTCTTCAGATCTAAATCACATTTAGATGGAGTCCAGAAAGAATATATTTAAGTTTAAAAATTTTTTATAATAATTATGAAAACATACCTTGAGTGCAACAGAAACAAAAATCAAGGGGCTTACAATTCTATGATGCTGCTTTGTAAGATCCGAAAGCATGGACCCTCTACTTCGCATACACACCACACAATATAGAGAAGAGAGATGAGATGTGAGGTGCCACACCAAGGAAGAGGGAGAAGAGGGGGTGGCAAGATCATATCCTCCACTAAGAAGAGCTCTAGCACCAACAAGAAGAAGAGAGAGATTCCTAGATCTTTCTTTCTCTCATGTCAAGCCCTTGCTCATGCCCACAAGCCTTTGGATTGCATATTCCACACTTAGGGGTCCTCCTTTTATAGATGAAGCTAAGACTGGATTGAATCCTAATCAAATAAGGATTCCATGAATAACTACCTTGACTAGTCAAATCCTACTGCAAGTAGGAGTCCTAAGGTGTTCTCTTAATCTCATTAGGAGAGATGGTTGGCGCCAACTCTTGGCCCACCTTTATACTGCCCAAACCAAGGTCCTTGGTTGGAAAAACCCAGGCCCAATCCTCTCTTAGTCATCCACGTATGAGAGAGATTCTCAATGGTCAAAACCACTAGTTGACCAAACAAATTTGGTCTAAGTTGAGTCTAATTCGAATCCGATTCGAACCAGATTCAAACTCAATTCAAATAGACTGTCTAACCCTAATCTAATTAAAATTTTAGATCCAAGCCTAACTTAGATAATTGACTAATTAAATCAAGTCTAATTAATTTAGATCTAATCTAAAATTAATTATTACTAGAATTCAATTTCTCATTAAACCTTAGATCCTTTTGTCAGGTCATACTCATCCCCGGAATTAATCCTTAATCTCATGGCCAGTGCTAGCTAAGCATTGTCAGTATTTAATTCTGTATGACCATTAACTTAATTCTCTAGCTAAGTAAATCTATTTGTTCAATCAAGTCAATCACTTTCAAATTGAACATATAGATGTTAGGTCAATTCTTTTCTACATTGCATGACTAATGTGTGTGACTCCATAGGTTCGAACACTAAGCTAGTAATATAGAAACTAATTTTCTATACTAATCAAAGTGATCATCTAGCAATGATATCGGACATCCGGATAGATCGAATAATTGCAAAGCAACGTTCAAGAACCTTGGCATATGGTTATTGCATAATTCATCCCTTTAATTCTTAACGCTCAGGACAATCTAGGGTTAAACTGTCAACCCTAAAACAGTGATCCATACCATATTTCAATATTTCTCAAATCCTATGATAATCACATGGATTATCCTAGCCAAGATTTTACTGGATTGAAATATAGTGAAGTATTACCTTCCTTTAATAGAGGGTTCAATTCTATCTTGATTCATCCATCGATTTAGTAAGTACTTGACTATACTTAAAAACCTTCAGTTACTATATTAGAAATATAAGTAATCTAGTACCAAAGCATAGTAAGTTGTTTGCAAATTATTATGGTGATCTTAGGTCGGAGGGATACTTATGCCCACATCCTTTGTGAGCATCTCTTGATAGTAGAATGCTCTACAAGTGAGTCACTATTCGTTGAAGATGTACTTCTACATCTCATATATATGCCATACTAGTATCTTCATATTTCTTGGTTAAGAGGACCACCAATCCATATGACACATAATGATCTACACTCGATAAATATTATCATCCTTGTAATAATGTATCATTTGGTCATGAACATAGTTTAAGAACTATTTGATAAATCATTCTTTATCTATCATTTATAATTCTAAGGACTTCATCATAAAAGAAAGTTCTATAAAGATGCAATATGATGAACTATTAAAAATAATTTTTATTAATAAAATTTAATTCATATATATATACAAGAACTCAACCATCTATAGCTTAGATGATTAGCTCTAAAATACTTTTCCTAACATAACAAACAACTCTTAATTCTTAATTAAGTATAAGGCTGACATGGGTACGGATTTGGTACCTCAGAATTAATTTCTATACATAAATTAATTTTAAATCTAAAAATAAAAAATAAACTATAAATTAATTTAGATCTCATCTAATATATTTATAATTTGAGTTTTTAAATTAGTACATGCTAGGATAACCTTTTTCACTGTAAGAGTAAATCTTACAGTAGGATGATCTTATAATCAGTATGTGTGATCATGAATTTTATTAATTTTAAATTTTATCAAAAAAAACTATTTAGATCTAATCTAAATAATAAGAAATCATATCCATACATGTATATATATCATGTTATAAACAACCTAGGCTCTAATACCATTGTAAGAAACCGACAAATGTTTTAAGTATGATTTTTATAACTTTTTTAGTAAAAAATATAAGATTAAATATTTTAATCTAATAATCATACTTAAGATCAAATATGAAATACCTATCCTAGGATCTACAACATGATATATTGCATGTGTAAAATCTAAAAAATAAAAATATGCATATATGATCATATCAAACAAGCGGTAGATCTAATATATGAAGATCATGAGTTCAAAACTTATCAACTGTGCGTGTGTAGCAGATCACTGCATCTGAATCTTATGGACTTGAGATCTTGCTGGGCGCTCATAGCCGCATAGGATGTCCGACCTCTACAGATTATCCACTTGAAGTCCTGTACTGTTCTAATCTTCCGGAATTGCTAGATCATACGAAGATCACTGGAGGGCTGATCTGACTTGATCTTCTTCTTCGAACCTCTCAGACTCTCCAAAGTCGAAGATGGATTAGACAAGGATGTATGGAAGTCAAAGAAAAAAAGAGAAAACAACTTCTCTTTGATTTTTCTTCTCATCCAAAAATCCTAGCGCCTAGGGTTAAATCTCTCATCCAAGAGGAGTCGGATCTCATTAGCATTTCACACGCAGAAGGACACCACCCTAAACCTCATGCCCCCTCTCATATTTTTGGCCACTTTTTTTGATTTTTCATGGTGAATTAATCTAAAATAAGTGGTGCACAAAATATAGAGGATTTATAGATGCCGAACATCCATCTAGATAAGATAGGATAAGGGCTAAGGTTTAGTTTAAATTCAAAATTCTTTAAATTTAAACTTCATCCAACTAATCCTCATCCTTATCCATCTAGAGAGGAGGCCAAACAAAGGCTCTGGGCATAAAGAATGATCAAGAATTCTTCCATATTGTCGTACAAACCAAAAGTCCTTCACAAGGTGGTCGGCCAAGGTGGATCGATATGGATAAGTTAGGGTTTTATTTCAAAACTCTTTTAAATTTAATTTAAAACAACCTAATCCTCATCCATTGGGGTGACAAAATGGACTTCTTCTGGTGATTATCTCATGCACAAAACTCATTTTGTGTATTGAGAAAAGGGCATTGAGATTAAATATGATGCAAGGTAGAAGTCTTACATCTTTGGACTCCAGGTTTCAATCATCTGGTTCCAGCTAAATCTTATTTAATTAGAGCTAAATAGATAAGATTAAATCTAATCTAATCAGACTTGAAATCAACTTAATTAAGTTCTAATCAAATCAGGAATTGATTGAGCAAAAGTTTTGATCAAATTAAAAACCAATCTTCCTTAGCGATTAAATCATCTAATAACCTAATTAGGTCAAATCAAATTGAATCTAATGCAACTAGATTTGATCCAAAATATATTGCTCAATCAAATTGAGCAAATTAGCAATCTTATTGCTAATCAATCCTTCAATAATAACACAGTTCCAATCTAGTGGGACTCTTGATAATAAAGTTCTAGTCCAGTGAGACTCCTGATCATAGAGTCTCAATTCAGTAAAACTCTTGATCAGTCACATAATCAGACAGATACTTCTTTTGAGTGTGATCTTATAGGTTCAAACCTAAATCGATAGTATATAAATAATTTTCTATACCAATCAAAATAATCATCTAGCAATGATATCCGACATTTGGATAGGCTGAATATACGCGAAGCAACATTCAGAACCTACTAGAATATAGTTACCATGTAATTCATCCCTTTGACCTCCATGTTAAGAATGACTCAGAGTTAAACTATCAACTTTTATCAGTACATCCATAATGTATCTCAACCTAATCAGTCTTGTGACTCCTCATAAGGGCTACCCTGACCAAGATTTTGTTAAATTGAAATATAATATAGCACATATCTTGAAATCAGGAGTGGTCGATTCCATCTTAACTCACAAACCGACTTCATAAGTACTTAACTGTACTAAAAAATCTTTCATCAACAAATTAGAAATTTAGATAGTCATGGTGATCTTAGGTTTGAGGGACACTTATACTCATATCCCTTCAGAAAAATTTTAACAGCAGAATGCTCCGGAGTTGGTCACATTCAATACTTCTATATTTCACTTATATGCCATATCAGTATCTCCACACTTCTTGATTAAGAAGACAATCAACCCATATGGCATACAATGATCTATATTTGATATAGCTATCATTCTAGTAATAGCATATCATTTGGTTGTGAACAGGTTTAAGAATTAACTGATAAATCCTCCTCTATCAATTTAAAATAGTCCTAAAAAATTCATCACAACATAAAAGTTTATTAGAATATGTACATAATATGATAAAAAAGCTAAAATATTTTTTATTTATTATTAATTTATATATATTTATATAAATAAGCTAAACCATCAATAGATTGACGATTGGCTTTGAAACACAATTCTTAATAAATATAACTTAGAGATTTAATTTGACCAGCTTGGAGCTCAAATCTGATTAGCGAGAAGGGGTGATTATAACCAAATCCTTTACATTCAGTTTTGATCAATTTCTTCTGATTTGTGAGTTTCATGAAATTCTAGGATGAAAATAGTAAGTTACTTCTATCCCTGTATGTTTTATCATTCATGTAACTTGATTTCTAAATTTATCTAATGCTATAATAAATTATTTAAATTAAGTATTTTATATGCTCTATATGAAATGCTTGTAAAATGTTGAATCGAATTTACATTATATACTTGGACATGAAATATTTTAATTAAATGTGTTATGTATTAGTTTTACTACTCTTTAGTTCGACTGTGATCATAGGAATTTAGGATCCAGTCTCCTTTCAGGCCTCTGGTGGGACGATCACTAATGCACACTAGCATAAGGTATATTATAGTTAGGAGCTTTTTTTTTTTGGGGACCAAGTCAGATGGGGTTGATCACTGATATATGCCGATGGAAGTATATTTTTTCATATAATATCAGAGCTAGTTTTTCTTCCGGATCTCTAGTGGGGCGATTACTAGTGCATGACTAATGGAGGGCATGTTGCAGTTAAGATCTAGTCTCGTTCAAGGCTAGCCCTGAGCCAATCATGGCCATAGTTAAGAAAACTAGGAGAGTGAGAGTGGAAGGTCGATCCTTGATTGTTTGAAAATTTTATTTTAAGTAAATGTATATTTCAATTTTATATTGATTGATATGGTATAATTTTATATTCATTGAGATAATTTTATGAAAAATCATACAACTTGAAAATTTATTTTTCTATACAAAATATTTAATTAAATAAAGGTTCTAGTAACTTGCTAAGCCCATAGAGCTCACTCCTATATTCTATTTTTTTAAATTTAGAAAAATATATAGAACTTGAGGAGCAATGAGGAGCATAGGATCCTAGTTGCACCTTGCTTAATTTATTTTTGGAACAAATGTTGCTTTATTCTTATTAATCTTTATAAACTATTTTTATCAAATAAATATATTAGAAATTGCTTTTATTATCATAGTCTGAGATTGATATGAATACATATGTATATGAAGGCAGGCCTTGCATATCATATGAGCTTAAATCCTAAGGATGTATAGCCATCTATCTCACCCCTGGCTCAAGCCATAGGGTTGGCGTGTGATAAATTAAATGGTATTAAAGCTTAGGTTCAAGATCTCAGAGTTTAGATTAGTATTAAGAGTAGGATAAAATTTAGGATTTTGATTGATATCTTGAAATAATTACCGGTACTAGAAGTCCAATGAATTGTTTCATAAAATCTATATTTTGTGGATATAAATTGAAATCTTTAGGACTTTGCTTAGGATAAGAATAGTAAATTGACATTGTTAGAATTCTGATTACATGCACCAAGCCTAGTTTTAGAAAAAAATATTATAAATAATTGATATGTCAAGAGATACTTTAAGTAATGTAGATGAGTTATATTATAATGAATGAGATATTCTATTAACATTTAAAATATTTTAGGAATCTAACTGGATATGATCTAAAAATGTGATAGCAATTTTGATTTTGTTAAAAGTTATTTTGGATTAAAAATAATAATTATAATAAATTATAGATGTATTTAGAATTGGTGGAATTAATCTCATTATGAAATTATAAATTCTAAATCGTGTTAGTAGAGTTTCCAATGAACCCTTGAACTAGATTATTAGACTTTTGTGTGAATTATTTTTGAAGTTAAAAATCAGGTTTATGAATTGATCATGGATCTTGCATCACCATTTGTGAAATGCTAGATTTAATTTGAAAGAGAAGATTCTAGTGGATTGAGTATGCTTATAAGAAAGTTAATTTGGGATCTTGTAATTTATTGGAGCATAGAATTAACATGAGAGAGAGAGAGAGAGAGAGAGATATTGATTTTAAATATTCTGATTAAATTGTCAAGATAATCTAGAGTTGATTTAGCTCAAATTAAATCTAGAATATAATAACTTTATGAAAATTATCTTGAGGGTTAATCAAGGTTCAATGTACTCAGAAAGGAAGAAGAATCTTTGCTTAGATTTTATAAACATTTTGATCTAGGATCGTCAAGAAATTTTAGAGAATATTGATTAGAGTTGTGTAGCAGAAGTATGGTAGATTGAGTCATCTAAAAACTAATAAAAAATATTAACTATGATTTAAAAAGTGTTATAATAGAAGATTTGATTTTTTAATAAAAGAGAGTTTTGATTCTTAGGCTCATTATAATATGGCTATGTTATTTTCTTGGATAGATTCAATAATTATGGACTGCCCTAAGAAAAAATTTGAGCATCTCATGTCCAGAGTTAATTGATTATTGATTCAACTTGGTCTAATTTGTTAAGTATCCGAATCAATCATATGTTGATTGTTCCCTCCTCATGATCCCAACTCTAACTTAAAAATCATGGTATCAGTTCCTTACTTCTCGAACATGCTTTTATAATTCAATGCTGATCACTTTCATGCTTTATGATAGACTCTTGTTATCTATACTATCGCTATATAATCATAATTGTCTTCACAGCCATATGATGATTTGACTCTAATTAATGTTGGTCTTATATGTACCAAATCCATTTCAACCTCTATACTAAATATAATTAATCTTAACCTATCTTGCCATGAGGATTTAACATCAAATTGACCCTAACTCAATCTCGAATCTCGAATGAACATATATTCATATCAAGATGATGATTTCAATCTTAGACTTGTAGTCACTTCATTAGTGCTGATCATATTAGTCTATATCTTAATTTTAAATGCAATAGAAAGCTTTTGATAATTGATCCAAATCTAGTTATTGCACTAGCTTTAATCGAAGAAAAATAATATCTTGAATTATATATTATTTAAGGGACAACATTTTAGAGCTAGCATAGAGGTCAGATTGTATAGGATAGAAATGTGTATAAGGATTGTGATTAATTTGAGTGATTGGATTATTTATTGTACTCGAGTGGTATCATCATATGTCCAGCTTGATCGAATTGTCTGGCAAAGTGGTACGCGCGAGTTTTGGCTAAGTATTTATAAAGTTCTAAATTTTTCAAATTTTGAGAATGAAATTTTTATTTTTTAAGAAAAAAAGAATGTGAAGCTTGACCCAAGTGGGCCTATTTTAAGCTGAAGTTGGCAAGTCTTGTAAACTTCAGTTCAAAAAATTCAAAAAAATATATATGCTCAAAGCAGGAGAAGTATGATCCCTTCCCCGATACCTTGCCATGGAAAGGAATAAGGTCGTACTCCCTTCCCCGATACCTTGCCATGGAAAGGAATAAGGTCGTACGAACAGCCAGATTAGATATCATGGATTGATGCAAAATAGCCATTGGGATGAGTTGCAATCAGTGGACAGCTAGTCCTATCTACCATTAAGCCAAGCTAATCCCATCCAAATCTTCTTGATTTAAGACCATCCTTCCCTTGCGATCAAGCTACCACTGAAGCCTTTTCCCACCATCTCTCCTTCTCATCCTCATCTTCGGTGGCCGTCATGCTACCATAGTCGAGTTTTATGGCCCAACATCCCTCTTTCTCTCCCATGGGAGGGCTCGGTTTCGGCATAGGATAGAGAGAGAGGAAGAGAAAGAGAAAGAGAAAAGAAAGAAAGAGAGAGAGAAAGGAAAAGAGAAAGAGAGAGTAAAAAGAAAATTTTAAAAAAGACCTTGATGGAACTCTGATTAAGTCTATTGAATTATTTGGATCATAAATTTGTAAATTAGATATAACTCGGGGATTTAGTTTGACCAGCTTAGAAGTCAGATCTAATTAGCGAGGAGGAATGATCACAATCAAATCTTTTACATACAGTTTTGATCCATTTCTCTTGATTTGTGAGTTTTACGAAATTTTAGAGAGAAACTAGTAAGTTACCTCGACCTCTAGTATATTTTATCATGCATATGACTTGACTTCTAAATTTATCTAATGCTATCATAAATTATTTAAATTAAGTATTTTATATGTTCTACATGAAATGCTTGTAAAATGTTGAATCAAGTTTACATAATATACTTAGACATGAAATCATTAAATATATTATGTGTCGGTTTTACTGCTCACTAGTTCGACTATGATCACAGAGATTCATGATCTTATCTTCTTTTGGACCTCTAATGGGACAATTACTGATGCACGCCAACTAAACGTATATATATTATAGTCAGAAGCTAATTTTCTTTTCGAGCCTAGTTAAATGAGATTGATGATTGATACATGATGATAGAAGTACGTTTTTTCATATAATATCAGAGCTAGTTTTTTTGGACCTCTAGTGGGGTAATCACTGGTGCATGACTAATGAGCGGCATGTTGTAGTTAGGATCTAATCTCTTTCTGAGCTAGCCACGAGCCGATCGTAGCTATAATTAGGAAGACTAGAAAAGTGAGAGTGAAAGATCCACCCTTGATTGTTTAAAAAATTTATATTGAGTAAATGTACATTTCAATTCTATGTTGATTAATATGGCATGCTTTTATACTCATTGATCTATTTTTATGAAAAATCATGTAACTTGAAATTTTATTTTTTTATATAAAATATTTAATTAAATTAGAGATTTTCGTAATCTATCAAGCCCATAAAGCTTTTTTCAGATCTGAAAGAACATATGGAGCTTAGAGCACTCACCAACGTAGGACCCTAGATGCACTTTTCTTAATTTATTTTTGAAATAATTGTTACTTTATTCTTATTAATCTTTGTGAACTATTTTTACTGAATACATATATTAGAAGTTGCTTTTATTACTATTATCTGATATTAATGAATACACATGAATATGAAGGTAAGCCTTATATATCTTGTAAGCTTAAATTCTAAGGATATGCAGCCATCTATCGCACCCTCAACTTGGGCCGTTGGATCGGGGTTGATAATGTGTGAGGCTTCTTTGACCTAGTAATTTTTCTTTCATTGTAACATAACAAGGCAAAGAGGTTCGATGAAATCGTTACCATGCTAAGATGTACACCTCAAATCATCATTGTAACGTAACAAGGCAAAGAGGTTCGATGAAATCGTTACCATGCTAAGATGTACACCTCAAATCCTTTGATGGACCATACTCCTCTCCATATCTATATTTCTCAACTCTAAAATCATTAATGAAATATCAAAATTGAAGATCTACATTTTTTATCATGATCTATACCAATAAAAATGCATCAAAAGCAAAAATCAAGTATTTTAATGGTCTTCAGTTTATGCATCAAACAGATGAAAAAAAGATAAATGATTAAAATGATATAAGATCATACTTTATCATAATACAAGTATTATAATTTATTAATTTTTAATTTGTACAAATTTTAATATATATAAATTATAATCAATAAGATAGATTTTCAGTTTGAATACTTTATTTTACATTTTAGCTCTAGGTCAATAGAAACCATATGTACATGAGACCACAAACTATGACTTTTAGTTTTTAGGATTTTTAATGCACATCAGGTGTAAACCTTTGATTAACATACCCCACCACTGACTTTGGTATTAATATACAAGGTTTTTTTTTTTTATACCAAAAAAAAAAAAATGGAAGAATAAATGCCCATATATACCCACTTCTCGAAAGAATCATGATATCTCTCTACATGTATAATTTTAAATTACTAATATTTTATTTGTATCTCAAGTCAGTAAAGTTTACAACAAGATAACTGCAAACTTTAGAAATACTGATAGTTTTTAGTTCCTAAATCGGTCAATCTTTCCCCAAACATGCAAATTTGTAAGCTTTGGGGTATGTAACATATTTATATTGGCTGCACAATTCTGGCTTGCATGCAATACAACAGACTGGTTGGTTGTAAGTAGGAACAGAATCATAACTAGACTTCTCACCCAGTCCTATTAAAATCTGCCACATACACGCTGCAGGAATTACCTACTACTTGGGTTGTGAAGGATCTGCTACCATTCTTCAATCTTCACTCAAAAGGCTAACCTTTACTGTGTTGGAAGTGTAAGTCTACTAACAACAACACATTGCCAACAGCTAAATTATCAAAGGAGGAGGTAAGATTCATTGGACAAATCCTATCGGTTTCTTTTGAATACTTTGAATATGTAAAAACAGATCAAAATTTGGTTGAGTTGGTTTCTCGAAGCTGCAAAATTGCATCAAAGCTGAAATTTTTCCCAGGTTGGAATATTGCTTCGAGCTCTTCAACACTCTGTTCAACTCTCAGATCTTTGGTGACCTTCAAGCCTTCCTGTATCATTAATACAGAAAGGAGCAGATACAAAAGATTTTATTTGAGAACAAGATAATTGACATAAGGCAGGGTTAACATGATCAAGAAAATAAAAACAAAAACCGAGCCGTCCAGCAGATCAAGAAATGAGATGACAAAAAGTGATATCAGGCACCTTCTAGGGGATAAGTCAAGTTGGTATAACAAAATTTGGACGAACCACCAGCTTCCAGGAAGTGAGTGATTTTAATTTCGTGATTACAATTTCTAAATTTTACTAGGTTACCACTATTACGGTATTAGTAGTCCACACATTTTGTGCAAGATGAACCCATGTTTATTATTTTATAGTTCTATATATGGTCATTTAACAATGAAAATATAGACTGACATGAATTATATTAATGTCAGAAATACCATGACATTTTCAGTAGTTCTGCACAATAAAATTTGCAAGATCAGGAGGGTCATTGCTACCTTCTCGACATATTCAGCAACAGCAGAGTTGATGATTTTTTTAATAGACTGCTTGTTAACTTTGGAGGGTCCAATGATGTGCAAGAGAATATCTTTGGGTATCTGCCATGAACAGAGAGCAAAGGATAAATTAAAAGCTGTATCCTCACCATACACCACTATGAAGCATGAAGAATGCCTTGGTACAGCAATGCCAATTAATCGATCTACCCAGACAAAACTCCAAAGATATATATCCTTTTGTGGGAAGAGAAGCAAAGAAGACTCCAGTGAATATGGTTTCCACTATTTAGCCAAGGCCCTTGCATGAGAGGTCATCCCATGATAAGAGTACAATTAACATATAGAACGAGAAAATGGTGACAGTGGGAGGGTTCCTTACTGTATCGTCCAATTGAATGCAGCAAATTCTTATGAAACACTTTCCAAGACATTTTATGGAGTATAAAAATACACCATCTAACTAAATATTAAATATCTGTCCACATTTCGTAATTAAAACCAAGGTGTAAATCAGACAGAGTATAAGGTGATGGCCTGCTTTTGTCCTTCAATTCACTCTTCTTTTGTATTTTTTCTTGAGACAGATGATGAAGAAAGAAGAACCTGACATTCCATTGCCAGAACATATGCCACAAGCATGGCCAATATCAGATGAGGCTAATAAAATTTCTAGTGATCTTGTTCTGCAGTATTACTCTATTTGAAGTTTAACTAGGCAGCAGTCATCAAATTTTTGTACAAAATAAAGTCAATAATATTAAGCCCTACTCTCAGAAATGGATGGGTGCAGAGTTTCCATACCATTCATTCTTTAGGGAAATTATCTTCTTCACAACCTCTTGTTTACAGATTATTTCCCTAGGCTCTTAGCAACATATTTTAGTAAGTCGAGAGATCTTTTTCTGCTTTACAGAGATGACGACTCAATTCTCCTGTCGTCAACTCATAAATCCAAGATAAATTGCCTTCATATTAGGGATATCCAAGGACATCATGATCAACTACATTTCGAAGCCAAAAGAAAGGGGAGGAGGGGAAATCAATTTTTCTTTCATAGAGATGAGATTGTTGGCCAGTACAATTGCCTGCATGCAATAAAATGATTCATGTTGAGAACTTACATCTGGAGTTTTCCCTGTGTCGACCGAGTTGTCCACCGAGCAATAAAAAATGTAAACCAATAGGAATAAATGTCAGTTGTTTCTTCTATGTAAAGCATTCTAATCAATGATAAAAACAATGCAAATGAAGAACTGAAAGCAGAAACACCAAACATGTATAGAAAATAATGATGTTTTAGCATATAACTTAACACAAGTGCCATGAGTCATAAATGATGCCATGAGGTACTAAAAGAGCAGCTAAAATTGACGCATATTAGAAGTTCTTGTGACATGTTTGGTTTCTAGCAAATCTATAGTTAAAAAAAAAAAAAAAAAATAAACAACTATGCAATTTCTTAGTTTTCACAGGATTAATGGTGTCAGCAACTTGCATGCAAATCTGTCAAAGTTATCGCTTAAAACCATTCCTACCATTGATTCACTGAGTCATGAAGGTAGAGCATCCTATGACTAATTGATTATTTAAGATCTGACATATGGAAACATGAAAACAAATTCTAAACACAATCTGATGCACCTCCTTTCACTCTCCGAAACCCGGGAATTGGTTGTGCAGCAGCAACTAACTTTGAGAAAACATCATCAAAGATGGCCTGTGTCCTTGCACCAGACACATCAACTCTCATCTGCATATTAAGTACATCATATCAGATCCTAGTTAAAATATTAAAACCTCTTTCTGAGCTCCCAAACAGATATATCAATCAGGTACAGAACTCAAACAATTTGCACAAATCAATAAGCTCAATAAGCTATCTACCTTCATATCTATAAAGAAAGTTTATTCACAAAAAGTAAAAAGATTTCAAAGATATAACCACTTTTTTTTTTTTTTTTTTTTTTTTTACCTTTATCTCTCCATCCTCAGTGGTGTTAGCAGCAACTGTGAAGTCTTCAAAAGCAGCCATAGAATCACCAAGATTTTCCAAACCTAAATCCATAAATGGTAGCTAGGCCAGTGATGCTGAATTTATACAAAATTGAGAGAGAAGGGTAAGAGAGGAGAGCATAATGGAATTTGACCTGGAGATACTGCCTGAATTGCACAGAAAATTTTGTGGCTGCATCTGCACAGCAAATGTTTAACTCCAAATAATCGAAAATGGATCTATCGTTGTAAATTGGAAGGAAAATGAGATTTAAAGAAAGATAATAAATTAGATTGTTCTTTGCTGATTTACAAAGAGAGCAGATGTCAACAACTACTTATTAGATGCTTTTTTCCTGGCTTACAAGGAAACGATGAAATAGCCATAAAGATGACAAATATATGGGGTAAAAGTTATGAGATATCTTAATCATTGTCCCCAATCAACTCCCTGGTTGACTGATATCTTTGACCACTGAAATTGATTAAACCTTCTTCTTGATGGGGAATATTTTCATGATTCTCAATGGACAAAATCTATGTACAATATTATCAGTTGATGTGAATAATTTGTTTAAATGGATGGCCTATATAACTCATCTTCTATAACATGAACCAGAGAATGTCATGGAGACCAGAGATGATCATCAAAATGAGGTACAATTAGCAAATACTAAGCATACAGTTATGCTAAGGAAAAGCAAAATATATAAAAAGGAAAAGTGGAGCTCTTCCGTTATTCATGAAATAACAAGAATCCTGTTTTTATATTGAATAGCATGAGGGAACCAGTTCACACATGATTCTCACCTTTTAGAGTTTTTTTTAGCAATATTTGACATATCAAAAGGCATCTGCATTCTGTGAGGGAATCGAACTCTAGTATGAAAGTCTATTCTTTGCTTTTGACTCATTACCTGCACAGGGATCCAATCAATCTAATAGCTAAAAGAATAAATTATGCCAGTTATTTGTTAAACACAAAAATAATTGATGAATTACATGTTCAAAATATCATCAAGAGAAAAAATTCATAGGGAGACGAAACAACCAACTTATGGTATTACATACTGAAACTTTTTTCTTACCAGATGTTTTTTTCCCTTTCCCCAATATGTCTTGCTTATTTGTTCCTAGCAAACAATTACTTTTTATATCCATTCAGTCATCTCAGATACTGCATAAAACTATCCCATGTACTGCACAAAACTATCTGTGAAGTGTGGATTAAAGCATGCTCCCTGAAAAAAAAGAGTACTACAGAAATCGTTTATTTCTCCTTTGCTGATGTATGTTATCTTGGAGGCGCCTCCTCCTTAATGCACCACACTGACAGCACACCAGTCCTAAAAAGTTATTAAATAAACCCCTATCAGCTGAAGGCTTCGGTATAACTGTGCAATTTTTTCCACTTTTAAGATGGAGGTTTAATCATGTTCATCAAAAGCCATAGATTTATGATAAGCAGCGTCTTGAGAAGTAAGTGCTCCATCATTATTTTCCCCATGCCCACGCTCTAATAATGTAAAAGTACTCTAACTTGGATTGCAGTACAGGAATTAACTTGCAAGCTGCAAGCAAAATTAGCTGCTTTAAAAAAATAAAAAAAAGTGCCGACGAAATTTATGATTTACAATTTGCCTTGCACATGTAAACTTCCCACCACTACATTACAACCAGAGTTAAGTAGACCAGCCATTGGACAATAAACAAGACTCTCCCGCCAATATAACATCATTGAAGGCCTTAATTTCTTTGCTTCTTTAATCAAGTGAAAAAAAAAAAAAACATCTCAGCGGCTTGCAATCCCCCATACAAATCGCCCAATCTACTACAGATCGTGACCATAGATTCCTTTCTAATGACCCAAGCATTAAATTTGAAACAATAAAATGCAACCCTCAGAGCATTATAAGAGTCAATAAAATGATCATAAAACGAAAAAAGCATAGCATCAAAAGGGTTTTAGATCCTTAATCCACTATTAGAAGTGTCTGAAGTTGGGGGCAACAAAAGAGTTGAAAATACGCAACTGAATCATCAACGATTCAATAGAAAAACTGGGATTTTGAGACCATTTTCTCACCTCGGGATTCAAACCCATGACGAGGGTTTTAACGGCCATATCCATTCCGCTCGCTTCCTTCCTCCCCCAAAGGCCCAGGCCTCCGCTCCTATCAGCTTTCAGCGTTTGTTCTAGTGTTCCTCCGGAACTATTTAGTAGGATTTCGTCACGGTCCGTGATTTGATAAATATACACCCTTTGCTGGCTCAACTACTCCTCTTGTTTCACTCCCTCCAGACAGGCGCGGTGCACGTGGGATCCCATCAACCGTTCGACTGATGGATGTACTCCAAATTTTCGCAAGTGCACTCCAGTTATTTCTCTTTTTTTAAAAGAAGAAAAATGAAGTAATCGGGGCATTTATTGAAAATGGGATGCCAGTTAGATCCATCAGGCGGTCGAGTAGGATGACTGGATGGGAGGTGCCCTTCATCCAATTGGGGAAACTTAGGGTTCTTCGAGTACGCTGCCAATCCTTGAAAGAAAAATTATGGCGTTGATGGCGATCACGACAACCGGCCTAACAATTCCATTTCAATGAATTCGTTCACATTTTCCTTAAATATTTTTATCCTTTTTTTTTTTTTTTTGGTTCCGGGAATGAGAGGCTATGTACTAAGAAGGACCCTTTTTTTTTTTTTTTGAAAAGCCCCAAATTTTTGGTGCTAATTGTATTATCTGGTTGTATGTTGGATAAAAGAGGTTTTTCGGGTGCCGTCAACTCGTTTGTTATTGTTATGCTCATTTTCAATATTTGAACAAACTGAAAGCTGTTCTTTTTAGAACAGTGGCTTGCAAGAAGCAATTTTAAATGATAGAGAGGTCAATCATTTGTCTTAATTCCTGCTCCTACTTCAGTTTTTAGTTGATTCATAATAGATTATCGAAGAGATGATGAGTTCTTCTGTTCTGCTGTATCATAATAATTTATTAAGATGTTTTTCTTATTTTTAAAATTTTTGATGGTGTGGTTAAAAGGGTTCTCATATATGGATCTGCAGTTATGAATTTCGGGTGATGGTTTCGATGAATTTGAAAACAAGTATTTCCTTCGGTAGAACTCTCAGCGGTGTTGCCATTGGTAATGCCTGGGAAAGTCCATGCAAAAGGTTAATTCCAGATTCATTCAAGATTAATTACTCGAATTCTTTTTCTATTTTTCTTTTTATTCCTTCTGTTTTTCTTATAAATGCCAAGGAACCGTTGGATTCCTTTGTTAATGGAGATGAGAAGACACTGGTATTCCTTGTTATAAAGCTGAAGGAAATGAAATAGAAATGAGAAGGTAGCAGCTACTTCTAACAGAATATGACCAAGCCGGCCATTCCCTAGCTTCCATTCTAATTTCCTTTTTTGCTTTCTCCTAACAACCAAACAGAGCCCTCATATCAACTCTTTTAACTTCTGTATCATGTGGCTCTCGCTCTTTTCATTCAATGTTACCGACAAATTATGAGAAGAAAATGTGGTTCAATGGTTTCATCATATGCTTATGATTGAGGTTATACATCTTTATAATACAAGTAGGGAATTGCTGTTTATGTATTCAATGAGCTTGTAAGCAAGGTGGAACTGAGAACAAATATATTCCTAGGATGGATTGTGGAGATTTATAAACTTGTATAGGCATTCTTGTTAGGGCTCGAACTCTTTCTCTCAGCACTTCTTCTTTCTTGCGTGCTGATAGGAACGCGATGTTGTCGTTAAGACACCGTGTTTATCAGTTTAATCTGACTTCTTAAAATTATTGAAAATACGTAAATAGTAGTGAGTCGGGTCGAATCCACAGGGAAGGTAGTGTTTTTAGATTTGAAATCTTTGATTTTATTAAAGAAAAAGATAAAAAAGAAGAGTTTCGAGATCAAAAATGAAGTCGAAAAATAAAAAGCAAAAATTAAAAGATGCAGGAATTTAAACTTGGTACTAAGATCTATTAGTTAGATCTTAGCATCTACTTGCAATAAAATAAAAATAATAATAATTAAAATACAGAAATTAAATTAAAAGCAAGAAATTAAAATGCAAAAATAAAAATTTTTTATTAATTAAAATTTTAGAATTTAAATATATAGAATGTAAAAAAAATAAAATAGCCTGATCTCTGATCTTGGATCGGCATTGGCAGAAAGATGGTGTAGAAGCTCGGCTCTTCTTCTCGGCACCCGTTGCTTCGAAGCAGCCTTTAACCCATAGCCTGGCTTCGCCCTGTACCAAAGCTTCACCTTGATCGGAGATGTTGATTTCTGATGGCCTAGGGTCCTTTTTATAGAGCTAGGAGGGCTGGATATTTTTTTCTAAAGGCAATATGGGACTAATAGCCTTTGTAATCGTAAAAATACAAAGAAATTTGGATAAAATTTGAATCAAAATAGCTCTGATATGACTCTGATAAATCTGATAAAATCCAGCCGTTCAACAGAAATCCAACGGTCCAAAAA
This sequence comes from Cocos nucifera, assembly GCA_006176705.1. NCBI lineage: Eukaryota > Viridiplantae > Streptophyta > Magnoliopsida > Arecales > Arecaceae > Cocos > Cocos nucifera. The sequence continues at coordinate 153,506 of QRFJ01000646.1, read as the reverse complement.
TCATCAAAATCGGATGCAGATCAGCCCAGATCTGGCCGTTGGATCGCGTTTGATGGAGGAAATCTGGCCGCAAATCACGCGCCTGAGAGTTTGATCACCGTCGGGAGCTTTCTGGACCGTCGGATCGTCGCCTGGATCGAGCGCTGCCGTCCGATGGTGATCCGCATGATGTTTGTATCTGAATAAAATTCGGAAGCAACCACAGCCGTCCGATCCTGACCGCAAACAACCACATCCATCCGATCGCGCAATAACTGTTCCCATGGACCGCGTGGACCGGCCGCACCACACACCGCAACCAATCAGCGCTGCTGTTGTCGGACGAAAAGACTAAATTACCCTTGTGAGCCGCGATAAATTTCTGTAGACCCTTAAGGGGTCTAGGTCCACCACGTGGCAATTTCTGATTCGCCGGAATTTGCTGAGCTGGCGGTCCACGCCTAGATCGTGGACCGGCTGATGGCTTCAATGGCTGAGTCGGCTTTGATGGCTCGGCTTGGCTTGGTGGCTCGGCTTGCGGAGCCGGCTGAGCCATTTTTCTTTTTTATTTAATTTTTATTTATTTTATATTTTTAAAAATTCATATCTTTTTCATTTTAGCTCTGTTTTACTTGAAATTTATTTCATTGTGATCAAAAAAATGAGCTCTTTCTATTGATAATAAAATTTTATTTTTTTAATTTTTATTATTTTTTATTATTTTTTAATTAATTTTTTAATTAATAAAAATATGAATTTTTCAAAAATTATATATAAATTGATTAATAATTCTTAAAAATTAATATAAATTAATTAATAAATTAATACTTTTATTAATGAATTTATGATGCTTATCACACCCCCCAACTTAAGCTTTGCTCGTCCTCGAGTAAAGAAAGAATTTAGTTTTAAATACCTTTTAACTTTAGAGTTTCGAATTTTACCTAAGCAATTTTCAAAATGGCCATTGATATTCAGTAGAGCTTAAATGAGACATATCATTGGGGTATTAATACTTATCAATAGAAAAATTAAGTAAAGAACATTAAATTTTTTCAGAATTTTTTCTAAATTATTCCACTTTTATCTCTGATTTGTCTAAACTTTCATATAGGCAGGTGTATTGCTACTTCCATCCTTCATTTATTGATTTTTATTTTTACATTACCCACTTTTTGATGCGAATATCATTGCTTACTTAGGCAATGGGATCCGGTTACTTGGTGGGAAACCTTTTTTTTTTTATTTTTTTTTTTTTAACGTTGTACCACTATTGAGTGTCTTAACCTCTTAAGCTTTCTATTTGATCCATGTAGCGAGTCTTGGGCCAATGACTCCCAAACCAGTTGGCTTTAGGGCACTAGGTATAGAATACCCCTCGGGCTTACTAGCTCGAATCAAATAGGCTACGAGTTAAGACTAGCTTTACAACGAGCTTCTTTGCCCTTCCCACCTTTTGACGCGAAACTCAATGCTTGCTTAGGCAAAGAGGCCCGGTTACTCAGTGAGAAGTACTTGAAAACTATTTTATTAAAATAAATTTTTATATGAAGAAACGTATAGTTACCCTACACAAGCCTATAAAAAGTAGACTTTTCTTTGATGCTAGTAGAAATAATTAGAAATGCTCCAAGGAAAATTTTTTTATGTTCTGGACTTAACTCTTTATTGAATTTTCTTAATACTTGATTCCTCAATATCTCATAGATTCTCTAATCTGTGCATCAATTTTCTTTTTAAAATGCTTAGTTTAATTCGATTCTTAAGCATAATCAAGGTATCTAAATACTAAATACTAACTTTTTCGAGGACTTAAAATTTTAAAATTTTTTTATTTTTCTCTCCCCCCAACTTAATCGACATTGTCCTCAATGGAGAAGAAAAAAATAAAGGATGTAATAAAAAACATGGAAGAATACACCTAACTCAGTATATATATATATATATATATATATATATTTGGTCCAGCACATGCCTTTGAAAATTTGAGCTCTCCCTCCAACTTATTCAAATTATCCTAAAAAAAAATAAACTAAAAAGATAAATTAGATAAAAACTAAATATTGGGTTGCCTCCCAACAAGCGCTAAGTTTACCGTCTTCAGCCAGACACAATGTAGCTCACTATCCTGTGTCGAATATTGGATTGATAAATTTTAATGATTTTGGATTGCCAATTTTAGAAAGTTGATTTTGATTTTTAATCCCATTATTGATATATTCACTGTTAATTTTTGGGATATATTTTATGATTACATTCTCAGACCCATGTTTATTAAGAATTACTCCTATTTGTTCTTCTAAAATGCTCATGAATGGAGTTTTAGGAGTTAAGTTTGATTCAATGGGTGCTGGAATGATGACTAAAGACGGTTTTAATTCTGAAGGTAAATTAATGTGATCCTGCTTAAACAACTCCATTGATATTTCATTACATGCCTTTTGATTTTTATAAGAAGAACCAGCTTCTAGGGTTGAAGGGAATAGGACATTAGGTTTATAAGTCTTGGGTAAATCATCTATTCTCTTTTCCCTTATTTCTATCTCATTTAAACTGGAACTAGCATCAGTACTAATTTCTGGCTTGGATTCTTCTATGTGGTTAGTCTCAGTACTAACCAATTCCTCTAAATTTTTATTTTGGCTAGCATCAATACTAGCCTCTCTCACCTGATCTTGGTAGTATTCCTTGTATAAAGCTGAAGGAAATGAAATAGAAATGAGAAGGTAGCAGCTACTTCTAACAGAATATGACCAAGCCGGCCATTCCTAGCTTCCATTCTAATTTCCTTTTTTGCTTTCTCCTAACAACCAAACAGAGCCCTCATATCAACTCTTTTAACTTCTGTATCATGTGGCTCTCGCTCTTTTCATTCAATGTTTACCGACAAATTATGAGAAGAAAATGTGGTTCAATGGTTTCATCATATGCTTATGATTGAGGTTATACATCTTTATAATACAAGTAGGGAATTGCTGTTTATGTATTCAAATGAGCTTGTAAGCAAGGTGGAACTGAGAACAAATATATTCCTAGGATGGATTGTGGAGATTTATTAAACTTGTATAGGCATTCTTGTTAGGGCTCGAACTCTTTCTCTCAGCACTTCTTCTTTCTTGCGTGCTGATAGAACGCGATGTTGTCGTTAAGACACCGTGTTTATCAGTTTAATCTGACTTCTTAAAATTATTGAAAAAACGTAAATAGTAGTGAGTCGGGTCGAATCCACAGGGAAGGTAGTGTTTTTAGATTTGAAATCTTTGATTTTATTAAGAAAAAGATAAAAAAGAAGAGTTTTCGAGATCAAAAATGAAGTCGAAAAATAAAAAGCAAAAATTAAAAGATGCAGGAATTTAAACTTGGTACTAAGATCTATTAGTTAGATCTTAGCATCTACTTGCAATAAAATAAAAATAATAATAATTAAAATACAGAAATTAAATTAAAAGCAAGAAATTAAAATGCAAAAATAAAAATTTTTTATTAATTAAAATTTTAGAATTTAAATATATAGAATGTAAAAAAAATAAAATAGTCTGATCTCTCATCTTGGATCGGCATTGGCAGAAAGATGGTGTAGAAGCTCGGCTCTTCTTCTCGGCACTCGTTGCTTCGAAGCAGCCTTTAACCCATAGCCTGGCTTCGCCCTGTATCAAAGCTTCATCTTGATCGGAGATGTTGATTTCTGATGGCCTAGGGTCCTTTTTATAGAGCTAGGAGGGCTGGATATTTTTTTCTAAAGGCAATATGGGACTAACAGCCTTTGTAATCGTAAAAATACAAAGAAATTTGGATAAAATTTGAATTCAAAACAAGCTCTGATATGACTCTGAAATCAAATTGATAAAATCCAGCCGTTCAACAGAAATCCAACGGTCCAAAAATCATCAAAATCGGATGCAGATCAGCCCAGATCTGGCCGTTGGATCGCGTTTGATGGAGGAAATCTGGCCGCAAATCACGCGCCTGAGCATTTGATCACCGTCGGGAGCTTTCTGGACCGTCGGATCGTCGCCTGAATCGAGCGCTGCCGTCTGATGGTGATCTTTTTTTTAGCAATATTTGACATATCAAAAGGCATCTGCATTCTGTGAGGGAATCGAACTCTAGTATGAAAGTCTATTCTTTGCTTTTGACTCATTACCTGCACAGGGATCCAATCAATCTAATAGCTAAAAGAATAAATTATGCCAGTTATTTGTTAAACACAAAAATAAAAATAATTGATGAATTACATGTTCAAAATATCATCAAGAGAAAAAATTCATAGGGAGACGAAACAACCAACTTATGGTATTACATACTGAAACTTTTTTCTTACCAGATGTTTTTTTCCCTTTCCCCAATATGTCTTGCTTATTTGTTCCTAGCAAACAATTACTTTTTATATCCATTCAGTCATCTCAGATACTGCATAAAACTATCCCATGTACTGCACAAAACTATCTGTGAAGTGTGGATTAAAGCATGCTCCCTGAAAAAAAAGAGTACTACAGAAATCGTTTATTTCTCCTTTTGCTGATGTATGTTATCTTGGAGGCGCCTCCTCCTTAATGCACCACACTGACAGCACACCAGTCCTAAAAAGTTATTAAATAAACCCCTATCAGCTGAAGGCTTCGGTATAACTGTGCAATTTTTTCCACTTTTAAGATGGAGGTTTAATCATGTTCATCAAAAGCCATAGATTTATGATAAGCAGCGTCTTGAGAAGTAAGTGCTCCATCATTATTTTCCCCATGCCCACGCTCTAATAATGTAAAAGTACTCTAACTTGGATTGCAGTACAGGAATTAACTTGCAAGCTGCAAGCAAAATTAGCTGCTTTAAAAAAATAAAAAAAAGTGCCGACGAAATTTATGATTTACAATTTGCCTTGCACATGTAAACTTCCCACCACTACATTACAACCAGAGTTAAGTAGACCAGCCATTGGACAATAAACAAGACTCTCCCGCCAATATAACATCATTGAAGGCCTTAATTTCTTTGCTTCTTTAATCAAGTGAAAAAAAAAAAAAACATCTCAGCGGCTTGCAATCCCCCATACAAATCGCCCAATCTACTACAGATCGTGACCATAGATTCCTTTCTAATGACCCAAGCATTAAATTTGAAACAATAAAATGCAACCCTCAGAGCATTATAAGAGTCAATAAAATGATCATAAAACGAAAAAAGCATAGCATCAAAAGGGTTTTAGATCCTTAATCCACTATTAGAAGTGTCTGAAGTTGGGGGCAACAAAAGAGTTGAAAATACGCAACTGAATCATCAACGATTCAATAGAAAAACTGGGATTTTGAGACCATTTTCTCACCTCGGGATTCAAACCCATGACGAGGGTTTTAACGGCCATATCCATTCCGCTCGCTTCCTTCCTCCCCCAAAGGCCCAGGCCTCCGCTCCTATCAGCTTTCAGCGTTTGTTCTAGTGTTCCTCCGGAACTATTTAGTAGGATTTCGTCACGGTCCGTGATTTGATAAATATACACCCTTTGCTGGCTCAACTACTCCTCTTGTTTCACTCCCTCCAGACAGGCGCGGTGCACGTGGGATCCCATCAACCGTTCGACTGATGGATGTACTCCAAATTTTCGCAAGTGCACTCCAGTTATTTCTCTTTTTTTAAAAGAAGAAAAATGAAGTAATCGGGGCATTTATTGAAAATGGGATGCCAGTTAGATCCATCAGGCGGTCGAGTAGGATGACTGGATGGGAGGTGCCCTTCATCCAATTGGGGAAACTTAGGGTTCTTCGAGTACGCTGCCAATCCTTGAAAGAAAAATTATGGCGTTGATGGCGATCACGACAACCGGCCTAACAATTCCATTTCAATGAATTCGTTCACATTTTCCTTAAATATTTTTATCCTTTTTTTTTTTTTTTTGGTTCCGGGAATGAGAGGCTATGTACTAAGAAGGACCCTTTTTTTTTTTTTTTGAAAAGCCCCAAATTTTTGGTGCTAATTGTATTATCTGGTTGTATGTTGGATAAAAGAGGTTTTTCGGGTGCCGTCAACTCGTTTGTTATTGTTATGCTCATTTTCAATATTTGAACAAACTGAAAGCTGTTCTTTTTAGAACAGTGGCTTGCAAGAAGCAATTTTAAATGATAGAGAGGTCAATCATTTGTCTTAATTCCTGCTCCTACTTCAGTTTTTAGTTGATTCATAATAGATTATCGAAGAGATGATGAGTTCTTCTGTTCTGCTGTATCATAATAATTTATTAAGATGTTTTTCTTATTTTTAAAATTTTTGATGGTGTGGTTAAAAGGGTTCTCATATATGGATCTGCAGTTATGAATTTCGGGTGATGGTTTCGATGAATTTGAAAACAAGTATTTCCTTCGGTAGAACTCTCAGCGGTGTTGCCATTGGTAATGCCTGGGAAAGTCCATGCAAAAGGTTAATTCCAGATTCATTCAAGATTAATTACTCGAATTCTTTTTCTATTTTTCTTTTTATTCCTTCTGTTTTTCTTATAAATGCCAAGGAACCGTTGGATTCCTTTGTTAATGGAGATGAGAAGACACTGGTATTCCTTGTTATAAAGCTGAAGGAAATGAAATAGAAATGAGAAGGTAGCAGCTACTTCTAACAGAATATGACCAAGCCGGCCATTCCCTAGCTTCCATTCTAATTTCCTTTTTTGCTTTCTCCTAACAACCAAACAGAGCCCTCATATCAACTCTTTTAACTTCTGTATCATGTGGCTCTCGCTCTTTTCATTCAATGTTACCGACAAATTATGAGAAGAAAATGTGGTTCAATGGTTTCATCATATGCTTATGATTGAGGTTATACATCTTTATAATACAAGTAGGGAATTGCTGTTTATGTATTCAATGAGCTTGTAAGCAAGGTGGAACTGAGAACAAATATATTCCTAGGATGGATTGTGGAGATTTATAAACTTGTATAGGCATTCTTGTTAGGGCTCGAACTCTTTCTCTCAGCACTTCTTCTTTCTTGCGTGCTGATAGGAACGCGATGTTGTCGTTAAGACACCGTGTTTATCAGTTTAATCCGACTTCTTAAAATTATTGAAAATACGTAGATAGTAGTGAGTCGGGTCGAATCCACAGGGAAGGTAGTGTTTTTAGATTTGAAATCTTTGATTTTATAAAAGAAAAAGAAAAAAAGAAGAGTTTTGAGATCAAAAGTGAAGTCGAAAAATAAAAAGCAAAAATTAAAAGATGCAGGAATTTAAACTTGGTACTAAGATCTACTAGTTAGATCTTAGCATCTACTTGCAATAAAATAAAAAAATAATAATTAAAATTAAATTAAATTAAAATTAAAAAGCAAGAAATTAAAATGCAAAAATAAAATTTTTATTAATTAAAATTTTAGAATTTAAATACATAGAAATTTAAAAAAAAATAAAATAAAATAGCCTGATCTCTGATCTTGGATCGGCATTGGCAGAAAGATGGTGTAGAAGCTCGGCTCTTCTTCTCGGCACCCGTTGCTTCGAAGCAGCCTTTAACCCATAGCCTGGCTTCGCCCTGTACCAAAGCTTCACCTTGATCGGAGATGTTGATTTCTGATGGCCTGGGGTCCTTTTTATAGAGCTAGGAGGGCTGGATATTTTTTCTAAAGGCAATATGGGACTAATAGCCTTTGTAATCATAAAAATACAAAGAAATTTGGATAAAATTTGAATCAAAATAGCTCTGATATGACTCTGATAAATCTGATAAAATCCAGCCATTCAACAGAAATCCAACGGTCCAAAAATCATCAAAATCGGATGCAGATCAAGCTCAGATCGGGTCGGATTAAATTCTGGCCGTTGGATCGCGCTTGATCGAGGAAATCTGGCCGCAAATCATGCTTCGGGAGAGTCTTGATCACCGTCGGGCAGCTTTCTCTGGACCGTCGGATCATCGCCTGGATCGAGCGCTGCCGTCCGATGGTGATCCGCGTGATGTTTGTATCTGAATAAAATTCGGAAGCAACCACAGCCGTCCGATCCTGACCGCAAACAACCACATCCGTCCGATCGCGCAATAACTGTTCCCATGGACCGCGTGGACCGGCCGCACCGCACACCGCAACCAATCAGCGCCGCTGTTGTCGGACGAAAAGACTAAATTACCCTTGTGAGCCGCGATAAATTTCTGTAGACCCTTAAGGGGTCTAGGTCCACCACGTGGCAATCTCTGATTCGCCGGAATTTGCTGAGCTGGCGGTCCACGCCTAGGATCGTGGACCGGCTGATGGCTTCAATGGCTGAGTCGGCTTGATGGCTCGGCTTGGCTTGGTGGCTCGGCTTGCGGAGCCGGCTGAGCCATTTTCTTTTTTATTTAATTTTTATTTATTTTATATTTTTAAAAATTCATATCTTTTCCATTTTAGCTCCGTTTTACTTGAAATTTATTTCGTTGTGATCAAAAAAATGAGCTCTTTCTATTGATAATAAAATTTTATTTTTTAATTTTTATTATTTTTTTATTATTTTTTAATTAATTTTTTAATTAATAAAAATATGAATTTTTTAAAAAATTATATATAAATTGATTAATAATTCTTAAAAATTAATATAAATTAATTAATAAATTAATACTTTTATTGGTGAATTTATGATGCTTATCACACCCCCCAACTTAAGCTTTGCTCGTCCTCGAGTAAAGAAAGAATTTAGTTTTAAATACCTTTTAACTTTAGAGTTTCGAATTTTACCTAAGCAATTTTCAAAATGGCCATTGATATTCAGTAGAGCTTAAATGAGATATATCATTGGGGTATTAATACTTATCAATAGAAAAATTAAGTAAAGAACATTAAATTTTTCAGAACTTTTTTCTAAATTATTCCACTTTTATCTCTGATTTGTCTAAACTTTCATATAGGCAGGTGTATTGCTACTTCCATCCTTCATTTATTAATTTTTATTTTCACATTGCCCACTTTTTGATGCGAATATCATTGCTTACTTAGGCAACGGGACCCGGTTACTCGGTGGGAAACCAATGTTTTTTTTTTTTTTTTTTTTTTTTTTTTTTTAACGTTGTACCACTATTGAGTGTCTTAACTCCTTAAGCTTTCTATTTGATCCATGTAGCGAGTCTTGGGCCAATGACTCCCAAACCAGTTGGCTTTAGGGCACTAGGTATAGAATACCCCTCGGGCTTACTAGCTCGAATCAAATAGGCTACGAGTTAAGACTAGCTTTACAACGAGCTTCTTTGCCCTTCCCACCTTTTGACGCGAAACTCAATGCTTGCTTAGGCAAAGAGGCCCGGTTACTCAGTGAGAAGTACTTGGAAACTATTTTATTAAAATAAATTTTTATATGAAGAAACGTATAGTTACCCTACACAAGCCTATAAAAAGTAGACTTTTCTTTGATGCTAGTAGAAATAATTAGAAATGCTCCAAGAAAAAATTTTTTATGTTCTGGACTTAACTCTTTATTGAATTTTCTTAATACTTGATTCCTCAATATCTCATAGATTCTCTAATCTGTGCATCAATTTTCTTTTTAAAAATGCTTAGTTTAATTCGATTCTTAAGCATAATCAAGTATCTAAATACTAAATACTAACTTTTTCGAGGACTTAAAATTTTAAAATTTTTTATTTTTCTCTCCCCCCAACTTAATCGACATTGTCCTCAATGGAGAAGAAAAAATAAAGGATGTAATAAAGAACATGGAAAGAATACACCTAACTCAGTATATTATATATATATATATTTATTTATTATATTTATTTTTTGGTCCAGCACATGCCTTTGAAAATTTGAGCTCTCCCTCCAACTTATTCAAATTATCCTAAAAAAAAAAATAAACTAAAAAGATAAATTAGATAAAAACTAAATATTGGGTTGCCTCCCAACAAGCGCTAAGTTTACCGTCTTCAGCCAGACACAATGTAGCAGCTCACTATCCTGTGTCGAATATTGGATTGACAAATTCCAATGGTTTTGGATTGCCAATCTCAGAAAGTTGATTTGATTTTTAATCCCATTATTGATATATTCACTTGTTAATTTTAGGGATATATTTTATGATTCCATTCTCAGACCCATGTTTATTAAGAATTACTCCTATTTGTTCTTCTAAAATGCTCATGAATGGAGTTTTAGGAGTTAAGTTTGATTCAATGGGTGCTGGAATGGTGACTAAAGGCGGTTTTAATTCTGGAGGTAAATTAATGTGATCCTGCTTAAACAACTCCATTGACATTTCATTACATGCCTTTTGATTTTTATAAGAAGAACCAGCTTCTAGGGTTGAAGGGAATAGGACATTAGGTTTATAAGTCTCGGGTAAATCATCTATTCTCTTTTCCCTTATTTCTATCTCATTTAAACTGGAACTAGCATCAGTACTAATTCCTGGCTTGGGTTCTTCTATGTGGTTAGTCTCAGTACTAACCAGTTCCTCTAAATTTTTATTTTGGCTAGCATCAGTACTAGCCTCTCTCACCTGGTCTTGGTATGGGTCCATAAGAATCCTATAGCTTTTAAGTTCAGGAATTACTTTGGTATTCTCAAATTGAAGATTCTTAGATGAAACATTAGATTGATAATTTAATCCAGGTGGTTGGTGGTCATTAGGTGGGTTGTTTGAAATTGGTAGGTTCGGTAGTTGATCTAGTTCTCTCCTCATGTTAGACTCAACTAATTATCCTATTTGAGCTTCTAGTCTGGCGATAGATTGCTGTTGAGTTAGAATTAATTGTTGAAGTTGGTTAAATCTATCATCAGCTAGATTGGTCTGTTGAGGAGGTGGGTATGAAGGCTGATTATAATATGATGGCTGGTTAAACTGACTAGGCTGACCATTATTATAGGCATAATTTTGATAATTTTGCTCAAGTGAAATTTGGGTCTGAGCCTGAGTCTGTTGGGATGTCCAAGAAAAATTAAAGTTACTCCAATCTGAATTATATGAATTTGAAAATGGATCATTAATCAATTTGGAGTATCCTTGAGTAGCTTGAACTTGTTCTTGGATAAAATATGGAAACTGTGCAGTCATAGGATATTCACTTACATGATGGGTTGGACTAGCACAGATTGAATAATTCTCCTGATAATTAGAAGATGATGTGAATTGTGCAGGAGATTGTTGACCTAGGGTTAGGAGTTGATCTATTTTCTGAGCAAGAAGGTCAACTTTATCTAATTTTTGGACTATTAGATTCATATTAGCCATTTGATTATTATGTTTAATGTGAATCAACCATTCAATTAAGTTCAACTAAATCAGAAAAAGTGATTTCCTACCATGCATGTATTAGTGTAACCCTAATGTATGGTTTAAAAATTTTTAGAATATTTTTTTATTTTATTATTATTATTATTATTTTATTATATTAAAAATTAATTTTTTTAATTATTTTTATTTATTAATTTTAATTTAATTTAATTTAATTTAATTATTAATTTTTAGTTAGTTTAATTTTTATTTTATTTTATTTTTAGAGGAGTAAAGAAAAGAAAGAAAGAAGAGTTCTAAAGAAGAGGTCCTAAGGAGTCCTAGAACTAAGAAGAGAAGAGAAGAATTAAGGTTTAATTAGGTTTGATGTTGGTTAGCAATCAAGTTGGTCAATCAATCCTGACTAAGGGTTATCCTAGATCTAGACAGCTCCTAACTGCCAAGGTCACCTTCAAGCCCTCCAAGTGTAGGATTAGCCAATCAACTAGCCAGGTAAGTGTAAGGTCGGTGGGAGTCCCCCCGTTGCTTGCCTTAGACACCAATTGTGCTTGGCCAGGTAAGCGAACGGAACCAATTAGAAACCACCTTCCTTCGGGCGCCAGTCGTCCCTGAACCACTTTCCTAGACACCAGTCAAATTGACTTATCCTAACCCGGTTCAACTCTTAGGATTCCTTATCCTATTGAGCTCGAGTTCCTAGGGTTGATGTCTAATTGATTTTAATTTAATTAAAGGCTTAGGTCAATGCAGGATGCTTGGTTGGTTGTTTGTGGGCTAAGGAAGGGTGATCAAATCCCCACCTTATCTTGTTTAATTGGGTTGTGCCCTTAATTTGATTTAATATGAATATGCAAAAAAAAAAAAAAAAAAATTCAATCAAAGGGTTCTTATGCAATTTAAACTAGATGCATGTAACTAATTGAATTCTGAAAGGCTTACCTTGCCTCCAGCAATCACCAAAAAAAAAAAAATAAAAATAAAAATAAAACTAATATGATGCATGCTCTAAACAGTTAGGATTTCTAATCTTATCATGAGGCTTTTAATTAGGTTTAAATGGATATTTTTTAAATTAATTTAAAAATAAAATAAATAAATAAATAAAAGAAAAGAGGACTAGGGTTAGGATTGATCTCACCAAAATTAGATGCTTTCTTCGTTTTCTCTTTTTTTTTCTACAAAATAAATAAAAAAAATTAGTAAGCAATATTAAAAAAAATATAATTAATTTATAAAAAAAATCAAAGAAATCAAAGAAAAAAATAGCATCTATTCCTTCCCCGGCAACGGCGCCAAAAACTTGATAGGAACGCGATGTTGTCGTTAAGACACCGTGTTTATCAGTTTAATCCGACTTCTTAAAATCATTGAAAATTGAAAATAGATAGTAGTGAGTCGGGTCGAATCCACAGGGAAGGTAGTGTTTTTAGATTTGAAATCTTTGATTTTTAAAAGAAGAAAAGAAAAAAGAAGAGTTTTGAGATCAAAAAAAGTCGGAAAATAAAAAGCAAAAATTAAAAGATGCAGGAAATTTAAACTTGGTACTAAGATCTATTAGTTAGATCTTAGCATCTACTTGCAATAAAATAAAAAAAATAATAATTAAAGTGCAGAAATTAAATTAAAAAAAGCAAGAAATTAAAATATAAAAATAAAATTTTTTATTAATTAAAATTTTAGAATTTAAATACATATAGAAATTAAAAAAAAAAATAGCCTGATCTCTGATCTTGGATCGGCATTGGCAGAAAGATGGTGTAGAAGCTCGGCTCTTCTTCTCGGCACCCGTTGCTTCGAAGCAGCCTTTAACCCATAGCCTGGCTTCGCCCTGTACCAAAGCTTCACCTTGATCGGAGATGTTGATTTCTGATGGCCTGGGGTCCTTTTTATAGAGCTAGGAGGGCTGGATATTTTTTTCTAAAGGCAATATGGGACTAATAGCCTTTGTAATCATAAAAATATAAAAGAAATTTGGATAAAATTTGAATCAAAATAGCTCTGATATGACTCTGATAAATCTGATAAAATCCAGCCGTTCAACAGGAATCCAACGGTCCAAAAATCATCAAAATCGGATGCAGATCAGCTCAGATCTGGCCGTTGGATCGCGCTTGATGGAGGAAATCTGGCCGCAAATCACGCGCCTGAGAGTTTGATCGCCGTCGGGAGCTTTCTGGACCGTTGGATCATCTCCTGGATCGAGCGCTGCCGTCCGATGGTGATCCGCATGATGTTTGTATCTGAATAAAATTCGGAAGCAACCACAGCCGTCCGATCCTGACCGCAAACAACCACATCCGTCCGATCGCGCAATAACTGTTCCCATGGACCGCGTGGACCGGCCGCACCGCACACCGCAACCAATCAGCGCCGCTGTTGTCGGACGAAAAGACTAAATTACCCTTGTGAGCCGCGATAAATTTCTGTAGACCCTTAAGGGGTCTAGGTCCACCACGTGGCAATTTCTGATTCGCCGGAATTTGCTGAGCTGGCGGTCCACGCCTAGATCGTGGACCGGCTGATGGCTTCAACGGCTGAGTCGGCTTTGATGGCTCGGCTTGGCTTGGTGGCTCGGCTTGCGGAGCCGGCTGAGCCGTTTTCTTTTTTATTTAATTTTTATTTATTTTATATTTTTAAAAATTCATATCTTTTTCATTTTAGCTCCGTTTTACTTGAAATTTATTTCGTTGTGATCAAAAAAATGAGCTCTTTCTATTGATAATAAAATTTTATTTTTTTAATTTTTATTATTTTTTATTATTTTTAAATTAATTTTTTAATTAATAAAAATATGAATTTTTTAAAAATTATATATAAATTGATTAATAATTCTTAAAAATTAATATAAATTAATTAATAAATTAATATTTTTATTAATGAATTTATGATGTTTATTATAAATGTTGCTCTACTATCTCTCTTCCTTGTGCTGTAGATTAAGATAGGCATCTTTCTTTCTTTCTTTTTTCCCATTATAGGAATAGACGGGGCCGTGAAAGTGTCATCTGGATGAACTTGGTAATAAAGAAAACAATGGTGGAATTTTGTTTCGAATTGAAACTGATAGTGCTAAAAGTATTTGCTTCAACTTTCCTTCTTTAATTGAGGTTGTGTCTATGGAAGATGGAAGAATATCATGATATAGGAATCACTTTGTATTATTCTATAGCAAATTCAGTGATGATAGAAAATGAATGTGCAATACAATCTTTAGACTACCGGCAGTCAAATCAATCGCTTCCTTCTCTTCCTATCTTTCTAGAGGCAGTTGCATGCATCTTTAGTTCCTTCATTATTTTCTTGTGGAAAAGACTTCAGGCATTTGTCCTGGCCCGGCCCGGTAATTGCAACTTGTTCAGCTGAACTCAACCTTCAACTCAAGTCAGGAAACTTCATTTCCAGTGATGCAGGTTATTGGCTGTAAATGAATAGTAATGTGATATACTGTTTGCATGTCGGATAAGCCATCACTAATTTATGGTTTTAGGCTCGGAAGCATGGATTAAAGATCAAAGGAAGAATGACCTATCATCGGACAATGTTGAGATAGTTATCAAGTCATGTGATGATGATAAGATTAATATGATCCTGTCACCTGAACTCTTAATTTTCATTAGGCGTGCTAACGATTCATCAGTATTGCATTATCCAAAATAGCCCCATGCATATCCATGATGGATACATTTCCAGCAACTTTCATTACTGCTGATGGCAATCTTCTCCATATGTATAATATTGAAATATCAGTTTGCGTTACAACTTGCTTGAAGTATATGGTGCTTCCTTGTCTGATGACAATGACATCTCCTTACTTTGCTTTACTCCAAGCCAAGTTGCTTCTCAGAGTATTGTTTCTTGAAAATTCTCATGCAAAGGAGATTAATGGATATTACTTATACTGGGAAAGGTGTGTCTGTCTATTCCAGTAAGTCGGTGTGATTGTTTCAAAAGAGCGAAGTAGTGCATAAGTCATCTACGAAGAGAGATGCAATTCCAACTGCTTATTGTTTCCAACTTTACAGGATTGAATTAGAAAGCTTACTGAAGCCTCTATTCATAAAACTCCAGTTGAGTATGGATTGAAGATATCCCCAAGTGGTGGATATCAAATGCAAGCATGGCTAAAAAAAGGCTGGCTGGTTGTCTCCTATAGAGATGATCAGATATCATTTTTCTTTTCTCATTGACTTCAAGATCCTTTTTGTTCTTTCTGTCTGCTATAACATTGTTCATTATCCGGTTATCAGGTAAGAGCGAACCTGAATGGAGAGGAGACAGAAAGGCATTTCTTGATGATTTGTCAAATTTGGCCCAAACTGCACCACCTATTCTAGGGTTTTGTAGAATGAAAGGAGGTAAGCTTTCGCAGGTAAAAGGTAATCTGTCGGTGGATGTTCTGTGCAACTTTTTATTTGCTATAAGCTCGTAATGTTGTACTTTTTTTTTTTTTCCAACATCATCGGTCATCTTCGTTATAAAATAAATAATTTTTTTTTTAAAAAAAGTCATCTTCGTTATAAAATAAATAATTTTTTTTTTAAAAAAAGTGCTCATCTCTTCCTCCTAGAAACTAGAGATAGCATAATTCCTGCGTATCCAAATTTGTCGAAGTTGGACTCGAGATTTCTTTTCTCCTTTCCGTCTCCGAATGACTCGAGGAAAAAAAATCCAATATAAGTAATTGCAAAATATCATTCGCCTTTTTGTGCTTTTGGCTCGCTTTTAAATGGTCTCGTACTTGAACTTCTAGAGCATGCAACATCCTCCATTTCTATATGTTGATTATGACTATAATTTTGTCAATGATTGGAACTATGAGAAAAAAGGGAACGATGTGAATATATTATGAGTTTTCATGTTGTGAGTTGAGGTTGGATTAAAAAATATGCACTTGATTAAACTCAATGTTTGATAGGTGGAAAGAAAGAACACTGCTTGTAGTTCATTACTCACCAACAAGTTATGATCTTGGGTGGCATGTGCTGAAACTCCCATCCTAGCAACAGCTTCATGCATTTCTACCTTCTCCATATTTTTTTACTCTAACAATTCATATTAATACAAAATGCCTTATTTTCTTAGGTTGCTTTCTTTCTGCAATTAATTATTAGCCCAAACATATATTTTCATGGGATACAATCATCAAGCTTTGCTGCAAATTCTTTGCAGGTCTGAACAAGCTTTCTATTGCAGGTCCTTGGGAGGGACCATCATGGAAATTGTTGGTATAACCATTGGAGACCCTGAAAAAAGGCAAGCCCCTCCGAAAGATAATTATGCTTTTTATTTTTCTCATAAATGGATCGGGTGAGAACTGTCTGCACTTGCAATCAGATCAGGAAAACTGAAGGTAAATAACCAGTTTAAAATGACACAATAGCTGAAGAGCTTGAATCAGCTTTTGCACCAGGGAGTGAAGTTGGACTCAATGAAAGCATGTTTTTGCATATTTAAAAATAAAAATAAATTGTGTGGCCTCACAAAATATAACAAAACTTCTCATAAATAGCTTACATGAAGAGTTATGTATTGCCTTCATGGAAAACTAATTTGGATTTCATGACATCCATCAAAGATCGCTTCAAATATCCAGAATAATGTTACTCAAATATTTTCTAAATTTGAAATCACCATGCATGCTTTATTACTAGAAATTGAAAGATCTCGTGTTTATGTGTGTTATTTTAATGGGAGAAGATTTCTATGATGAGACTCTGGATAACCGAACTACCTTTCCATGGCAGGGCTATTTGTTTTTCAGAACCTTTTTTTTTCCTTTACTATTTTAATGTAAGAATGCTTTTGTAACCAAATTTTTTAGGGTGATTATACTACCTTTTTATAGCTCGGCTAGGATCTGATTTGTTTTCTCCTCCTCCTCATCTTCTTCTTCTTTTCTTTTTTCCAAGCTCAAGCATTCCCCTTTTTCATTTTTGTTTCATCCTCGCGCACATGCACTTAGCCACATATATGGCATGTGCAACCATGCAAATGCAACCCATCACTTGGTCCCTATCTAACCTTTCTCTATACGAGTCTAAGAGACAGGGAAGAAGGGGTTGGGCCAACTCAGACAAATTTTGTTCAAAATCCATTTGATCCACATCAATTATGAAAAAGAAATAGGTATTACATATTATCTATTTACGAATAGGCAAGCAATCTCTTAAAAATATATGTTTTTGTTCGTATGCAATTTTGATCTTGTAAATTATAGCCGGCAATTTGCATTTTTACTTTACGAGCCTCGTTTTTGAGTTTGCGCGTGTGAGAGTTCCTGTTTGTCTCTACTTGGTTCTGGACCAGGCCAAAGCCTAAAACTAGCTTAGGCAAAGGCAACATTTTTGTTGGGAAATTCTTTATACACCGAGCACGGTGTAGAAAAACTACATTGCTCTATTTGATTGGACCACATGATCACCACTTTTCAACATATATTTAATATCTATGATTTTAATTTTTTTAAATTTTAAATGACAAAAATATTCTCTTTCTTTTGAAAAATTTATGACATCTTGTGTCGATATTGTGTTATCCTACATTAAAATTATGAGTTTTTGCACGAAACACCATAATTTTTTTTCAAAAATCATAATATATATATATGTATTAAAAAAATTTATAAATTTTTAATAATAAAAAAAAAATATATATATTTTTATGACATTCCGTGGCCAAATCAAATCATGCTATCTTAACGGAGGATGTCTTAGTATCGACATAGGATGTCATAATTTTTCAGAAGAGATGGGGCATTTTTATCATTCAAAATTTCAAACGAAAAAGTGAAACTGTCGGCACTAAATGCGTATCAAAAGTTTTTAATGACGAAAATGCACTTTCTTTTTTATGACTTCTAGAAAAAAATTATGACATCCAGCTTAAGAAGTCATAATTTTAACGTAGAATGTTATAAAATGTCATAATTTTTTAGAAGAAGAGGGGCACTTTCGTTATTCAAAATTTTAAATAAAAAAAATGGAACTATAGATATTAAATGCATATTAAAAAAATGGTGGTTAGGTGGTTCGTTTTCTACACTGCAAGCAACGCATAAAGAATTACTCCGTTCTTGTTCTTCCCATCGACTTGAGGGCAAGTCCAGGCCCAAGGCCTGTTTCTCGTTTGGTAGGGACCAATTAGCATCCCGCTTCAGCGGTAGACTAAACGAGTAGATAATTTTGAGTTTGAGAATCTAGTAGTCATGACAAGCGCATCTTGGATCCGGAATAAGCGGCAGGTATCTCCAAATTGATACCTTGCCAAATAAGTGGACCTACACCGCCGTGATTCTATTTCACCATTTTGGTGGTGGAGTTAAACCGTGGAATTGGATTGTCTTTATTCCTTCTCATCTATCTTTTTCACCTTATCCACTCTATGAGCACATAAGAAGATAGAAGCAAAATGTTGTCTTGGTAATAAAATGCCAAATACCTCAAATCAATGCACATTAAATACCACTTTATTCTTTATATTTATCCTTCCAATTGGTCCATCCCTTCAACGGTATCCGCGGCCAAGAAATACACCAATGTCCAAGCCTGACGCGGTTTCTCCGTCTTTTTAAGCACATCCATCAGTCCATCTTACAAATATTTGTAGCGGCCAACATTATGTGTGAGATGTCCATCTCATGGACATGTATCTTGGTATTTTCAAGCCACCAAATTCCGTGTTCCTCGTTTCCTTGATACACGGACTCATCGTGTGGTTTGGGTGTCGCATGATCAACTTTCTCGAACATGCTGGGTTTTGGTCTTTTCTTTTCTTTTGGTGCAAGAATCGTCTCGACCTTATATATATAAACAAAGAAGAAGTAACGGAGCGAAAACAACAGGCAACCTATCAAGCTAACCAACTGAATATATCCACGCATCCGATGGGGCAGAATATTAAAAGCATCAGCAGTCTCTCGAACAGACAAGTTAGTGAGGGGCATTTTAGCTTAATCAGGATGTTGGGTTTTTTTAGTTTACGGACATGCATATTCCAACATCCTAAATAGATGAATAGCTTCCTTTCAACTGCATTGTACAAATCATTTGTCAAGTAATCTGGAGCATTTTCTTCCACTATATATACTTCTATATCTCTTAATCTTCTCTAGGATATTGATTACTTTATCTTCGATCTTATGAAGCCCAATGAAATGAGAACAATTTTTACCAAAGAAGTCAAAGTTAAAGCTTCTAATGACCATATTACCGAGTGATGATGATTAAGTTGAGGACTGAGAGGTGCCTGTGCCAACATTTTATTTTTTTTTCCAAAAAGTGATGCATGATGACATGGGTCACACTATGCTGGTGGGTCTCTAGCAAGCTAGTTAGCCAACAATGAATGATTAGTGGACATAAAGTAGCCTAATAATGGCACGTGAAATTTCACCCTTATTGACAGCCTAACTTTTGGATTTGTAACGATTATGATTTGGACTAAATTTGTCGATATTTCGTGTTCTCTTTACACACACGCGCGCGCAGAGAGAGAGAGAGAGAATGGGAGTGTTTGTGGCTCAGCTTTCTAGTTTGAGTTGGTTATTTGTAAAAATGGTTAACACTATGCAGAAGGCATGATTTGAGCGTATTTATTGTTTGCACATTATATTTATGCTCAAAATTTATGACAATCTTTTACTCAAATATCAAATTTTAAAAATAAGAATTAATATTTTTCTAATATTAGACTTACTATATCCAACATAACATTAAACGATATGGTCATTATAACATATATTTAAAATAATATAATTATCAATTACTTTTAGTAAATCATTTTTCTCTATCCGAGCGGCTTACATAGCCCAGTACATCTAGTTGATCAGAAACAACTACATTTTGAATTTAGAAGATGGCCAGCGAGGATCATCTTTGAGAAAGCTTGGATTCTTGCACAAAAGTTGATGAACACGACTTTCAAATTTTTGAATACTTGAAACTTTCATCCAGCTCGTATAGCGACTTAATGGATGTTTTTATTTGAGAACCTCCATCTTAAAGATATCTGAAAGTTGACTTTGATAGAAGTGTTAGGGACGCTAGAAATGGAGCTAGATCAAAATACCCACAAGGGAGATCACATAATTCCTTTTTGCAAAATATTCTTTCTCTTCTTTCTTTCTGGCTGTGTAAGACTCACGATCATACATGTCTTCAAGGAGGCAAACTTCATCGTAGATTGGACAGCATCCTACATGGCAAAGCATACTAGAAATTGATTGTGGATTTTTGTTGATTATATTTTAGGATAATTCAAAAATATTTTATTTTTTTTATTTTTTTAAATTTATTCATATGTGATATATACGGATGCTTCATTTCTATCAAAAAAAATATTTTTTTTTACTTATTTCATATAAAGCACGTTCTCCCCGGGAGAGATTGCTTAATCTCAAGTCTCAGTGGTTGCTTCGGCCAAGATGATGTTTGTAGCTGGTTCACTCTTTAAGACAATGTCAATTCCCTGACGGATATATGAGGGGGACCTTTTTGTTCATGGGGTATCCCAAGCTCATAGACAGGATGGTGCACGCGAAACCCCTATAATATATTACTCATCATCTTCCATCCCATCCACCTTGTCCCTCCTCTTGTTGGCTCAGTGTCAATATACTAATTATTTAGGTGCCTCACTTCCCCAAGTTTCCTCCTTGCCCACACCTTTGTCACTCGTTTAACAACCAGAATAGAATAAGGGGAACCTCCGAGATGGACTTGTTCCCTCTCCCTTGAGTGTTGACAAATCCCCTCATCACCTCCTCTCTCTTTATTTTTCTTCTCTCTCAACTAACTCCCCATACTTTTCTTTTCCCACCTTCCTGAACTAACTTCTCTCTGCTTGTTTATTGGTCCAACCTCTCAATTTGACTTCCTTCTATTACTTAATACCAACTTACATATTTCAATTTGAAGGAAACCATGGCCAGCTTATATTTTTCCCGGTTTTGCATGTTCATGTGGACACCTTTGATATCGAGATTCCAAGGCCTGATCTCATAATTTACTTATGTATTCAGATCGAGTTTGATTGAAAGAATCCTACCTTCCTTCACCTACATGAAGCTAGTAGTAGAAGCAACAAAATGTTTGAAGCCGAATTGAGAGAGAGAGGATTGACCTACTCTTGGTTCATTGGTAATAGAGTATTATTGATACCCATGAGGTAATATAGACATCTATAAACCCAATGTTGATCTCTAGGTTAGCTTGATGTAGTCCCGAATTTTAACCAAAAATCAAATCAAGCCTATAGGCATAAGAAAATGAAAAAAAAAAAAAATTCAAAACCAACATGTTTTGTACTTGAGATATCACCAAAACATAGATTCATCGGGAGGAATTAGACTTGACCTAATCGATCTCCAGAACAACCAACAAATTAGTTCCAATAAATCAGTTCTTGTCTATAACAGTTAGAACCGGCCTAAACCCAACCCGACTTGATCCACCAACTCCAAGCGGCTGGGCAAGACATGTCTGAAAGATCTTGTTACTGTTGAGAATCGTCAGCTTCAGAATTAAAGGAATGGCTCTGAACAGACAAGCTTGAGAACCTGCAAAATAAAGTTCGGATCGAAGGATTTGGTCTCCAACGAGAACTCTTCGACGCTCAAGTCAGAAATAAGTAGGAGCTAATTTCTTTTGAGAAGAATTTCTTGTTTACTTGGATTCTCGGAGTTCGTAGTATTTGTGGAAAAATTTTTACACGATGGTTATACCATTCCATTTATTTTGGGCCGCTAATCTCATCGTGGTGAGATTTTTAGGAACTTTTCTAATGGAATGACGGTTTCTGGTGTGATTAGGATTTCCAATTTATCATCGATAGTTTTGGACGAGTAGGTGACAGCCTATTTACAATTTGATTATAGTTGTATTACGATCAATCTGCGGAGGACTTTTTTTATTCGAGACGATTTAAAGATGATAGGTGCCAATCAGAGTATTTTCATAAATAATGAATCAGATTTATCCTTCAACATTAGTCATCTATTTAGAAAATATTATAATAATATTTTGATCCATAAGCATTCATCAGGATAGATTTAGCTGATTCAGCCGATCTGAGACGTTTTATTATCACACGTAATAGATCCTAGATCAGTTTGAGCCGGATCCGGGTCAATCTCCGATCTAAGTATCACGACGAAGAAAATGCATGGCATGCCGTGGCCGGATAACGGATGCATAACGGAATAGAAAACGTAGTACCATGACGGTTGACCCTCTATTTTGCCACCACTACTAATATCACGGACGACAACATCTTGGAGAACAAGATGGGTGGGAATATTAAAATTGTAGGTGCAAATATCATGTACTTGGATATCCTTCGGATTGACGAGGCGACAAGCATATCCCGCCGAACCCCTCTAAAATTGGAGAAAGAGCAAAGCTTTTCATCAGCTCCCACCATCTCAACCGCTTTATCTCTCTCTACACCACTAGCTTTCTAAATTTAAGCAAATTGATGTAATAATGCGGAGAATCTCGCCGCCTCACCCCCACCAAACCGAGCTGGCTTCCAATTTCATCCAATGCGCTGGCCATACATATCACCAGTTTACATAACTACCCTTCCAAACTCATATTAGATTTTTATAATTTTTTAATTTATTTATCAAATAATTTATCACCTGATCTTTTGGTAGATATGACTCTTTGAATAGAATTTCAATTGTAATAAATATTACTGAATTAGAGCTCTATTTGCGGATATGATTTCTAGCCTAAATCTAGATGTTAGTGGCAAGTCTTTTTTTATTAGATAAATTTAAAAATTATCTTAATATATTTTATTAATAAGTAACAGATTTATATTTTTCTAAAATAAACTTTTATCTTATGGTAAATTTTAATATAATTTTGTATTATTTTTTGACAAGATAAATCTTGAGCTATGATCCAGATTTTTAATTTTTTAATTTTTATATTTCAGAACTATTAAATTGTGGACCCCAACTTTAATTATAACAATAATCCAGACGCTTAGCTATTATAACCATGCTATATTTTTTGGTTGAGATTTTATTTGCTTTAAAAATGGCAAAGGAAGAATTCACTATTTCAAAATACAAATCTAAATGTTAAATCTTAGATTGATTTAAATAAGCAACCTTTCATACTATATTAATAAAGGTTTAAAATCATTTCTTTATTTACCATCAATTTCTCTTCTATTTCAATACATAACAACAACCGTAAATTCTTATCATAGTGCAGAATAAATATATATATTTATCGTTTTATCCTTGATGCATGCTCTTTCTTTTCAAAAGAGAAATAAATGTGTTTCCTTGATTGGATTTCGATCTTATCCTGATGCTTCTTAAAATAACCATGCAAACCATTTTGCGGGAGGCTTTAGCTCATTATCCTTTTGTCCATAGTCGTACAACATCTAATCATCTTGCTTATATTACTAAATTAATTAAAACTCAACAAATATATTATTTAATTAAATTAAATGATGACTAGGAATTCCATAACTAAAACCAGGCTATTGTGGGCAATGTCGTCACGACGGCTGATTAAAAGCAGGGGGCATTTCGGTGGTCTCCTCGCTTCAGGTTGGTCTTCTTCTATTCCCCTCCCTCCCTGTTTCTCCTTCTCTTCCTTCTAAACCCCCAATCCTTCCACCCCTCCTGTGATTTCCTCTGTTGCTCCGTCCGAAACAGAGCACGACAACAGAGAGAGGGGGAGAGAGAAAGAGAGAGATGGTGAGAGATTTCATGGTGTGTGTCGATAGGATGATCGCCCCGGCGTGCCTGGAGGCCGGCAATGGTGGCTGTGGCGGGTACGGTGCTCCGGTGGTGGATGTTGGAGTGGGAGAAGAGGGGTCTTCCGAGAAGAAGGCTAACTTCAAGAAGAAGAAGGGAGGAGGAGGGGTAACAGAGTGCAGGATATGCCAGGAAGAAGGCGAGGAGAGCGAGATGGAAGCCCCTTGCGCTTGTAATGGCACCCTCAAGGTCTCTCTCTCCCTCCCCCTCCTCCCCCTCTCCCTCATTACTGCCTTCGTTTGCTATCTTGTTCTTGTCATGGAAGACACCATTTTTCCGATATTATTCCCTGAGGTAGCTGTAAAGGAAAGGTCGCACTTGTTTTTTGAACGGAGATTTTTTTTTTTTTTGTGAATTATCCGAAAAATTCCTTTTTTAAAAAAAGAAATATGAGAGTGGTGCATTTTCGTTCTTGGGATTTAGACCATCTCTCTTAATAGTTTATTTGGCGTTGAAACATGAAATTCTGCTTTTCTTTGCATTTTTCTGTTTATTCTGTTTTTTTTAAATGAGAATCCTCCATTGGTTTCGTGTAAAAATTGAATTTTTCTTCCTGATTCTAAATATATTCTTATGATTTTTGGGTGCATTGTTACAAAAGAATATATCATGTTTCAGGTTGATTTCATGTCAATGTTTTGGTTTTTTTCTGTCATATTGGATGCTTTCTGCCTGTTTTTGTACGACACGTTCGTAAAATCTCCGTTGATTTTTGAGATTTATTTGGTGTGTTGTTTTATTGTTTCGAATGTTTTCGTTTCTTGCTTTTTATTTTTTTGTTTTTGTCTCATGTTTGCGAATTGTTTGAATTATGTCTTATATTCGCGTTCGGTTGCGGTTAATTCTTTC
Organism: Cocos nucifera; assembly: GCA_006176705.1. Lineage (NCBI taxonomy): Eukaryota > Viridiplantae > Streptophyta > Magnoliopsida > Arecales > Arecaceae > Cocos > Cocos nucifera. The sequence continues at coordinate 128,724 of QRFJ01000646.1, read as the reverse complement.
TCCAAAATAATCGAGTTGTGCATAATTTTTTGCATTATGGTTTTATGTTTTTCGGATTCTTGGAAAGATGATAATAGTAACCCATTTATTTTTGGTGGTTGTTACCTCCCTTTTCATCAGGGAAAAAGAAAACCTTTTTTTGGTTTCATTCATCCTCCTCTGATTCATTAGTTATTACCTTTACTTTTGCCGTCCTAACGGTCTTTTCTTATATGTTGGAAACTTCATTTTATACCTAAAATTTTTTTATTTGGATATTGCTGTAACGGATTCTTTTGGTTCTTCATTTTGTAGTTTGGAATTTTGACAGACATTTCAAGTTTTTCCATCGATTTTCTTAACCACCAAGTATAACTGTATATTCCTTTCTTTATCATTTTAGTTATAGAGGAGAAAGGAGAGGTAGAACACACACAAAAAAGACTTGAAGATGCTTAGTGAGGGCTTATATATATATATATATATCTATACATACATACATACATACATATATTTTTCAACTATTGGTAAAGGATAAGCGAAAAAACTGTGGAAACCAAAAGTGTAATTTAAGAAATAATTTGAAAATAAATTTGCATGGCATGGAAAGTAACCCACTATAGGCAAAGCTGATGAATGTTTTTTATGAACCAAAACATAAAAAGTTGCTAGAATGTTGGTTTCCATGATTGGATTTTGAAATTGTTAATAAAATTGATTTTCAGCTGGATTTTGTATTAGAGATGTTACGATTTTGTATTAAAGTCTGCTAACAAAATTAGCTCATCTCTATGCTGTATGTTGGTAGGGAGTCTAGGGACTATTTATTGCTTGAAGCAAGAAAAATTAGCCTTTTTGTTGAGTTTTAGATAAGCAATATGCCGAATGGGGAATATGTCAAATGATTAAAATAAAACTATAATTCTGCCATATTATATGTAGAATACTTAGGACCATTGGTCTAACACTATTAACCAAGAAAAACAATAATGGTCTTTTAAAATCGGTGTGCCTATTTTACATGGGCTCGGATTGAAGTTTGAGTTTGGGTGCATTTTAGTGTCAGATCCTTCTATTATGTAAGGATTTCTTCTTGCACACTCATTCCCACATTGTACTGTCATTCATGTTGTATCATGTCAATATGAGTACACTAGGGTGAACCAAAGGGTCCGAGTAACCTAACAATCTTATGTAAGTAGTTGCTTAGGGAATTGGTGAAAATATTAGGCTGATGTTTTTTTATTGATTTCAGATGATATGTAACTGGGTAGGATTATAGAAGAATGACAAACTAAGTGATATTCTTTTTGGGTAATAAGTTGGGACTAAGCCTAGCGATTACAATTATGGTTACGCATATCCTTTCCTTTTAACGAAGAGGCAGCAAATTTTTACAAGGGTTATAACTTTTTGAAAATTGTCTTATCATCTTTTTTGGACCTTCTCTGAAAACTATTTGTTGTGATATAGCGTGCGTTAGTGCTGAATTTGCCATCATTTTTGTATATGGCGAGCCACTGCTGTTGCATTTGGGGCATAAAGTTATGGTATTATATTTTCAAATTGTTTTTCACTTGAGACTAGTAAAAATCCTCTATATGTGTCTGCTTGTGCATATGCGCCATGGTCATCCTTTTTGAAGCTTTTCAGTACATGCTTGTTGCATGTGTCTGTGCATGTGCATATGTATGACTACTGTTGTTGGATCATCTACGATGAGTTTTAACGGGTATTCTTTTAGGATATAGGTACCACATGCTTGTTATTTCTTTTATTTGTTTATGGTCAAAGATTGGGAATCTGTAACCTGTATTAAATGATGTAGCTTCTTTGGATTGCAGTTTGCCCATAGGAAATGTATTCAGAGATGGTGCAATAAAAAGGGGGATATAACTTGTGAAATCTGCAACCAGGTTGGGCTATAAGCTTCTCTATATCTCTTTGCCTCCCTGTCTATCTCTGTGTGTTGATGTGTGACATGCGATTATATCTTGTATAACCTTTGTTAGGCTTTCTACTTGTGTTATTTTTTTCCTTCTTGAAAGAATGACTATAAAGTGTTCTAGGCCAGATGTTTGCAAGTAATTGTAAGCTGCTCTATATTCTCCATCCTTGGCCTTGGAAGGAAATAGATATGAGTATATTTATAATCCAAGGCCTTGCAAACATCTGGCCTTGTAATTGTAAGCTGCTCTATATCTCTATTTTGTTTTGGCCTTGGAAGCAAATAGATATAAGTTTCATAGGCCAGATGTTTGCAAAAAGTTGTCATTTTGATGATATAAGAATTTATTACAACTTACAAGGCCTATGAAACTTGATCCTTTGACATTCAAATTTTCCTTCTTTTCTTGTAACTAGTAAACCCTACAGAATCAAGTTGGAAGGCTAAATAAAATTTGGTTAAGATGCTGGGTTTAATTGTTATTTAAAGTGAATGAGTATATATGGAGCATTAGCTGTAGCCATGCTGCTTCAAAGTTTCTGGGAACTTTTTATGTGGAATTGTTCTTACAGTGAGTTCTGTAATTTTCCTTTTTTATATTGCTCTCTTTTTTAACATCATATCTATTGTAGTAACTTGTGCAGCAGTTTATATGCAATTTAGCACCTCCAACAAAAGCAAGATGGGACTCACAAAGTTAATATTTACTTATTGGACTAATTTACTCTAATTATTTTTTTAGTTTGACTAATTTACTCTAATTATTTTTTTAATTTCTTAAGTTTTGCGTTTAAATGTGGATAAAATAAATGTAAGCTCATTATAAACCTAGAAAAATAAATTACAGCTTTTAAAATCATCATTGAATTTTCATTAATTCTCATGTTAATAAAATTCTTACTGAAGATTTTTTTTTCATTTCTTCAATTTAACAGGTTTATTCACCTGATTATTCCCTGCCCCAGAAAAGAGCTAGTTCTGATGCCATGGCCATTGATATCAGGTATTACTCTAAACACCTGCTTGTTTTTTTTTCTATTTCTCCTAATCTGCACATTTCACTATAAAAGCTGTCTTATGTATCATTCAACTATTACAAATGTAAAATTCAGACTTCTGTGCTCTCTCTCTCTCTCTTTCTCACACACACACACATTATTTTCAGTTCTGTATATTCTGGTTTGTAGCTGCAATGTTTGTCCACCAAGCCCATTGGAATTGTTTCCTTTGTTTGTCATGAGTGTGGATTCTCTATGACTTGAAGACTTATAGATTATGATTTTGCTTTTATCTTTATTTTCATTATCTTTGAAGTTCAAATTGCTGCATGGGGTTTTTTGTTTTTGAGATATGTGCTGCATTGTTTTGTTATTTTATCTATCATTTTAAATGAAATCCTGTATATAGGTGAAGTTTGACATAGGTTCTAGAAAGCTCCTTATGGGGAGAAATAAGCATGTTACGGGAATCTGATCTTGTAACCATTCCGGACCTACTCTCAGAAAAATCTGCTATTTCTAAAAGGAACTTGTAGATGTTGTCTTCACAATTGTACATTAATGAACTTCATATTAAATTAAGGAAACAAGAAAATGAATCCTGAACCATGTTTTGCTTATTAAATATTGAACATTATTTATGAGCTTTTACTTTCTAATGTAGAGATGCTAGTTGTTCTTTATGAATTTTTGAACTAAAACTTGTTTTAAGATGTTTTTGTCTATCATTTTGATATTTGTTTCTTTATTTTTTTTTCTTATTTGTCCTGAGAAGGGTTTCTTTATGTTTGTTATCTATTTATAGATACTCTATGTCATGATTCTTAACATGTCATAGTTCCTTTTTGGTTAAGTTACCATTTAATATTTTATCTTGAAAACTATGTTTTTAGTTGAATTAGTTTACCATATAGCAGTGAAGTAAGAAGTAGTGCAACTTGGTTCAGACTTCAGAGATATTGCTTTTTTGGTGTCTGTAATCAATGGATTCTGATCTATACTATGTAGGGGTTTAGAATATTTTAGATCTCCAAATAGGACTGCTGCATGTCTGCATCTGCTGCATTCTTGTCCCTTCACTTTTTTGCTCCTCAAGCCTTCCCATTGTCTATTTGTCTTTTAACTACTGTAATGCACAATATCAACTTTTATCACTTTCACATTTGTTTTGATACATAGGAGAATCTGGCAAGTAGATTTCCTAAGCCAGCTTTTGTGATCTGCTTAACCTCTGCTTGGGATGTGATGAGGATCAACCAGTCCTCATAATGTTTAGGTTGGTTGGTAATTTAGGCATTGATATATTTGATTTCATTTTTAGGGTACTTAAAAATTTTACAGTACATAACCAGTGGATTGAATCAATATGTTGGTTAGATTCTAACAACTATATACATGTCAACAACTGTAGACTCATCCATTTTGTGCCAATTTGAGTTAGGCCTTTAACATTTTCATCCATGATGGTGCATCAATCTCGTAAGATCTCAAGCATCATTTTAATGTTGGATTTTGAGAATTAAGTTTCCCTCTTATGTTCGTGGGGAAAAAAGGTTCAGCTCCAATCAAATTTAGAAATTAGTTACTACATAGACTCACGGCATGTTGATTTGCTCCCATCCATGAAGAGGCAAGCAAGGTTTGAAGCCTTGTTGCTGTGTTGGGCTTTTGCCGAATAATCTTGAACTATCAGACTCAACCTAACCTGGTCAGCCCTAATGCAGGGGAATGCTGTCTTGGTCATATGTGGGCTTAATCCTCTAGCTTCAGAGCATCAAATTTAGAAGGTGATGTCTACTCTCAGGCCTCACACATATGGAGCTAACTGGCACAATTCCATGTGGGGGTCATGTCTGTGGCCCTGATTGGGTGTCATTTGGACTTGATGCACATGTAGTTTGTCAGTGTCCAGGACAACCCTCTGAACATGCTGGTCCCTCTATGGGTGTGAACAACTGTTTAGAATATATATTCCCTATCAAAAAAGAGTTTAAGAATCTATTAGGCGATAGTAGGCGACTTCTAGATAGTTATTTAGGGACAACAAGTGACCCAGCTTATTCATTTTTGTTGGGCTTCATGCAACTTGATTAGGTTCAGATTAGACATCTTCACTTGAATTCTGGACCAAATTGATAACCCAAATAGATGCTTGTTCTTGGGTCATAGCTATAAGCAGTTTCAGATTATCGATAGTTGTGAATTTGTTTGATGCATATAACTTCACCCTAAATGTTCCTAATTATTTTCTGTCCAAATTTTTGTGACAGCACGACTGCAGAACTTATCCCTAGGCCTTTGATATTATTCAATGACCTATTTTCTTAAAATGAATATTCTGACTTATATACATGTCAACCCTAATCCCCCAAAGTTCAAATTTGATTCTCCTCCTATCATCCTCTTCCTAGCAGATATGCTGTTAATTTTGATGGCCACCTGCTGGGCTGAAATATCAAAGCTTAGATCTCTCTCTTCCTTTCATTGCTTTTTTGATGATGTTGATGTCCTATTATGAGCTTGACATGAAGGATAGTATAGTTCAGAAAGGTTCATCATCTCAGTTCCAGACCTTGTACCTATACCATCCTATTATAGTATCGATATGCGTTTGATACGGTATGAGATAACATACCGAGTGTCAGTATGATACAAGATATCATACTGGTAAGCTACAGTATGCCTCATACTGGGCAATATGGGGTGGTATGGCAGACTGTGGTTTAGATTAAATTTAGGGTTTGAATAAACTTTTACTAATGTTAATTCTCTTTTCTTTGGAAAGAGGTCTTTCATTTAGTCAATGATTTTCTTCTTAAAATATTTTTTAGATCAATTTTATTTTCTGAGCTACGATTCTACATTCTTGTTTTTCTGTCTTTTCTTTTGTTTAATTAAAATTTTTTAAGGTCAGCTTAGATATATCCAATAGATTGTGGCAGTATGATGAGAGAGGGGAAGGGGGGCTTCATTTCAGGTTAAATCCTGCATGGGCCGGGCCCATTCCATTCCATAGTTTGGGGGTTTCTCTGTACACCTGTATTTGAACTAGGCATATGCTGATTTTTCATTCAAAAAGGAAAACTCCAGCCTTGCTGAGCCAAGGATTTCCTCCTGAGCTTTCATAACTCATAAACATTAGAAACTTTCCATGCTTCAATTTTGCATCATATGCCAGTGTTAAGTTTCACCTAGATTGTATAATTTAAACTATGTTTTAAATGCTTAGTTTTTGCTTGGTTATATTTAGCTTGGAGTTATATTTTTAACTTATCAGGATATATTTTTTATTTTGGATTGTCTTTACTTCGTTGTGGAAGAATTTATTTAAATCATGTTCTTGGGAACTGTTAAATTATTCTATTACAATTGACAATTGGCATTTTATGCCCATTTGGACGTAAGCTTCTAACTATTCTGGCCTCGATATTTTTATTTACTCTTCTATGCATAAATTGTTTGTCATGATTTTGTTTCATATGCAATCCTAATCTTATCTTCTTTCATCGTCTTGCTAGACGAAGTTGGGGCACTCAGATTGATCTACATGATTCCCATTTTCTGGCCATTGCTGCTGCAGAGCAGGAGTTGCTACGTGTAGAGTATGAAGATTATGCAGCTGCAAATACCAGTGGCGTTGCCTGTTGCCGCTCTGTTGCACTCATTGTACATTAAATTGATGCTAGTAATTTTCTTTTGTTTCTTATTCACTTAGCACTATGGAGGCCTGACATGGTCTATGATGTTGTACAGCTGATGCTACTTTTGCTTGTTCGTCATGTTAACATGATCGCAAGGGACGTTGGGTTGGTGCAGCACGTATCAGCATTCTTCAATGTAAGCTACACATTTTGGTGCTCTGAAAGTTTAGATCATGCAAATATTTTGATATGTTCCATAAAACTGTTTGTTCACAGTACATAAATTGGATTCTTATGGTTTAATGTAGTAGTGATTTGTAATGGTGAATACTGTATGCTTTGAATTATGAGGTGATAGCCACAGTTGTAGGTGTCTTTCTTATAATTATATAATGCAGATATGGTGTATCTACAGGCTCTTACTAGATTATTTTTGATAACCTAATCAAAAAAATGCATGAATGGGCGGCATTTAGGTTTTCTCCTCTTTCCCTATGAGCTCATTGCCAATCTTTTTCCCCATTTTTTGTTCTATTCCAAAAAAAAAAAAAAAAACAATCCTCATGGTTCCCTCTCCCACTTCTACTGTTATCATCTTAATCTTATCAAGAAATGTAAGTAATATGAGAAATGATAATGTAAGTTTGCTTAATTTCTGTGTATCATAAAAAGTAAATTGATTACAGTTGTCCATATGAGAAGTGCCATGTTAAAATCTGGATTGTACTTGATTGTGGTATTTATGTTGGAAAATTTATGCGTTCCTGGATGAGTCCCTCTGAACCACCTAACTTTGCTGCCATTGTTTCAGATGCTGATAATTCCATTCGTAGGTTATGTTGCACGCATGGTTCAATCATTGCTTTCGATTGGATGTATTTTATGTCATGCTGAAAATTAAGAAGCTTACTTTCTGTTTACCAATTTTCAGGCATGTCTTCAGTTTGCTGGCCTTTTTCTTCCATGCTATGTAATAGCACATTCATGCTACCTTATACAGAGACGCAGGAGGCGACAGGTATGGTTTTAAGGCTGGTCAGCCTACCTCTTTTTGGCCATGTGCCTTGAGGTATTCCATAGAGCCATGAGATGTGTCTTTGGATTTTTTATGAGCTACTGCTTTTTTAATACTGGAGAATTCAGAGGCACAATTTGCAAAGATTGTTTATGATTCAGATACTTTCATATTTACCTGGGGTAAAAGAAACTCTTGTTATTTGTTTTAGTAATCACCACTATTATGGCATCATTAGTCCCACGTTGATTGTGAGTTAAAAGGAACTTTGGCTTATATAGGATGGGACAGATAATGTCTCACATACACGGGAGCGGAGACTGACCCGCCCGAGCCACGAGCCCTTGACCACAACGTTAACTTTCCTCTAATTCGAACACTCGTGCAAACTTACACTGTATTCACAGAAAATATGGTTGTTGACATTAAAAAAAACATGAATTTTGTCTGGATAACCGATTTCACATGCCATGGCAATTGAACCCTGTAATGACGTGATGGTCTTGGTACAGAAGTGAAACATTTTCTGTCATAATTGATTCATATGTTGAATAAATTGATTGTAAATATAACACTGCTATATTGGATGGTCTTTAAATTTGTTTTTTGTCATCGTTGTGAATTCAATGGCACTTCGTTTTAATCAACAATGCATCTTGTGTTGCTTTTGGACAGCCAAATATATCGATGCAGAGTTAGAAAGGTTTTCTAATTCAATGTTTATCCCTGCAAGCAACCTTGTCCCAAAAAAATCTACCAAGAAAACCTTCTGCCACCAACCTAGGTCCAAAAGGCCAACTTTTGAGATTGAGTGATTCAATCTAGAGCTGCTCAAAATGAGTTAGACTAAGTTTATGCAGCACGGTTAACTGCATTATCATAATGAGTACATTTGTAGTCAGCAATTTTTTCAGATAACCGATCATATCTTTTCTATTTCATTAATGTTCTTTGAATTTATTGTAAACCATTATTAAATTCCCATTTTATAATTTCCATTGCAGGTCTAAGAGGCCATGGAAACCTTTGGATTTTACTCTAGAGCTTGTGGTTTCCCAACTGCAAAACTTTTGGGGCATTAATGCTTCCCCAGGTTTAATGCTGAGTCCCCACCAAGACTGGCCGCTTTGCCTTTTGCACGAAACGAATAGGAGCTGAATTCCTCAGAAATGGTGGTGGTTACCCTAAAATTCTTGCCTCAAGAAAATGTTTATGTGAAATAGTTTCTTGGTGGTTTGTGGTTAATGTGATTCTCAAATCAATATAAGCAGAATGATTTGCTTGTCTTCAAGTTACTCCTGTCTCAAAAATTGTCACTCTTTCCACAGATGTGCGGAATTGTGTGGTGGTGCTTCATTGTTAGGAGTGAGAGCAGGGCAACAATCTACATTACGACCTCTTTTTACCTCGATCAATTTCTCAATTCCATGAGAAGGCCTTTTTGTTTGTGACTTGAGTTCATGATATGGATTCTCGAAACAGGCTCAAATCAATTGACCCATGTTTTTATTTTCTCAGTTTTTCAAGTAGACAAGCAACCATGCATGGACTCAAGATGCATGGTATAATTGAAAGGGTATCCATTTGTTAGTCTAGTTTATCCATCTAACCAATGGTTTATGTCGCTGAACACCGCAGGCTCATAAATTGTTATTGATCTTGATCAAGAGATTTCTGTCAGTTTTGAATTTAATCAGGTTTCCCTCATATAACCTGTTTCAGGTTAAAATACAAACCCTGTGCTCTATCCTTGTTGCTCCCAACCAAAATTAAGAGTACGATCTTGTTCTGTTTCTAGTTTTGATGGTTGTAGCGGGTGCGGGGATGCTAAACGTTCGTTTTCCCTCTCCCCTTAATTTTCGATTGCAGGAAAATAAGATTTAAGGTATTACCATTATTTCCAATTCTTTTACTGCAAGCGAAGCCTTCTAGCCATATCCACGCACAAATTCAATTTAAGAGTCCCAGGATACCGGAATTGGATCATTCTCAATGGAACAAAATAAAAAAAAAAAGGAAAAAAAGAAAAGAAAGGAAAAAAAGAGAGAATAAATAAAATAGTCATGACGCTAAACAGGTTTTTGCATAAGCAATTGCATCAAGAGCTGAACGTTGTATGTCTCGATGATGGGTCAACGTCAACCACGCGATCTATAAAAATCTTCATATTGCAATGCCGTCTTAGACGATTTTTTTGAGTTGACTGAAACTTAATTTGTTGCAGCAGTTCTCAGACCTGTAATGGAATATGAGGATATGATGTTAGAAAAAGCTGATTTGATAGACGGAACATGAGATCATAGAAGATGCTCGTTTTCATTGCATCTTGGACAATTATCTGCATTTGCCTACCACTATGAGCCTTCTCTTAGACTTTCTAAGGTCTTTCCTCCTCTCCCACCTTTCTTTTAACCAATCGCTGTCTAGCCTTTTTTTTTTTATAGTTTTTTTGGAAAAAAAAGACTACTGAAATTTTGATATGAGGCAGCTCCCATGAAATAATCAAAGCTGCCAATACAACTATTTCCGGAATCAATCCATGGTGTAAAATATATATTTCTGACAGAACTCGAAAAATGACGCTATGTATTCAAATCTGGTCGTCATGATCCGGGGTAGCGTCCTCTGCCATAACCTAGGTGGCATTCTCTCTCAAGATGGACAAGCATAAGTAAATATTGTGACATTAGTCCAACTGTCTTTGTACTAGAATTAAATGGATAAAAAGTTACAACTTTTCGCTCCATGTCTATTTTGCAAACATGGTACAATGATAATGATCAAAGATCTTTATCTAAAAGATATTATTTAAATTTTTTGACTTTATACAAATATCTAAGATTTATCTACTATATAGCTGATATAGGACTAAATATGTACTCATATGGATCCATAGAAAAGTTTCATAGCATCAGACTCTCCAATAAAAATCTTATGGATATTATTCAGAAACTAGATGTGCTTGATGAAGTGAGGCCTCTTATCCGATTCGGAAAGTTTGTAGAGGTATTTTGGTAAGAATATTTTATCTGAATAAGTGTTATAGAGGCAGAGTTCAAGACCGTTGTGGCTTCAAGAAGGTGATTTGGATGTCTTTCTTTTATAAAGAGGGAGGTTTAATTTCATGTTAATTATTTGTGGATGGAAGAGCTATTTCTGATGAACAGGGACTGTTGGTTCTTTCTATCAACATTTTTGTTCTTTCCATGGTATATCTGGTGAACCTTCTGCAACAGCTGACTGGAGTTCTCTTTTTCCTGAGGGTGTGGTGACTTTGAAAGAATTGGATGGATGTTTAAAAGAGGAAGAGCTAATGAAGGCTATTTTCAAGACGGAGAGGACCTGATGGTTTTCCATTACTCTTTTATCAGAGGTATTGGAATCTTTTGGAAAAAAGACATGATGAAAGTCCTTGTGGAATTTGAAAATGGTTCGCAATTTCGGTAACATAGATTTCACCCATGTTGTTCTTATTCCAAATAACGGAGCTAATCTGGACACATCAAAATACTGAATGGTATTTGCAAGACTGTAACTAAAGTATTGGCAAATAGATCTATTCTTATTCCATATAAAGTATTTTCAAGATTTGTGGAGTTTGAATAGTTTACTGCTTGATACTATCAGCTGCATTTGTTCAAGGTAGATCTATTCTAGATCGCTCTGCAGCGGCTCAGGAGATAATGTTTTGGCGCTCAAAAGAACAGAAACAATGGTGTTTTATTAAAAGCAACTTTCGAGAAGGTCTTTGGTAATTGGGGTTCTTCAATTGACTTGCTTCTTTATAGAGGGTTTTCTCAGATGTGTATACATTGGATTCAAATTTCTCTTCTCAAAGGGGTCCCGAACAAGGAGATCCTTTGTCACAGTTGTTGTTTGTTTTGGCGGCCGATTTTTAGGGGAGAATGTTGCTGCTTGCCAAGAACAACGGTCCCGCGAATGGTCTAGGAATTGTGGTTGAGAATGTTTCCCTTCAATCTGTGGATAGTATTCTAGCCTATACTGATGGAGATGATCTTGAGCAGAGTAGTAATGTTGCTCGTTTTCTTTTGTGAACAATTGCCAAGTCTTCTATCATTTTAATGGATGGTGATCAGCGGAATCTTGGTGTCTCCCTCTGCTGTCTTCGTAAAGTTGGCATCTTTTTTTTCCAATCAAGTATCTTGCTCTCCCTTTAAGACTGGCTAAACTTCATTGGACCTCCCTTCCGTAATGAGAGAGTAGAAAGAAGCCTGGCTTGCGTCCTTCATGGTTTAAATTAATCTAAAAGGAGATCCATTTTGCTTTGTATGCAAAAATATGTACAGCTATTTCATTGCATGGCGTACATACTTTCCACCCAATGAATTTATATGCTTGCCCTAACAGCGACATTACGGTTCCTTGCAATGTTATTAAGAGCCATGGATTGAAGCATTATTTCTCACCGCAAATCCAATTACGGTGACTTGCACCTTAGGGGAAAAAAAATTACAGTGCCTTGAGAGAAGGGAAAAAGGGCCATAGTTTGAAGCATTTCTTGCTCGCACGCATTTGCAAAATCAAATCACAACACGTTTGCATAAATGGGGCAACGAAACCAGTAGCAATCTTGGAATGCCTCACACTCTTTCCAGTATCTGCATGACTTCTGATTCATTTGGCAGAGAAGGGATTGCTCCCTTCTTGGTGGTGGTGATTGCCCCACATGCATTGGCAAATCTCAGTACTTCCCTCAATTTCTTCTCATCCTGCAAACCACAACATCCCATATAATAAGTAGACTAAGGTACCTCCAATAAGTCTGGCACCTGGAAATATTTGAAGCTATACTTGATACAAGATTATGATGCTTGCCACATCACTCACATGCAAAGCCGATTTGTCCTCAACGATCTTTCGCAGCAATGAACCCATGAATGCATCACCTGCTCCTGTTGTATCCACCTGTTCGACGGCGAAGGATCCGACAACTCCATGGAAATCCTACAATTCAAGAGACAATAAATCTCATCATAAAACCTCCAGTTGAAGAAGAAGAACCCATAACATTCCAACTTATGCGAGTTGCTCATATATGCATTGATCCGAGAGGCACATAGGAATCACACCTTTGTGTAGTATTTGCATCCCTTTTCTCCAATGGTGACCAAGAGAAGCTTCAAACCTGGCCGCCAGAGCTTCATGGCCATCTCATCTCCGACAGACGCCTCACCGGTGAGGAATTCCAGCTCGGCATCGCTGACCTTAATGATGTCGGCCTGGTCCCATATGCTCGTGATCTGCTCTCGAGCCTCTGCTGGTGATGGCCACAGCGGCAGCCGGAGATTCACGTCATAGGAGAGTAGCGCACCGGCTTCCTTAGCCACCTTCATTGCCTTCAGATGCGCAGATCTGCAGGGCTCTGCAATCAAGCTTATTGATCCAAAGTGGAAAATTGTAGCCTGAGGATTCATCCATATAAGATTCAATAACCATAAGCGCACCCATCCAGCTTTTTCCTAACTAGCTGAGATTCATAAAATTCAACAAAATTATTGATCACAACAACAAATAACCTAAAGTTACAAGTTAGATCTGGACATCTGGTAATTATAACATGCTGAGGTGGGTGAGAAGTCGCACAGACCAAGTAGTAACTGAAATAAGATGGTTGGCTTTATTAAAATATTTCATTTTTGAGGTGATACATGTGTCCTGTTTGGAAACGCTGAAGCATAAGAATCCATTAATGACACCTCCCCCACCCAACCCCCTCCTCCAAAAAGAGAGGGAAAAAAAAAAAAACCCGAAGAAATCAAAAGTGCATTAGGGTTCAACAAAACGAAACCATTAACAATTAATATGAAACTTTAAAAGCCAAAGACACTTGATTACCTTTAAAAAACAACAACAAAGGACACTTAAGAAAATTATTTATAAAAAAAACAGTCTTTTAAAATTCCAAAAAGTAAGAGACAGGACAGGATGGGGACTTGCTTACGCTTCTGATGAGATCAAGATTGAGCTCTGACTCGGTGAGAAGCATGTCGGCGCTCGGGTTGCGGTAGAACATGAACTCGCGCTCGCCGTCTTTGCGGAGGGTGACGAAGGCGAGCGCGGTGCGCGCGCCGGAGTCGAAGGTGATGCCGGCGTCGATGACGCCGTTGTCGCGGAGGATCTCCACCAGCATGTGGCCGAACGGATCGTTGCCGAGCTTGCCGACGAAGGCGGAGCGGCCGCCGAGCCGGGTGACGGCGATGGCGACGTTGGCTGGGGCGCCGCCGGGGGCCTTCAGGAAACCGGGGGCCTCGGCCAGCGACACGCCGGCGACCGTCGGCACGAAGTCGATGAGCATCTCGCCGAAGCTCACAACCAGGCCTTGGTCCGCCCTGACGTTCTCCATGGGCGAGGAAGAAAAGTAGAAGAAAGAAGAAAAGCGCTAAAAAATTTGGAGGAAGAAGGGCAGGAAGACCGAAAGAGGATGGATGGTGACGGTAAATAATGAGATAGGGGAGAGCAACCGGAGGGTGGGGGGTTTAGTATAGAGAGCGGTGGGTGAAATGGAGTGGTTTAATCTGGCTGGTGTCTGTTTGTTGGATTTTAGTGATAGAAAATTACATGGAAGGTTTTAAATCTTCTGGATAAGGGTGTCCGGTTCGTCGGAGTGTTCCGCGGTCTTTGACCTGCCTAATCGTACCTTTCGTTTCTCTTCCTTCCTCCTCTTGGTCTATTTATTTTTTCCTTTAATTTTTTTTTTAAATTTTCTTTCATACCTTTTTCTCTTTTTCTTTTTTTTTAATTTTTTTTAATTTTATTATTATTATTATTATTATTATTATTATTTTTATTTATCTAAGTTTCAAAGTCTCATCCTCTTTTCAATCCCATATTCTAATATGAATAGAACAGGATGACGAAGATGCATGTATCTTATAAAAATTTAAAATCTTGTTATTAATAATATTTGATATAGTGTTATTGTAACTTTATTTACTTGTATGGATATAATGCTTTATCTGATAAATATATATCTTTGAAAATAGTTTATTACTTGGTCATCTATCTTAAAAGTTGAAAGTAGATGATTATAAGGATTTAAGATTTTATTATTTTGCATAAGCCAGCGATCGTAGTAGCTTTTTTCTGGTTCATTTGTAGTTTTGATGTATATATTATAGATCTAACTAACATATAGTAAAACCAATAAATGCCAAAGGTTGATCAAAGAAACAAAAAGGTTTGATATTAGATTACGAAACTAGAAAGCTACCATAGATTAGAAAATAGTCCTGGAGATTTAATTAAATAAGACTAATATTAATAAAATCTAAATAAATTTGAAAGGATATAGTAGTAAGATTGAGTTAAAAATTTTATCATATCAAAATAAATTATAAACAATAAGAAAAATTATAGACATACCTTTTAAAGTTTAATCGATTTACACTTAGATCCTAAAAAAATGGTTTTCATAAAATATCTCCTAAAACTTTAAAAACGTTGCAAAAAGTTTCAACTATCAATCTTCGTTAGACTAAATTATGACATGCGCATCAACTTAGGGATTAAACTTGTGAAATACCATAAGTGCCCTTTCTAGAGTTTTATGGTTTTTGGCGTGAAGTGCAGTGGAGGGAAAGAAGAGTCACATGACATATACATGACCTTCTTCTTCCCTTTTAGTTGGTCGTGTTCTTTTTTCCCCATCATTACATATACATGTGGGAAAGGAGGGGGGAAGGCTTCGATCTCTCAGAGAAAAGAGGGCCCAGCATAGATTAAAAAGAAAGAGAGGAATCTGAACCGTAATGACTTCGACTAATAGCAGCCATGCCTCCACCAAACGTTCTAGCCAAAGCTTAATGGTGTTTTGTGATTGTGGATTGAGGGCATCCTTGAGAACCTCATGAACCATGGCTAATTTCGATCGAAGGTTCTTTGATTGCTTCATTTTTGAGGTAACGCTCCTCATTCCTCTTTAATTTTCATCATGCACAGCCCACCCTATCCATTTCTTCGATTTCTTATTATAGAAAAGAAAAGGATGATGTATATTTTTTCAATAGTACGATCTCCCACCATCACCACATACAAGAGACATCATGAACAAAATAATCCAAAAAATAAGAACCTGGAAGCTGAGGTTCGTGTGCATAGAGAATGGAAGAAGTGTTTGGCATGGTATCTATTTACTTCATGGGTGTTCGCTAGCGCACAATTAGCTCTTAAGTGGAATGCTGGGGACGAGGATATGAAGTAATTCAATCTATAGATATAGCCATCTGGAGAGTATAAAACTATAATATCTTGAAACTTTAGGGTACTTTGTGTTCTAGGACAACTTTTGAGGGCTTAATATATCTAGCATAAACTTTTGGGGTCTTTATGTAACCAATTTTTATTAAGAAATAAATATATATATTTACTTTTTAGTGCCTTAAATATTTTGATATGCCGTTAAATGTCCTAATATGTTGGAACATATATCACAAAAGTGAATAATTTGTTTATGTAATGGGGGAAAAGTTATGCATCCATAAATATCATTTTTGCCTTCAGTGCATACAATCACCTATACACATCCATACATTGTGCAATTAGTTTATACAATCATTTATGCCAGTAGTCCATATAAACTCTGATACACAAGCATACACATTACGATATTGAACGTGAACTGCCAACAATCCATATGATCACCTGTACATATTGATAAGTATCATAAAAACACCATAAAAATAAAAATTTATTAATTAATATATCTTTATTTTTAAAGAATTAAATATTTTATTCATTATTTTTAGGAAATATAATTATAGATAGAAAGAGTTCATTTTTTTTGTCACAACAAAATAAGTTTGGAACAAATCGGAGTTACAATGGATCCGATATGAATTTTCAAAAAAAAAGTAAAAAAAATGAATCGGCTAAGCTGGCTCGCCCAGCCAAATCGGCGCGCTCAACCAAGTCATCGAAAGCAGCTCAGCTGGTGCGCCATCCAAGCCAGCTCAACTATAGAAGTCGATCTGCTGATCCATGATCCAGACGTAGACCGTTAGCTCAACAGAAGACAGCGAATCATAAGCCGCCACGTGGTGGACTAAGATCCGTAAGAAGTTTACCAAAAATCTCATGCGGTGTACAAGAGCAGTTTCATAATTTTACAAGCTAAGACGCATGGTGATTAGTTGCTGTTTACGGTGCGGTCGGTCTACAGGATTCATGGGCACAGTAATTATGCCATCCGATGGTCCAGATAGTTTGCAATCCAGATCTGACGGCCATGGTTAATTCCCAATTTGATTTGGTTTCTATCAACTCCCAGCGCGCGATCGGATGGCTCTGGATGCTCCAAGCGACGATCCAATGGTTGGCATTCATCCTTTTGGTGATTAAGGCACCCAAATCATGATCCAATGACTGAAATCTCATCATCAAGCGTGAATGGATGGTCAGAATTAATTCCGAATTGATCTGAGCTATTACACATCCATTTTTGACATTTTTTGGACTGTTTGATCCCCATCTGATGGCCAGACTTCATCCAGAAGAGCATACTTGACCAGAGACTATTTTAATCCAATTTTCACTAGGATTTTTCTAATTTTGATGATTAAAACTCTTTCTTAGTCCCACATTGCCCAGAAGAAAATACTCCAATCCTCTAATACCTATTTAAGGACCCTTAGGCTATCAAATCAAAGCATCTTCGATCATGAAAAGATGATGGTATAGGTTAGAGCCATACTTAGATTCAAGATTGCTTTGAGGCAGATAGTGCTAAGAGAAAAAATGGGTCTTCTACACCATCTCAATGCCAACGTCGATCCAAGATCAAAATCAACTGCTTTTATTTTTTTTTTAAATTTCATGTATTTAAATTCTAAATCTTTAATTAATGTAAAATTTATTTTTTAGCTATTTAAATTTAAATTTTTTATTTTTAATTATAATTTAATTTTTATATTTTAATTTTATTATTTTTTAATTTTATTGCAAGTAGATGCTAAGATCTAACTAGTAGATCTTAGTACCAAATTTAATTTTCTATAATATTTAATTTTTTTTTATTTATAATTATATTTTTTAACTTTAATTTAATTTTAAATTTTTTTATAAAAATTAAAAATTTTTAAATCAAAATATTGCTTTCTTTATGGATTCGATCTAATTCACTACTTACTATCTATTTTTAATTATTTTAAGAAGTCAGAATTAAACTGATAAATATGATGTCCTAACGATAATATCGTACTCTTATCAAGTTTTTGGTGCCATTGACAGAGAATAGTATGAGTATTAATTTCTTTTGATTTCTTTAATTTTTATGTAAATAAAATTATAAATAAATTTTAATTTTTTTTAATTTTTTATAAATATTGCTCACTAACTTTTTTTTGTTTATTTTGCAAAAAAAAGAGAAAAAGCAAAAAATATGAGAAGAAAAATAGCTTCCAATTTTGCTTAGTGAGATAAACTCTAACCCTAAATCTTTTTCTATTTTTTTATTATTTATTTTATTTTTAAATTAATTTTAAAAATACCTACTTAAATCTAATTAAAAGTCTTATGACAAGAGTAGAAACTCTAATTGCTTAGAGCATGCATCATATTAATTTTATTTTTATTTTTATTTTTTTTGATGATTACTGGAGGTAAGGTAAGTTTTTTAAAACTCAATTTATTGCATGTATCTAGTTTAAATTGCATAAAATTTCTTGCTTGAAAAATTTTTTATGCATATTCTGAAGGAACCAGATCTAGAGTTTCATGAATAGATCTTAAAACTTTTTCAAGATCAAACAGCGAAAGACTTAAATAAATTAAATATTTATTTAAATAAATATATAAATACCTAGATCTTAGATCTATTACATGATCAAGGTATGATATTTAAATCAAAAATTAAAAATTAAATAAAAAAAAAGATTGATCATATCAACCTAGATCTATACTACATCTAATGCAGCTATAAAATAACAGATTTGATCTATTACCTGAGCAAATTAGACGTTCTAACATGTTGATCCAGATTTGAAAATAAAATTATAAGCTACATATGCGTCCAACCTCTAGGAGTCATCCACACGAGCCCACGAACATGATTAGAGATCATAATGCAGGAAATCAGCATAGTATGCTAGCACTATGCTGATCTCTCTTCGATGATCGATCCGATGCTTTTTCTTCGAAACTTGGATACTCCAAAATACCAAAAGGAAAAGAAGAAGATTTGTAATATCAAGACACCTCTCAAAATCTTACAAAAAGGAAGGAAGAGATCTGGAACAAAAACCCTAGAAGAAGACCCTCTTCTTCTTCTTTGTTCTTTTTCTAGACACCCTGATTTATGTTTTCAATATCTCCATGACCCAGATGAATTTTTCTCTAATTTTTCTACACTAAAGAGACCTCTCAAATGTCTACAATACATGAAAATTTTAGGTAAAAATTTTCTTTAAATAAAGAGATATGTAGAGTCCTAGTTAGACCAAAAATCTAAACTAGGAAGGACCAAATAAGAAAAGTTGTTGGGGCGCCCAAGAGTTGGGCGCCCCCACCTTACTTTTCTATCGTGGACCAGCAAGGGAGGGCGCAACAAATGCCAAAGAATGCCATGAGAGAGAGAGAGAGAAAATAGGGAGGTGGCAGCATGAAAGGATGGAAGTCTTTTGGTTGACTAGGATTCTATCTCATAGAATCCTAAAGCAAAACCAACTTCTCTTTTGACTTGGTCATCAAACAAATTTCCATATGAGAAAAAGGAAGAGAGAAGGGAGGTCTGAGATTGCTTAGGGAGTGGAGATTATTCACATAAAAACATAAAGAGAAAGGGGTGCGGCATGAGGATTAGGTGGCATAAGGATAGGGAGTCCTAGTCACACTAGGACTCCTATTTTGACCTGATCAAACAAGACCTTTTAATCAAATAAAAACAAGAGTAAACCAACCCAATTATATAAGACCCTAATTCATTTAAGAACTTAATCAAATTAGATTTAATTTTGATTTAATTTTCTAATCAAATTAGAAAATTGGGTTGACTCGAGTCCTAATTAGATTAGGACTAGTTCTTCCTTGCACTTTGCTTTTCCAATAAGCCAATTGGACTTGATCCAATCAAGTCCAAACCAAATCTAATTAAACCATATTTAATTAGACTTGATCTCAACCTACTGACTTAATCAAATTAAGTTAATTAACAATCAAATTACTAATTGATCCTCATGTAACACTTGCACTAGGTCAAACATCAACTGTATTGATCGTTTAATCCTAAAATGATTCTAAATCGCTGATCAACCATCCGATCAGAACATGAACTCTAATGTGTGTGATCTCATAGATTCGAACCTAAGTCAGTAGTATAGAAATAAATTTTTGTACCAATCGAAGTGACCATGTAGCAATGATATCCGATGGCTAGATAGGTCGAAGGTGTAGAACACCATTCTTAGAATCCATGCGAATATAGATTCCATATAATTCATCCCCTGACCATAATGCTTGTAGGACACCTCAGAGTTTAACTATCAACTCTGATCAGGTTGTCCACATTGTATTTCAAAATATCAAATCCATCTGATATATATCTTAGCCAAGATTTTGCTATATTGAAATATAGTGATACATTCTTCTCCAACTCTTGGAGTGGTCAATTTCATCTTGATCATACTCCAATTTTGTAAGTACTTGACTGTACCCAGAAGTCTTCTATTATTGAATTAGAAATTTAGTTAGTCCAGTACCAAAGCACAGTGAGTTGCTTGCAAGTCACTGAGGTGATCTCAGGTCTAAGGAATATTTATACCTATATCCCATCAGAGATATTCTCGACAGCAGAATACTCTAAAGTTGATCATATTCAATGATGATGTACCCATATATTTTACCTATATGCCATATTAGTATCTTCATACTTCTTGGCTAAGAAGACAACCAACGTATATGGCATATAGCGACCTATGCTCGATAGACGATGTCGTCCTATTTAACAGCCTATCATTTGGTTATGAACAAATTTAAGAACTAATCGATAAATCCTCTCTTTATTAAAACTAAATAGTCCTAAGGACTTCATCACAATAATGGAGTTCATTAGAAGATGTAAATTTACGATGAAAAAGATGTCAAAAAATTTTTATTAATTAATAAATTAATTATAATATCTCAACCATCAACAGGCTGACGATTGACTTTGGGACATAATTTTTAATAACTTCCACTTATCCTAAAGCCACTCGGCATAGTATCTAATATTCATCTTCAACTTATGGTTATCGAACTCCTTGATTGCTAGGTCTTTAATGAAGGGGTCAGCTAGGTTCTTCTTTCCATTGATCTTTTGAAGATCGACGTCACCATGATCTACGATCTCATGAATCAAATAAAAGCAGCATAGAATGTGCTTTGTCCATTGGTGTGCCTTTGATTTCTTTGCTTGAGCTATTGCACCAGTGCTGTCACAGTAGAGCAGGACTGGACCATCAATGGAGAGTGCTACTCCGAGCTCGATAATGAACTTTCTAAGCCACACAGCTTTTTTTGCTGCATCTGATGCTGTCATGTACTCTACTTCGCAAATAGAGTCAACCACTATATGCTGCTTGAAATTTTTCCAGCAAATGACTTCACCATTTAGAATAAAGATATATCCCGATATACTTTTACTATCATCATGGTCAGATTGAAAGCTGGAGTCTGTAAATTTCATAAGTCTCAGATCTGACTCACCATAAACCAACCATTGATCTTTAGTATTTCTCAAATACTTAAGGATGATTTTAACCATCTTCTAGTAATTTTTTTCAAGATCAGACTAGTATCTACTCACTACTCCTAGTGAGTATGCCATGTCTGGTCTCGTATATGTTATTGCATATATAATAGACCCCACTGTCAAAATATGTAGGATTCTACTCATATGCTCTCTTTTTTCAGGAGTTGTCAGACAATCCTTCTTAAAGAGAAAAATTTCTTGGCCTATCGGAAGATAGTCCTTTTTGAAATTCTCCATGTTGAATCTTTTCAGTACAGTTTTTATGTATATGGATTGGAATATACCAAGCATTCTTTTAGATCTATCCCTACAGATCTTCATCCCTAAGATGTAGGATGCTTCACCCAAGTCCTTCATAGAGAACTATGATGACAATCAAACTTTTATTTCTTATAGTGCGGGGATATCATTTTTGATTAAGAGAATATCATCCACGTACAAAATAAGAAATATCACTATTGGACTATTTGCCTATTTATAAATGTAGTATTTTTCTCCATTCTTAACGAAGCTATACGTTTTAATCATTTTATCAAAATGCATGTTCCAACTCTGAGATGCTTACTTTAATCCATAAATAGATCTCTAAAGCCTGCACACCTTGGATTTATCTGTGGATGTGAATTTCTTAGGTTGTATCATATACACCCCTTCGATTAGCTCTTCATTTAGAAAAGCCATCTTCACATCTATCTGCCAGATCTTATATTCCAGGTGGGCAGCTATTGCAAGCATTATCTGAATGGATTTGAGCATTACCACTAGGAAGAATATCTCGTCATAGTCAATATCATAACATTGACCATACCTCTTGGCAATCATATGGGCTTTATAGATCTCCACCTTTTTGTCTATGCCTTTCTTTCTTTTGAATACCCATTTACACCTAATGGATTTAACCCCTTCAGATGGGTCAACCAATATCCATACATCATTGACATTCATGGAATCTATTTTGAATCTCATGGCTTCTAACCATTTCTCAGAGTCGGATCTCTGCATCGCATCCATATAAGTGATCGGATCCTCATCATTCTCATCGAGTTCGATGGGATCACCATCTTGGACCAAAAATTCATAGTATCTGTCCGGATGGTATGATACTCTACCAGATTGCCTTAATGGTGTGGGTTCACTAGGCTTCGAATCTGATCCGATCAAATTCGACTTAGATTCGACATTCTGTGTTGGATTTTCTACCTATTGAACTTCATCAAGTTCAATCTTAGAGGCAATAGTTCCTTCACTAAGAAACTTCTTTCCAAAAAGGTTGCCCTAAGGCTGATGAACACCTTTTGTTCATCAGCATGGTAGAAATAGTATTCTTTGTTCTCTTTTGGGTATTTTATAAATGCACACTTGTCAGACCTAGGTTCAAGTTTATCTGTAATTAACCATTTGACATAAGCTGGACACTCCTAGATCCTGAGGTGTGAAAATACTGGCTTACGTCCTGTCCATATCTCATATGAAGTTTTAATAACAGATTTACTTGAAATTCTGTTTAAAGGATAGCAAGCCAATTCGAGTGCATATCTCCAGAGGAATATCGATAAGCTGACAAAATCCATCATGAATCAGACCATGTCTAACCGAGTCTGATTTCTTCTTTTAGATACACCATTATGCTGTGGTGTTCTTGGAGGAGTCCATTGAAAGAAAATCCTATTCTCTTCTAGATATGTGAGAAACTCATCAGAAATGTATTCCCCTTCTCGATTAGATTGAAGAGTTTTAATACTCTTTTTAGTTTATTTTTTTACTTCACTTCGAAATCGTTTGAACATTTCAAATGAATTCAACTTATGTTTCATCAGATAGACATATCCAAATTTGGATAGATCATCTATGAAAGTGATGAAGTAGACATATCCACCTTTGGCACTAATACTCATTAGTCCACATACATCAGTATGTGCTAGTCCTAAGAGTTTAATGGCTCTCTCACCTTTTTCAGTAAAAGGTGACTTAGTCATTTTACCAAAAAGATAGGATTTATAGGTTGAAAGCGATTCACAATTACTAAGTTCGAGGATACCCTCCTGAGCTAATCTGCTTATCCTATTCTTATTTATATGACCCAGTCTACAGTGCCATAAATAGATATCTATCATATTTTCTAATCTAGGATGTTTGCTAATTGAATAGACTACATTAATAGATTATGATAATATATATACACCATTATTCAATTATCCATAGAAAGCAATAACACTATTCACAATGACATTACAAACTCATTTTTTTATTAAAATTTCATAATTGTTCATGGCCAAAAGGCCTACAAAAATGATATTTAAAAAGAAATTAGAATAAAAATGATAATCACTAAGAACAACGGTATGAGATTCAAATATAAGTTTCAAAATTTCTAAAGCTAGAACTGAAACTGGTCTTCCATCTCCAACGTTCAGAAATCTTTCACTTTACTCGAATCTTTTACTGACCTGCAACTTCTGCAATGAATTGCAAATATGATAAGGACTTTCAGTATCCAATACCTAGTTAGTAATATCACACGCAGAAAAATTACAATGAGTTATCATATAAATACCTTATCTAACAATAGCTTGCTTCTTCCTCTGCCTGTTCGGGTCCAAGGAGGCAATGTACTGAGGATAGTTTCTCTTTCAGTGCCCCCACTTCTTGCAAAAGAAGCATTTAGCTTGACTCTTATCAAGCTTGGCCTTTGGGGTCTAAGCCAGCATAGATATCCTAGCCTGAACATGCACCTTTTTGGCTTTCTTCTTCTTGTTCTTCTTTCCTTTTCCAAAGGATCAAGAATGAGAAGACAAACCTCCCACTAAGTTCACCAATTCTTTATGGAGCTGGTGATCCTTCTCAAAGTTTTGAAGTAACCCTAGTAACCCATAGTAGTCCACTTCAGGCTTTGACATTCTATAATGTGTAAGAAATGGGAGATAAGACTTGGACAGCGAGTTTAGTATTGCATCTTTTTCAAGTTGTTTATGCAAAAAAAAGTTGAGCTTACTCAAGCGCTCTATCAGTTCGATCATGTACAGTACATGATCAGTAATGGAGGCTCTATCTTGCATTCTAGCATTGAAGATGGCGTAACTAGTCTTATGCCTCTCAATGTCATCGGGTATGCCAAAAGAATCCTTCAATACTTGGAGCATTTCATTTATCTGAGCTATCTCAAATCTGTGATTAAACTCATCGCTCATCGCAGCCAGCATAATGCAGTGCACCATGGTTCGGTCACTGAGCCATTTCTGATAAGTATCTCTGACTATTCTCGTGCATTGGCAGTTGGCTCCTCAAGTGTAGGATCCGTCAGCACATATAGGATCCGTTCATGCTCCAGAACAATCTTCAAATTTTGGTACTAGCTATCGAAGTTGGATCCTACCAACTTATCATTGTCCAATAATGATCGAAGTGATAGAAAAATGGCCATATCTGCATAAAGAAAAAAACATAATCTAATTAGTAATTGATTTATTAAACCTAGAGATTTAGATTTTAATCAAAAGAATCTCCCACTATTTTATTCGAATTGATAGCCTCTAACTCCAATTCGAGAAATTATCCTAATTTCTTAGTGGATAATAGAATCCACATAGACTGTACATAAGTCCAACTTTGGTTGGCCCACCCATGTACATTTAAAGATAGATTCATAATCAATTATTTCTTCAAATAATTTTTAGTAATTAAATTTTGCCCCAGGCCCTGATCAGTTAGCTTTGGCCTTCTCAGAAAAGGATCCAGTTAGGTCCAACCATTAACATGACCATACTTGATCCATCCAACCAATGAATGATCAGACGCAACTTTGGTTGGCCTACCTGACCATCATTTAGAAAGATATATCTAAGTGATCATATAATGAATGATAATTCCATCAATCGATAAGCACTAGGCCTTTGGGCCTCCAATGATAATCCAATTGATGGACCCATTATCATCCACTTTAATGAAAGGCTATGATCTAGTTATCATATAACTATTTTATTTTAAAGATCTAATAATTTTAGAGAATTTATCTATAGAAGTGAGTGGGTTAGATTAACCAGCTTGTCATGATCCTCCCACTAGCTTCACCAAGTCAGCTTAAGGGAGACTACTAATAGGCTAGTCTAGGAGTACCTAAATTAGTCATACTGATTTACCTAGCTGACATGGATCAACTCAAATTATCAAGTGATCTGATCAAAATTCAATCTCACCAAGAAGGCCAGGTAAGTGAGGTCGATGGAAGAGTCTACCAAAGCTTGCCTTAGACACCATCGAAAATGACTAGGTAAGCGGGCTGCCAATAAAAACCATCGATCATATGTGCTAAACTTATCTTAAACAATAACTGATCTAATTAGTTTTGATTAGATCAATCTAACAGTTCGAGCTAGACCTCTTAGCCAAGAATCAAGTTCATTTGGTTCTTGTTAAAGACATGAACTTGACCAACTACAACTATTGTAATTGATCCAAAGAATCCTTGATCTAATCTAAGACAATAATTGATTAAATTTAGTCAATTCTCTAATTAAGTTTATTCTTTAATCTAATCTTAGGTCTAACCCAATTAATGGACCTAATCCACACTAACCCATTAACCCAATGTGTTATGATTCGTGTCATAGGATCTTTAATTGACAATTCTAGAACCTAATCAAACAACTTCTTAATTCTTAATTAAGTTTTGGGCTGAGGGTTGGGGTTTAGCTTTTCAAAAATAATTTTCATGCTTGTAAAATATTTTTACAACATGGTTCTATCAACCAAGTTACATGTTTGATTCATAATCAATATGCAAGTAAAATAAATATAAAACTACTTTAGATCTAATCTAAACAGGTTTATGTAATTGAAATAGTTTCAATAATAATCAATCATATATCTTCCTAGATCAAATCTAACATATTTATGATGATTAAAATTAGATTAAAATATTTTTAATCAGATCATAAAATTTTTTAGATCTAATTTAAAATTTTATGATCAATATTTTAAATCAGCACGTACGAGGATAACCTATCTACTGTAAGGGGTAAACCTTACAGCAGGACAACCTTATGGTAGTCTGTGTAATCTAAAATATTTTATTTTTAGATTTAAAACTATTTTAAATTTATTAAATTATAAATAAAATTAATTTAAATTTAATAAATTTATAATTAGAGTCAGATCATCACGAATTAGGACAATCTTTGTACTGTAAGGAATAAACCTTACTGCAGGACAACCTTATGACAGTTCATGAGATCTAAATTTTTTTTTAATTTTAAATTTAATAATTAGATTATAAATTAGATTTGATCTAAGAAATAATCTAAATATACATAAAAATTATGTAATAAGAACCTATGCTCTGATACCAATTGAAGAAATCAGATCTAGGATTTTACGGATAGATCTTAAAACTTTTCAAAATCAGACAGTAGAAGACTTAAATAAATTAAATATTTATTTAAATAAATATATAAATACCTAGATCTCAAATATATTACATAATCAAGATATGATATTTAAATCAAAAATTAAAAATTAGATAAGAAAGAAAAGATCGATCATATCAACCTAAATCTATACTACATCTAATGCAATTATAAAATAACAGATCAGATATGTTACCTGAGCAAATTAGATGTTCTAACTTACTGATCTGGATTTGAGAATGAAGTCATGAGCCACACACGTATCCGGCCTCTAGGAGTCATCCACACGAGCCCACGAATATGATCAGAGATCCTGATGCAGAAAATCAGCATAATATGCTAGCACTGTGCTGATCTCTCTTCGACGATCGATCCGATGCTTTTTTCTTTGAAAATTGGATACTTCAAAATATCAAAAGAAAAAGAAAAAGATTTGTAATGCTGAGACACCTCTCAAAAGCTCATAATAAGCACCAAATTTATCATCTTTAGTCAGACACAAGATAGCTTAACTATCCTGTATCAAATACTAGAATGATAAATTTTAATGATTTTGGATTACTAATCTCAAAAAGATAATTTATGATCTCTTTATTAATATATTCATTGATAATTTTGGGAACATAGTTTACAACCCCATTCTTAGTTCCTTGTTTCTCAAGAATGTCTCCTATTTGTTCTTTTATAATACTCATGAATTGAGTTTTTGTATTAAGAGTTGAGTTTAATGCAATGGGTACTGAAAGCATGACTAAAGATGGCTTTAGTTCTGAAGATAAATTAATATAATCTTATTTAAATAACTTTATTAATACTTCATTACATGCCTCTTAGTTTTTATAAGAAGAACCGGCTTCTAAGGTTGAAGAAAATGGGACTTTAGATTTATAGGTCTCAGACAACTCATCTATTTTCTTCTTTCCTTATTAATCTCATTCAAATTGGAACCATCATTAGTGCTAGTTCTGGACTTAGGTTTTTCTATATGATTAGCTTCAGTACTAACCTCTTCTTCTAAATTTTCATCTTAGCTAACATCAGTACTAGCCTTACTCACCTGATCTTGGTATGGGTCTATAAGAATCCTATAACTTTTAAGTTCAGAAATTACTTTAGCATTCTCAAATTAAAAATTCTTAGGTAGGATATTGTTAGATATGTGTACCCTAAAAGCCAGAATTGGCTAACACTTATAATAAACATCTAAGGATAAAATTATAATTTTGACTATAAATAATAAAATAGATTATTTTCTATCATAGTGTGTATTTGAAAGTGACTGTGATACATCCCTTGAGTTAATGATAATGATAATTCATATTTTCAAGAGTTGAAAATTTAAGACATGAATTTTTATTATTAGCTTATAAAATACTCTCGACCATAGGATCATCATGAGGATGGTGATTGATTTGAAAGGTTGGTGTACGATCGCTTTTTTAGGATAGATGAGTCTTGAGTCTACGGTGCAGAGACACCAAAGCAAAAGTACAGATACTCGTTAGAGAACGAGGGCACTGAGCGTGACTACCTCGAGCAGTCATGAGAAAATCTACCTTCTCATCCATGACTGACTCAAAGCTATAGTAGTGTATCTAGTTCTTTGACTTAAGGTGCATCGGTAGTTCACCTTGAGGATGTTATAGTTTGACTACACCATAACTCGATCTTCTAGCCATTCGGAATTCTGAGGTGTATATTAGCTATAGCATATTCATTGTAAGAATTGAATTGCATCGATAGAAAATCTATCTACCTCAGTAGAAGAGAAGCAGTCCTATGATGATCATGAGAATCAAGTCCATAAGCCCATGGCCATGGTAGAGTGAACTAATAGAAAGAATTTCTATTAGAATTTTTGTATTGGACTTAAATCGAATGATTAATTCATATGATGAAAATTAGGATTTGACGAGATTACCTTAATCCTAATCCAATTGGGACTCAAGATAGAGAAACTTAATCACACAGGTAACTATACCGAGAGGTTCATTTTCAGTTTTGATGCGTTGCCATCATATACTGCTAGGTGTTACTGGTGGATTTTAGAAGTAATTAGAATGATTTGGATGATCGATCATACTAATTATCTGAATCAGAAAAGTTTTGATCCATCAAAAGGTATTTCAATGATGTCTATGATAGAGATCATAATATATCCCATTATCATACAGAACTGAATCTAATTGGATCTGGATATCATTAATTAGACTAACCCACTTCAATTGATTTGAATAAGATTCAATTAGGTTCAAGAAAATCATGCTAGCACACGATTAAGTCTAATGTTCTCCTTTAACAATCATTAAAAGTTGTCTCGACTGAGCCAAATATGTTTGGGCTCACTTAAGAACCTTTACTTGGTCTAACTAGAGCTTGTCCAGCATAGAAAAAGGTTGTCTTAATTTATGAG
Organism: Cocos nucifera; assembly: GCA_006176705.1. Taxonomy (NCBI): domain Eukaryota; kingdom Viridiplantae; phylum Streptophyta; class Magnoliopsida; order Arecales; family Arecaceae; genus Cocos; species Cocos nucifera. The sequence goes on along the minus strand of QRFJ01000646.1, from coordinate 99,587 downwards.
ATAAATTTGAGATAATACCTGCCATTTTCCATCACCTGCTAAATCTTGTCTTTAGACTTTGGTCAAATATTGACCTTTGATACTTAGACATTTGCCCATATGTCATGCATTCATAGGAGAGAGCTTTGAACCTTGTCCCCCTACTAAATAGTAGAAAGGCAAGGGGTGCATGCCTAGGGAGGCGTGCGTCCAAAGTGGATAAGGATTGGAGTTCCATACGGATGGGACTCCAGTTGCTTCATGATTTCAAAGTAGGTGGCACCAAAGACTCATCTTTGACCAGTCTTGACGCCACCTAAGGAGGTTTATGAGGGACTCTAATCTAATTGGATCAGATGATGTTATCCCATCAATCAGATTTTGATTTGATTGCACAAAGAACCACGATTGGTCAGGATGATGTGGCACTGCATGACGTAGCAGGGTCTATATAAATCCTATCTGCGCCTAAGATTTAGAAGCTTTGCCCTTTGCCCATGCCACATAGCCCCTCTCCCTCCTCCTTCATGCCATCCTCTAATCTTCTCTCTCCTCTTCATGCCTAAAAGGCTTTGGGCCTCGATTTTGGTGCGATCCAAGCAAGAGAAAGATGATAGGAAAGGAAGAAAGCAGTACTGCTGCAAGAGACAACAGCTGATCTTCAAAAGATATTTTGAAGACCTTCAAGATTAGATCTAGATTTAATTTTTAGAGCATAGGTTGAAAGGAGGAGATCTCCAGATCCTGTTTGAGTGGATATCGATAGAGGCTAGGCGCTTGCGTGGCTACATCCAGAATCTCAAGCAAATATCGGAATCATCATAGGATAATAAGATTATCCATAACAAGGTATAATTAAATTAGATTTATTTTATTTTATTTTATTAGATTGATAAAATCATATCTAAAAAGTCTCAGATCTAATTTGGATCTAAGAAATTTTTTTTTGAAATATCTCTCTTGATTAAATTAGATCTGAACGAACCTGACCCAGAAAATAAGATTTTTCCTTCATCTTCGATAGTTGATCCGATGCTTTCTTCTTTTAGATTTGGACTCCTCCAAAAAAATAAAAGGAAGAAGAGAGATTTCAGATCTGAGTCACTCTCAAAAATAATCTCAAAGGAGGATAAGAGATGAACAAAATAACCCTAGAAGAAGACCCTCTTCTTCTTCTCTGTTCTCTCACCTAGACACCTAGACTGGTGTCTATGAAAACCTAATGCCCAAGAGGTCTCTCACCCTGGTATTCACACACCAAAAAGAACTCTCCAAGATCTAGAACATGTCTAAAAATTAGCCTAAAATTCATCCTATATAATGAGTTATAGATGAGTCCTTGTTGGGTCAAATTCTTAGACTAGGAAAGAACCAATATGGCAACTAGTTGAAGTGTCCAACACTTGGGCGCCCCTTCCTTTCTTTTTGCCATGGATCATAAGAGGGAGGTGCACAAAAATACTCATAAATCCATGAGAATTTTAGAGAAATTTTAGGGTTATGGGCGGCACAAATAAGGAAGAAGTTTTGGTACAACAAACTCTATCTAATAGAGTTTGATTTCAAAACAACTAACCTATTTGACTTGGTCCACAATAAGCTTGCCATATAAGAAAGAAAGAGAGCAAGTGGGCATGCATGAAGGGCTTGGGAGAAGTGGATTCCACAAATAAGAGGAATAAGGCATGGGTGGGGCATGGAAGTCCAAGTGGCTCAAGGTAAGAAGTCCTAGTCTCACTAGAACTTCTATTTTGACTTAGTCAAATAAGCTATTTAAACCAAATAAAATCTAAATTAATTTAATCTAATTAAATTAAAATCTAATCTAATTAAAAATATAATTAAATTAGATAAAATTAAATTTAATTTTTAATCAAATTAAAAAATTGGGTTGACCCAAATCCTAGTTGAACTAGGACTAGTTCTTTCTTGCACTTGGCTTATCCAATAAACCAATTAAACTTGATCTAATCAAGTTCAAACCAAATCTAATTAAATTATATTTAATTAGACTTAATCTCAGTCCTTTGGTTTAATCAAATTAATCTAACTAGCAATTAAATTGCTAATCGATCCTCCTATATTATTTGCACTAGGTTAAACATCAATCGTATTGATCATTTAACCTTAGAACGATTCTCAATCATTGATCAACCATCCAATCGAATCATAAACTCTAATATGTGTAACCTCATAGATTCAAACTTAAGTTGGTAGCATAGAAATAAATTTTTATATCAATCGAAATGACCATCTAGCAATGATATCCGATGGTCAGATAGGTCGAATATGTAGAACAACATCCTTAGAATCCATGTAGATATAGTTTTCATATAATTCATCTTCTTGATCAAAATGCTTATAGAATACCTCAAAGTTCAACTGTCAATTTTGATCAGGCTGTCCACATTGTATTTCAAAATATCAAATCCATCTCATGGATTATTCTGACTAAGGTTTTGCTATATTGAAATATAATGATACATTCTTCTCTAACTCTTGGAGTAGTTAATTCTATCTTGATTATACGCCGACTTTGCAAGTACTTAACTATGCCCAGAAGCCTTTTATTATTGAATTAAAAATTTAGTTAGTTCGGTACTAAAGTATAGTGAGTTGCTTGCAAGCCACTGAGGTGATCTTAGGTCTAAGGGATACTTATACCTATATCCCATCAGAGACATTCTTGATAGTAGAATGCTCTGAAGTTGGTCACGTTCAATGATGATGTATCTCTACATCTCACCTATATGCCATACCAATATCTCCACACTCCTTGGTTAAGAGGACAATCAACCTATATGGCATACAGTGATCTATGCTCGATAAAAGCTATTGTTCTTATTAACAGCCTATCATTTGATCATAAATAATTTTAAAAACTAATTGATAAATTTTCTCTTTATCGAACCTAAATAGTCCTAAGGACTTCATCACAATAATGAAGTTCGTTAGAAGATGAAAACTTATGATGAAAAATACTAAAAATATATTTTATTAATTAATAAATTAATTATAATTATAATATAGCTCAACCATCAATAGAATGATGATTGATTTTGAAATATATTTTCTAACACTAAAGTCAATTGATTTGGAAGTCATTGGCCCAAGACTCGCTATATGTATCAAATAGAAAGTTTAAGAGATTAAGGCACTCAATAGTGGTACAATATTAAAAATAAAATAAAATAAAATATATTAAATTTTTATCAAATAATTGGATCTCGTTGCTTAAGTAAGCAATGATATTCACATTAAAAAGTAAGCAATGTAAATAATAAAAATCAATAAATGAAGGATGAAAGTAGCAATACACTTGCCTATATGAAAGCTTAGATAATTTAGAGATAAAGGTAGGAATCAATTTAGAAAAAGTTTTAAAAAATTTAATGTTTTTCACTTAATTTTTATATTGATAAGTATTAATATCCCAATGATATACTTGACTTAAGCTCTACTGAACATCAATGACCATTTTAAAAAATTACTCAGATAAAATCCAAAATTTTAAAGTTAAAAGATATCTAAAACTAAATTTTTTCTTTACTCGAGGATGAGCAAAGCTTAAGTTGGGAGATGTAATAAGTATCATAAAAATATCATAAAATAATAATTTATTAATATATATATATATATTTTAAAAAATTAAATATTTTATCCATTATTTTTAGAAAATATGATTATAGATAGAAAGAGCTCATTTTTTTAATCATAATGAAATAAGTTTAGAGCAAATCAGAGTTAAAATGGATTCGATATGAATTTTCAAAGAAAAAAATAAAAAAATTAAATCGGCTCAGCCAGCTCGTCCAACTAAATCGGCATGCTCAGCCAAGCCACCGAAAGTAGCTCACTCGGCACATCCCAGCTCAGCCAGTGCACCTTCCAAGTTGGCTTATCCATAGAAGCTGACCCATCGATCCACGATCCAAACGTGGACTGCCAGCTCAGCAGAAGGCAGCAAATCATAGGCTGCCACGTGGTGTACCAAGATTCTTAAGAGGTTTATCAAAAATCTCATGCGGTGTATAGGGGTAGTTTCATAATTTCACAGGCTAAGGCATGCGGTAATTGATTGCGGTCTGCGGTGCGATCGGTCTATAGGATCCATAGGCACAGTCATTATGCCATCCGATGATCCAGGTGGTTTGTGGTCCAGATATGATGGCCATGGTTAATTCCCAATTTGATTCAATTTCCATCAGTTCCCAATGCATGATCAGATGGCTCCGGGCACTCCAAGCATCGATCCAATGGTTGGTATTCATCCCAGTGGTGATTAAGGCACCCAAATCACTATCCAACGGTCGAAATCTCATCATCAAGCATGAATGGATGGCCAGAATTAATTTTGATTTGATTTGGGCTATTACACATCCATTTTTGATATTTTTTGGACCATTTGGTCCCTATCTGACGGCCAGACTTCATCCAGAAGAGCAGGCTTCACTAGAGAATATTTTAATCCAACTTTCATCAGGATTTCTCCAATTTTTATGATTAAAACTCTTTCTTAGTCACACATTGCCTAGAAGAAAATACTCCAATCCTCCAACATCTATTTAAGGACTCCTAGGCTATCAAATCAAAGCATCTTTAATCATGAAAAGATGATGGTATAGGTTAGAGCCATGCTTGAGTTCAAGGTTGCTTCAAGATAGATGGTGCTAAGAGGAAGAGCTGGTCTTCTACACCATCTCAACACCAACGTCGATTCAAGATCAGGATCAGCTACTTTTATTTTTTTTTCTTTTTAAATTTTATATATTTAAATTTTGAATGTTTAATTAATACAAAATTTATTTTTTTAATTATTTAAATTTTAGCTCTTTGTTCTTAATTATAATTTAATTTCTATATTTTAATTTTATTGCTCTTTAATTTTATTGCAAGTAGATGCTAAGATCTAACTAGTAGATCTTAGTATCAAGTTTAATTTTCTATAATATTTAATTTTTATTTTTTATTTATAATTATATTTTTCAACTTTAATTTAATTTCAAAATTTTTAATAAAATTATAGAATTCAAAATCAAAATACTACCTTCTCTGTGGATTCGATTTGACTTACTACTTATTATCTATTTTTAATTATTTTAATAAGTCAAAATTAAACTAATAAATATGGTGTCTTAACGACAACATCGTACTCTTATAATATATATATATATTCACATAATTATCATTTCTGCTTACAGTCCATACAATCACCTGTACATATCCATACACATTCGTATAGTGGTCATTTCTACCATTAATCCATACAAACATCCACACACAAGCATACATATTAAGTCATTGAATAAGAATTACCAATAATCCATACAATCACCTGTATACATGACCAACACATTCACATGATTATCATTTCAAACACAAATGTATCAATCACATTTCAAACATATTTTCAATTAAGAAGTAGGCAAAAGTAATGTATCAGTTAACATAAATTTAGCAAAATAAAAGAAAGCTATATGTCATTCGACATACTTAGAGAAGCATCAAAAAGCTTAGTACATGTATCGGCACATATACAACAAAATGCTATGTATCGGACATGTATTCCCCGATACAATGAATGTATACATGTGTCAGCATATAAACATCTCCAAAGTCAAAAAAATACTATACAACCAAAAAAAGTAGGACAAAAAATGATGTCAAGTCTCTAAGGGGGTTGTTGGGCTAAAGTTGGTGCTGCTAAAGCTATTGCTGTTGCTTGGGCTACTGCTGGGGTTGCTGTGGCTATTGTTAGGGTTGATCCTATTGCTTCTACTATTGTTGGGACTATCGCTGCTACTACTTGAAAATACAATGTAATATGAATGAATTTGAAATAATTTTACAAGATTTTTTTTTTTGATGTTTTTCATTACCTTCCTTGAGGTTTCCTTTTTTCTTGATGTACCGGTAGATGGAATGCTCTTTTGTTTAGGTGAAAGTACTCCCTTCTTAGGGGGTTTGTTATTCTTTGGACCTTTATAGGTCCTAGCATTATGCCCCCATTACATACAATTGCTATGTTTGAGACTACCTCCGATCTTTCTTACTTGTGAGGGTCCTGCACCTCATCCTCCTTCCTTCTTGACTTCTTTGGCCCACCAGGAGCTCTCCTATATACAGGTGCATCTAGTAGCTCATAAGAAGAGGGCTCCCATGACTGCATACCAGGTACAAGATAGATAGCTGGCTCATATGTTCTCATAAAGGTCTTTTTGGTGTACCCATGATTTACATATTGCTCAACTTTTTTCTTAAAGAATATGATCACTTCCACTGTATGACAGCATGGTATACCAGTTAACTCAAACTTTCTACATGCATAAGTTCTTTGATCATGATCAACAACATAGATACAATCACAGTGGTCCATCTCAAAGCTGCTGCCTCCATCCCATGTGACATGGCACTGCATAGCCTGCAGCTTTGCAATCTCAACTTTCTTTTGAATTTTAGGATATATAGGACCACTGTAATTCAATACAATTTGCCTCTTTCTCTGGAACCTCTACATTAGAAGTTTTCTAATGGTCTCCAGACAACTAATAATTGACTTGTCCCTAATTTCGATGATGTAATTGTTAAATGATTCACATATATTATTCAATATCATATCACACCTTGTTCTAGGACTAAAAGCATGTTTGCACTATAAAGATAACTCTTGTCTAAGTAGCCAGTATGTTGTTTTCTAATTCAAATTAGCTAAGGCCTTCATCCTTAACTTGAATTTAAATTGAGTAGATGCCCGAGCTGCTGCATATAAGGCATCTTTAAAGTTCTTTTGTTTGAACAACCTCCCAAAATTGACATGTAAATGCCTCATACAGAATCTATGGTTAGCATTGGGCATCATGCAATTAAATGTCTCCACTAACCCCTATCACGAGAAGATAAAGGTCAGTTTATATTTATGAAATATTAAAAAAACTAACTAATTAGGGTGACAAGTGTTAGTACCTTTTGTCTGTCTGAAATGAATGTGCAACCTCTTTCTTCATCTATTCATACATCTGCTAAGAGGTTATTAAGAAACCACATCCAACTCTCTTTGTTCTTGGCCTTAATAATAGCCCATGCAATAGAAAAAATATCATCATTTCGATCTCTCCCAATTGCTGACAAAAGTTATCCTCCTAAACTCCTTTCAAGTGACACCCATCCAAGCTAATAATGGATCTGTATCCATCAAGAAAGCCCCTCTTACAAGCATGAAGGCAGACATACAACTTTTAGAACATGGGCTACTGCCCTTCCCTTGGCAATGAACTGATGAGCTTTGTACTACCAGGGTAGTTCTCTTAATGACATCATATACTCCTAGAGTTTTCCATATTGTTCTCGATGCAACCTGTGAATGGCTAGGAGTATCTTTTTCTTGGCCTGTAGGCTTGAGCCTTGAGATATGTACCTTCACATCTCTCTTCATCTTTAAAACAAATCCTTTAGTATTTCATTTTATATCACCCCTAATGTCTTTCATGTAGGCTTTAGACAACTATCTGGAGTTTACAAGGTGATTATCAAAAAGTCTCCCACATTTATATGTGGGTTGAAACTTTCTAATCTGATAGGTGGATACTCTTTATAGGAAGAGGCATGTATCCTCCAACCATAATTCTTATTACACACTACAATTACTCTGATTTTTTCATTATGCTTGTACACATAGTCGAACCCTTGTTCTATAGCATATTGCCTCAAAGCCTTTCTAAAAATTTTGATTCAAGCAAAAAGCATTCCCAATTTCAAATCTATAGGCTTTGAAAAATCTTTGACCTCATTAAACTCTGAAAAGTTAGAGCTATCCCCTTTGCTATCTAATGAGCTACTAATGCCTTTGAGCTTATCACTATCAGTAAGCTCAAGCTCTTTTCCAACCATCTCCTCTTCTTCTACAACTCCTTCCTCTTGCCTTTCAATATTTGTATCAGAAACTGAATCATCAATATACTCTTCAAACAATTCATCATCCTCCTCATCAGAAACTATGAAGTCACTCAAGCATTGACTACCATCATTGTCAGAACTGATTACGTCATATCCTTCTTCATCCACAAGCCTTTTATCAAGCCTTCCATCCTATTCTTGCTGCTATCCCTACTCCTACTCTTGGTCATGCTCCTGTTATTGACCCTGCTACCTCTCCTCTTGCTGCTCTCCAACTACCTTATCAATGCCTTAGGTGGATGGAAGTGCAGGGGATGGTTCAACTATATCCAGATCAATCTCATCAATTACATGTTCTACATAAATTGATATATTCTTCTCCTCCTTATAAACAACCAACATTTGGAGGACATCTTGATCAGTGTATAGAGGCTTTAGTCCATCTTTCAAAGACTATCGAGGAATTGCATAATAGAGTTATTCTATCTTCTGATAGCCAAGCTCCTCCATCATATTTTTTAGCTTTATATAACTTATTAAGTCTAGGTCACAATTATCAAAATAATTGATAGAGCCACCAACATACTACATGTTGAGGGTGAAACAAAAATATCCCTCATGGTGGATCTCTAGAATAAATAGATCATCCATTCTATATACATACATAAATTATTGTTAACGTAACGTTGTTATTACATTCTAACGATGCTACCTAACTTACTTAACATGCAACACTCTTGCCTAATAATACAATAAAGACATGTGAACTATATTAACCGCAAGGTTAACAGTACACATGACTTCCATAGTAGACTACTACATTTTAACTGCTCTCATAGCCCACATAGACATGGGTTGTTGCCTTTCTACCGTACAAAGGCTTTAAGATTTGGGTTGGTGCAGTGGTCCCCTTCCTTCAGCACTTCTAAATGCTTTAAGTCCACTATCCTCTTACACTAAGGCGGTAAAATGGACAGTGGCCCTAAGAAAGGCTTCCCAATTTTAAAGGGAGTAGAATCCCAACAATACATATGGATGGAGGCCTGAAAAACAAACAATTTCATAGAAACCCCAAACCCAAACCGACTATAAAACCTAAAAAATCATACACATTTTCAAATGTAAGGGGGTTGGAACCATGAAAATACCATAAATTGATTGTTACCAAGCACAAAATAATTTAAATCGTAGTCGAATCCCTTTCAAGCACAAACATCAAAAATAACTCAAAACTTATCTCTTCAAATCACTGATTTCGATAAGGAAACCATACCAATGAATGGTGGTTGGTGAGGATTCCGACAAGATTGAATTTCTCCACTAATTTGGAGATGAAATGTCTACCATGGATTTGGAGATTAGGGCAGCAAATACCTTCCAATGGAGATGTAAGGGCTTCATCATTTTTCCCACCACAAAAAATCTCCCCAATAGTTAAAAAGTATGGAGAGCATTGTGGTCATTACCCCTTTTCCATTGACACTGTTAAGATGGAGACTGATAGCTAGGGCTCTTTGCAACGTTTTTAAAGTTTTGAGGGATAGTTGAAACTTTTTTTTTGGGTCTAAGTGTAAATCGGTCAAACTTTAAGAGGTGTCTCTATAATTTTTTTTAAAAAATATTAACATCAAGATAAGTTAAGGATCTTATCCAATCAAAAGGTCTATTACAGGTATTATTCTTTTGCACCAAATCAAAAACTGAAACAAAAAATATTTTTTCTTCCTTATTTCTAAAACTCTTACATTTTTAGCAATAAGAAACATATATGAACATATTTATGGGTAGATTCAAAGAGTTTTACAACTATAAACAAGGATACCTAGCTATTGTAAAGAATATCTTGAACTGAATAAAATTTTTAATTCTATTTTTCATTATTGCTTCATCTTATTTTTCTATTGTTAAATAGATATTTTACCTTAAGGAAAAAGATTACCATGTGCAATATTTTGGCATCAGAATTAGTCTAATATGCTTATTTTGTGTTTTATGTCAGCATTAAATCATGGTTCTCCATAGCATTCTTAGTGTCTCTATCATGTCCTGAATCCAGCACCCAGATCAGGCATGTGGTGGCTACATACTTTTTAGAGTAAGGCCCTAAAGAATATACAAGATCTATCTTTTATCAATACATAATCACATCAAATCCAACTTGATAGTGATAGTAAAAATAAATTTTTAATTTTATTTATTAAAATATAACTCATCAATGTCTCATCATAATCAAGATCAATATTTATTCAAAAATAAACTAAGCTAATGTCCTCTCAAATTCTATGCTCCTCATTACTCGGTCCCAAGCTTCATAGAATCTTCTGAATCTAAAAAAATATAAAAAAATAGTTAAGTTTTATGGGCTCAGTAAGTTATCAATATCTTTGAGAGATCAAGCATAATTATTTTTTAAAATATAATAATTTATTAATAATTATAATAAGATAATTTTTTTTCAAAATATGTCATGTACATCAGTAAAAGTTAAAAATAAAATTCTCTACCAATCTTTGTTGACTGTGGCCATGATCAGTCCCATGATAAGGTTCAAGAGAGATCAGTCCTTAAATACAGAATATCGATCCATCAGTGTATACCAATGATCAGCCCACTAGCTAAGCTCAGAAGAAAATTAGTTCTAATTCATATGGCCATGATTTATCCTATGACAAGATAAAGAGATTAGTTTAGAAAATAAACACGCGAATGCATCAACATGTGCCAGTGATCAATATTGACTGGCTAGGTCTAGAAGAACTAACTCTGCTAGTGATCAACCTTGACTGACTAGGCTTAAGAGAAATGTATTTATGATATGTGGCCAATTATCAATTCTGTTGGCTAGACCTAGATCATAGTCTAACTATAAAATTTTTCTCATAATTTTACTGCAACTAATTTTTCATAAATAATGATACTTATTTTTATAACAGTATCAACTCAATTTTCATATAATCCAAAAGAGCAATAAAAATAATTTTCATTCGGGATTTCATGCATCGATGAACAAATATAATTTTCTTTAGAGATCATGTAATTTTAAGAAAAATCATCTTTTTCAAAATTATATCATATAAAAGTATCATCATGCTTGATCCATTTTTTTCAATCACTTTTCATAAATAAATTCATAATTTTAAACTTTAATAATTTTATATATAAAAATTTAATTTTTAAATATGTAAATATATATAAAAATAAATCTAGAGATAAAAAAAAATTATTTATCAATCAAATCTAAAATTCTATGATTCTCTTAAATCGATCTCTAGATCTGGTGTTCCTTCGATGTTGAAGGCTCTAGCACATTAAATAAGTTTTATTAACTCTTAATTTAAAAAAAATTAAGATAAATAGAAAGACTTTTAATCTAGCCTGATCCAAGTCAAGGTTTAGGTCTAGATTTGAATTAATTTCTAAATTGAATCCATGTGACTCGAGTTGATCTAATTGAATTGGGTCCAATCAAAAAGGCTCGATTTACTCAATTAAATCATCTCTCTCTCTCTCTCTCTCTCTCTCTCTCTCTCTCTCTCTCTCTCTCTCTTTTCTTTGTTTCTTTCTTTCTTTCCTTCCTCCATTTTTTCCAAGATCAAAACCAATGGCCTCTCTCGAGTTAACATAGGGGACGACTAGAGGATGGGGGTTCGATGGTGAGGTAGCCCGAACAGCCAGCAGTGGTGGCACGATAATAATCGAAGATGGCGATCGGCTAAGGACTCCATCAAGAAGAAGACTACCCTAGAGCTGGAAGAAGAAGGAAGAAAAAGGAAGAGGTTTACCAAAAACTACAACAATGGCGGTGACAGCAACAACCGATGGTAGAAATCAACAGTTCTTTTGTCCAAAGTCCTTCACCACTGGTAAGCTAGGATTTTAGAAAAAGGGTTAGGGTTTCTAAAGAAGATGTGACACTCGACACGATCATGCGACGGCCGTCGAAGATTGGGAACAAGGGGGATGGAAGTTTTCTATGAGGGTTTTATGGATAGGGCTAGGATTTAAATAGAGGAGGGATGGGACGAGATAAGCTCATCCTCCTCAGATAAGGTCGGGCCTCATCAGCATATTTCATCCAAACTCCTCCCTTAACGGCATGAATCGACTCGGAATAGGGTTCCCTATTCCAATTGAACATGACTCTATCTTCCCCCCTTCTTCACGATTTTATTTTCTTTTTTCTTTTTTAAAGCCAAGTTATTACTTAGTGTCTCAATAGTGGAGATCTATCCAAGAGATATGGACCTCAAATATTTAGAAGAATAGATAGTGCAACTATAGATGGAGCCCAATCATGTAACTAGCTATGATCGTTGCCTTAAAGGATCATATTCGGAGGATGATATGCCATCGAGTGCTTCTTCTAAACATCTTATTAACCCTTTCCACCATCATGCTAAATCAAGGGATGGTTCATCTTCTCCCACTTGAAGAGAGTTTTGCAAGATCATGAAAGGCTCTTCAGCATCAAAGCCAAGCTTTTCTAAGTTTCATAGGAGTCTTAATCTGGATGACTTCCTTGACTTAATCACCACCATTGAGAGATTTGTTAAAGTTATGGATGCCCCTTGACAATAAGAAGGTAAAAATTGAGGCCTTCAAATTATGAGGCTATGTATTTATGGAGCTATCTAGAGTCTTGTTGAAGTTGCACTGCAACTTAAGTCATATTACAACTTAAGCTACAATTGTTGATTTACAACAAAGCAAATTTCTAATATTTGGAGAAGAGTTAGAGAGAAGAGAGAGATATCTCTAATGGTCATTTCATTGAATATCCTACAAGAGGATGTCAGGTTAGTGCACTCGGCATATGCGAAGATGATGATGTTTAAGATGAAAAAGGTTAGTGTTGGTGCAGAATCTGGTTGATGTCAGAATAGAGCTAGAGCTAGAGAAGGCGAGGTTGCTGTCGGTGATCTACAAAATAAAATTTTATTCGAAGTCAGGGGTGGAGACTCCGACAGAATCTTCTGACGATCAAATCATCTCTTCTAGCCAATAGAAATGGAGTGCTCAGAAAAATTAAAGCAGAGTTTTAAGCTTAAAGAAAAACATATATGAAGGATCCCTTATATAGGTGGAGCTTATAATAAACTGATAGTGATAGCCATAACTGCCTGATAGTGGGCCATTTGAGACCACATGGAGTTTGTTATGAAAGAAGGTGTTTGTTATCGCGACATGCCAGTCTATAGGAGATCAATGATTGGAGTTTGGATGGTGCATCTATCAGTAGTGAAGGGCTTTACATTATAATAGTTCTAAAAAAATTCAGACTTCTTCGAAATCATCTGCATGTATAGATTGACTCGTGCCGAGCTAGGGATTAAATTTGCATAGATGATGGGGTCCTTCTGGGTGACTGTAGAGAGTTCAACCAGAAGGAGCTCTTCTTGGTGATTGGAGGGAGTTCAGCCGAAAGGAGTCCTATAGACGACTGTAAGAAGTTCAGCCAGAAGGAGCCCTTCTTGATGACTACAAGGAGTTTGATCGGAAGGAGCCCTATTTGGTGACTGGAGGGAGTTCAATCGAAAGTTTTGAGGTGGCTTGCAAGTGGCTAATTTGAAGATGAGGTCCTTCTGTTAACTTTATCCTACGCACGTGAGATTTCAGATATCTTGAAGCCAAGATCTGTTACCCCCCATAGGGCATAGAAGTTTGTCCAAGGAGAAGCTCTGCCAATCTGCAACTCTTGCCATGAGATCCAGTCTATAATGAAGAAATTTGGCCTAAGGAGGATTTGATTAGATGGGAATTCCATCAGCTTCAAGGTCGGCCAGATCAGGTTATGCAGGAATTAAATGTTTAGCCAGCTGCTTAGGCAATTTTTCTCACTATTCAAGTTCATCAAAAAAGAAGTTTGACCGAAGCCAGCAACTAATAATGAAGAAACTCGGCTGCTTTCATGGTCAGCCACCAAACTCATCTGGGCAAGGTCTGCAACGTGTTATGGGCTCTGAAGTTTACTCATGCAGCCTAGAAGATCAGCTAGCAGACTGAAGATTAGCCATCACGAGACCACCTTAGGATCGGATGCCAGGCCAAACTTTGACAGGAACTGGTTTAACCCCAACAATAGTTTTCCCACTCCTGAGTTCAAAGTTTGAAGAAAGTAAAAAGAAGGCAACTGTCGAAGTTCTTTTTCGATTCCTATACTTGTTGGATGGAAAGTTTTGACTTTTTTCGTGCCGACGTTGAAACCTTTTCAGCACGAGGTGACTCGAAAAGTCCATTTTTTGAAACTCCTACCAAAACTCTGCTCAAGATGCGGCACAATAAGGGTTCCATCCATTGTCCATCCTCTGCTCAAGATCGAGTCTGCTCCCTCCTCTAGGCCAAACTTGCTTGTATGTCGAAACCCTATGTGCAGGGCTTCGGCTATCTATATCTTCTTTTGTAGTCAACTTGTTTAAATTTCTAAATATTTTCTTTGCCGCTGTGGTGCCGAACTCATTTAGGTTCGTCATAGGATTTCTTTTTTTGTGTATTATGGCTGATGTCCCACCTATCATCTCTCTATTTTGTAACTTCTTCACCTTTAAATATCACCCCACTATCAAAGATTAATGGTATGTATCTCTCCAATTCAGTAAGAAGGGGTTACTTAAGGACGCCCCTTCTTTCTTTCATAATTGGAAGGAGAAATTATTTTTTGTTTCGTACCCTTTCTTAGAGTTAGGACTTCCTTCCTTGGAAGATATAAGAAATTCGATCCATTGAGCTCCCAGGCTTGAGGGAGAATATCAGGACTCAGCTGACAGGCTGAAGAACTACCGAGCCTTCTTGATCTCCAAACTCTTGGATGATCAGAGTTTATTTAACCTCGATCTCAATCCCCTTGATCCAACAAGTAGTCTCCTTTTACCTAGTCAGTCGTGAGTTGCCCAGATTGTGACTCTACCTCTTTTTTATTGTAGAGATGACTCCAGAAGAATGGAATCATTTGGCAAAGGAGATTAAGTCTCTTAAGAGGAAGGATAGTTCAGCTGGGAAACCATTGAAGAAGGCTCGTGCTGAAGAGCCGAGCCCGACCATACCGATCCAGATAGTGCCCACCCTAGAATCTGACATGATCGCACCAAGCCCGACCCTACCCGATGAGGTTGTTGCCCCCGAACCTATCGTATAGAAATGGAGGATTGAAAAGAAGAAGAAGGCCGTCAGAAAGAGAGTCGAGTGGAAGGTCGAGAATTCTGACAGTGAGAGCTCCAACCAAGAACATGCTTCTTTGGATGATTGGAAGGTCGTCCATTCTTTAATGGGAGGCTGCATCCTCCCGCACATCATCGACAAAATGGTTCAGATGGAGAATGCAAAGAGGTTTGATGAATTCTTCGCTACCTACCTCGAGATAACTGATCTTTCCCAAACTCGATCGAATATAGGATGTATTTTCAAAGTTCTAACTTGATTTCTCTCCATTCTGTAGTTGGGGCACTATTTATTTGCCCATTTGAAGGTGACTGATCTTTGTCAGGTTGAGGTTTCTAAAGCCCTTTAGGAGACTCAAGCATAGGTTGAGGAGGTTCGAGCTGAGTTTGACTGCTTAAAGATTGCCTCGAAAGTTCAGACTGCGGAGGTTGAGCACCTTCGAGAAGCATTACGGAGGGAAGAGAAGGCTTCTATAGGGTTGAGGGTGTTGAAATCTAGCACCTCAAGATTTGGTCCATGATAAGCCAAGAACAAGATTCAAGAGCTATGAGAAAAATCAGCCAACATACAGTCGGGTTGGTTTGGATACACAGTTGAGCTGGCTCAAGATGAGATCAAGCCAGCTCGAGATGGATTCGAGCCAGCTCTCTCAGGCGGACAAAAATCAGTGCTCGGATGAGACATAGTCAAGCTAGCTCGACTTCTGACGGAGCTGGCTTGATGGAGGTGAACAGTGCATGGGCATATGTGTAGAAGCCTTTTGATGGGGTCTACAGCCCCTAACTCATGGAGCGGATCTATTCATGGGGTCTATGGAGCTGTTATGCTATCCAACGATTAGGAGAGCACATGAGAGCTGATCGGATGACTATTGGATTGATTAGGATTTATAAAAAGGCCTGACAACCTAAAAAGTTGGAAGGAGTCTTAGAAAAATCTCTTAAGCAGCATAGAGATAAGGTAGGGAGCATTGGAGTGCTGTAGTAGCACCTCCCTATAGGCATGAGGGCTGAGAGAGGCTTGGTGGTGTAGTAGCTGAGGAGGGTATGTCCACAGAGAGTGCCAAGGGCTTCTCAAAGAGACTAGGAATAGGTATTAGGAAGAGCTAGGGGTCTCAGAATATGCCAAGAGCATCAAAGAAGTTGAAAGTATCCTGGAATGGTAGGATTACTTAGGAACAAAGGATGGGGCTTGATGTAGAGACTTTGAGGATCACAAAGTATCCAGGAATGTCGAGGATCCTGGACCAGTAGATCTATGAGGGGGATCTTCTTGGGATTACTATGAGAGCATTGTATGGGTGAGTGCTTCTAGATTCAGAGAGAGGATTGATGAGTTGAGATTATATCTTCTCTATTGTTCTTTCTTGGTAGTGAAGCATTGCATGTCCTATGGATGTAGGCACTTAGGTCGAACCATGTATATGGTTGTGTTTGTTTGTCTTCTTCTATCTTTTCATAGCCATAGATGGTGCCATATCTCCTATAGGTGATCTTGGGTGGATGATCCATGTTCCATAGTTGATGGATCTATCCTAACAGTGGTATTAGAGCCAAGAGGAGTTAGGTTGTTCCAAAGGTTGCTGCAGTGGTGATCAGGTTAGAAGAAGGGTACAATCAAGGTGGATGCTCTCATGTGCAAGAAAAAGCCAGATGGAGCTCAGTATGAGGTGGAGCTTCAGGTGGAGATGGATTGAGCATGAGACTCAATTTGGGATCGAGTAGTCTAACTTGACTTCCATATTTTTCGATCCATGAGCAATAGGTGGTAGCCCTAGGACATAGGGGTAGTATTATACAAGAAGCTCTAAGATTTGAGGTGAAGCCAAATATCGACTCGAGGTAGAGAATGTTGAAATCAGATGCCTCGAGATTCGATCCATGATAAGTTAAGAACGAGATTCAGGAGCTATGAGAAAGATCAACCAATATATAGTCGGGCTGGCTTGGATATGTAATCGAGCTAGCTCGAGATGAGATCAAGTTGGGTCGAGGTGGATTCGAGTCAGCTCTCTTAGGTGGACACAAATCAGTGCTCGGCTTCTGGCAGAGCTGGCTCGATGAAGACGAACAACATGATGGCGAACAGTGCATGGGCACACAAGTGGAAGCCTTTTGATGGGATCTACAACCCCTAACTCATCAACCAGGTCTATTCATGGGGTTTATGGAGCTGTTGTGCTATCCAGCGGCTAGGAGAACATATGGGAGCTGATCGGATGGCTATTGAAATGATTAGGGCTTATAAAAAGGTCTGACGATGTAAGAAGTTGAAAGAAGTCTTGGAAAAATCTCTCAAATGGCACAAAGATAAGGCAGGAAGTGCTAGAGTGCTACAGTAGCACCTTCCTAGAGACACGGGGGCTGAGAGAGGCTCGACGGTGTAGCAGTTGAGGAGGGTATGTCAGTAGAGAGTGCCAAGGGCTTCTCAGAGAGACTAAGAGTTAGTCTCAAGGAGAGCCAAGGATCTCAGGACATGCCAAGAGCATCAAGAAAGTCGGGAGTGTCTTGAAACGGTAGGATTGCCTAGAGACAAAATCTGGGGCTTGATGTAGAGGCTGAGAGGATCATAGAGTATCCAAGGATGTCGAGGACCCTAGACTGGTAGATTTATGAGGGGGATCTTCTTGAGATTACTATGTGAGTATTGTATGGATGAGTGCTTCTGGATTCAGAGAGAGGGTTGATGAGTTGAGATTATATCTCCTCCATCGTTCTTTCTTGATAGTGAAGTATTGTATGTCCTATGGATATAGGCACTTGGGCCAAACTATGTATATGGTTGTATTTGTTTATCTTCTTCTACCTTTTCATAGCAATAGGTAGTGCCATATCTCCTATAGGTAATCTTGAATGGGTGATCCATGTTCCGCAGTTGACGGATCTATCCTAATAGTGGTATCAGAGCTAGGAGGAGTCAGGTTGTTTCAAAGGTTGCTACGGTGGTGATCAAGTTAGAAGAAGAGCACAATCAAGGTGGATGCTCTCATGTGCAAGAAGAAGCTAGATGGAGCTTAATGTGAGATAGAGCTTCAGGTGGAGATGGATTGAGCATGAGACTTAGTTTGGGATCGAGCGGCCTGGCTCAACTCTCATGTTCTCTGATCCATTAGCAGCAGGCAGTAGCCCTAGGACATGAGGGCAGTATTATATAGGAAGCTCTCAGATTTGAGGTAGAGCCGAATATCGAGTCAAGGTGGTGAATGTTGGAATCCGGCACCTCAAGATTTGGTCCATAATAAGTGAAGAACGAGATTCAAGAGCCATGAAAAATATCAGCCAACATACAGTCGGACTGGCTCGGATAAGCAGTCAAGCCAGCTCGGGGTGAGATCGAGTTGGCTCGAGATAGATTCCATCTAGCTCTCTCAGGCAGATAGAAACCAGTGCTTGGATGAGACATAGTTGAGTCAGCTCGACTTCTACTGGAGTTGGCTCGATGAAGGTGAATAGCACGATGGTGAACAGCACATGAGCACATGAGCGGTAGCCTTTTGATGGGATTTACATCCCTAACTCATGGACCAAGTCTATTCACAGGGTCTATGGAGCTATTGTGCTATCCAACATCTAAGAGAGTACACGGGAGCTGATCGGATGGCTGTTGGAATGATTAGGACTTATAAGAAGGCCTGACGACCTAAGAAGTTAGAAGGAGTCTCGGGAAAACCTCTTAGATGGCGCAGAGATAAGGCAGGGAGCACTGGAGTGCTGCAGTAGTGCCTTCCTAGAGGCATGGCGCTAAGAGAGGCTTGGCGGTATAGCAGTCGAGGAGGGTATCTTAATAGAGAGTGCCGAGGACTTCTCAGAGAGACTAGGAGCAGGTCTCAAAGAGAGTCAGGGGTCTCAGGACATGCCAAGAGCATTAAGGAAGTTGGGAGTGTCCTGGAACGGTAGGGTTGCCTAGGGACAAAAGCTGGAGCTTGATGTAGAGACTCAAAGGATCATAGAGTATCCACGGATGTCGAGGATCCTGGACTGATAGATCTGTGAGGGGGATCTTCTTGGGATTACTATGAGAGCATTATATGGATGAGTGCTTCTAGATTTAGAGAGAGGGTTGATGAGTTGAGATTATATCTCCTTTGTTGTTCTTTCTCGGTAGTGAAGCATTGCATGTCCCATGGATGTAGGTACTTGGGCCAAACCACATATATGGTTATGTTTGTTTGTCTTCTTCTATCTTTCCATAGCAACAAGTGGTGCCATATCTCCTATAGATGATCTTGGATGGGTGATCTATGTTCTATAGTTGACGGATATATCCTAACAGAGGGCGGCCTTCACTCTTTCAGAGGACAAGAGGAAAAAGGCCGAAGAGGAGGTTAGCGTCGAGAAGAAGCAGGCCATCGAGGCCTTCAAGTCTTCCAAAGCCATGGAGGACATCAAGATTGCTTTCGCCAAGGAGGCCTTTTTGGAGGGGTTTGAGATTTGCATGGAGAGAATCATGAAGAACTTTCTAGATGTGGATCTCGACCTTTTAACGAATGAGCTTGGCGAAGAAGTAGGTCCCTCCAAAGTCGGTGTCGCCTCTCCTGCCATTGAACCTACCCCCGAAGCTCCTAAACTTGCAGCCACAGCCTCCAAATCTGCCCCTGAACCCGAGGTTGCGAAGGATGCACTGACCTCGTCTGCTGCTATGCTGCCCGAGGTTTAAAACTTTTGATAATTGTACCTTTTCCTTCTTTTTTATTTTTGTTTTATTTTTTTCCTTTCCTTCTTTCCGATGTACTCCAACCATTTTGAGCAATGAAAATATGTTTCTTCTCTTTATATTTGTGCTGTGGTGTATGTTGTTTAGAATCTTTCTAGCAATCAAAGCCATAACTTGTCATCTCCAACCGAGGCTGAGCCACTACCTCAATGTGTTCCTCTAAAGTCCATGATTAGGAACTTGAAGAAAGAAGTTCATCATCTGAAGAAGAAATTAAAAAGGATGGAAGACGAGCTTCTAAGATAAAAAAAAAGTTGTTTGGAGCAGACGATCGAGGTCACTCACCCATGCCAAGTGCACAAGAAGGACACCATGGATTATATTAGAAAGAAAAAGAATTTTGAAGTTGAGCTTGAAGAGATCAAGAAGCGTGCCAGTGAGAAGTCTTGATCTTTAATAGCCAAAGCTTGCTCCCTTAAGGTCGAACTCAATGTAGTAAAGTAGAAAATTCAATTATTGGAGAGAAGCTCGTCATGATCTACCAGTCGAGAAGAGTATGGCTAGGACTGATCTAAGAGATTTTCAGAACTTGAAAACTAGCTTCATGCTATCGAAGCTTCATACAAGAGTTACGAGCTTGGTTGGAGTGATGAAATCGCTGATCTTCATTGACAACTTTGGAAAGCGGACAAGAAGATAGCCAATCTTAAAAGGTAATTGGCGGAGAGGGTAGAGACCAGCTCGATCAAAGAATCAAACGAACTTTTTTTCTTAAGGAATTCTTTGGAGAAATTGATAGCAGTATATGCAAAAGAATCAATCGAGCTTCAACAGTTGAAGATCCAACATACTTACGAGCGACAGGCTATTAAGGATGCAGAGGTCGAGTCAGCGGTCCTAAGAAGATAGTTGCAAGAGTTTGAGGATAATTATCGACGGTTTGATAGGATGTTTGTAGAGAGTTTGCTGAAGAGGAAGGATCTTGAGAAAGAAATTACTGGCTTGAAGCAGTCTCTTGTGATGGCCGAGGTCGATAGCCCAAAGTCTGAGGACCCCGGGCCCTTTTAGGACTTCATTTCTCTCTCCTTTTTTTTATACATGGTCATGCAGACCTTTGCTTTGTAACGAACTTTAGCTTTAATAGAATGATATTTTCTTCAATTGTCTCTTTGTCTTGCATGGATTTGTTGTCTGTTGGTTTTACCATTTTCTTCATCTCATCTCTTATTAAAATGACCATTGAAAAATACTTGTCTCCTATCTTAAATAACTAGAGATCTTTATCCATGTTAGGATGAGATTTTTCTCTTTTTCCTGACTTGGTTAGTCTTTTCTTTATCCTTCCATTAGGATGAAGTCCTCCTCCTATTCCTGATGGGATTGGCCTTTACCTTTGTTAGGGCGAGGTCCTCCTTCTATCCCTAACAAGATCGTAGGGGCACAAAAGGACCATTGTATGGGCCGCACCTCTCCTCCCATCTTAAATAATCGGAGTTCTTCATCCATGTCAAAATGAGGTACTCCTCTTATTCTTGAAATGGTTAGTTTTCACTCTTGTTAGGACAAAATTCTTCTCCTATTCCTAACAGGATAGTAGGGACATACAAGTATTAGATGTGTGCTCTAGAAGCCAGATTAGCCAGATACTTATAATATACTTCTAAAAATAATTTTATAATTTTAACTATAAATTAATAAATAAATTATTTTTTCTATCATAGTATGTATTTAAAAGTGTTTGTGATACATCATTTGAGTTAATGGTAATAATAATTCATATTTTCAAGAGTTAAAAATTTAAGACATGAATTTTCATAATTAATTCATAAAATACTCCCGATCGTAGGATCATTATGAGAATGGTGATCGATCCAAAAGATTGGTATACGATCACTTTCTTAGGATAGACGTTTTTTGAGTTTATGGTATGGAGATACCAGAGCGAGAGTATAGGTACTTATTAGAGAACGAGGGCACTGAGCATGACCACCTCGAGTAGTCATAAGAAAGTCTACCTTCTCGTCGATGACTGACTCGATGCTGCAGTAGTGTGTGTAGTTCTTTGAACTGAGGTGCATCGATAGTTCATCTTGAGGCTATTATAGTTTGACTACACCATAACTCGATCTCCTGGCTATTCAAAATCTTGAGGTGTATGTTGGCTATAGCATGTTCATTGTAGGAATTGGATTGCACCAATAAGAGGATCTATCTACCTCGATAGATGAGGAGTAGTCCTATGATAATCATGAGATTGAGTCCTTAAGCCCATGGCCATGGCAAAGTGAAGATGATAGAAAGAGTTTCTATTAGAATTTCACATTGATCTTGAATTGAATGATTAATTTATATGACGGACATTAGGTTTGATGAATTCATCTTAACCCTATTCTTATCGGAGCTTAAGATAGAAGAATCCAATCACAGAGGTAATTGCATCGAGAGGTTCACTTTCAGCTAACCTAGTTCAATTGATTTGGATTAGATCCAATCAGGTTCAAGGTAATCGTGCTAGCACATGATTAAGCCCGACTTTCTTCTTCTGAAATTTTTTTGATTCATCGCAACCAAGTCAAATTTGATTTGACTCATTCTTATATTTTGAATGAATTTATTTTCATCTAATTGAAAAAAATTTAGATCAGATTAATTATAGAAATTAAATTCATTCATAGTCAAATTGGACTAGGGTCAAAAGTTAACCTGTTTGAGAGAATTGAGGGTCAACTAATTAGATACTTTTAGAAAATTCTCTAAAAATTATTTTGATCTAATTTTTGGATATGTTATAGAGCATGAATTATACATTGGGTGTACCAAATTTTATGATTTTTGAAGGTGTCTAGGCTGAGTTATGATTTTTGGATAGCAATTCTTTATGTCTATCTTAGATCTAATTTTATTTTTATTTATGATCTAATATTAAAAGATTTTAGATATTACATCAGATGTGATTAGATCTAAAATTAAAAAATTAAAAAATTAAATATTTTAGATCTAATATGCATAAGATGCATGACTAGACTAGGTATAGAATATTTCTATATGTAGTCTAGTATGATTATATATTTATTTTGATTAAATATAATTTTATATTTATTTACTTTTTATTTTTTTGATATTATAATTATTATAATTATATTTAAAAATAAAAAATAAATTTTAATTTATTCATATGAGATATGAAAGATGCATGCTTAGACTAGTCATAGAATAATTCTATAAGATGTCTAGAATAGTTTTATATTTGATATGATCAAATTTAAAATTTTATTTTTTAAATTTAATATATGATATTTTAGATCTGAAAGTATGCATATTGATGTTACATGAGATGTATGCAAGACATGTATTAGTTAGATCTTTTTATATGTGATATATGATCTAACTAGTTTTATAGTAAAAAAATTATATTTCTAATTAAGGAGCTCTCCGTGATCGTCTGGTCATAAGAACAAAGTAGGATTTAAAGATACTCTCCTTTCATTCGATGGGATATTCTTATGGCATGTAGAGGTATTGCGTGTTCGTCCTTAATAAAAAATTAGAACTTATTTTTTTGCAAAATTTTAGATCTTAAAATCCTAGAATTTTTATTACATATTTTGTTCATGAACCCAAAACTTAATTAAGAATTAAAATTATAAAATAATTAGATTTAAAAATTATGAATTTTTAGATCTAAGATATATTCATAAAATTGGGTTCGAGCTTGGATAGCTCAATTAGGTCTAGCGGTTGATCAAACCAAATCAAGAGTTGGTTAGGTGGAATCAAAGAAAGCTTAGATTTGATCAGCCTAATAGGATTAAGTTTGGATCAAGATCAAATCATATTGAGATGTGACTAGATCAAGTCAAGACCCAATTTGGCTCCATGGTTCGAGCCTGGATTATAGGCTAATCCAATTAGTTCTGATTCGATAATTTGGTGTCTAAGATAAGTCTGACAGATACGATCGATTAATTTTTAATTGAGAGCTACTCGATCTGAATGCATTCTTGTCGAGTTAATAATATATTCCTTCCACCGATCTCACTTACCTAGCCATATGTGTTGACTCAGTTCTGATTTGAGGTGGCTAACAATTCGAGCCAACCCATGCCACTAGATTAGTCATAATTGTTATGACTAAGTCAAGTCAAGTTTAAAAAAATCTAAATTAAATCATCCTAAGAAAATATTAAATCTAAGATCTTCCATCATTGTAGATGTGCGGGCCCTTCCTGGGGTTGATTATTTTCGACTAGATACAGTGGTTCAGTTGCATCGAAAAGATGCAATTATGTCTATTAGGCATAGGATGCTACGGATTGGAGGATGGGTTGGAGTCAATATTTCAGATACGATGAGGGATACAATCAGAAATTCAATCTATGCAAATAGTGGGTCTGACTTAACTAAAGATGGATCAATATTTTGGACATGATGAGATTCATAAATTAGAGATTAGGTTAGGGTACACCATGATTAGAGAATTATTGGATAAGAGTTATCCACTCATCGATTGATCTATCATCAATAACTATTAGGTGAGGTGGTTAGTCAGTTGGTGGGACCGCACCATCCACTAGAAATCAATAATCATGAAGATTTTTGCATCTCTACCAAGAAAGTGTAGAAATCTGAGTAAATAGTGGAAGCCTAATTTATTTAAAAATAAAATTTTTAAATAAATTAGTTAAGTCTAATTACAAAATCTAACTAGAAATTTTGACTCTCAATAGAAAAATGTCTGCATCCAACCCACTAGCCCATATCTTGGACACCCATAGACTGACCAAACTCAATTACAAGAATTGGCTCTGAAACTTCAAAATTATTTTGAGTTTTGAGAAGTTGACTCATGTATTGGAATAGGATCCTTCCACCTTATCAGCCCGTCCATCCGCTGATCAGATAACATCTCTCGAGAAATGGATGGATGAAAATAATAAAGTCAGGTATTACATGTTGAGCTCGATGTCTGATGAGCTCCAGCACTAACATGAAGGCATTAAGACTAGCCGCCAAATATTGGCTCACCTATAAGAGTTGTTTGATGAACAGAGTCGCGCAGCCAAATATTAAGTCACTAAAAGATTGTTTAAGGCTCAAATGCGTGATGGGCAGTCGATCCAAGATCATTATCTAATGATGATCAAGAACTTAGAAGAGCTTGAGAAGCTCGATGTCAAGTTAGATCAGGATCTGTAGACTGATATAATTCTACAGTCCTTGACTGATGTATATTGACAGTTCATCATGAACTATCATATGCATAAACTTCAGAATATCTTGATTGAGCTTATGAATATGCTGGTTACTATTGAGCTTTTTATGAAAAGTTCTAAAGGCTCAGTACTTGCTGTGGAGCAGACTTCTTTCCAAAAAAAATCTTTTGAAAAGAAGAAAAAGTTCGTGAAGAAGCAGAAGATGGATGGTGGGAAGAAGAAGAAGGCAGAGCTGAAGAAGAAGGCCGCTGATAAAGAAAAATATTTTTATTACAACACCGACGGCCATTGAAAGCAAAATTGTTCTTTTTACCGGGCCAACCTGAAGAACAAGAAGGAGGCAGGTCCTTCTGGAGGTATGTTCGTTATAGAATCTAATCTTACGATTTTTTCTGCATCCAGTTGGATGTTTGACTCTAGTTTTAGTGCTCACTTGTGCACTTCTATGTAGGGTCTTGAGGATAACAAAAAGTTGAGGGATGGTGAGATGATCCTATGCATTGAGAACAGAGTAAGAGTTGCTGTTGTGGCCATGGAAACCTACCCTCTGCGATTACCATCTGGATTAAACTTAGTACTTAGAAACTATTTTTATGTGCCTGAGCAAGAAGAAATTTGATTTTTATTTCATGTTTAGTATAGGAAGACTATTATAATTAGTTTTCTTAAGGACCATTATAATTTTTTTATGAAAGAAATAAAATTGTAAGTGATTTTTTTATAAATGATCTCTATCAATTACATATTGATATTTCTATTTTTAATATCGAGCAAAATATGAATGCCATAGGATTAAAGTGACCTAGGAATAGTCTAAATGATAGGTATCTTTGGCACCTTAGGCTAGGTCATATAGTTGAAGATAGGGTTAACAAATTGGAGAAATTTGGGCTATTGAGTTCATTAACTTTCGAGTCATATCCAATTTATGAATCATAACTTCATGGCAAAATAATCAGGCTCCCTTTTATGGACATGGGGAAAGGGCCACAGACCTGCTTATTCTAGTATATACTGATGTATGTGGTCTATTTGATGTTCCAACTAGGGATAATTATATATACTTCATCATCTTTTTTGATGATTTATCTCAGTACGGGTATGCGTATTTGATGCGACACAAGTCTGAAGCTTTTGAAAAGTTCAAAAAATTCAGACTCGAAGTAGAAAAATAAATAGAAAAATAAATTAAGATTCTTCTATCAGATTGAGGAGGCGAATACCTTAGCCAAAAATTTCTAGACTATCTTAAGGATAATGACATAATCTCTTAATGGACTCCACCTGAAACGTCTCAACTCAACAAAATTTTAGAATGGAGAAATCAGACTTTATTAGATATGGTTCGATCTATGATGAGCTTCACAGATCTTCCTGAGTTTCTTTGGGGACATAGTTTGTTGACCGCTATATATCACTGAATAAGATTCCATCTAAAATTGTTCCTACCACACCGTATGAGATATGATATGGTAGAAAACCAAGTCTGAGTCATCTCAGAATTTGGAATTGTCCGGCCCATATCAAGAGACAACAGGCGGATAAGTTAGAGTCTAGGTCCTTTAGAGCTTGATTTATTGGATATCCTAAAGAGTCATTAGGATATTTTTTCTATCTCCCAGAAGATCATAATGTGATTGTGAGTCGATACGCCATCTTTCTTGAAAAATAGTTTATTCAAGATGGTGGCATCGAAAGATAAATTAGGCTCGAGGAGAAAGTCTTTCAAGAGCTACGAGCCAAGAAATCTATGGAACCCAATTAGATTGAGCCAGTCCAATCACTACCTCATCCACCTCGTAGATCAAAAAGGATTTTCCATCCTCCTAAAAGGTACTTAGGTACTATTTCATAGGATGTAAAGAAAATATTCCTCATAGGAAAAGAGGTTTATGGTGATGATCCCAAAATCTATGATAAGGCGATATCAGATATCGACTTCAAGAAATGGTTAAAGGTAATGAAGTTAGAGATTGACTCAATGCGCTCGAACCAAGTCTGGACCTTAGTAGATCCACCAGAAGGTATAATACCTATTAGGTATAAATGAATCTTCAAGAGAAAGATAGGTGCCGATGGAAATGCAGAGACATTCAAAGCAAGGCTCGTAGCGAAAGGGTATAGTCAGTGCGAAGGCATTAACTATCAAGATATTTTTTTGCTAGTAGCCATGCTCAAATCCATCCGCACATTACTTACTGTTGCAGTCTATTTCGATTATGAAATTTGACAGATGGGCGTGAAAATGATATTCTTAAATGGATATCTTGAGGAAGATATCTATATAAAATAGTCATTGGATTTTACATCTAGTGATATTGATCACAAGGTCTGTAAGCTGCAAAGATCCATATATAGACTTAAGCAAACATCTCGAGCTGGAATGCTCATTTCAATGATGTGATCAAATCATTTGAATTTATTAAGAACAAGGAGGTGCCCTACATTTTCAAAAAGATCAGTGAAAGTACTGTTGTCTTTCTCATATTGTACGTGGATAACATCCTCCTAATTGAAAATGATATTTCCATATTGACTACGTTCAAAATGTGGTTGTCTAAAGAATTCTATATAAAAGACCTAGGAGTGGCATCCTTTATTCTAGAAATTAAGGTCTATAGAGATAGACCAAATAGGATGCTGGGTCTCTCATAGAAGATGTACATAGAGAAGGTGCTAAAGAGGTTTAGCATGAAAAACTCCAAGAGAAGATTGGTGCCCTTCAGACATGATATTCATCTCTCCAAGAAGATGTATCCCAACACACCTGAGGAGATTGAATGTATGATCAAGATCCCTTATGCTTCAGCAATAGAGAGCCTCATGTATGCCATGCTATGTACACGACCTGATATTGCCCATGCTGTGAGTGTCACGAGTAGGTATCAGTCGAATCCAAGCGAAGAGCACTGAACTTCTATGAAATGTATCATTAGGTACTTGAGAATGACTAAGGATATATTTCTAGTCTTTGATAATGGAGAACTCTAGGTCTAGGGGTATACAGACTTAGATTTTATGTCCGATATAGATGATCGAAAGTCGATATCTAGAAGTCTATTTGTGTGTAATGGTGGTGCTGTCAATTGAAAGAGTTCCAAGCAGACTGTGATAGTAGATTTCACCATGAAAGCAGAGTACATCATTGCGTCAAAAGCTACAAAGAAGATGTTCTGATATAAAAAGTTTACCGTAGAGCTCGGAGTAATACCATCAGATATTGTCCCTCTGTACTACGACAACAATAGCACCATAGCACTAGCTAAGTGTTAGATGTGTGACCTAGAAGCCAGATTGGCTAAATACTTGTTGGAGACACTGGAGCGAGAGTATAGGTACTTGTTATAGAATGAGGGAACTGAGCGTGACCATCTCGAGTAGTCATAAGGAAGTCTACCTTTTTGTCGATGACTGACTTGATGCTGCAATCGTGTGTATGGTTTTTTGATCTGAGGTGCATCGATAGTTCACTTTGAGAATGTTATAGTTTGACTATACCATAACTCGATCTCCTAGCCATTCAAAATCTTGAGATGTATGTTGGCTATAGCATGTTCATTATAGAAATTGGATTGCACCAATAAGAAAATCTATCTACCTCGGTAGATGAAGAGTAGCCCTATGATAATCATGAGATTAAGTCCTTAAGCCCATGGCCATGGCAGAGTGAAGATGATAGAAAGAGTTTCTATTAGGGTTTCACATTGGACTCGAATCGAATGATTAATTCATATGATGGACATTGGGTTGATAAGTTCACCTTAACACTAATACTGTCGGAGCTCAAGATTGAAGAATCCAATCACACAGGTAACTATATTGAGAGGTTTGTTTTTAGTTCTGATGGGTTGCCACCATATACTACTAGGTGTCACTGATGGATTTTGGAAGAAATTAGAATAATTTTGATGATTAATCATTCTAATTGTATGAATCAAAAAAGTTCTGGTCCATCGAAAGATATTTCGATGATGTCGATGATGGAGATCGTGATATATTTCATTATCATACAGAATTGAATCTAACTGGGTCATATAAATAAGAGTTTGGATCTAGATATCATCAATTGAGCTAATCTAGTTTGATTGATTTGGATTAGATCCAATTAGATTCAAGGTAATCGTGCTAGCACACGATTGAGCCTGACTTTTTTCTTCTGAAATCATTCTGATTTGTCACAACCAAGTTAAATTTGATTTAACTCATTCTTATATTTTGGATAGATTTATTTTCATCTGACTGGAATAAGTCTAGATTAGATTAAATGTAGAAATTAAATCCATTCATAGTCAAATTGGACTAGGGTCAAAAATTGGCCTATTTGAGAGAATTGAGGGTCACTTGATCAGATACTTCTAAAAAGTTTTTTAAAATTTATTTTGAGCTAATTTTTGGATATATGATAGAACATGAATTATACATTGGGTGTACCAAATTTTATAATTTTTGGAGGTGTCTAGACTAAGTCATAATAGAGTTTTATTTGAATCAAACTCTTGAGGGAAGAGTCCTAGGCGCAGTAGACTCTTTCTTATCTACTAATGCTGCCACCTTCCAAATTGATTTTTGGCATCAAAATTAGATGATATTTGAGTATTTTTGTGGAGATCAAGTCCAAAGTCCCAATGGTTGCAAAAATAAGAATTTTGATCAAAGAGGGACTCTAACTTGGCGCTATGCTTTTGTATAAGAACCCTTACGCCAAGGCTCTTGATGAAAAAAAATATTTTTCATACATAAAGGCTATTGTTCCAAATATCCCATGCCTCCTCTATCCTCTCTCTCCCTCTCTTATGCATGTCTTAAAAGTTAGGCACAAATCTGAGAAGAAGATCCAATCAAATTTGTGAAGAGTTCAGCATCTATGCGATGATATTCATGAGATGGACATGCTGCCTTTAGAAATTTTTTGAAGGACTTTTTGATTAAATTCAGATCTGATATTTGGAGAAAAGATTTATGAGGAGAAGACATCTAGATCCTTCTCGAGTGGATACCAGTAGAGGCCAGACGCATGCATGGCTCCTTCTAGAACCTCAAAAAATATTAGGATCATTGCAGGATAATTAGATTATCCAAATAAGATATGATATTAAATTTAATTTAATTTTTATTTTTATTTTTAATATTAGATCATAATGATTAGATCTAAAAGCTCTTAGATCATATTGGATCATTTAGAAATTTTTAAAAAAATCTATCTCAGATCTAATCAGATCTACATGATCCTATGGCGGAAAATAGGATTTTTTCTTCAACAAGAATCTTTGAAGTGCCTCTCCCCTCCTCCTGTCTTAAATAACTAGAGATTTTCATTCATGTTAGGATGAGGTATTCCTCCTATTCCCGACAAGGTTAGTTTTTGCTCTTGTTAGGATGAGGTTCTTCTTCTATTCCTAATGAAAAGTAGAGGCACACAAGGGCCGTTGGAGCGCCTCTTTCCTTCTCTTATTTTAAATAACCAAAGATCTTCATCCATGTCAAGATGAGGTACCTGACATGGTTAATTTTTGCTCTTGTTAGGATGAAGTTCTTCTATTCCTAACAGCACAGTAGGAGCACATAAGGGCTATTGGAGGGCCTCTTTCCTCCTCCTGTCTTAAATAATCAGAGGTCTTCATCCATGTCAGGATGAGGTACTTTTTCTATTCCTGACATGGTTAGTTTTTGCTCTTGTTAGAATGAGATTCTTCTTCTATTCCTAACAGGATAGTAGGAGCACACAAGGAATATTGGATGACCTCTTCCCTCCTCCTATCTTAAATAACCAGAGGTCTTCATTCATATTAGGACGAGGTCCTCCTCCTGTTCCTGATACGATTAGTTTTGATTAATTTAGGAGGTTATTTTCTGTCATCGTAGTTTTTCACCAAGGATAAAAATGCTAAAGTAAAAAAAAATTATTGAAATGAAATCATTGATAGTACACTCATAGATTCTTCGAGTTTCATGTTCGAAGAAGATCAACTCCTTTAAGATCTTTTAAATGATAAGTTCTACGTCGAACGATCTTCTTAACTTCATAAGGGCCCTCCCAATTTAGGATGAGCTTTCTGTTGCCCAGCTATGCAACCCAAGAGGTGGGGGGGGGGGGGGCGTGAATTGGATTTTTAAAATTTTAATACTAATTTAAAGTTGTCAAGATTGAATGACGATATGCAAGTAGTGTGTGTGAAGCAATTTAAATTAGATAAATATATAAAAGATTAGAAAGTAAGCATTTAATAAATTAAGAAAAAAAAGATAACAAGCACACCATAAATAATAAAGATTTATAGTGGTTCGATGCTTTTCTTGTACCTACATCCACTCTCCAAGCTCCTACTTGAGAATTCAAATCTTCTAAACGTATTCAACCAGAATACAACATCAGTACCTCTGACTCTAGCTATCCCAAGCTAGCACACTTATTTTCTAGATACAAGCCAACCCAATACACTCTAATTTAAGGCTCGGATCAATCCTCCCGAGTTTTGGAACCCTTCCAAAACTTGAATCAAAATAATAAAGCAGAGTATAAGAGTTAATGACAATCAAATACAAGTTTAGCTCCCTTAATGGGCAAATAAAATCTTAAAAATACTTTTCACAATAATGGAGGAAGCTTTTCTTATTTTTCTCAAGGTTATTGAAGACTTGAATGAGCTCTTGAGAGGTTGGTGAATTTGAAACGAAAGCTTCTTTGCTTAAAGATGATTTTTGCTTATGACTGAATTGAATTCATGAAATCTCTTATATTTTTCCTCTTTTTATAGCCTTTTAAATATTCAAGGATGGAGGAGTGAATCTTGGGCAAGATTTATAGCCATTGGAGATCTTAAAGAAAGTATTAAAAGCTACCAAAATGGGATAAAACTAGCTATTATAGAAGATCTCCATCATAGGGGTCGACTCATGGGTCGACCTGTATTACAAGGGTCGACCTCGAGATTGACCTCTGAGATAGAGTCTAGAAAATTGACTGTTCTATATTTTTGGCCTTCGAAATAGCAAAAATCAACCCTAGGGTACAGAACTAGCATGCCAAACAGTCCATTTTAGCAAGGGTAGACCTAGGGGTCGACCCTTTTGCTTCAAACTTGATTTTGTCCCAAAATATGCATCCAAAAATCATGGGACTGCCTCCAAAAGATCAAAAATCTTCTATACTTGCTCTTGAGGCTCTCAGATCAAACTTGATAAAATTATGATTTTGCTTCTAAAATAT
Source organism: Cocos nucifera (assembly GCA_006176705.1). NCBI lineage: Eukaryota > Viridiplantae > Streptophyta > Magnoliopsida > Arecales > Arecaceae > Cocos > Cocos nucifera. The sequence continues at coordinate 67,487 of QRFJ01000646.1, read as the reverse complement.
AAATTTTTTTTTATTAGTAATCCCCTCAAATGCTTTGTAATCATCAAAATCAATTCTTGGAGCAACAATCTTCTCCTTTTTGATGATGATAAAATATTTGAGCATAAGCAAAAAAATAAAGCAGGTAGAAGCATTAATTGAGGATTTTAAAAATTTGAAGAAACATGCGACATCACTTACTAGGATATTATATTCAATTATTTGATAAATATTGCATTAAGAGTAGTTTGATGATTTTGCTTTAATTTTGCTATCAATTTGCTTTAATTTTGCTTATAGCCCAATTTTATTTACTCTACTCCTTTTTTACATCATCAAGTAAGATCTTAAGAGATTTTAAAATTCAAAAAAAAAAGGCCTCCTCCTTAAATTATTTCATATATTTTTCTATTAGAACAAAAGTTTATAACAAAACTTTCAATTAGCTTATATACAACACAGTATTTACAGCATATCATAATAGTATTTTAGCTAATTCACAAAGGTTACATTTCACATCATTCAAATGACATCATCATATTTATATACACATATTTACATCCAAATGACTATAATTCCATATATAATAAATCATAACATCAAGTCATCAAAACATATAAGTGCTAAAGATATCAAAAAGCATTCATGAGAGTTAGGCCATCAAAACATACAAAATTCATGGATACAACTATCCATGATTCAAACAACCAATAGTACCAATGCCATAAGTTAGATAAAAAAAAAAAATAATCAACCATGACTTGATCAACAACTCATAGAAATAACTAAGAGATACTAGATCATAACCTAATGCAAAGATAACTAAACTAGATCTAGTAGAAATCATGGCTAGAAGCATCTGAATCAAATGAAAAATCAGAGATATTTTGAAGTGTGTCAAATAGTAGATGTATCAAATTTAAAAAATTAAATCAAAAATTTAGAAAATTAAATCAAATCAAATGAATCAGCTCTCCTTTAAAAGCTTATCATTTGAAATTTCTTTCTTTACAAAAAATTAGCTTAAACTCAAATATCAAGGGCTCTCCCCCTTTTTGAATGAATATGATTCTTTAAACATATTTTCAAGTATCTACTTTTAAGCTTTAAGAGGATTATAGCTTTTTAAAGATTTGAATAGTAGAATCAAGCACAACATTTAATTCATTAATCATTCTTTTCTTTTCTTAAATAAATTTCAGTCAATTAAGCTTGAAAAGAATATATATCAAAAATATATCGAGTAAAACAAAGATAGTATTAGAGCAAAAATAATTTTACAAAGATTTCTAAAGGCACATTAAAAATTTTATATTATATTCATATTTTTAAATGAGTTTCAAAATTAGAAGTATGTATCAAAATTAATTTGTTTAGAGTGAGAATATATTTTAAATTAGTTTTAACTTTAATTAGTTATCAAAAATGATTTGACAATCAAATCAATTAAATTTAAACTGAATAATCACATGAAGGCTTAAGTTAAAAGGATCATAACATAATCAAAGTTTATTGTCCTTAACTCAAATTAATTAGAATATTCAGTCAAGGCTAACTAAAAAATATTTAACAAACAAATATCTTTTCTTTTATTTTTAAGAGTAAATACCAAAAAATTCATCATATAATATTTTCTCCCCCTCTTTTTCATAATTATTGTTAGATAAATTTACCTTTTAGCTTTTCTTCTTCATTTTGAAAGAATACAATAAATTTAGAATGAATATCTTTTTTCTTTTAAAAAAAAAATTATTTATGAATAATATAGATTAAAAATACATCTTCTTCCTTTTGAATAAAGTAAATATATTAAATAAAATTATTTTAAACTTCAAAGATTCAAGAGAGATGGAATATTTTAAAGATTAATGATTTTAAATAGATCATTCAAAGCAAATTATAAGATGTATTCAATTTTTTAGGGATCATCTCTTCTTTTCTTTTATTATTATATATATATTTTAAGATCAATAAAATATAAGATAAATATTAAGCTATTTGATATCAATTGATTAAAAACTAAAATCCTTTTTGAATATTTGGTTTTAATAGCTTCTTTGAAATATTTTGCTTGACATCAATATCAAAAGACTTACAAAGAGTATTTTTCTTAAATTTATTTTTTAAAATTAATCAATTTGAATAAGGCATGAATATTCATCAATAATCCTCTTTTAAGATAAAATGATTTCTTAATACTAATAAATTTTTAAAAAAAATAATAATATGATCAAAATGTGTAAAATATAAATAGTTGCTTAAAATCAATCAAATGATCAAAATCATTAGAATGCTCAAATAAATTCACGAGATAAGTAAAGTATAATTGTTTATCCATGATTTCTCTTATTAAGTTCAAAAATAATTTTTTTTCTTATAGTCAAGAAAAAAATAAGAAGAATGGATAATTTTTAATTTAAAGCAATAAAATTAAGTCTTAAGGATTGATCCAAAAATATTAGTGGAGGATAAGTTGGGATCAAAAGAAGGATATTTAAGCAAAAAAATCTAGAATTTCTAATTCTCTTCTAATTTCATAAAATTTATCTTCACTCAAGATCTTAGTAAAAATATTAGCCAATTATTATTTAGTACAAACATAATCAAGAATTATGTCATTATTTTGAACATTCTCTCTTATGAAATGATGTCTTATTTCAATATATTTTGACCTAGAGTATTGGATTGAATTCTTAGTTAGATTTATGATACTAGTATTATCACATCTTATGGGAGTTTTGTTTAGTTTAATACCAAAGTTCTCAAGTTATTGCTTAATCCACGCACAGCAACTTTCGATTGCAATGTATTCGATCTCGATCATAGACAATGCTACCAAATTTTGCTTCTTACTAAATCAAGAGATTAAGTTAACTCCTAGATATTGATAAGTTTCACTAGTACTTTTTCTGTCTAATCTACATCCAGCAAAGTTTTCTAATCTACATCCAGCAAAGTTTGCATCTAAAAATCTAATTAAATTGATTGATGAATTCTTAGAGTACCATAAACCTATGAATTGAGTTTATTTTTGGTATTTAAATATTTTTTTTATAGCATTTAAATATGATTTTTTTGGATTAGATTGAAATCATGCATATGAACAAACACTAAACATGATATCTGGTCTACTAGCAGTTAAATACAATAAAGAACCTATCATGCCTCTATAGACTTTTGTATCAATACTTTTATCTCCTTCATCCTTATCAAGCTTACATGATGGACTCATGGGTGTACCAATGGCTTTGGAGCTCTCTATCCTAAATCTTTTAAGTAGCTCTCTTATGTACTGACCTTGGATGATGAAGATCTCTTCCTTTATTTGTTTGATTTGAAGTCCAAGGAAGAACGCTTGTTCACCCATCATGCTCATCTCGAACTCCCCCTGCATGAGCTTAACAAAATCTTGATATAAAGTTTCATTAATAGATCCAAATATAATGTCATCAACATATATTTGTATTACTAAGATATCATCATGATCTCTTTTAATGAAAAGGGTTGTATCTATATTTTCTCTTGAAAACTCATTATTAAGTAAGAATTCACTTAATCTTTCATACCAAGTCCTAGGTGCTTGTTTTAAACTATATAATACTTTATTTAATTTAAAAATATGATTTGGAAAAGCATGATTTTTAAAATTGGGAGGTTATTCTACATAAACTTCTTTGATAATATATCCATTTAGAAAAATACTTTTAACATCCATTTGAAATAACTTAAAATTCATAAAGCATGCATAAGCGAGTAAAAGTCTAATTGCTTCTAGTCTAGCAGCAGATGCAAAGGTCTCATCTAAATCAATTCTCTTTTCTTGATTATAATCCTTTGCAACTAATCTTGCTTTATTCCTAATTACATTTCTATTTTCATTCAATTTATTTCTATATACCCATTTTGTGCCAATTATTGGATAATTTTTAGGCCTTGATACTAAGGTCCATACATTATTTCTTTTGAATTGATTAAGTTTCTCTTGCATTGCATTTATCCAATTATAATCTTTTTCGGCTTCATCTATGATTTTAGGTTCAAAATGAGAAATAAATGTAAAATGATTGTATGCATCTCTAAGTGAAGAGCGAGTTCTTACCTCATGTGTAGGATCACCAATAATTAGTTCTTTAGGATGATTGTGAACATACCTCCATTCTTTTGGAAGATTATTTGTACCTTGAGGTTATTCTTGTTGTCCTTCATCCTCATTTTCTTGCTTGTCTTCATGATCCTTTTCATTTTGAATTGTTGAATCCTTTAGGATGATCTCCTTCATCTCTTTTATAAAAGGATCTACATCATCAATATCCTCACTCTTCTTTGATGGAAGATCATTAGTCTCATAAAAAATAACATGTATTGACTCCTCTACTACTAAGGTTCTTTTATTAAATACTCTAAAAACTTTACTAGAAGAGGAGTAACCAAGAAAAATAGCTTCATCAGATTTTGTATCAAATTTTTTTAGTTTTTCTTTACTATTGTTTAAAATAAAACATCGATAACCAAAAACATGAAAATATGCAAGGTTAGGTTTTCTTTCTTTCCAAAGCTCATAAGATATTTTCTTTAAAATTGGTCTAATTAGGGCATGATTTAAGTGTTAAAAAATATATCCTAAAGCCAATAATCTAAGTAGTAGATGATTGAAATTAGTATATGAATTATCTAATAATAATAGTTATTTAGCTGATTCATCATAAAAGTTCTATCTTCCTTAAATGAACTCCTAAATTATGATGAATTTCTTAGAACCATAATCAATCGATAAAGAAGGATTTATCGGATGGTTTTTAAATTATTTATAATCAAATGATAAGTTATTAACAAGGACGATAACTTATCGAGTGTAGGTCGCTGTATGGCATATACGTTATTTAACCTCATAACCAAGTAGTGTGGAGACACTCGTATGGCATCCAGGTGAGATGTAGGAGTACATCTATACTGAACGTGACTAATATAGCACTCTACTATCAAGAATAGCTAGCTAAGAGTAATGGATATAAGTGTCCCATCGATCTGAGATCATGGTGACTTGCGAGCAACTCACTATACTTTGGTGATGGATTACCTGTATTTCTAATATAAGTTCGAAAGATTTTTGGGTATAGTCAAGTACTTGTAAAGTCGGTGTGTAAGTCAAGATGGGATTGACCACTCCTAATCAACTTCAGAAAGAGAATGACTCATTGTGTTTTAATTTAGCAAAACCTGAGCCTGGGTAATCCTTGTGAGGTGTTATGGGATTTGCAAAATTTTGAGACATAATAGAGATGACTTGTATGAGTATTTGACAGCATACTCAAAGTTGTCTTGAGCATTATTGGTCATAGGAATGAATTATATGGTAACCATGGGCCAGGATTCTAAGAATATTGCTTTGCATACATTCGATCTATCCAGACGTTGGAAACCATTGCTAGATGGTAACTTTGATTGGTATAGAAATTGGTTTCTATGCTATCAGCTTAGGTTCGAACCTATGGGGTCACACACATTAGAGCTTATAACCTGATCAGATGGTTAATCGATGATTGAGAATCATTTCGAGGTCAAACATTCAATGCGATTGATGTTTAACCTAATGCAAGTATTGTAGGAGGATTGATTAAAAATTGAATCGCTAATTGACTTAATTTGATTGAGCAATCAGGTTGAGATCAAGTCTAATTAAATTAGATTCAATTAGAATTAGTTTGGACTTAATTAGATTAAGTCTAGTTGGTTTATTGGATAAGCTAATTGCCAGAAAGAATAATTCCTTATTTGACTAGAACTTGGGTACACCTAATTGACTTAGCATTTAAATTAGATTTAAATCTTAATTTAATCTAATTTAATTAGGCTCCTAGTTAGACTAGGATCACCCTTAATTAGGTTGCATTTGATCTGATTTAAATGAGATTTGAATTGGGTTCAAAACTATTTTGACCTAGTCAAATAAGAAGAGTCCTAGTTGGACTGGGACTCTCTCTTTTTCTCTTATGCCTAAGACCTCATGCCCACATTAATTAAATCCTAATTTTTCTACATGTATTCTCATGCCCAAGAAGGCCTTCTATGCCCCATAATTTATAATTTTGGAAATTTGTTATGACTTGGTCAAAACTTGGAAGAAGTTGGGAATTGTTTCCTACTTGGAAGAGTCCCCTTTGACCAAAACTTCTTCCCCTCTTGTGCGCCCACTTAACCCATGCCATATTTAACTTTTTCACCCTTCTTCTAGGTTTTTAGGATGTGGATTTGATGGTTATCATGAAAAAAATCAAGAGAGGGGCGTCCAAGAGTTGGACACCCCATAGAAGTCCTCCTTTGACTAGATTTTGATCTAATCATGCAATAAAAGGTGGATGCCTCTTTTGAGATGGTTAGAGGATGTGAAAAATCTTTAAAAAATTATAAAAAATCAGAAAAAAAGGAGGAGAAGGTGTGGAGGATTAGTGGTGCCATGATTCATGAAGAGGAGCCTTCAATTAAGACATCAAATGTTGATGTCTTGAAGAGATAAGGTAAGAGAAGATTATCTTCTCTTATACTTTTTCTTTTATGTTTCTCTCTTTCTATTTTATTTATAATTTTTATATGATAAAAATATAAGAGAGAGAGAGAGAGGATTTGGTATGGGGATAGTGCTCCAAGTTGTTGGGGGTATGGTGTTATTTTTGGACATGATATAATCATGTTCTGATGAGAGAAGAAGAAGAGAAGAAAGGTCTTCTCTTAGGATTTCTTAGAGAACCCTTCCTCTCCAATTCATTATGGGATTTTTGTATGAATAAAATTAAAAATTTTAGATCTGAAAACTTAGAAAAAATTCTAGAGGAGAAGGTCTCCTCTTGTTCTAGCATAGAGATGTTTTCAGGACATCAACCGTTGATGTCCTGAAGGAGAAGATTTATCTTCTCTTAGGATTTATTTTTTCTTAATTTTATTTTTTGATTTATGGAAGATCCAAGAGTTGGATTCCTCCTTTATTTCTTCTCATGTTCTTCATCTCGTGGAGTATCCAAGAGATCTAAAGAACATGTATTTGATTAACCATCAGGAGGGATCCACGAAAAGCTAGCACTTCGAGCGGATCTTCATTCGACGAGCTTTCGATCTATATTATAGGTTCGTGTGGATCACTTGTAGAGACCAGATGCTTGTGTGGCTCCAAAGATAATAACGGATTCAATTGTGAAGTTTTTGACCCATGTAAAGATAAGAGATCTGATCTCTTGGTGACCTAGATACGATCTAGGGTTAGATCTAGAATTATTCTAGATCTAGGTATTGATTGATTAATACTACTTATGATTAATTTAATTTTAAATTTATATTTACATCATAACATATTATAGATTCTTGATATAGGATTTTATAATTTGATTACATGCATGTTATAGATTAAATAGTTTAATCTATCTTTCGCTGCTCCATATTTCAAAAAACTTTTGAAATCTATGCATGAAATTCTGCATGTTATCCAACAGTGGTATTAGCGCATCTAGATTCTTTTATAACATGATCATATTTATATTTAATTAAATCTAAAAAATAAAATTAATTAAATATCGTACATACTATCATAAAGTTGTCCTGTTGTAAGGTTAACCCCTTACAATGAAAAGGTTGTCCTTGTATGTGCTGATCTGAATCTAAATCATGAATAATTTAGAGTAGATCTAAGAAAATTTATGATTCAATTTTTTAATTTAAATTTAAAATTAAATAGATATTTGATCTATTTTAGATTATTTAGATTAGATCTAAATAATATCAAGATTGTACATACTGCCATAAGGTTGTCATATTGTAAGGTTTATCCCTTATAGTGGAAAGATTGTCCTAGTATGTGCTGATTCGAGAAACGTAAATTATAAATATATTAGATGAGATCTAAAATAATTTATAATTTATTTTTATATTTTAAATCTAATTTTAAATAGTTTATGATCTGATTCACATGATGTGTTTTATGTTTAGATCTAGATCCTCTTATTACATATGTTGATATATAATTTTTATTTTGAATCTAGAATGTATATGTATGACATATTTATTTTATAGAATTTAAATTAATAACTTACTTTCTGCAAAATTTTAGATTCAAAATCCTAGGACATGATCTAAATAATAAAATAAATCAGATCTAAAACCATGTATTGAATATGATTCAATGTAAATTATTTATAATTTAAAAATATTTTAAATAATAAAATCAAAAACTAGTCCTAAGGTTCCATAAACCCAAACTTTGAACTTAATTAAGAATTAACTGATTGTTTAGGATTTAGGTTTGTGATTTGAAGATCCTAAGATAATTTCATAAAACTTGGATTAAAGGTGAAATGAGTTAGTTTTGATCAATTCATTAACTGGGTTAGATTAAATATGGACTTAATTAAGAAATTGATCAAACCTAATTAATAGTTAATTAGGATTAGGTTATTTTATTTCTATAGATCAATTCAATAGTTGTAGTTTATCAAAGTCCATATATCTAACAAATGGATCTGATCGTGACTCAGTGGTCGAGCCCGAGTCTTTAGGCAGACCAAATCAAAACTGACAAATTAATTGATATCTAAGATAAGTCTGGCATTCTAGATCATTGATTTTTAATTGGTAGTCTGCTTATCTGATCATTTTTGATGGTGTCTAAGGCAAGCCTTAGCAGATCCTCCCATTGATCTCACTTATCTGGCCAATGTAGTTAATCAAATTTTGATTAAGTTGCTTATTAATTCGAGCTAACTAATGTCACATAGAAAATTAGTGAGACTGATATAGGTGCCCATGGATCAAAATTGATCATAGTCCTCATCAGTGACTTATGAAGTCAGTGGGAGGACCTGACTTGGTGAAGTCAGTGGAAGCAAATTGGTTCATGTCCTTTCTATCCTTAAATCATTAATAATTTAAATCCTCTAAAATTATTAGATTCTTAAAATGACGAAGTTATGGAGATAACCGAGTCATAACCTCCCATTAAGATGTTTGATAATGAGTCCATTAACTTAATAATCATTGGAGGCCCATAGGCCTGGTGCTTGTTGACTAATGAAATTATCATTCATCATATAATGATTTGGATGTGTCTCTCTAATGGTGGTTAGGTTGACCAATCATAGTTGGGCTTAATCATTCGTTAGTTAGATGCACCAAGTATGCTCATGTTAATGATTGGACCTAACCGAATCCTTACAGTGGAGGCCCTAACCTACTGATTAGGTTTATGGGGCAAAATTAAATTACTAGAAGTTATTTAGAGAAATAATTGATTATGAACCTATCCTTAGATGTACATGGGTTGACCAACCATAGTTGGGCTTATGTGCAGTCTATGTGGATTCTGGTACCTACTAGAAAATTAAAGTAATTCTTCATATTGGAGGTAGAGGCTACCAATTCGAATAAAATAGTGGGAGAACCTTTAGACTAAAGTCCAAGTCTTTAGGCTTAATATAATTCATATACTTAGGTCAATATTCTTTTTTCTCAAATTAAGGCTAAACCCTAATTGCTCCTATCACTATTAGATAGTGATGACTTATGGGACCCAACTTCGATAATTAGTATCGAGAGTTGAATTTAGTTCAGTAGTACGAATGGATTCGTACTGGGCTTCTAAGCTCAGTCAAAATAATTAGTCCAAGGTTAATCCAAATCAGGCATAGTGCTTCTAATATTAGAAGCAGGGTCATTAGAAGAAGAATTATCTTGCTTTACTTGACCATAACAAGCTGAACAAGAGAAAGAAGCAAAAATTGCTCATTAAAGATGTTATATGATAATACTTTAAAATTTTTCTATAAATAATTTTACTACATGGGTATTAGATGCCGGTAGTCTTATGCAATTTATTGCAAAGATTACAGGTGGGATATTTAAAAATGGTGAGAAATATCTGAATGTTGGGGATGAAAGTCTTATTCCAATCCTAGCTTTATGATTTGTCAAGCTTATTTTCAATAGATGTTATTTTGAGTGATTATCACTATTGTCCATCATTGATAATAAATATAATCTCTAAAGGCCTTTTGGTCAGAGATAGTTATCATTTATCAATAAAGGAGTTTATTATGATATTATTATGAATAATATTACAGTAATATATGAATAATAAAAAAATAATATTTAATATTTATACAGTCTGTTAAGTGTAATGTATACACCCAAGTTAGATTATGTCATGAATATCTATCTTTGGGATTATAGGCTTAGTCATCTTGATAAGAACAGGATAAACGGGTTAGCTTAAGAGGAAAACCTCCATATTAATGATTGTGAATCATTAATAGTCTATGAATCTTATTTTTTTGGAAAGATGACAAAGTCACCTTTTACTGAAAAAGGTGAAAGAGCCGATAAAGTTCTAAGTCTCATACATAGTGATGTATGTGAACTTATGAACTTAAGTGTCAAAGGAAGATATTAGTATTTCATTACAGATGACTTATCTGAGCGTGTGTACGTCTGGCCTGAATCATTTGAAATGTTCCAACAATTCAATAATGAAATAGAAAAATAAATTGGATAAGGTATTAAAACTCTTCAATCAGATCGAGGAGGCGAGCACTTATCTAGTGAGAATTGGATTCTCTCTCAAGTGAATTTTTTTTTGGAACATAGTGTATCTGAAAGAAGAAATTGAACTTTGTTAGATATGGTTCAATCCACTATAGGATTCACTTGTCTGCCTGTTTCAAGGTTGTGCTCTTGTGGCTGCTAGTTTTACTCTGAAAAAGGTTCTGAGTAAATCTGTCGCATAAATTCCATATGGGATATGGATCGGGTATAAACCTAGACTCTCTCACTTTCGAGTTTGGAGTTGATCGGCCTATGTCATATATTTGCACACATATAAACTTGGATACTGGTCCAATAGATATTTAAGGATGATTAATTCTACCATACTGAAGAATATGAGATGTTCATCAGCAGTAGAGCATTTCTTTTGGAAAGAAGTTTCTTAGAGAAGGAACTAATGTCTATCAAGTTGAACTTGAAAAAGTTTGACTGGTAGAAAAGAACCGACGTAATCTAGTAAACCTACAAAATCGAATTTGATCAAATCAAATCTGGAGCCATTAAAATGTCACCTTTAAGAAGATCCGATAGAGTACCGCATCAGCTGGATAGATACTTCAATATCTAGGTTTGGGATGGCGATCCTATTGAGCTCAATGAGAATAACAAAGATCTGATCACCTATAGAGATATAATGCAGTGATCTGGAGCTACATGATCCAAATTGAAGTCCATCGAAATCAATAGTATATGGACACTAGTTGATTCATCTGAAGAAATAAAATTCATTGGGTGTGAATGAATTTTCAAAAGAATCAAAGTAGTACAGACAGGAAGGTAAAGATCTTAAAGCCCATTTGACTATTACCTTAGAATTAGAACATATATTTTGAACGTATGCCTTTATTATGAACAAAGATAAATTCTACATTTATAATTGAACAAAATATTCTATAGTATTATTTCTTATGTTGTCTATGGATCAAATTTTCTTAATTGGGAATGACATCCCAGCATTGCAAAGAATAAAGATTTAGCCATCATCTTATTTCTCCATGTACGTGATCGGATATGATATACTCACTAAAGGTAGTGAGCAGATACTAATCTGATTTACGTGAGAGCCACTGAAAGATTGTATAGATAATCCTTAAGTATTTGAAAAATACTATGGTCCAGTGACTCAAATATGGAAGTACTGACTTAAAACATGTGAATGTTTTAATTTTAGTCAGAACAAGATGACAACTACAGAATGTCGGCTCATACCCTAATTGTAGAAGCAATCTACTAAAAAGGTTCCAAGAAGGATACTTTAGCCTCTTTAGTTAGCAATGTAGAAACATCGTGGCATATGATGCTGCCATGTAAGCTGTATAGTTGCTAAGATTCAATAGCAGGTTGGGAGTGGCATCCTCCATCGATGGTTCAATTCTATCGTAGCACTGAAGCCATAGCTCAAACTAAAAAATTGAAAAACCAGCATATTCTGCATTGCTATCATCTTTGATTTTTGATCAAGGTGATGTCGATCTTTAGAAGATCGATGAAAAAGGAAAACTTGATCGACCCATTTGCTAAGGCCTCGAAACTAAGGAATTCTACGAACTCAAGTGGAAGATAGGATATTTGATATCATTCTGATTGGCTTTAGTCTAAGTGAAAGTTATTGAAAAATATATCTTAAAGTCAATCATCTAAGTAGTAGATAATTGAAATTAGTATATGAATTATCTAATAATAATAGTTATTTGGCTGGTTCATCATAAAAGTTCTATCTTCCTTAAATGAACTCATAAATTATGATGAAATTCTTAGAACCATAATCAATTGATAAAGAAGGATTTATCAGATGGTTCTTAAATTATTCACGATCAAATAATAAGTTATTAACAAGAATGATAACTTATCGAGTGTAGGTCGTTGTATGCCATATGTGTTGATTATCCTCGTAACCAAGTGGTGTGGAGATACTGATATGGCATCTAGGTGAGATGTAGGAGTACATCTGTACTGAACGTGACCAATGTAGCACTCTACTATCACGAGTAGCTAGCTAAGGCCAATGGATATAAGTGTTCCTTCGATCTGAGATCATCATGATGACTTGCAAGCAACTCACTGTACTTTAGTGCCGAACTACCTGTATTTCTAATATAGGTTCGAAAGATTTTTGGGTACAGTCAAGTATTTGTAAAGTTAGTGTGTGAGTCAAGATGGGATTGACCACTTCTGATTAACTTCAGGAAGAGAATGACTCGCTGTGTTTCAATTTGGCAAAACCTGGGCCTGGGTAATCCTTGTGAGGTGTCACAAAATTTACAAAATTTTGAGATACAATAAAGATGACTTGTATGAGTGTTTGATAGTGTACTCAAAGTTGTCTTGAGCATTATTGGTCATAGGGATGAATTATATGGTAACCATGGGCTAGGATTCTAAGAATATTGCTTTGCATACATTCGACCTATCCGGACATCAGAAACCATTGCTAGATAGTAACTTCGATTGGTACAGAAATTGGTTTCTATGCTACCGACCTAGGTTCAAACCTATGGGGTCACACACATTAAAGCTTGTAACCTGATCAGATGGTTAATCAATGATTGAGAATCATTTCGAGGTCAAACATTCAATACGATTGATGTCTGACCTAATGCAAGTGCTGCAGGAGGATTGACTAGCAATTGGATTGCTAATTGGCTCAATTTGATTGAGCAATCAGACTGAGATCAAGTCTAATTGAATTAGATTCAATTAAAATTATTTTGGACTTAATTAGATTAAGTCTAGTTGGTTTATTTGATAAGCCAATTGCAAGAAAGAATAATTTCTTGTTTGACTAGGACTTGGGTGCACCTAATTGACTTAATATTTAAATTAGATTTAAATCTTAATTTAATCTAATTTAATTAGAATTCTAGTTAGACTAGGATCACCCTTAATTAGGTTGCATTTGATCTGATTTAAATAGAATTTAAATTGGGTTCAAAACTATTTTGACCTAGTCAAATAAAAGGAGTCCTAGTTAGATTGGGACTCTCTCTTTTTCTCTAGCGCCTAAGACCTCACACCCACATTAATTAATTCCTGATTTTTCTACATGTATTTCTACACCCAAGAAGGCCTTCCACGCCCCATAATTTATATTTTTGGAAATTTATTATGACTTGGTCAAAACTTGGAAGTTGGCATTTATTTCCTACTTGGAAGAGTCCCCTTTGACCAAAACTTCTTCCCCTTTTGTGCGCCCACTTAACCCACACCATATTTAACTTCTTCATCCTTCTCCTAGGTTTTTGGGATGTGGATTTGATGGTTCTCACAAAAAAAATCAAGAGAGGGGCATCCAAGAGTTGGACAGCCCATAGAAGTCCTTCTTTGACTAAGTTTTGACCTAGTCATGCAATAAAAGGTGGATGCTTCTTTTAAGATGGTTAGAGGATGTGAAAAATTCTAAAAAAATCATAAAAAATTAGAAAAAAAAGAGGAGAAGGCATGGAGTATTTGTGGCACCAAGATTCATGGAGAAGAGCCTTCAACTAAGACATCAAAAGTTGATATCTTGAAGAGACAAGGTAAGAGAAGATTGTCTTCTCTTATATTTTTTCTTTTATGTTTCTCTCTTCTTATTTTATTTATAATTTTTATAAATAAAAATCTAAGAGAGAGAGGATTTGGGTATAGGGATGAGTTTTCCAAGTTGTTGGGGTATGGTGTTATTTTTGGACATGATCTGATCATGTCCTGATGAGAGAAGGAGAAGAGAAGAAAGGTCTTCTCTTAGCATTTCTTGGAGAACCCTTCCTCTCTAATTCATTATGGGATTTTTGTATGAATAAAATAAAAAAATCTTAGATCTAAAAATTTAGAAAAAATTTTAGACGAGAAGGTCTCCTCTTATCCTAGCATAGAGATATTTTCAAGACATCAACCGTTGATATCCTGAAGGAGAAGATTTATCTTCTCTTAGGATTTATTTTTTCTTGATTTTATTTTTTAATTTATGAGAGGTCCAAGGGTTGGATTTCTTTTTTATTTCTCCTCATGTTCTATATCTCTTAGACTATCCAAGACATCCGAAGAACATGTATTTGATTAACCATCAGGAGGGATTTGCGAGAAGCTAGCACTTCGAGCGCATCTTCGTTCGACGAACCTCCGATCTATGTTGTAGGTTCGTATGGATTACTTATAGAGAACGGATACTTTTGTGGCTCCAAAGGCAATAATGGATTCAATCATGGAGTTCTCAACCCATGCAAAGGTAAGAGATCTGATCTCTTGGTGACCTAGATGCGATCTAGAGTTAGATCTAGAATTATTCAAGATCTAGGTATTGATATGATCAATACTACTTATGATTAATTTAATTTTAGATTTATATTTGATTAATACTACTTATGATTAATCTAAAATTATAGATCCTTGATGTAAGATTTTATAATTTGATTACATGCATGTTGTAGATTAAATAATTTAATCTATGCCTTCCACTGCTTTATATTTTGAAAAAATTTTGAAATCTATGCATAAAATCCTGCATGTTAGCCAACATTAAGATGTAACATGCTGTGTTAATTGCTTCTGCCCAAAAATATCTTGGAAGGTTACTTTCACATAGTATAGTACAGGCTATTTTTTTTAGGAACCTATTTTTTCTATCTACCATCCCATTTTGTTGGAATGTCCTAGGTGCTGAAAAATTAGGGCTTATTCCTTTTTCATCACAATTTTTTAAAGTCTTGGTTTTCAAATTCAATTCCATGATCACTTCGAATACTTTAAATTAAAAATCCTTTTTTATTTATAATTTTTTGATAAAATTTTAAGAAATCATGAAAAATTTCATCTTTGTGTGCCAAAAAGAAAATCCATGTAAAACATGAGTAGTCATTGATAATTATAAAACCATAATATTTTTCACCTAAGCTTGTTATTCTTGTAGGACCAAATAAATCTATGTGCAATAGTTTCAATGGCCTAGAAGTTGAAATAATATTCTTAGATTTGAACAACACTCTAGTTTGTTTACCTAGTTGGCATGCATAACAAATTTTATCTTTTTCAAAGTTTAATTTTGGTAAACCAGTAACTAATTTTTTTTTGATAAGCTTTGAAAGTGAATGCATATTAATGTGTGCAAACCTATGGTGCCAAAGCCAACTAGTTTCTTTAATTTTGACATTCATAGCTACAGCATTGCATGTTTATTATAGAAAGATCATTCAAATCTACCATATAAATATTACCATGTCTATGTCCAACAAACTTAATGCCATCATCATTGGGACTAGTTACAATACATAATAAAGATTCAAAAATAACTTTGTAACCCTTGTCACAAAGTTGACTAATGCTTAAGAGATTGTGTTTTAAACCATCTACTAATAAAATATTTTCAATATACTTGGATGGAGTGATACCAAGGTTATCTATATTGATAATCTTTTCTTTGCCATTGTCTCCAAAGGTGACCATTCCTTTACTTTTAGCTTCAAGCATGATGAATTGAGACTCATCACCGATCATATGTCTTGAGCATCCGCTATCAAGATACCATCTTTGATTTTCTTCTTTGGATGCAAGACATACCTACATGCAAAATCAAGTCCTTACTCTAGGTACCCAAGTTTTCTTAGGTTCTTTGAGGTTAGTCACAATGGTTCCTTTTGAAATCCATATTTTTTTTATATTTAAATTGTTAGAGAAACATGTATAAGATTTATGTCCTAATTTATCATATTTAAAGTAAGTAACATTTAAAAATTTGTTGCTTTATGAATCTACAAAAATATTTTTTAAAAAATTTTTATTTTCCTAGGGGGTTATAGCCTAGACTGATGTTATCATAAACAGTTTTTTAATTTCAAGAATCATATAAAGTTTATTTGAACTTAAAGTAAAATTTTCAACTATCAGTTTTAGCTTGTCGATTTTATTTTTTAAATTTTGATTCTCTTGAGTTAAGACTAGTTTTTCACATAGGAGAGTTTTATTTTTTTTAGCAAGACTTGATTCTTTAATTTTAGTTCTTTATTTTTAATTTCTAATATCTTTAAATCATTTACTAAATCATAGAAGGCTTCTTGAAGTTCTTTAAATATAAATTTATTTAAGATTTCAGCACTTACCTCATTTTCATTTGTCATAAGGCACAAGTTGGCTTGTTCATAAGCTTCTTTCTCTTCGAAGCTTGAGTCATCACTGTCACTCCATATTGCCACCATAGCTTTTTTCTTGTATTTTTTAGGAACCTTTTTAAGTTGAGAATATTTAGACCTAAAGTGCCCCAGCTTCTTATATTCATAATAAATAAGGGGCTGCTCCCTATCCTTTTCTTTGCTATGCTCTCCTTTGGTAGGTGGCCTCTACTTCATTTCTTATTTTTTCTTCAAAAATCTCTTGAACTTTCTTGTGATGAGGCCTATTTCTTCATCTTATTTTTCATCTTCCATTTCATCAAATTTCTCATCTTGTTGAGTGGTGGATTTGAGGACTATTATCTTCTTCTTCTTGACATCTTCTTCTTGATGTTGTTTCATGCATAGCTCGTGTGTCATTAGTGATCCTAGAAGCTCCTCCAAGGGTAAAACATTCAGATCTTTGGCTTCTTGGATTGCGATCACTTTGGCCTCCCATGTTCTTGGTAAAGATCTAAGAATTTTTCTCACAAGATCATTATTAGGATAATACTTACCAAGAGTTTTAAGATCATTTATAATATCCATAAATCTAGTAAATATTTTAGTTATTGACTCATCATGTTCCATTTTGAAAAGTTCATATTTGTGCACAAGCATGTTAATTTTTGATTTCTTAACTTGATTAGTACCTTCATGAGTTACTTTTAACCTATCCCATATTTTCTTAGCCGACATGCATGTTGAAATACGATTAAATTTATTAGCATCTAAAGCATAATATAAAACATTCATGGCTGTCGTATCAAGTTGAGCCATTTTTTTATTAACCTCATCCCATTTCTTTTCGAGTTTGGTTGATTCCACACCATTAATTATCTTAGTGGGTGTGTATGGTCCATTAACTATGATACTCCACATATCATAGTCAAGTACTTGTATGAATATTCTCATCCATGCTTTTCAATAGGTAGAGTTTGATCCATTGAAAAGTGAAGGTCGATTTGTGGACTATCCCTCGGCTAAAGAAATACTAACTTGGATTGCTATAGATCTTTAGCTCTTTGATGCTTAAATCAAAGTAGGGCTAGAGCACCAGGCTCTAATACTACTTGTTGCCCAGCTATGCAACCCAAGAGGGGGGGAGGGGGGGTGAATTGGGTTTTTAAAATTTTAATGCTAATTTAAAGTTGTCAAGATTGAATGATGATATGCAAGTAGTATGTATTTAGCAATTTAGGTTAGATAAATATATAAAAGATTAGAAAGAAAAAATTTAATAAACTAAGAAAAGAAAGACAGCAAGTACACCATAAATAATAAAGATTTATAATGGTTCGATGCTTTCCTTATACCTACATCTATTTTCTAAGCTCCTACTTAGGAATTCAAATCCTCTAAATGTATTCAATCAGAATACAATGTTGGTACCTCCGACTCTAGCTATCCTAAGCTAGCACACTTATTTTTTGGATACAAGCCAACCAAATACACTCCGATTTAAGGCTCAGATCAACTCTCCCAAGTTTTGGAACCTTCTCAAAACTTAAATCAAAATAATAAAGCAGAGTATAAGAGTTAATGACAATCAAATATAAATTTAACTCCCTTAATGAGTAAATAAAATCTTAAGAATGCTTTTCATAATAATGGAGAAAGCTTTTTTGATTTTTTTCATAGTTGTTGGAGACTTGAATGAGCTCTTGAGAGGTTGGTAAACTTGAAACGAAAGCTTCTTTGCTTGAAGATGACTTTTGCTTATGGTTGAATTGAATTCATGAAATCTCTTATATTTTTTCTCTTTTTATAGCCTTTTGAATCTTCAGTAGATGGAGGAGAGAATCCTGGGTAAGATTTGTAGCCATTAGAGATCTTAAAGAAAGTATTAAAAGCTACTAAAATGGGATAAAACTAGCCATTGTAGAAGACTTTCATCACAAGGGTCGACCTCTGGCACAGGGGTCGACCTCGAGATCGACCTCTGAGATAAAGTCCAAAAAATTGACTGATCTATATTTTTGGCCTTCAAAACAGCAGAGAACCAGCATACCAAACAACCCATTTCAACAAGGGTAGACCTAAGGGTCGATCCTTTTGCTTCAAACTTGATTTTCTCTCAAAATATGCGTCCAAAAATCATGGGACTACCTCCAAAGTATAAAAAATCTTCTATACTTGCTCTTGAGGCTCTCAGATCAAAACTTGATAAAATTATGATTTTGCCTCTGAAATATAAAAAATCTTTTTTCAAGCCAAATTCATTAGTAATCCTCTCAAATGCTTTGTAATCATCAAAATCAATTCTTAGAGCAACACTTTTCTTAGTTTTGGAGTTGCGAGATAGCTGCTTACTGAAGTACTAAGTCTCTCACTTTGAATGTCTTGCTTTTAACTCTAGAATTATAGTAGTGAGCTATCTTTTGCTTGTAGGCTGCCATTCGAATTTGAGTCTCTTCACATTTTTCTTCCAATAAGTCAAGGTTAGCTCTGAGATCTTATGAGTTGCGCTGCTCATTGAATGCCATGACTTGTGCTAACAGAAGCTTGAGCTTAATTGGAATGACTGCTTCTATTCCAAAAGTCAAGATGAATGGAGTTTTACCAATTGGTAGCCTTTCGATAGTTCGATATGTCCAAAGTACATGATAGAGTTCGTCTACCCAAGTTTTCTTTATCCTTTCAAGTCTTGCTTTAATACCTTGAAGCAGAATTTTGTTGGTTACCTCAGTCTCATCGTTTGCTTATGGATGAGCCACTTGTGTAAAATTATGGGAGATATTTAAGTCTTTACAGAACTTGGTAAATTTTGTACCGGCAAACTGGTCCATTATCCATTATAAGAGTTCGGAGCAAGCCGAATCTACGAATAATTGACTTTCAGATGAAATCTAATACCTTTGCTTCAGTAATTTTTGCCAGAGGTTCAGCTTTAATCCATTTAGTGAAATAGTCTATTGCTACCAGCAGGAACTTCTATTATTCAGATACCATAGAAAATGGTCCGAGTATGTCCATTCTCCACTGTGCAATTGGCCATGGAGCACTTAGGAGGGTAAGCTCGAAAGCTGGTTGTCTTTGAATATTTATGTTCGTTTGGTAATGGTCACACTTTCTGATATACTCTAAAGAATTTTGATGCATTATCAGCCAATAGTAGTCCTGCCGAAGAAGTTTGTGAGATAAAGATCTAGCCCCCAATGATTTCAATATATTCCTTCGTGCACCTTCCATAATGCAAGATTAACCTCGGAAGGTCAAAGATATTTTAAGAGCAACAAAAAGTACGATCTTTTATACAACTTATTTTCATATAAAACATATTGGAAGGCTTAATTTCTTAGTTTTTGAGCCTCTCTGAGATCTTGAGGAAGGATACCATCTTTGAGATAAGTAATCAATGGGTCGATCCGGCTAGACTCATGATCAATCTGCATTACAATCTGGGGTTCCTCAAAACTTAGGCATTTTAGAATTTCAAAGAAAACCTCTTTAGGTAGCTCATTCGGGGCTAGTGTGGCTAATTTAGAGAGAAGGTCAATCCTAACATTTTTTGCTCTCGGGATTTGCTTGATATTGAAATTGTTGAAGGCAGGAGTAAGATTCTTCACTTTTTCAAGGTATTTTGCCATGCTTTCTTCTCAAGCTTCATAGTTGCCGCTAACCTGTCCCACCACCAATTGGAAGTCATTGTAAGCTTGGAGCCAATCTACTTTCAGTTCTTTAGCTATTCTCAACCCCGCGATCAGAGCTTCGTATTCTATCCCATTGTTTATTGTAGGAAACTCAAAATGTAGTGCATATTCAGCAATAACTTCCTCTAGGTTAACCAAAATTAGCCCAGCACCTGCATCTAAAGTATTGGATGAATCATCCACTACAGCATCCAAAAGCCTTCAAGAAAGTCTGCTTTTTCTTCAAGAGAGCTTAGCTGCAATCATGGAATACTGATTTCATTCTGCTCAAGTTTGGTCTCATTTGAAATAGTACATTCCACTATGAAATCTATCAATATTTGTGCCTTGATTGACGGTCGAGGCTAGAAGTTGATCTCAAACTCCATAAGCTCAATTGCCCATTTTGCGATTCTTCCGGAGGCATCTGTTCGATGAAGAACTGCTTTGATTGGTTGATCAGTAAGAAGAGTTATAGTATGCTCTTGGAAGTAAGGTCAGAGTCTCTGGACTACAATCAATAGAGCATAAGTTAGGTTTTCTAACTTATTGTACCTGATCTCAGCATCCCTCAGGATCCGACTTATATAGTAGATCGACTGCTGAACTTTTGCTTCTTCTTTGACTAAGACTGCTATAAGAGCCGCTAGGAAGACCGTCAGGTACAAAAATAATTCTTTTTCAGATTCGGGTTTTGCTAATAGGGGAGGTGAGCTGAGGTAGTTCTTTAATTCTTCAAATGTCTATTGACATTTGATGATCCAATAGAAATTCTTTGGCTGTTTAAGAACTTGGAAGAAGGACATGCATCGTTCGACCGACCTCAAGATGAAGCGGCTCAAGATCGCTATCTTTTCTATTAGGCGTTGAACTTCTTTTATTGATTTTGGGATGGTCATTTCTTGAATGATCTAAATCTTCTCTAGATTTACTTTAATTTTGCATCTCGACACCATAAACTCTCAAAACTTTTCTAAAGTCACACCGAAGGTGCACTTGGTCAGGTTCGACTTCATCTTGTATCTCTTAAGGGCACTAAAAGTCTCCTCAAGATTGGCTATATGATTTATTGATGTTCGACTCTTGACAAGCATGTCATCTACATAAACCTTCATATTGTGGTCGATCTACTCCTAGAAGATATTATTTATCAGGCATTGGTAGGTTGCTCCTATATTTTTAAGTCCAAAGAGCATAATCCTGTAATAATAAAGACCACGATCAGTAATAAAAGTATTCTTCTCCTCATCTTCTGGTGCCATCTAGATTTGATTATAGTCAAAGAAGGCATCCATGAAAGTGAGGAGTTCATGGCTGGATGTTACATCCACTAGCTGGTCAATTCTGGGTAGGGGGTAGCTATCCTTCGGACAAATTTTATTCAACTTCTTGAAATCTATGCACATTCTTCATTTGCCGCTTGCCTTTTTTATAAGGACTATGTTGGAGATCCAGTTCGGATAGAAAACTTCTTGGATGAATTCGGCCTACAGAGCTTGTCAACTTCTTCTGCAATTGCCTTCCATCTCTTTGAGGCATAGCTGCACATCTTTTCTTTCACTGGCCGATATTTGGGATCAATAGCCAGATGATGTTTCATAGCTTCCGCATCAATTTTGGGCATGTCTGTAGGAATCCAAGCAAATACATCTGCATTTCTCTGCAGAAAGTTGACGAGTTACTCTCATACCTTTTTTTTTAGATTAGAGTCGATCTGCACTGTGTGCTCTTTATTTTCATCATTCAAAGGGATTGAGATAAGGTCTTCCATGGGTTCCCTCCATTCTTCAGTAAGGTTGTCCCGAGCATCCAGCCCATCAACTGGGTAAGAGTCTGATTATGCACCTCTTTGTAGGGCAATTGAGTAGCAATACTTTGCCAGAGCTTGATCTCTCCTGACTTCTCCAATCCTATTATTTATTGAAAACTTTATTTTTAAATAATAAGTCGACACCACTATCCAGAGTATATTGAGACTAGGTCGGTCGAGAATTGTATTGTAAGCAGATGGAGCCTTTACCACCAGAAAATCCACCTGCATCCTAGACTATCTTGGGTACCATCCTGTAGCCATAATTAGTGTTACTATCCCTTCAACTGGCATCGCATTGCCAGTGAAGCCAACTAGTGGGGTACTCATTTATCCAAGTCAGTTATTAGGTATAGATATTTTAGAAAAAGCATCATAAACAATATATCGGCCGAACTTTCATTATCAATAAAAATGCGGCGTACATCATAGTCTACGATATTTAAAGAAACTGCAACTGCATCATTATGCGGGAACTGAACTCCTTGCACATCTTCTTCAGTAAAAGTGATGGATTTTTCAATCCTCCATTTTTTAGCCAACCCCTTAGATCCACTGGTCTCCTCCCGTCGAAGTCCTCCAAAGATAGTATTAATGATTCCTAGTGGAGGTCAACCTCCTTGCTATTCCTCCCTCCTTAGTGGTTTTGGTTGCGGTAATGCTCTCAACCGCTTTTTCCTTGCCTTAGACCGACATCGTAGAAATCAGCCAAGCTGGCCTCATCTGATGAGCTTCTCGATCTTGTTTTGAAGCTGAATGCATTCTTCGATATCATGATCATGGTCATGATGGTAGAGACAATATATGTTTAGGTTGTGCTTGCCAGAATGAGTATGTATCCTTTCTAGCCTCGATAGCTGCTCTTTGATCTCCATCAGCCCCTGAGTTTTCAGAGCATTGAGAGGGGCATCATTGCAGAATCTTCTAGAGGAAGAGTTTCGTCGTGCCCTTCAGTCAGGAATCTTTTATCGTCGAGCTCGAAGAGGAGTCCAAGCTTGTCTACACTCAGGAGGGATTTGAAAATGTGGCCAAGCATCACTTGACTTTTCTTCAAGTACAGGCTTGCTAGATTCTCCTACTTATCGCTCTCCTGCAGCTTCCTCATCTTTCAATTTGAAGGCCTCTTTAGCTCGAGCATAATTTTCAGTCCGAGCAAGCAGATCAACAAAATTTCTGGCATGTTTTCTCTCCAGAGAGGATAGAAGATCATTTTTCTAAAGATCAGCTTTTTGTGCGGCCATAGCAATAGATTAGTCCAAATATCAGACCTCTGGGGTAGCAGCATTGAAGTGGTTGACATAAGCCTGGATGGACTCTCCTTCCTTGTGCTTGATATTAATGAGGGAGTCCAGGCCTTGCCTTAGATGTTGGCTACTCATGGAATGAGCCACAAACTGATGGCTTATTTGATTAAAAAAGAAGATCGTACCCGATTTAAGCATCAAGTATCAATTTCTTGTTGCTTCCTTTAAAGTGGATGGAAAAGTTGGGCATAAAATGGCATCTGATGCATTATGGAGCAGCATCATGATTTAGAAGGTCTATAGGTGATCGATCATATCAGTGATCTCATCGTAGCTCTCGAACTGGAGGAGCTTGAAGTATGGTGGAACAGGCTCCTACATGATCCAGGTAGAGGAGGGATCTGTGCAGATATCATCATGGCGAGCCAGGGCAGTGTAATGGTGTTTCTCAATCTATCAATCCATATCCTGAAGCTTCTGATCGAGGACACCATCTCGATCATGAATCTCGGAGGGCTTCCAATTGTTGATGTGGAAAGTCTCTTCCAGAGAGAAATCATGATCAGAATAGAGATCTTCCACTTTTCATTTTTTCTTTCCAGGAGTAATGGGTCTACTGACCCAAGTATGCTTTCTTTGGGCCAGTTCTTGAAATTTCGATCGAAGGTTTTTCCACTAGGCCACCATCGGAGGCTACTGCATGGCCTGCACTATTTCGATGAGGCCTCAAAGCTGCTGCACCAGTAGGTTGAACTATTCTGGATCTACCATGGCCATCGATGAAGGAGGTTGTGGTGCTGGTGATGGTACTGGGGCTGGCGGATCTGACTCAAATTTGGCGATGGAGGTGGCGGATCGCTGGGTGGTTGTTTTCTTTGAGGACATCTCTAGAGCTGAAAGGGATCAAACAAATAAAAGATCAAAGGAAGAAAGCAAACAAAATTGATTGAGCACTTCTTTTAGAATGAGGGCTCAAGAGGTTCCTTCTTCTAGCACCAATTCTATTGGTGTAGAATCTAGTTGATGCCAGAATAAAGCTAGAGCTAGAGAAGGTGAGGTCACCATCGGTGACTTGCAAAATAATGTCCTATCTAAAGTCAGGGGTGGAGACTCTGGTAGGACCCTCCAACGATCAAGTTAGCTCTTTTGGCTAAAAAAAATGGAGTGCTTAAAAAAATTAAAACAGAGTTTTGAGCTTAGAGAGAAACATATCTGGAGGATCACTTATATAGGCGAAGCTCATAATAAACTAATGGTGACAGTCGTAACTATTGGTAGTGGGCCATTCGGGACCACGTGGAGTTTGTTATGGAAGAAGATGTCCGTTGTCACGACATGCCAGTCTATAGGAGATCGATGACTAGAGTTTGGATGGTGCATCTATCAATAGTGAAGGGCTTTGCATTATAATAGTTCTAGATAAGTTTAGACTTCTCCGAGGTCATCTGCATGTAGATTGACTCGCATCGAGCTAGGGGTTGAATTTACGTAGATGATGGGGTCCTTCTAGGTGACCACAGAGAGTTCAATCAAAAGGAGCTCTTCTTGATGATTGGAGGAAGTTCGATCGAAAGAAGTGCTATGGGCGACTGGAAGGAGTTTGGCTGGAAGGAGCCCTTCCTGATGACTGCAAGGAGTTCGACCGAAAGGAGCCCTACTCGGTGACTGGAGGAAGTTCAATCGAAAGTTTTGAGGTGGCTTGCAAGTGGCTAATTTGAAGATGAGGTCCCACTGTTAACTTTGTCCTATGCATGTGAGATTTCAGATATCATAAAGCCAAGATCTGTTACCCCCCGTAGGGCATAGAAGTTTGTCCAGGGAGAAGCTCTGCCAATCTGTAGCTTTTGTCGTGAGATCCAGTGTGTAATGAAGAAATTTGGCCTAAGGGAGATTTAGTTAGATGGAGATTCTGCCAGCTTCAAGGTCGATCAGGCCAGGTTATGCAGGAATTGAATGTTTAGCTAGCTGCTCAAGCGATTCCCCCCATTATTCAAGTTTATCAAAAAAGAAGTTCGACCGGAGCCAGCCACTAATAATGAAGGAACTTGGTTGCTTTCATGGTCAACCACCAAACTCATCTGGACGAGGTCTGCAGTGTGTTATGGGCTCTGAAATTTACTTATGCAGCCTAGGAGATCGATTGGCAAACTGAAGATTAGCCATCATGGGACCGTCTTGGGACCAGATGCTAGGCCGAACTTTGGTAGGAGCTGATTTAACCCCAACAGTTAGCATCGAAGCTGCTAATGAAAAGGTTCTGGGCATAGACCTAAGCACCCATGGGGAGGCAGCAGGCGATAATGCAATCCTTCATAAGGGCAAGGAAGGTAAAAAAAGAGGTGGATGTGGTGGGTAGCAAAAGAGGAGTGGAAGTGGAGGGTGGCATGGTGAACTCTGAGGCAAAGGAGGTAACGATGGGCCTCCTAGAGGTGATAGGACTAACCATGATATTGAGTGTTGGGGATAAAATAACCCCCATTGAAGTCCTTGGCTACCGATCTCCACGCTATGAAAATTTGCCAATCTTCTCACTAATAAAGTCCATATTGTAGAACTTGCCAAAAGCATATTGGAGTTCGGTCAGACGATCCAGGATAGTAAAAGAGAATTATTATTTTACTAATCCTACTTTTTGACTAAGAATGACTGATAGGGCCAAAATCTAGTTTCCTCGATCTTGATCAGTGATGAATTCAATGACGGATGAGGTCCCATATTATAAACGATGGACTCCTTTGGCAGCGCTCCATCCGAACGGACTCCTTCAGCAGCGCTCCATCCGAATGGACTCCTTCAACAGCACTCTATCGGGATAGACTCCTTTGACAATGCTCCATTCGGATGGACTCTTTCGACAATGCTCCATTCGGATGGACTTCTTCGATAGCACTCCATCCGGATGGACTCCTTCGACAGCACTCCATCTAGACAAACTCCCCCAGTCACACTCCTTCCAGGCAAACTCCTTCCAAATGCACTCCCTCCAATAATACTTCCTTCAGCCGAAGTTCTTTCATTCGAAAGTCTTTTAGGACGAGATTCTTCCAGCCAGTCGCAGATCTACTTAGCCCATGTTATGCCTGTCAGCTGAGGCAATCCAAAAGGACCTCATCGAACCATCAATTCATGACAACCACTCCATGAAGAGTGGGGCATGATACTTCAGATTTTAATTTAGGAGGCACCTACTTGCACACGATCCAAAAGGCTTTCGAACTTCTTAAAGCCACTAGACATTGCCCCAACAGACCTCGGCCAATTACAAGTTTACTGCATATACTGAAGTCTTCAACAAACAACCAAACCCCAACTAATGGATCTCCACCATTTGTAAGTTGCGATAAATAATAATTCATCCTCTATAACAAACTCCACGTGGCCTGAGCGGCCCACTACTGGACGGTTATGGCTATCACCATCAGTTTGTTACATGCTTCATCTATAAAAGGAATCCTCTAGATATATTTTTCTTCAAGCTTTCCTCTCCTTTCCATTACTCTACTTCTCTATTCTTCTGAGCACTCCATTCCAGTTAGCCAGAGAACTGACTTGAGCATCGGTGGATCCTATTAGAGCCACCTATCTCTAGTTTGAATTTTATTTTGGAGGTTCCGTCGGCAGCCTTGCCTTCCCAACTGCAGCTACCTCCGGCATCCTCACAGATTTCTACACCAACATTGAGGAAGGCAAATGATGAGGGACTCAAGAGTGAGGCAGGAGAGGAGGAGGAGGCAAGGCCTACTATAGTGAAGTTCAAGATGGAGGCAGCCATGGGTCTCTTGGATGTGGCAGGTTTTGATGGTAGCATTGAAGGTGGTGGCAAGGAAGGACTTGAGAGCAAGGCAAGGAGGAGAGGGAAAGGGAAAGAGCAGGATGATAGAATTTTTTTTTTTTTAAAAAAAACTTAAAATACCTACTCTAATGGCTGCAACTTGTCTTACAACTATTTTGCTATAAGCTGACCTAATGCAAGATAGTTGTGGTTTATATTCAAATGAGCAATACAACTTATAGTGTAGTTTGTGTTTTGGGCATCTTAATAGGTGAGTTGGTCCCTATCTACAATTGAGTTGCATGCAACTCCACTTATAGGACTCCAACCTCTATGTGGAGAGAGAATATCTAAGGCTCTTAAGTGGATATTAGAAATACCGATCGATAAAAAAAGTAGAAGCATATATGCTATCTTTTGATAGATTACTCTTGCTTTCTTTATCAATCTTATATGAATCTTAGACAAAGTGAGGAGTATCACCAACTATATGGAGTTTTTCAAACTCTCTACTTTAGCATGCCCACGTGAAGACAAAGAACTTGTGTAGCCCACTATCTCAATGGCTTATGTGTTTGGATTTATCATAAAATAGATGATCACACATGGCATGTGAATGATGTTTATCATAAGTGTTGCACATAGAAAGAAACTGCGATGTGTTGAGATTTATTGCCAAGTCCAAAATCCAAATCCAATGAGGATTATGTTTTTGATTGGTCATTAATTTTAATGACTTTAGAATTTGCTTTATTTAATTATTTCTTCTAAAGAATTTTAGAATTTGTGTCCTAGTGGGTCTTTGGTTTGTGAGTTCAAGTAGGAGTTAAACTCCCACCCATATGATGTTTATTTAAAAGGATCCTTGGTGTCTCCTTAATAAGTGAAAAATTGTAGAGAACAGTATGAGAAGAAAGAGAGAGGAGAGATTATTTGTACATATGTAAACTTCTTCGTGAGATACTTTTATGAGTTATAGTATTTATTCTTCTTTGAATAAATTTATTTTTCTCTTCTAATTTTTGTTCTTTCATAATTTTTTTCATGATTCTCCATAAGTTTCTTTTTGTTTGGTGTTTATTTTGGATCTTGAGCCAGCATGATCGGTTTACTACATGTATTATGCTATTCTACATGGTATCAAAGTTAAGGATTTGAGATTCGAGGCCCGTGTGTTTGTAGCTCTATATGGTATTAGAGCCATAGGCTTTGAGAGTGGTTGAGCAATTTGTGGCTTTGATTAAATTTATTTATAATGTAATTTTTTAAAATGGTTACTTGATTATTGGCAATTCCTGTATCATAGCTCGACGTGGTTGAAAAGCTTCCAGTAATTTATTTTATAATGGTGAAAGAATGTGGACTCTTGTTTGGTGATTCAAGAGATGAATCATCATAGCTGATGCTATTATTATCTCTATCAATGGCTTTGAATATAAGATGCCTGATCTTATCAACATTAATAAGGCTGCTTTTACTAGTACCACCGATTAACTTTGTTAGTTAAACAATACCTATTATGCACATTGGAAGGCTCTTGTTAAATCTAATTTAAAAGGCCAAGATTTATGAATATCTTGGATGAGTCAGAGACAATGCCAACAAATGGGATTGTAAGAAGAAAGTGTAATTTAAAATCTTGAAAGATAATGTGAATTCTTCAAATTGCGGTAGATAAAGAAAATTATCTTCATATTCATGATGCAAAGGAGCCAAAGGAAGCAAGAGATATTCTTGCGGCTATTCACTCAAATTCATGCAAGCCAAGACATCCCAAACAAAAATTATCTGAAGAGTGGATTTTGGTTCCAGGCTTTCCTAAAAATTTCAAAGAGGAACATAATTGGTTTAAAGATGAAGATCTGAAGTAGGGGGAGCTTGATCAGTTGGAGATTGCAACGACTTCTAAAGAGTCAAGCAAGACAAGGTTAATCAGCTTGAGGATCGATCAAGTTCAGAAGAGAATCCTATGTAGGAAAAACTTGATTAGATAACTACAGTTTCAAGTTCAGAAGAGATCGTGATTGAAGAATCCACTAATTTTGAAATTACTTAGGAAAAGTCCAAGGATGCTATAGTTGATCTAGTTAGGGAGATATATATTGAAGAATCAAATCATGTAGAGTCTTATGCTATAGTTATCCAAGATTTGGATGTTTCTTATAAAAATTTAGTTAGTCATGAACATGAAGAGCTGACTAATTTTCAAGTAGCTCTAGAAATTAAACAACATGAAGATATGCTTGGTGGAGATGATTCTTGTTATGTCTTAGTACTGATTAATTTTAAAGTTACTCTAAGGTTTAAGCTGTTAAAAGACTTTATGCATAAGGAGTTGATTTCATGTTCAGAAGAAGCCAACTCTCTGCAGATTCTTGAAGCAACACAATTGACGGCATGTAGAAATGACCATTTTTTTGTTTTTGATTTTGCTTTATGCAGGTAATGGCTGATGCTTATAATAAATGTAACTAGCAACTTGATGTTCATTGGGATGAGTTAGATGCTTGAAGAAATCTCGACGTAGTGACCATGGAGTTAGTGCCAAGAGGAAGTATTGTAGGATATCATCAATTTCAATATATTAATCAAAGAGGATGAGCTAGCAAAAAAATTATTGTTTGAACTAATAAAGAAGTTTCGTTATTCAATTATTAGTTTGCCAAACTGTTACATGTTCCTGTTACCATAATGATGATGGCGATGGCTAAGATGGTGCTTCATGACATTGATAAATTCAGCATTCTTGGTATGGACTTTGCAATGAGGAAAATAATTAAAATTTATTGCCAAGTCCAAAGTCTAAATCCAAATAGGATTCCATTTTTGGTTGGTCATTAATTTTAATGACTTAAAATTCTCTTTATTTAATTATTTTCCTCTAAAAATTTTTAGAATTTATGTCCTAGTGGGTCTTTGGTTTGTGAGTTCAAGTAGGAGTTAAACTCCTACCCATATGATGTCTATTTAAAGGGACCATTGGTGTCTCTTTAATAAGGAGAAAATCATAGAGAATGGTGCGGGAAGAAAGAGAGAGGAGAGATTATTTGTACATATGAAAACTTCTTCATGAGGTACTTTTATGAGATTTTGGTATTTATTCTTCTTTGAATAATTTTATTTTTTTCTAATTTTTTATTCTTCCATAATTTTTTTTGTGATTCTCCATAAGTATTTTTTTGTTTGGTGTTTGTTTTGGATCTTGGGCCGATACGTTCAATCTACTACATGTAACATGCTGTTCTACATGATGAACCCAAAGGCAAGAGGGGGAATCCACTAATGCACATGCCACTATGCATGCTCTCCCTTCTTCCTCTAAAGACACCAACATCCCAATCGGCACTACAAGAAGACCACCGGCATCCCAACCATCACATTATAGCTTTGACCAACATGAGATCTCACTAATCATAATGCCTTAACTACTCTTATCTATGAAATAAAATTTTATGCTATTATGCGAGCTTTGCAACATGGTAAGCCATACCTTTAATAATATGACTTTATACTCTATTTTGATTTTGAGATATTATCCTTAATGGCAATCACCACCTTAAATATTGACATGGTAGATGGGTTGCATTTCTCTGGTAGTTCAACTTTGTGATCAAGCACAAATACAATGCTATGAACCAAATAGCAAACACACACTTGCAAAAATATTCTACTCTATACACTCTTTGTATAGATAGTGGGTTTCAACCTACTAAAAGACTCGTACAAAGAAGAAGCAGGTTTACATTATACTTCATGCATTCTCTACAAAGGTAGTGGGTTTTGACATGCTAAAAAATATACTTCAATCGGATTTGGGCTCCGATCTGATCATGTCAAAACTTGATAATGGAGATCCTATATCAACGATCTAAATCATTGGATATAATCTATTACCTCAAAATTATTTGCATGCCAAAAGTCATATGATTTGAAGACTCCTAGCCTATGCATCAAATGATCAAAAAATATATTTAATTCAATTTTATTTAGATTGTTCGATTTTTGACTATTTGATGCATAGACTAAGTATCTCCACATCATATAATTTTTTTTGTATACAAGTAGTTTTGAGATAATAGATCATATTCAATAACTTATATCATTAATATAGGATTCCTATTATAGAGTTTTGGTTTGACTAGATTGAAGATGCCCCTAAAAGCAAATGGAGGATTTCTCTCACCGTTAGCTGACCTGACGTGTTAAAAAAAGAAAAGAGAAAGATACGATGGAGAGAAAATGCATATTGATTGTGACATGATGCCACCCCATGCGTGCCCCCCATCTCTTCGAATCTCTCTCCCTTGCTCCTGTCCCTCTCCCAAACCCTCTTCTCCCCCTTTTGCTCCCATCTCTCTTCCAAACCCTCTTCTCGTCTCTTCCATTCAAAACCTTAACCAACCTAAAACTCCGATCGTCAGCTCTTCCCCAACCACCAACTCCGACCTTCTTCTCCTCTCTCTCTCTCTCTCTCCCTCCCTCTCTCTTAACTCTTACTAATTGCCACCATTGGCTATTTTCCCCCAACCTCTAATTCCCCCAACCTCAAGTTCTTCAACCATTCACTGTTGACTTTTTCTCAACTTGTATCTACCACCGGCTCTTCACCAACCCCCTCCTGCTGCCTCCACCCATGGCTGGCTCTTCCCCAAATTCCACCCACTGCCTCCCCTTATGGTCGGCTCATCCCTAAACCCCAACTCCCACCCTCCGCCCCACCTACCACCAACCTACACCACCCCAACAATACCACACCAGGCTCGACCACCCCAACATTGCTACCACCACCCGGCACCACCCCCAATCCTCGTCGGCACCATCCACCGCCCTACCCTCAACCATCGTTGCCACCACCCACAGTCGCTCCTAACTG
Organism: Cocos nucifera; assembly: GCA_006176705.1. Classification (NCBI taxonomy): domain Eukaryota; kingdom Viridiplantae; phylum Streptophyta; class Magnoliopsida; order Arecales; family Arecaceae; genus Cocos; species Cocos nucifera. The sequence continues at coordinate 35,474 of QRFJ01000646.1, read as the reverse complement.
GCACCACCATAACTCGCTGCCACATCCAATCGCCGCCGCCGCCACTCTCATGTACAGCCAAAAGTCCACCTCTTCTATATAAGGTGAGCACATTCTTTCCATTTTCCACTTTCTAGTCATAATTTTCAAAGAACTACATAAATGTTGCTTTAGATAGGATGAGGCTTTGTCGTTTTGTTCTATAGTGTTATGAAATTTTTTCTTATGCATGTATTTCTATCTGCATCTTGTAGTAATGGTGATTCGGAAGATTTGGTTTACCTTGAAGCATCTTATTCAAAATGGTTGGTTTATCTCTTTCGAGAGTTAATATGATACCCTTTTGCCCTACGTTGAATTACATTTGACTTATGCCATCATGCTTTGAAAATTGTATGATGTCCTTAAAAAAGGTCATCTGATTTTACTGTATGCAACACCTTAGATTTATAAACTATAGCCAGTTAACGCAACAATGACTTAGAGTCATTATGTTCAACTCACTACAATAGATATTTTTTAATGGTCATAATTATATCATTATATGCATAGATATGTTTATTGTGCTAACCTTTAACATCTTGTTGTTAAAAGAATTTTTGGCTATGTTGAATTTATTATGAGAATAACGTCTGTATTTTTCCCTAACCCCCTCAAACCAATTCACACCCTTTGGCCTATCTCAGTAAAAAATAAAAGTATATTATATTTCTTAAGTTGTTGAAAGAAACACCCATAGTAATATGCTCTTCTCAAATTACTGTAATTAGTGACTAAGTTATAACTCATCTCCATTGATTCTTGTAGATGGCTCATGCAAAGTCCTCCAAGATCCGGGAGAAGAGCTCTTGATCTTCGAGGAAGCAAAAGAGATCTCTCCCCTGATTGATCAACTACTAGTGCTATCTAAAGAGATATATGGACTTCATCAGGGGCATCCGGGAGCAGTTGATAGATGCTCATACTATGTCGATATCGTGGATGCTATTGCACTATATGCTTGACATCCCAATCAACACAGAAGTAGGTAGTTGTAGACCAACTCCTCCTTTGCTGGGATGAGAGTAGCAGGGGATTCCGCCTAGAAGGGTAGACATTAATCTTTCATGCTGCGGATGTTGCCCATATCTTGGGGCTACCCATGAATGGGGTAGCTATTAATATGAAGAAGGCTCACCAACATATGGTTAGGACCACACATTTTATAAAGAAAATAGTTAATAGAAATTCATTGAAAGATAGAATCAAGATATTGTTATCTGATTCATCTTCCAGTGCCATCCGATCCATGGTGCGATTGCTTGTTGCATACCTTCTAGGTATATTTTTATTTCTTTTATTGAGTCTAAGCATTGCACTATGGATCTTCTCCACTATCGACTCTTTAGGGGAGATTGGCCACTTTGCATAGGCTAGAACAGTCCAACAGCACTTGATGCAATTCATTCTAAGGGCTGCAAAAAGGTAAAAAGAAGAGAGAGAGATGTGAAGCAAAGCATCAGTTATATTAACAGTTGCATTACTATTTTGATGGTAAGAAAGATATTAATTTATTAATTTATTTACTTATTTCATATGCATTATCATTTTAAATTTGTATACATAATTCTTAATCAAGTCATGTAATAATTGATTACTTTTTTTTTAGATTTGGCTTTTTGAGAGAACAAGCATAGTCAAACCATCTATTTTTGGTCGGCTTCCTGAAATCCTGAACTAGAAGAAACCTTAGTTCAGAAAATGGGCCCACTTAGGAGAGGTCATGAAGGGCCTAAAAGATGGAGATGTATTATTACTTTTGATGCTTGATATTATTCTTTTTTCTTTTGTAAGATTAGGAATCTAACTATTTTGTCTTTATATTTAGATTCAAGATCCACTTTAAGCATCATCGGATGAGATGTTGCTCCTTGAAGTGAGACCTTCCATCCATCAGATAGATAGAGCTAAAGGTGAAACAAGTAGGATGGGTAGGAGGAAGAGTACACCTAGCAGTGCATGTAGTACTGCTGCGACATTAGCCTATTATATAATTAATTTTTTTTAAAATTCATTGTTGACATATGTAATTGTTGTGCATTTATCTTTAGATGTAGCTCATGCATAAAAACCAGTACGTCTTTGCGGAGGTGAGGAGGGGGAGGGCTCAAGATGATGCCGAGAAGATAGAGCTCGAGATGATGCTCGTCGACAAGGACAAGTTGATTTTTGAATTGCAGGTGGCATTGAAGAGTAAGGAAGAGGCCAAGGATGCAGAGAGGAGCACTAATGAGGCAGCGGCAGATGTGCCGCCTATTGAGTTTGTGAGTGCTGATAGCCTAATAGTACCCATGGAGCATGCAGACCCATAGTGTATCGAGAGATGGGTTATGCCGGAGACAGTTCGGAGCTTCCATCTCCTATATAGTCCTTTCATCCCTTTGCCTTCAACTACTACAGATCCTAAAAGACAGCCCAAAAAGAAGCCAGTTTATCGTAGGGATGACAATGTGGTAAGCAGAGTTATGATTTAGTGGAACATTCATACTTCATTCACATCCAACATACTCATGCAATATGCATGGATTTTTTGAGACTAGCTGTGACTTCTCCAGGTTGCAGCTTCTAGATGACAAGGAGCATAGGCAAGTCTTTGATTTTTTAGAACAAAAAATTGATTGGTATGTCATTCCATTATTCATAAAATTTTTGTATCTTTCAAACTAAGTTTGTCTTTAGGTTTGACATTAATTTTACCACATAGGTCATTGGTTTGGACTGATGGCAGCAGTGTCATCGACCGGCTATAGGTTCATGACATCCTATTTGAAAATTTAATTAATGACGATGTAAGTATTATGTGCTAAATTGGATAAATCAAACATATATGTAAGTTAATTTTCATTTTTTGCAATAGACTATACAGGTCATAAATGTTTTTGGTCCCTCTTGTAGCAACATTCATTGATCGATCTTTCAATTAATTTGCAGTCTATCTTTATGTTGTGACCCTTCTTTACGGTACTTAATTTGTATTCTTCATGCAATATCATGTATTAGTGTAGTGTTATGTAGTCTAATATATGTTTCAATGCTTTCCTCATTCTAGAGCATATTGCTAGGCACATGGAAGGTTTGAGCTGCATGAGACTTTATGCCTCATTTATTGGCTAAAGTCAAGCAAATGTTCATATCTATGTGCTCGTCATCATACTGACACTTGCTTATCATGGATATAGAGAGCACATGTTTTGGACATTATACATCTGTGAGTGGTGCAGAGTACAGGGCCATTGCTAGAAGATTTATGAGTAATGATCATATTTATCGAATGTTGTGCATGCCCATGCATTGCTTATAATATAGTTGATTTTCAATATTATGATTGTAGGTGACCAGGTTGACTAAGATGGCACAAAATATCTACTCTATTGATATGGATGGTTAGTCACTCCATTATGTTGATTGTCCACAATAGGGTGCCAGATAATTGTTATAATCATTTGTGTTAAGACATATCCATGCCAACTAATTCAACATGTTAGTTGTTTACTTTATTAACTATGAGCATAAAATATTTTGTTGTAAGCCTGATTGTGCCATCTACATCATGCATTTTATGGAGAGTAATGACGGGATGGTAGATCACAATTACAGATGCTCATATGCTAGAGTTACATGCCAAATATACTGCACAGGTGATCGTAAAGGGTCACAAGGCAAGATCATTATAGCTTGCTTTGTGCTACTGATATGACTATACATGTGTTGGATCTGCTATTTGTCTACATTTATAAGAAATTTGTATTCTGTCATGATATTTGGATGTATTGTAAATCTTTTGTGTATAAAATTTAATGAATCAGTAACAAGAGAATCAAAATTTTATATTCAAATTTATTTTCTATCAAAAATTTATTTGTTGTAGTGAAATTATTATTTTGATGTATACAAATATTCAGTAACAGGTGAATCAACTCATACTTCTGTGATTGATGTAATGGATTTTTGGACATGTGGGTTTATTCTTTATATTTCTTTAAGTTTTTTTATAAGTTGTATTCATGTTTATTGACAGGTTTGTGTTTATATTTATGGACAGGTACAATATTTGTTCAGTTCTGCTATTGGTATGGGAATTATTTTCTAGATAATTTTATATTCAAAGTTATTTCAAGTCAATTTATGCTCATTTGCAGGGGAGTGTTTCTATTTGTGCATTTATGATCTTGTTTCTCATTATTTCTGAGACTGTTAAGAGGAAAAATATGAATTGATAAAGATACTTGAAAAATGATCCTTCCAGGATAAGCAACAAGAGAAGAGGATAAGATAAACAACAAGAAAAGAGGACAAACACTAAGTTTTGTAGAAATAAACAAACTATCAAAGGATTAGCATAAACTATAAATAATAAAAATAAATAGAATATAATAAATAAAAATTATGCTGAAATACATATAAACCTCACAAAATAAACAAAAACTCGGCATCCATAAGTTGAATGATCTAGAGTCCTCCTAGAATAAACATTAACTAAAAATGATAAATACTAACTGCTACTGAAATAAATATAAACCATCCTAGAATAAATATAAATATCAATAATAAATATAAATTGATTTTGAATAAACACAAATTAATCGAAGTTGCTCTCTGCCCTTTATGAATCCAAGGTCGGATAAACATAAACTACTGTAGAATAAATACAAATAGCATATAATAAATAAAAACTTTGTTGAAATAATACAAACCCCATAAAGTAAATACAAACTCAGGGTCCCAAGTTGGATGATTCCAAGATCCTTTTAGGATAAACACTAACTGAAAATGATAAATATTAACTCTTGCTAAAATAAACACGAACTATCCTAGGATAAACATAAACATCAAATAATAAAAATAAACTTATTTCGAATAAACATAAACTAACCAAAGTTGTTCTCCTCCCTTTATGAACTCAAGGTCGGATAAATACAAACTATCACAGAATAAATACAAACCTTATAGAATAAATATAAACAACATATAAAAAATAAAAAGTCTACTGAAATAAACATAAACCCTATAAAAATAAATATAAACTTGAGGTCTACAAGTTGGGTGATTCTAGGATCCTCTCAGGGTAAATCCTAACTAAAAATGATAAATACTAACTCCTACTGAAATAAATATAAACCATCATAGGATAAATACAAACACCAAATAATAAACATAAATTGACTTCGAATAAACACAAACTAGCTAAAATTACTCTTTGTCCTTTATGAACCCAAAGCCTAAAATACAAACTATCCCAGAATAAATACAAATCCTACAAAATAAATACAAACAACATATAATAAATAGAAACTCTGGTGAAATAAACACAAACCCTGTAGAATAAATATAAACTCTGGGTCCATAAGTTGGGTAATCCTAGGATCCTCTCAGGATAAATACTAATTAAAAGATGATAAACACCAACTCCTGTTAAAATAAATATAAATCATCATAGGATAAATACAAATACCAAATAATAAACACAAACTGACTTTGAATAAATACAAACTGGTAGAAGTTGCTTTCTATCCTTTATAAACCAAAGATTGGATAAACACAAACTATTCCAGAATGAATATAAATCCTATAGAATAAATATAAAAATATATAATAAATAGAAACTCTACTGAAATAAACACAAATCCCATAGAATAAACATAAACTTGATAATGGTTTATCACTTTCTATAGTGCTTCATGACTTTCTATACTATTTTATGACTTTCGAAATCGATAATGGCTCGTGACATCCTGTACTATTTAATGACATTCGGCACCATTTATGACTTCTAGGATTGCATTAGATATCTTAATTATGACTGCATTTCATGACTACCTGCATGACTTTTAGTTACCCACGTGGCAATGTGATATAACCATGCATTTTTTATGATTACACATCATAGGTAAGTAAATACATGATTCCATCATGCTATCTTCAGCCACCAATTTTTTATTCATAATAAGTTGATTGACTTGATCAATGTAAATCATTCAATAGAGGATGTTTGATACAAATACTGGTACATATATAGCATAACCTAGAATATAAAATTTAAAAAATTATATCATCATAACACAAACATGAGAGACCAAAATACAATACACAAACATAAGAGACTAAAAGACATGTTGTCGTTGACGCATTATAATCTTTAGGATCAACTTGCACAGTAGGATGAATGTGATGGGTTCTATCTCAAGAAATTATATATCGACAACCACTATCTGTAGGAGTAAGGCTGGATGAGGATGGTCTAGAAGAGGATGGCTGAGTAAGAGGAGGCTAATTGAGTTGAGCCTGACTTGAAAGACTTGGAATAAGTACATTTATCTATCAAATAATCTGGGCAATAGTTTGTAAGACTGTTGTCAATCCAGTAGAAAGAATATTTTATCTTTTTACCTCATCTATCTCTCTCTGTACCGTAATCTAGAGGACTCTAAGAGTACAGATAATCTCAGATAGCTAATATTGCATGTTTGTGTGAGGTGCATTTCTCTCTAATTTCTTAATACGAAAGATCAAATTATGAATATCCTATCTTATATCTTGAATTGCTGAAATAAGATGATCCAACTTCTCATCGAATGAAGAACTATGTGTGCGAATTAGACCCATCCATGTAGAGCTCTTCCTGAAAACTTAGAGGACTAAAGAATAGATGCGACCTCCCAAGTGATAGCACCGACTAGATCTAAGGTCATCCTCACTTGATCATCAAAATTTCTTGGCTCTGTCGATATAGATCTAGTAGGTACTGTTGCTCCATCCCTACTAAACTAAGGTCTCTCTTTCTCAGCTAAAATATTCTCCTGAACATCTCTACTTCTACTCTTTCTAATTCACTGGCCATTACTTTTGAACCATTGCATTATGTTGAGGGCTCCTTTATTGATTTTGCTATCTTTGTCTAATTTTATTGATTGTTCTCTCTGAAGTCTTATCCCAAAATGTTTAAAAATATGGATTAAAATCATAGCATAAGGTAAGGATGTTTCTGCTCTACCCACCCTCTCTTGTATAACCTTGATAATCATTTTTGGAAGATTGAGTGGGATGCACTAGACTACATGATATATAATAGCTAAGTCCTTATCTATTATAATATCAAATCCTCCTGCTCTAAGTTGTATAATCCAATAAATAATGATGTGGAGGGGTCTTATTTCAACATTTAAGTATCGTGCATAAATTTTATGAAATTGACCATGGTCCTCTACCCCAAGAATACTTTCTATTCTCACACTTCTATCCTTTATACTATCCAACAAGTCATCTTTATTTGAAAATTTTAAAATTTATGCGAGTATATCATCATCAAAATCAATTTCTTTTTCTTTTACTAAAGATGATATGATATCATCTTCTCCAAATGAGATATTCAAAAAAAATTCTTTAACTAATTTTATAAATATTAGGGCTTCATCTGTATAGATAAATTTTCATCCCATACCTCTAATCAAGTTTGCAATCTAGAATCCTTCTGAATCTATCAAGTTCATTCTACAATGCAAGCAGAGAGATAATTTTTGTCACTTACTAGAGTTCTTGGAGGAGGTGATGTAGCTAGACTTGCTTCTCTTCTTTTTGTACTTTCTTCATTTCTAGTTGCTCTTTGGCATTATGTTTATTATTTGGAGTTTCTATTTACTATATGAAGTTTGTATTTATTCTGGAGTATTTTATGTTTATCATGCCATGGTTTCAATAATAGGTAGTTTGTGTTATCTTCGATAGTTTGTGTTTATCCTGGATCTATTTTTGTTTAATATTTCGAGTTTGTATTTATCTTCTAATACTTTGTATTCATCTTTTATTGTTTATCATGGAATGATACTTGGATAACTCAACTTTTGAACCCCAAGTTTGTGTTTATTCGGGATGGTTTCTATTTATCGCCCTAGGGTTTATGTTTATTATTTGGAGTTTCTATTTATTATATGGAGTTTGTGTTTATTTTAGAGTACTTATATTTATTCTATCATGATTTCAATAATAGGCAGTTTATATTTTTTTTGGATCTATTTGTATTTATTATTTCAAGTTTGTGTTTATCCTCTGATACTTTGTACTTATTTCTGCAGACTTGGTGTTTATCCTCATCTCTTATTATTTATCATGGAAGGATCCTTGGATCACTCAACTTTTGAACCTCGAGTTTATGTTTATTCTGGGCAATTTCTATTTATCACCTCAAGATTTGTATTTATTATTTGGAGTTTCTATTTATTATATGAAGTTTGTATTTATTCTGGGGTACTTTGTGTTTATCCTGCCATGATTTCATAATAGACAAAGCAACCTGAGCAGTTTGTATTTATCCTGGGCCTGTTTGTGTTATTATTTTATATTTATATTTATTTTTGTGTTTAATTTCATAGGACTTAGTGTTTATCCTTCTTTCTTGTTGTTTATCCTAAGAGAACTCTTGGATCACTCAACTTTAGAATCCAAACTTTATGTTTATCATGGACAGTTTCTATTTATCACATTAGTTTGAATACAAAATCATCGAGAAGCAATAATCACACCAACTTCTGAACTCAACAATTATTGAACCTGTCAATATACATGATAAAAAATTGTAAACAAATTTACAAAATCACAAAGAACAAATTCAAATATCATCAAATCTATTGTAGCAATCACAGAGAATAAACTTGATTTACCACATGGTTTGATAGATTACAAATATTACATGTATTCAAAAATATTATTATATAGGAATCATACATACATTCAAAAAAATGTACGACCATATATCTATACATGTTAATGATAGAACAAATCATGCATATCATTTACAAATAACATTTATCAAACTTAAAACAAAAGCAACCATAACAAAATTATAATCATGGGTTTTAAAACATCAGTGAGCCTACATGATTGCCAAATTGCTCATTTTAGATGAACTGCTGCTGATGTAGGCTTCAAAATCATGTACCATCATAAAGTACAATCATTCAATAAGTCATAAAAAAAGTTTTTATTTAAATAAAAAATATAATATAATTATTAAGATGTGGCTTTTACTAATGTTTGCCTTGCATGTTCAAATATTATGATCCTTTTGATGACATTTCTTGCATCCCATTGTTTCTTCGCTGCAATCTCCATTGGGTGCTTGAACCTGCTGAGCTTTTTATAACGTTTATAATTAGAAACTGGAGGATCTTCAAGTATCGTAGAATTATCATCTATTCTTTCTACTTGGCCACATTGTGTCATCACTATCAAAAATTAAGTACGGCTCTCATCTATTATACTTTATTTTGTCTGTATATAGGTTCTTCTTTAGTGAACAAACTTTTTTAATGATAGACTCCATATCATTCATGACAAGATCATATGTTTCTCAAAGTATACACCTATCATATGCTAATTTCAAAAATTTTTTACATAGTCCATTGAATCTTATAGTTCTCAACGTCGTGTCCTTCTAAACTTCACATACACCATGCGGCGTATTAGCACCTCCTTCTTTGGTAGATTTTATCCAGCATTTTAATATGTAATGTGTAGGAATATAGTGAATTCATAAAGTAATAAAAACTTTTAAGACATAAGCATACAGAATGCTGCTGATGTTGGAAAATATGTTACAGAGCTAATCATCAGCCTATTAATAGTTATGTTATTTTATAAATATAAATAATTTATTATTAAATAAAATTTTATTCTAATATTTTTTATTATAAGTCTACATGTTCTAATGAACTCCATGTTATGATGAAGTCTTTAGGACTATTTAGTTTTAATAAAGAAAAAAATTATCGATTAGTTCTTAAACTGTTCATGATCAAATCCTATATTATTAACTAGAATGACAATGTTTATCGAGTGTAGGTCATTGTGTGCCATATAGATTGATTGTCCTCTTAACCAAGGAGTATGGAGATACTGGTATGGCATATAGATAAAATATAGGGGTACATCATTACTAAACATGACCAACTTCAAAATATTCTGCTATCAAAAATTGCTCTGATGGAAGATGGTTATAAGTATCCCTTAGACCTAAGATCACCACGATAGCTTGCAAGCAACTCATTATGCTTTGATGTCGAACTATCTAAATTTTTAATTTAATAATGAAAGATTTGTGAGCATAGTCAAATACTTATGAAGTCGGTGAGTGATCAAGATAGGATTGACTACTCTAAGAGTTTGGAGAAAATGCATCGTTGTATTTTAATTTAGAAAAATCTTAATCAGGATAATTCATGAGATAGATTTGATATTTTGAAATATAATATGGATGACATAATCAGGGTTGATAGTTAAATCTTGAGTTATCCTATGAGTATCTAGGTCAAGGAGATGAATTATATGGAAATCATATCCACATGGATTCTAAGAGTGTTGCTTTACACATTTGATCTATCCGATCATCGAGTATTATTGCTAAATGGTCACTTTGATTGGTATAAAAATTTATTTTTGTACTATCGACTTAGATTCGAATCTATGGAGTCACACACATTAGAGGTCTCGATCTGATCGAATGGTTGATCGATGATTAAGAATTATTTTAGGGTTAAACATTCAATATGATTGGTGTTTGACCTAGTATAAATATTGCAGGAGGATCGATTAGCAATAGGATTACTAATTAGCTTAATTTGATTAAGCTAAAAGATTGAGATCAAGTTTAATTGAATAAAATTCAATTAGATTTGGTTTTAACTTGATTAGATCAAGTCCAATTGATTTATGGGATAAGTCAATTGCAAGGGTGAATAAGTTCATTTTCAATTAGGACTTGTATGTACCTAATTTTTAATTTAATTAAAAATTAAATTAGATTTTAATTTAATTTGGTTCTTAGTTGGACTAAGATCATCTCTAATTAGGTTGTATTATTTTTGATTTAATTTGATTCAAAAAATTAGTTGGACCAAGATAAAACTAGAAATCTTAGTATGACTAGGACTCTTCCACCTTGCACCACCTTGCTTCCTAAACCACCCCACACTAATTTTTCTTGGAATTTACATGGGACTTCTTATCTCTAGAGAGTCTCCACTCCCCCTTTGTGCATCCCACCTTTTTAGAAGGAAATTGGTTGTATAATGGGTCAAAATAAATAAGTTGTTTTGACCTAAAACACTGTTAGATAGAGTTTGACACATCACCTTTTCTTATCTCTTTAAGGCACCAACCCACCTAATTTTTTCTTGATTATTTCATGGGAGAAAGAGAAAATATTGTGCACCACTTCTCTAATTTTCATGCCACAAAATTTGGAGGAGGTGCCCAAGAGTTGGGCACCCCAATAATTGCTCAATTTGGATATACCTTTTTAGGTATTTGACCTAGATAAGGACTCTATCATAACTCTCTATTTAAAAGAAGTTAGGACACAAAATTTCTACAAGTTTTAGAGCTAAGAGAAAGTGCCTCATCATGGAAAGCTTAGGGGCAAAGGGGCTTTGGGCATGGAGCTTTATAAAGGCACAACTATTGTGTCCTGATGAAAGAAGAAAGAGAAGAGAAGAAAGGGTTCTTCTCTAGGTATTTTAGTTCTCTTCTTTCTCTATTCTTTATGAGATTTTCGAAGAGTATTCTCTCTCCAAAATCCTTCACACTCTAATTATTGGAAGGTCTAAATTTTGAAGAAGAAGATTTGCGATCAATCGTCGAAGAAGGATCAGCATAGTACTAGCATACTATGCTGATTTTTAGTTACTGAACTTCAGATCAATAATCAAGGCTTCAAGTAAACTTTCCATGGAGGTCAGATATATGTATGGCTCAAAATAACAATCTCTACCTCAGATCAATAAGTTGAAGATCCCAACTTATGAAAGGTAAAAGAGATTTGATCTCTTTCTCTTACTAGATCAGATCTAGTTTCAGTTTGATGTTGATATGATTAATATTTTTATTTTATTTAATATTTAATTTTAAATTTATTAGCATGCATAGATCATGATATTAGATCTTAAATTTAGAATTAATTTATATAATTTAATAAATTAATATAATTAATTTATTACTTTCGTTGATCTAGTTTTGAAAAAGTTTCAAAATTCTTGCTAGAAATTCTAGACTTTTTCTTCAATTGGTATCAGAGCCTAGAACTTTTATGACATAATTTTTATGCATATTTAGATTATTTATTTAGATTATATCTAAATTATAATCTAATATTTAAATCTAAAATTAAATTATAGATTATATAGATTGATCTTATAAGATTGTCCTGCTGCAAGATTTATCCCTTATAGTGTGAAGATTGTCCTAATTCGTGTAGATCTAAAATTAATCATAAATTTATTAGATATAATCTAAATTAATTTAAAATTTATTAGATTTAAAATTATTTAAATTTAAAAATAAATATTTTAGATTGCATGGACAGATCTTATAAGGTTATCCTATTGTAACATTTATCCCTTATAGTATAAAGGTTATCCTAGTACGTGCTAATCTAAAATCCTAATCATAAAATTTTAGATTTGATCTAAAAAAAATTATACTTTAATTGAAAGTATTTCAATCTAATTTTTATGATCATAAATTTATTAGATTTGATCTAAGATTATTTATGATTAATTAGAATTAAAATTATTTAATTTAAATTATATAAATATATTTAGATTAGATCTAAAGTAGATTCATGTTTATGTTATTTATGTATTGATTATAAATCAAACATGCAACTGGTTGGTAGAATCAAGTTGTAAAAATATTTTATAAATATAAAAATTATTTTTGAAATACCAAATTTCAACCCTCAGCCCAAAATATAATTAAGAATTAAGAGTTGTTTGATTAGGATCTAGGATTATGAATCCTAAGATACAAATTATAATACTTGGGTTAATGGGTTAGAGAAAATTAGGTCTATTAATTGGATTAGATCTAAAGTTAGATTAAAGAATGGACTTAATTAGAGAATTGACTAAATCTAATCAAATATTGTCTTAGATTAGATCAAAGATTTTCTAAATCAATTACAATAGTTGTAGTTGGTCAAGTCTATATCTTTAATGAGAATCAAATGGACTTGATTCTTGGCTAAGCGATCTAGTCCGAACATTAGGTTGGTCCAATCAAAACTAATTAACTAGTTGGTGTCTAAGATAAGTATAGCAATGTATGATCGATGGTCTTTAATTGAGGCTACTCGTACTGATTTGATCTTTTAATGGTATATCCCTCCCACCGATCTTACTTATCTGACCTTCTCGATGAAGTTATGTATTGATCAGATCACTTGATAATTCGAGCTAATCCATGTCAGCTAAGTAAATCAGTGCGACTGATTTAGGTGCTCCTAGACCAACCTATCTATGGTCTCCCTTAATTTGACTTGGTAAAGTCAATGGAAGGATTATGTTTAGCTGGTTCATCTAACTTTCTTCTCTTTAAATCAAATTAATCAAATCCTCTAAAATTATTAGATCCTTAAAATAAAATAGTTATGATGATAACTAGATCATAGCCTTCCATTTAGATGGATGGTAATGGGTCCAATAGTCTAGATGGACATTGAAGGTACCTTACGTCTAGTGTTCATCGAGATATTAAAATTATCATTCATCATATGATGATTAGATTGTATTCTCTAAGTGGCGATCAGGTTAGCAGGAGCTTTCCTTGGGCCAAGTCATCATTTATTTAATGCACTAAACTTAATCATGTTAATGGTTGGACCTAACCAAAACTTTTGGTGGAGGTCCTAGCCTACTGAATAGATACCTAAAGCAAAACCTAATATTGAAAATTATTTAAAAAAATAACTAGTTAAAAACCTATCTATAGATGCATAAGGGTTAGCTAGAGCTTTCCTCGAGCTCGTATGCAGTCTGTGTAGATTCTAGTATCTACTAAAAAATTAAGATAATTTTTTGAATTGAAGGTAGAGGCTACTAATTTGTATAAAATAGTAGAAGAACCTTTTGATTAAAGTCTAAATTTTTAGATTAAATAAATTATTTACTAATTAGATTTTTTATTCTTCTTTGTATAGTTAAGGCCAAACTATAGTTGCTTCCTTCACTGTAAGATAGTGATTTATTTATGGAACCTAACTTTGATAATAAATATCGAAAGTTGAATATTATTCAGCAGTATGAAGAAGTTCGTGCTGGGGCTTCTTTGTCTAGTCTAAACAAAAAATCCAAGACTAATCTAAATCAGTCAAAGTGCTTATACTGTAAGAAGTAGGGGTACTGGAAGAAGAATTATTCTCAGTATCTTGCTTTCCTTGATCCCAACAAGCTGAACAAGAGAAAAGAGCAAGGAGTTGCTGATCAAGGATATTATATGATAACATCTTGTAATTTTTCTATTTGTGATACTACTACCTAGATATTGAATACCAAAAGTCTAATCAATATTTATAATTTATTGTAAGGACTTCAAGTTAGTAGAAAATTTGAAAATGATGAGAGATTCCTAAATATTAGAGATGGAAGATCTATTTCAGTTCTAGCTATGGGAAGAGTTTAGCTTATTTTCAATAATAATATTATTTTTTTAGATGATTGTCATTACTGTCCTACTTTTCTAATGAATATAATCTCTGTTGGCCTTTTGACCAATGATGGTTATCATTTATCTATAAAGAAAGATTGTTATGATATCATTATGAATGATATTAAAATAATGCATGGATAATAAAAAAATAGTATTTATATTTTATCACAGCCTGTGAGTATAATGTACACTTCTAAAAATATCCTAGATTAGATAATGTCTTTGATATCTACCTATGGCACTGTAGGCTAGGTGACAATAACAAGAATAGGATAAATAAGTTGACTCAAGAGAAAATCCTCGAAGTCAATGATTATGAATCACTTCCGACTTATGAGTCTTATCTTCTTAAAAAAATAACCAAGTCATCTTTTACTGAAAAAGATAAAAGGGCCAGTAGCTCTTAGGTTTAGTACATACTGATGTATGTAGACCTATGAGCACAAGTGCTAGAGATGGATATTTCTACTTCATCACTTTCATAGAAGATCTATCAAAGTATGGTATGTTTATCTGATGAAACACAAGTTGGATTTATTTAAAATATTCAAATGATTTCAAAATAAAATTAAAAAATATATTAAAACTCTTCGATCAGATCGAGGAGGTGAATACCTATCAAGTAAGTTCTTGACATATCTAGGAGAGAATGAAATTTTCTTACAATAGACTCCTCCAAGAACACTATAGCATAATGATGTATTGGAAAGAAGGAATCGAACCTTATTAAACATGATTTGATCTATGATGGGATTTGTTAGTCTGTCTATTTCATTTTGGGATTATGCTCTTGAGACTGCATGTTTTATATTGAACAATATTCTAAGTAAATTTATTGCAAAGACTCCATATGAGATATGGACTGAGCGTAGGCCTATACTCTCTCACCTTCGGATTTGGAGTTGTCCAGCCTACGTCAAACATTTGCATGCAGATAAACTTGGACCCCGATCCAATAAGTGTATATTTATAGGGTACTCTAAGAAAACTAGGGGGTACTATTTCTATCATACTGAAGAATAAAAGATGTTTGTCAGTAATAGGATAATCTTTTTAGAAAAGAAGTTTCTTGGTAAAAGAACTATTACCTTGAAGGTTGAACTTAAGAAAGTTTGATAAGTAGAAAAGTAGACACCAATAGTCAAACATGAACCGGATTTGATTAGATCAAATTCGAAGCTCAGTGTACCTACACCATTAAGATGATCAGGTAGAGTACCACATCAGCTAGATGATACAATGATTTCTTGATCCAAAATGATGATCCTATCAAACTCGATGAGAACGATGAGGATTCGATCGCTTATATGGATGCCATGCAGAGATCTGATTTTGAGAAGTAGCTTGAAGCTATGAAATTCGAGATGGAGTTCATGAAAGTCAACGATGTATGGATATTGGTAGACCCATCTGAAGGAGTTAAATCCATTGGGTGTAAGTAGATCTTCAAGAGAAAAAGGGATGCAGACTATAAGGATTGGTGGTGTTCCCAAGTCTTGGGAGGCCATGGGTGGAGTTAGGGTGTTGACTTCGGAAGACTAGGATAGGTATGATCTTAGAACTTGGATAGGAGTTGTCCTAGGATGGAGGCGGTGTGTAGCCCTCCATGGGCTTGAGGTCCAGGTATCTTGATTGGTGCTTCGAAGATCTAGGACATAAGATGGAGTAAGAAACCAAAGTCGGAGAATGAAGACTATAGAGAAAAAACTTTTCTATAGGTTAGCTGGCTCAGTCTGAAACTAGGTTGGCTAAGTTTTAGTGGATAGGTCAAATAGAAAGGTATACATTTAGGACTACAAGCATGATATGCAACTGGATTGGCTCAGTCTGAAATCGAGCCATCCCAGTCTCAAGTTAGCCGACTCAGTGCTAAGACTAAGCCAACTTAGTGCACGGGTAGAGTTACATGAGGGTCTATTTGGGGCTAGAATAGAGACTTATCCTAGGGTTCTTAAGGCCTGATTTAAGAGATCTTAAGGGAGCTAACTCATGTATGGATCGGATTTAGATCTAGAGGATGAGAGCATAGGAGATATGGATGTATATGGGCTCGATGAGTATTTTCATATATTGAATTAGCCAGAAAAGTTTTTGGTCTGGCCTAATGGCTATATATAAATACATAGGTTGTATTAGAATTTTTATTGAAGTAGTTAATACAGATCTTTTCTTCCTTAATTTCTCTTCTCTCTAGCATTGTTACCCTAGGTTCTTGAAGAAGCCCTAGAGAGAGGGAGCGCCTTCCTCAAGCCCTAGGAGGGAGGCACCCCAGCATAGATCTAGCTTGTGGATCTATGGTATGCTGCCCTTAGAGAACGAAAGTCTTTTCATATCCATGCTAGAGATCTTAGGTTTCTACAACATGATATCTGAGCTAGGTGATGCTAGGATGATGTGCCAACATCTGGTATCAGAGCGGTACCATAGATCATAATAATTGGTACCAGAGTAGTATCGATTATTCTAATAATTGGTATCAGAGCCTAATTATGCATGGAAGAAAAGAAGAAGTCATATATGATGAAATCAAAAATCTGTACAAGTATTCCATGATATATCTCAAATCTATCTTTGTTATTATTGTGCTTTGACCAATCGGGGGCAGCAGATTGAAGGTGGAGGCTGAGAGGATTAATGAAAAGAAATTTTTTCTGAGGTGGAAGGTTTAGGTGCATGATTTGTAGGTCAGTCTCGGTGGAAAGATCGGGATGTGTGATGGTAGATAAAGCAGGGGGCACTGAAGTGCTATAGTAGCACTTTCCTGGAGATATAGGGATGAGAGAAGCTCGATGGTGCAGTAGTCGAGGAAAGTATCTCAGCAGAGAGCATCAAGATTCTCTAGGAAGATGGATAGTGTGGGGCTGTTGGTTAAAGAGAGATTTTTCAAGGGATAATGGTCAAAGAAAGACTGAAAAAATGGCTATACGTCCTTCGATGACAGGAAGATAAAAAGTAGTCAAGGATTGTGAAGCCTTGGAGATGATGGAGATGGATGATTCATTGATGTCCAGCAGGCCAGGGCTGGGCAGTGGATCAAGTTTCTTCTACAGGAGCACCAGGAAGAGTCGCAGTTCAGGTGAAGGATGGATTATGTGCAGTAAGAGAGGATCTGGATATCTATGAAAGTCGATGTTGAGATGAGGCAGGGAGCACTAAAGTGTTGCAGTAGTGCTTTCCTGAAGGCATGGAGCTGAGAGAGGCTTGGTAGTGTAGCAGCCGAGGGAGATATCTAAGCAAAAAATGTCAGGATGCATCTCAGAAAGACTGGAAGCAGGTCTCAAGGAGAGCCAGGGAGTCTTAGGAGCCTCGGGGTGAGATAAGTGGGTCTGAGCCTAGGAAAGGATTTGAGTTGTAGTTTCTTTGGGTGCAACTGAAGCGATGGCTAGTGCAGGAGCAAAAGAGAAGAAGGATAGGATGGAATTCCCTAGGTTCAATCACTAATTTTAAAAGAGTTGGATGAGCTCTTGGGTTTTGGAGGTGCCTGTGGATTGTGGAGGTATCCGAGATGACTTCAAAGAGGATCGCAGAGTGTGGAGGATTCGAAGGGGTAGCGATGATGTTTGAGGTACAGCGGCAGGCTCAGCAGTGCAGCATTAAGTGGTTGGCCTAGGATGACTCAGGTATAGAGTTAGCTTCTACGGCATCAGATGGATTTCGGATATAGGTGGAGCTTTGGGTGGTGGCTTCACAAGTGGAAAGAAAATTTGGCATGGGTTCAAAGTGAAGGGGTATCCTAGCATCAGTACTGATGATGCATAATTTCAGGTGGAGCGGCATGTGCAGGTGGATAGGCATAGTTCTGAGAAGATCATGTCAGGTGGTACAATATGTGCTAGTACAAGAATGTTGTAGGTTCTCCAGAAGAATCTAGAAAAAATGATGCAGCTGCTAAGAAGAAAAGATCCTATAATTTTAAAATGGTGCGAAGAAGCAAGCAAAGATCTTCAGCAATAGAGGCAGTCATCCCAATGGCCTTAAGGATGCACAACAACTGAAGAAGATTGACGAAGGTGATGCTTACATAAGGGGCTGTCAGGGTGCGCAGCAACAGTAGGATCGTACAGGAGGGCATTGCCATGGGGTTTACCAAAGCTTGGGGCACCAAGATGGAGATTATAAGGATTGGTAGTTCTTCCAAGCCTTGAAAGGCCATGGGTGGAGTCAAGGTATTGACTCTAGGAGACTAGGACAGATGTGGTCCTAGGACTAGGATAGGAGTTATCCTAGAATTGAGGTAGAGTGTAGCCCTCCACAGGCTTAAGATCCAGATGTTGAGGACCTTGAGAGGCTTGATTGGTGCTTCAGAGACCTAGGATACAAGATGGAGCAAGGAGCCAAAGCTAGAGAATAAAGACTATAGAGAAGAGATTTTTCTGTAGGTTAACTGACTCAGTCAGAAATTGAATTGGCTAAATCTTAGTGGACAGGTTAAATAGAAAGGTATGCATTCGGGACTGCAAGCGCGATACGTAACTGGGTCGACTCAGTCTGAGACTGAGCCAACCCAGTCTCAGGTTAGCCAACCCAGTACTGAGATTGAGTTGGCTCAGTGCACAGGTAGAGTTACATGAGGATCTGTTTGGAGCTAGGATAGAGACTTATCCTAGAGTTCATAAGGCCTGGTTTGAGAGGTCTTAAGGGGGCTAACTCATATATAGATCAGATTTAGATCCAGGGGATGAGAGCATGAGATTGAAAAATATATCCTAAAATCAATCATCTAGATTGTAGATGGTTAAACTAAATATAATTATACTTAAATTATTAAAAAATAAAATTATTATTTTGATATTTTCATCAATTTGTGCATCTTTCTGTAATGAACTCTTCTGTGATAAAGCTCTTAGGACTATTTAGACTCAACAAAGGAGGATTTATCATTTAGTTCTTAAACATGTTCACGACCAATGATTCGTTGTTACCCAAGATGATAATGTATCGAGTATAGATCACTGTATGCCATAAGTATTGATTGTCCTCTTAATCAAGAAGTATGGAGATACTGTTATGGCATGCAGGTGAAGTATAGGGATATATTTCACTGGACGTGATCCAACTGTGGAGCTCTCTACTATCAAGAGTTGCTCACGAAGGATATGGATATAAGTGTCTCTTAGATCTGAGATCACCACGATGACTTGCAAGCAACTCACTGCACTTAGGTACCAAACTATCTGAATTTCTAATTCAATGATGAAAGGCTATTAGATGCAGTTAGGTACTTATGAAGTCGATGCATGAGTCAAGATGAGATTGACCCCTCTAAGTGTTGGAGCAAGTGCATCACTGTATTTTGATTTAGCAAACCCTTGACCGGGGTGGTCCATGTGATGGATATTAAATTTTGAAATACACTATGGATAAATTTTAGGATTAACAGTAAATCCTAGATCATCCTTTGAGCATCAAGGTCAAAAAGATGAATTATACGATAACCATATGCCCCAAGTTCATCATTATTGCATTACGACTTTTCGATCTATCCGGACATCGGGTACCATTGCTAGATGGTCACATTAATTGATACAAAAAATTAATTCTTATGCTATCGGCTTAGCATTTGAACCTATGAGATCACACACAATATGAGTTCCTACCTGATCTGATGGCTTATCAAGACTCCTAATGGTCTGGGACTTTATGGTCAAGAGTCCCACTGGACTGGAACTTTATGACCAGGAGTTTCTCTAGACTGGGACTCTATCTTTATGGGTCCCACTAGACTGAAACTCAAAGTTCTACATATCTAAAACTCTCTGATCAAGAGTTTCACTGGTCTAAGACTCTAAGATTATGAGTTTTATTCATTTGGGATCCTGGGTTCAAGAGTCCCACCAGATTGGAACTCTTCAAAGTTTTATGTTGATGGGACTCTATTGCCCGGACATCCATCCGATTGGGACTCTATGTTTATTAGAAGATTAATTAGTAATTAGATTATTGATTAGCTCAATTTGATTGAGTGGTGAGAATTTGATCAAGTCTAGTTGAATTTGATTCAATTAGGTTTGATCTAATTAGATCATAGGATGACCTAATCACTAAGACAGATTCGATCCTAATTTGATCAGGACCTGGATCTAATTAATTTTTAATTTGATTAAAAATTAATTAGTTTGGGTTAAACCTAATTTGATTAGATTTGATCTAATCTAATTGGGTCTAGAATTATTGGTTTAGTTGAAACCAATTTGACTTGTTCAAAGAAAGTTTGAATTTTGAACTCCCTAAACTCCCTTTGCCACCTTGCTTTGACCCATTCCTTTTCTCCACACACATTAGGAAAGTGCATGGGAATTCTCATGCCAAGAAGCCTTCTACGCCCCTTCTCTTATCTCCTTTTGACTTGATCCAAAGGTTGGATCAATTCAAAGCAAGTTGAATTTTGAATTCAACTTGATTTATTAGTGTTTGAAACCAACCCTTCCTCTCATCCTTATCTCCACACCTCCTTTTGTTTTGAGAAACAAAATGTGTGCATGCACAAGGAGTATCCTTCTGCATGTTAAACACTTGGGAGGGGGCAAGAATAAGGATAAGAGCTCACTTGAATTTTGAAATCAAGTGAATGGTTCAAACGATCTAACCTCCAACCCTTATCTCTATTGGTCGCCCATTTTTAAAAAGGGTTTTGGAGTGGGTGTGCGCACAAGGGTGAGAACTTGGAGAGTTGCATGGAAGAGTTTCTGAGAGAGAACTCTGCGTGAGGAGTCTGAGAGGGGGCATGCATAGGTTAGAAAGAAAATTCTGAGTAGGAAGCATGAGATTTTTCAATCAGGATTTTAGGTGAGTGCTAAATCCTAGAGTAGGGACTCTAAATTTGGGTGGAGAGTTTGAGTGCCAGATCTTCACCGGCTTTCACCTCCATCTCGTCTTTCTTCATTACTAAAGGAAAAATCTCGATTTCTCGGATCAAGTTCGTTCAGATCTGATTGGATCAAAAGAGATATTTTAAAATTTTTTTCTTTTGAATCTAGATCAGATCTGAGATATTTCAGATTTGATTTTATATATCTAATAAAATAAAATAAAAATAAATTAAATCTAATTTAATTTTATATCTTTTGTTGGATAATCAGATTATCCTGTGATGATCCTGTTGATTACCTGAGGTTCTGGATCTAGCCAAGCAAGTGCCTGGCCTCTATTGGTATCCACTCGAGCTAGATCTATAGATCTTCTCCTTCTTTATCACCTCTCCAAATATTAGATCTAAATCTAATTTGGAGGATCTTCAAAACTCCTTTTAAAGATCTAGAATCATCTCTTGCAGCAGTGCTGCCTTCTTTCTTTCTCGTCACCTTTCTCTTGCCTAGATCACACCAAACTAGAGCCCAAATCCCCTCGAGCGTGGAGAGGAGAGAGGGGACCTGAAGCTAGCATGGAGGAGGGAGAGGGGTAGCCTTGTGGCATGGGCTATGGGAGATCTCCTTTAAAGTTAGGCACAGATAGGATTTTTATAGACCCTACTGTACCATGCAGTGCCACATCATCCCAATCAATCACGTTGCTTTGTACAATCAAATCTAAATTTGATTGGTAGGATGACATCATCTGATCCAATTAAATAAGAGCCCCTCTTAATCATCCTTAGATGGCACCTAAGACTAGTCAAAGCCTAATCCTTGGCGCCACCTAAGTAGAAACCCTGGAGTAACTGGAGTCCCATCTGTATGGGACTCCAGGCACCTCTGTCCATGGGTGCTTGCCTTCCTAGGTGTGCACCCCTGGTCCAGCTGCTTTTTAGTAGGTTGACTGGTCCAAAATAAATCTCCTATGGGTGCATGACATATGGGCAGATGTCTAAGTATCAAAGGTCAACATTTGACCAAAGTCAAAAGACAAGAATTAGCAGGTGATGAAAAATGGCAAGTGTTGTCTCAAATTTATCTCATAAATTAAGACAATCCTTTTCTAACTTGAACAAGCTTCAGTCAGATCAAGTAAAGATACCTGAGTGAGAACAAACTCATTTGGCTCAGTCGAGACAACTTTTAATGATTGTAGAAGGAGAACGTTAGGCTCAATTATGTGCTAGCATGATTTTCTTGAATCTAATTGAATCTAATTCAAATCAATTGAACTGGATTAGTTCAATTGATGATATCCAGATCCAAACCCTTATTTATGTGACCTAGATAGATTTAGTTCTATATGATAATGAGATATGTCACGATCTCTATCATCGACATCATCGAAACACTTTTTGATGGATCAGAATTTTTCTGATTCAGATAACTAGAATGATCGATCATCCAAATCATTCTAATTGCTTCAAAATCCACCAATGACACCTAGCAGTATATGGTGGCAACCCATCAAAACTAAAAATGAATCTCTCGATGCAGCTACCTATGTGATTAAGTTCTTCTATCTTGAGCTTCGATCAGATTAGGGTTAAGGTGAACTCGTCAAACCCTAATTTTTGTCATATGATTTAATCATTCGATTCAAGTCCGATGTGAAAACCTTAATAGAAACTCTTTCTATTATTTCACTCTACCATGGCCATGGGCTTCTGGACTTGATTCTCATGATCATCATAGGGCTGCTCCTCATCCACCGAGGTAGATAGATTCTCATCTTGATGCAATCCAGTTCCTACAATGAACATGCTATAGCCAACATACACCTCAGGATTTCCATATGGCTAGGAGACCGAGTCATGGTGTAGTCAAACTATAACACCCTCAAGGTGAACTGTCCGATGCACCTCAGGTCAAAGAATCCAGACACACTACTGCAGCATCGAGTCTCAGTCATTGACGAGAAGGTAGACTTCCTTAATGACTACTCGAGGTGGTCACGCTCAGTGCCCTCATTCTCTAACGAGTACCTATACTCTCGCTCTGGTGTCTCCACACCGTAGACTCAAGACTCATCTACTAAAGAGAAGCGATTGTACACCAACCTTTCGGATCAATCACCATCCTCGTGATGATCCTATGGTCAGGAAGCATTTTATGAGTTAATAATGAAAATTATTCATGTCTTAAATTTTCAACTCTTGAAAATATGAATTATCATTACCATTAACTCAAAGGATGTATCACAGACACTAAATACACATATGTGATAGAAAATAACCCATTTTATTGATTTATAGTCAAAATTATAATTTTGCCCCTAGAAGTGTATTACAAGTGTCAGCCAATTCTGGCTTCTAGGGCACATATATCTAACAAACTCCCACTTGTCCTAAAGCCAATTGGCTACAAGTCTAAGTCCCATCTTCTCAAGGTGGGCTTCGATCTTCTGCTGGCCCCAACGGCTTTGTAAGTGGGTCTGCCATTATTGTCTATGGAGTTGACTCTCTTGACCTCGACGTAACCCTTCTCGAGGTAATCGCGGATGAGGTGGTATCGCCGCTCGAATGTGCTTGAATTTTTGGTGAGACCTCGGCTCCTTAGCAAGGGCTATGGCATCCATTGTTGTCGCAGTATAGAGGAATGGCATCTGATGGCATTACTCCAATCTTCTGTGGCAAACTTCTTTATACCAGAATGCCTTCCTTCGCAGCTTCTCTGATGCAGCGATATATTCTGCTTCCATGGTGGAATCTGCTATCACTGTTTGCTTAGAACTCTTCCAATTGACAGCACCACCATTGCACACAAACAGACTCCCAGATGTCGACTTTCGATCATCTATATCGGACATGAAATCCGAGTCTGTGTATCCCTGGACTTGGAGTTCTCCATTACCAAAGACCAACATCATATCCTTAGTTCTTCTCAAGTACTTAAGGATACATTTCACAGAAGTCCAGTGTTCTTCACCTGGATTTGACTGATATCTGCTTGTGACACTCACAGCATGGGCTATATCAGGTCGTGTACATAGCATGGCATACATGAGGCTCCCTATTGCAGAAGCATAAGGGATCTTGCTCATGCATTCTATTTCCTCAGGTGTGCTAGGGCACATCTTCTTGGAAAGATGAATACCATGTCTGAAGGGTATTAATCCCCTCTTAGAGTTTTCCATACTAAACCTCTTTAGTACTTCCTCTATGTACATCTTCTGTGAAAGTCCTAGCATCCTATTCGGTCTATCCCTATAGACCTTAATTCCTAGAATAAAGGATGCTTCACCTAGGTCTTTCATGGAGAATTCTTGGACAACCATATTTTGACTGTGGTCAACATGGGAATATCATTCCCAATAAGGAGGATGTCATCCACGTACAATACGAGGAAGACAACAGCGCTCCCACTGACCTTTTTGAAGAACACATGGTTCCTCTTCATTTTTGATGAAACCAAACTAATTTTGATCACATCATTGAAATGAGTGTTCCAGCTCCGAGATGCTTGCTTAAGTCCATATATGGACCTTTGCAGCTTGCAAACCTTGTGATCAGTATCACTGGATGTGAAACCTAGCGGCTGTTCCATATAGATATCTTCCTCAAGATATCCATTTAAGAATGCCATTTTCACGTCCATTTGCCATATTTCATAATCGAAATAGGCTGCAACAGGCAAGCAATGTGCGGATGGATTTTAGCATAGCTACTGGGGAAAAGGTATCCTGATAGTCAATGCCTTCGCGTTGACTATAACCTTTTGCCACTAGTCTAGCCTTGAATGTCTCCACATTTCCATCTGCACCAATCTTTCTCTTGAAGATCCATTTACACCCAATAGGTACTATACCTTCTGGTGGATCTACCAAGGTCCAGACTTGGTTTGAGTGCATCGAGTCAATTTCTGACTGCATTGCCTCTAGCCATTTCTCGGAGTCGATATCTGATATCGCCTCGTTGTAGGTTTTGGGATCATCACCATGAGCACCATTACCTATGAGGAAATATTTTCTCTACTTTCCTCTGAAATAATACCTAAGTATCTCTTCAGGGGGATGGAAAACTCTTTCCGATCTACGAGGTGGAGGAGGTAGTGTTCTTATTGGCTCAACCTGATTTGGTTCCAATTGGTCCTTAGCTCGTTGTACTTGTGAGACTTTCTCATCAAGCTTGAATCTGCTTTTCCAATGCCGCTATCTTGAATAAACTATTTTTCAAGAAAGATGGCATGTCGACTCACAATCACATTGTGGTCTTCTGGAATGTAGAAATAGTATCCTAATGACTCTTTAGGATATCCTATGAATCGAGCTCTAAAGGACCTAAACTCTAACTTGTCCGCTTGTTGTCTTTTGACATGAGCCGGACAACCCCAAATTCTGAGATGACTCAGACTTGGTTTCTTACCATGCCATATCTCATACGGTGTGGTAGGAACGGTTTTAGAGGGAAACCCTATTCAGTAGATAAATTGAAGTTAACAATGAAGTATCCCCAAAGAAAATCAGGGAGGTCTGTGAAGCTCATCATGGATCGAACCATATCCAATAGGAGTCCGATTTCTCCATTCTGAAATTTTATTGAGTTGAGGTGTTCCTGGTGGAGTCCATTGAGAGACTATGCCATTTTTTTTGAGATAGTCTAGGAATTCCTAACTAAGGTATTCACCTCCTCGATCTGATCGAAGAACCTTAATGGGTTTTTTTTCAGTTTGTTTTTCTACTTCATGTCTGAATTCTTTGAACTTTTCAAAAGCTTCAGACTTGTGTCTCATAAGATACACATACCCATACCTAGACAGATCATCGGTAAAGGTAATGAAGTAGACAAAATTGCCTCTAGCCGGCACATCAAATGGGCCGCACACATCAGTATGTACTAGGGCAAGAAGAGATCTGTGGCCCTTTCCCCATGTCCATACAAAAGGGAGTTTAGTCATTTTGCCTTGAAGACAAGATTCACAAGTTGGATATGACTCGAAAGTCAATGGACTCAATAGCCCATTTTTCTCCAATTTGTTGATCCTATCTTCTGCTATATGACCTAATCTTAGGTGCCATAGATATCTATCATTTGGACTATCCCTAGGTCGTTTGGCATTCACATTTTGCTCGATAGTTAAAGAATAGGTACATCAATATGTAGCTGATAAAGATCCATTAATAAGAAAACCATTTGCAATTTTATTTCTTTCATAAAGAATGTTACAATGGTCCTTAAAGAAGGTAATCACATAGCCTTCTAGTGCTAAGCATGAAACAGAAATCAAATTCCTGCTAGCTGCAGGCACATAATAACAGTCTTTCAAAACTAAGTCTAAACCAGATGGTAATCGAAGAGGGTATGTTTCCCACGGCTACTGCAGCAACTCTTGCTCCATTACCGATGCGTAGGATCATGTCTCCATCCCTCAGCCTCCTGCTATCCTCAAGACCCTGCATGAAAGTGCACAGATGAGCACTAGAACCAGAGTCAAGCACCCAACTGGATGCAGAAGAAACCGTAAGGTTAGACTCAATAACGAGCATACCTCCAGAAGGACCTTCCTTCTTGTTCTTCAGGGTGGCCAGGTAAGTAGGGCAGTTCCGCTTCCAATGGCCATCGCTGTTGCAATGGAAACACTTTCCTTTGACATCGGCCTTCTTCTTCGGCTCTGCCTTCTTCTTCTTTCCTCCTTCCATCCTTCTTGCTTTTTCACAGACTTCTTTTTCTTTCCATAAGACTTTCTTTTGGAAGAAGTCCGTTCCATAGCAAGAACTGAGCCTTTAGAACCTTTCATAGAAAGCTCAGCGGTAACCAGCATATTCATTAATTCGGCCAAGGAAATTTTGAAGTTTATGCATGTGGTAATTCATGATGAATTGCCCATATGCATCAGTCAAGGATTGCAGAATAATATCATTCTGCAGATCCAAGTCTAACTTCACACCGAGCTTCTCAAGCTCTTCCATGTCCTTGATCATCATCAGACAGTGATCTTGGACTGACTGTCCCATCACGCATCTTAGCCTTAAAAAGTCATTTCGTGACTTGATACTTTGGCTGCGCGACTCTGTTCACCAAACATCTCCTGTAGGTGAGCCAACATTTGGCGAGCAGTCCCGATATCTTCATGTTGGCGCTGGAGCTCATCAGACATCGAGCCCAACATGTAATATCTGGCCTTATTATCTTCGTCTATCCATTTTTTCAAGAGACGCTCTCTGTTCAGTGGATGGACGAGGCTGGTAAGGTGGGAGGGTCCTGATTCCAAATACATGGGTTAACTTCTCGGAACCCAAAATAATTTTGTAGTTTCCTGAGCCAATCTTTATAATTGGGTCCGGTCAGTCTATGTGTGTCCAGGATACGTGCCAATGGGTTGGACGCAGACATTTTTTTGTAGAGAGTCAAAGATTCTAGTTAGATATTGTAATTATGACTTGACCAATTTATTTAGGAATATTTTATTTTTAAATAAATTAGCTCCCACTATTTTCTCGGATCCCTACACTCCCTCTGTAGAGATGCAAAAATCTCCATGATTAATGATTTCTAGTGGGTGGTGCGGTCTCACCAACTGACTCATCACCTCACCTAACAGTTATTGGTGATGGGTTAGCCAATGAGTGAACAACTCTTGTTCAATGATTCTCTAATCATGGTGCACCCAAACTTGATCTCTAATTCATGAATCTCACCGTATCCAGAATATTGATCCACTCCTTAGTTAAGTCAGACCCACCATTTGCATAGACTGGATTCCTAATTGAGTCTCTCACCGTATCCAAAATATTGAGCCCAACTCATCCTCCAGCCCATAGCATCCAATGCCTAATAGACATGGTTGCATCTTTTCCGGTGCAACTGAGCCACTGTATCCAGCCGAGAACAATCAACCCCGGAAAGGGCCCGTACATCTACAATGGTGGAAGACCTCAGACTTAATCTTTTCTTAGGGAAAGAATTGATTTAGGTCTCATTAAACTAGACTTGACATAGTCATAACAATTATGACTAACCTAGTGGCATGGGTTAGCTCGGATTATTGACCACCTCAGATCAGAACTGAGTCAACAGATATGGCCAGGTAAGTGAGACCGGTGGAAGGGAATATGCCATTAACTCGATACAAGAATGCATTCAGAGTCGAGTAGCTCTCCAATTAAAAATCCAGTCGGTCGTATGTGCCAAACTTACCTTAGACACCAAATTATTGAGCCAGAATCCAATTGGGTTAGCCTACAATCCAGACTCTAACCTCTGAGCCTAATTAGGTCTTAGCTTGATCGATCACTCATGTGACTCGATCTTGACCCAGACTTAATCCTATTAGGCTGGTCAATTTAAGCATTGTTGATCCCATCTAACCAACTCTTGATTCGGTTTGATCAACCGCTTAGACCTAATTGAGCTACCCAAGCCCGAACCCAGTATTATGAATATGTCTTAGATCTAAAATTCTTAATTTTAGACCTAATTATATTTCATAATCTTAATTCTTAATTAAGTTTAGGGTTCATAAATAAAATATGCACAATAAAATCCTAGGATTTCAGGATCTAGGATTTTGCAGAAAGTAAGTTTTTCTTGATTTCTGATTAAGGACGAATGCGCAGCACCCCTACACATCATAAGAACATCCCATCGAATGGAGGAGAGGGCCTTTAAATCCCTTCTTTGTTCTTATGACCGGACGGCCAAGAGGAATGCCTTAATCAGGAACATATAATACTACAAAACTAGTTAGATCTATATCATATATCTCATATATAAAAATTGATCTAATTATGGAAACATATTTTGCATACATCTCATGTATCATATCATGCATATTTTTAGATCTAAATTATCTCATAATAATCTAAAAAATTAGATTTAAATTGATCTACATCAAAATAAATTTTAATCTAGATAATTATGTAGAACTATTCTACAACTAGTCTAAACATGCATCAATCATATCTCATATGATCCAAAAATTAAATAATTTTATTTTTTATTTTTTAGATATTATTATAATATTTATAATATCAAAAAATAGTAAATAAATAGATCTAAAAATTATAATTTAATTAAATTAAATTATGATCATGCAAGACTATTCACTATAGAACTAATTCTATTTTAGAACTAGTCATGCATATCTTATAATCTTAGATCCTAAATTATTTAATTTTAATTTTTTTTAATTTTAGATCTAATCACATCTCATGTGACATCTAAAATTATCTAATTATTAGATTAAAAATAAATTTAAAATTAGATCTAAATAATTTATGAGAACCAAGGCTCTGATACCAGTTGAAGAAAAAAATCCTGATTTTTTGAATCAGGTTCGTTCAGATCTGATTGGATCAAGAGATATATTTCAAAAAAATTTTTTAAAATCTAATCAGATCTGAGATATTTTAGATCTAATTTTATTAGATCTAATAAAATAAAATTAAAGATAAATTAAATCTAATTTAATTTATACCTTGATTTGGGTAATCCTATTATCCCTTGATGATCCTGCTGATTGCCTGAAGGTTCTGGATCTAGCCATGCAAGTGCCTAGCCTCTACCAGTATTCACTTAAACTAGATCTGAAGATCTTCTCTTTCTTTATCATCTCTCCAAATATCAAATCTGAATCTGATTTGGAGGATCTTCAAAACTTTTTTTGAAGATCTAGCATTGTCGTCTTTGCAGTAGTGCTGCCTTCTTCCTTTCTCGTCAGTCCTTTCTCTTGCTTGAATCGCACCAAACTGAAGCCCAAATTTCCTTTGGGCATGGAGAGGAGAGAGGGAACCTGAAGAGGGCATGGAGGAAGGAGAGGGGCAGCCTTGTGGCATGGGCTATGGGAGATCTCCTTTAAAGTTAGGCGCAGATAGGGTTTTTATAGACTCCGCTGTGCCATGCAGTGCCACATCATCCCCGACCAATCACATTGCTTCATGCAATCAGATCTAAATCTGATTGGTGGAATGACATCATCTGATCCAATCAGATGAGAGCCCCTCTTAATTCATCCTTAGATGGTGCCTAAGACTGGTCAAAGTCTATTCCTTGGCGCCACCTAAGTTTGAAATCCAAGAAGCAACCTGGAGTCCCATCTGTATGGGACTCCAGGCATGCCCTATCCATGGGCACACGCCATCCCTAGGCGTGCACCCCTTTCCACCACTTTTCAGTAGGGGACAGGTCCCCAAATAAATCTGCTCTAATAGGTGCATGACACATGGGCAAATGTCTAAGTGTCAAAGGTCAACATTTGACCAAAGTCAAAGGACAAGAATTAGCAGGTGACGAAAAATGGTAGGTGTTGTCTCAAATTTATCTCATAAATTAAGACAACCTTTTTTGACTCTGGACAAGCTTCAGTCAGACCAAGTAAAGGTATCTGAGTGAGCACAAACTCATTTGGCTCAGTCGAGATAACTTTTAATGATAGTAAAAGAAGAACGTTAGGTTCAATCATGTGCTAGCACGATTTTCTTGAACCTAATTGAATCTAATTCAAATCAATTGAACTAGAGTTAGTCTCAATTGATGATATCCAGATTCAAACCCTTATTTGTGTGATCCAGTTAGGTTCAGTTCTGTATGGTAATGGGATATGTCATGATCTCTATCATCGACATCATCGAAACTTCTTTCGATGGATCAGAACTCTTCTGATTCAGACAACTAGAATGATCGATCATCTAAATCATTCTAATTGCTCCCAAAATCCACCAGTGACACCTAGCAGTATATGGTGGCAATCCCATCAAAACTTAAAAATGCGAACCTCTTGGTGCAGCTACCTTGTGTGATTAAGTTCTTCTATCTTGAGCCCCGATCAGATTAGGGTTAAGGTGAACTCGTCAAACCCTAATTTCTATCATATGATTTAATCATTTGATTCAAGTCCGATGTGAAAATCTTAATAGAAACTCTTTCTATTATTTCACTCTGCCATGGCCATGGGCTTATGGACTTGATTCTCATGATCATCATAGGGCTGCTCCTCATCTACCGTGGTAGATAGATTTCCTCTTGGTGCAATCCATTTTCTATATGAACATGCTATAAGCCCAACATACACCTCAGAATTCTGAATGGCTAGAAGATCGAGTCATGGTGTAGTCAAACTATAATAACCTTTAAGGTGAATATCATGCCCTCAGAATCAAAGAACCGGAACACACTACTGCAGGGCTTCCAAGCTAAGTCATTGACGAGTAAAGGTAGATTCTTTCTTTATTCAACTGTGGCTTGATGGTGGGTCAACGCTCAGTGCCCTCATTCCTCTAACGAGTATCTATACTCTCACTCCGTTATTGTTGGTTGGGGTGTGTGTTTGTGGTGGTTGTTGGTGTTTGTGGGTGTGTGTGTTGGGGTGTGGTTTGGTTGTTGGTGACTATTCCATAATGGATCTATAAGACTCATTCTACTAATAAAGAAGAATTATACACCAACCTTCTGGATAATCACCATCCTATGATTCGATCCCTATGGTCAGGAGCATTTTATGAGTTAATAATGAAAATTCTTATCTTAAATTTTTAACTCTTGAAAATAAGAATTATCATTATCATTAATTCAAGGGATGTATCACAGACACTAAATACACATTTATGATAGAAAATAATTTATTTTATTATTTATAGTCAAAATTATAATTTTGCCCCTAGAAGTATATTATAAGTGTCAGTCAATTCTGGCTTCTAGGGCACACATATCTAACAATTACATCTTTTGATTTTTGGAGCATCCAGAAGATCAGGAGTAAATCACCAATTGGATCATCGAAGATCAGTGATAGGTACACGATGCTGTCGTTAAGACATCGTGTTTATCAATTTAAATCCGACTCTTTACTTTTTAAACTAATTAAAAATTATGAAGAAAGTGGTGAGTCGGGTCGAATCCACAGAGAGGCAATGATTTATTTCTAAAATCTTTGATTTTATTTTTTTTTAAGAAAAGAAAGCAAAGATTAAAGTCGAAAAATAGATCTATAAATAAAATAGAATTTAAAGTTATGCAAAAATAAAAATTTGATACTAAAATCTTACTATTTAGATCTTAGCCAACCTACTTATAGTTAAATTAAAAGAGCAATAAAGAACAAATAATTTAAAGAACTGAATGAAAGAATAATAAACTTTCTTTATTAAATTTTAAAACTTAGATGTAGAATTTAATATAAGAAAATTAAAGCCAATTCAGAATTTTAATACAAGAATTAAAGAAAAAAAACTAAGATGAAGATCGCAGATCGGCGTAGGCATGAAGATGGCGTAGAAGAACGGCTCTTCTTCTCAGCAGCAAAAGCACGGCAGCTTTGAAGTAACCTTTAATCCCGATGCTTTGCTTCCACCCTATATCTTAGCTTCTCTTCCACCCCTTTTCTTAGAGGCTTAGGATCCTTTTTATAGAGCTAGAAGAGGTATATTCTTTATTTCTAAAAAGCAATATGGGACTAATTCGCTTATAATCGTAAGAATTTGAATAAAATTTGAATAAAAACGAATCCTGTTACGTCTCTGGTAAATTGGTAAAATCAGGGCTATCCGATAGGAATCGAACGGTTCAAAAATCATCAAATCGGATGCCTATCAGCCAGATCAGCTCGCATATTGAATACTGGCCGTCCGATCGCAGCTTGATCGAGGAAATCTCTGGCCGCAAATCGCGCTTCGGCGAGTCCTGATCACCGTTCGGGAGCGTTCTGGAATCGTCGGATCGAAGCTGGATCCAGGCGCTGCCGTTTGATGGTGATCCGAGTGAAGTTGGCAACCGGAAAAAATGGCTGACCGTCCGATCTTACCGCAATCAACCGCAAGCCATTCCGATCTTGTCGCAATTACTGTTCCCATGGACCGCGTGGACCCGGCCGCACCGCACACGCGCAAACCAATCAACGCTTCGTCAGAGTGAAATGACCAGATTGCCCCTGTGAGCGCGAAAAATTTTTGTAGACCCTTTAAGGGTCTTAGGTCCACCACGTGGCAGGGTCTGATTTCGCCGGATTTGCTGAGCTGGCGGTCCGACGCCTGGATCGTAGACCGACTGATGGCTTCAATGACTGAGTCGGCTTGATGGCTCGGCTTCGCTGGTGGGTCGGCTTTGCTTGGTGGCTCGGCTTGTCGGAGTCCGCTGAGCCGTTTTCTTTTAATTTCTTTTTTTTTTGTTTATTTTTTATTATTTTATATTTTTTTTTAAAAAAAAAAATTCATAATCTTTTTCATTTTAGCTCCGTTTTACTTAAAATTTATTTCGTTGTGATCAGACAAAATGAGATCTTTCTATTAATAATAAAATTTTATTTTTTAATTTTTATTATTTTTTTATTATTATTTTTTAATTAATTTTTTAAATTAATAAAAATATGAAATTTTTTCAAAAATTATATTATATAATTGAATTGATAATTCCTTAAAAATTAATTAAATTAATTTAATAAATTAATACTTTTTATTTGATACCTTTTACGATGCTTATCACACCCCCAACTTAAGCTTTGCTCGTCCTCGAGTAAAGAAATAATTTAGTTTAGATTAATTACCATAATTTTGTTGAGGATCTTCTTCCAAAAATAAATCTAGAATTTAGATCAAAAGTTTAGACCAGTAATCACTAACTATACCGTATTGGTTTCAGAGAAGTTAAATTCACAGCAAGATTAATTAGAAAACTTTCTTAGAGTGTCATCCTAAAGATTTTCAGCACTTTTGTGTCGTGAATACTAACTTAGCATTTGGGTGTTGATTCAAAGGGCAAATGAATCTTCTTTTTATCACTATTTGTTAGTTTTAATATACTCCCAAGTTAAAGCGCATGAAATTAAGGTAGCTTTCACACTGCTTCTTTTTTTTTTTTTTTTTTTTTTTTTTTTTTTTTTTTTTAAATTATGCTGAGCATCCTGGCCTTCCCATTCACCATTTGATGTGAACTTTTAACATTTAAGGTGCAAAGTTATAGTTTAGGGCAATCCACCATATACCTCTGTTTTTTTTTGCACTCTCATCTTTTTTTTTTTTTTTTTTTTTTTTTAATTTTTATTTAGAACCAGGTAGCGTTCTTTTCCTTAAATTCAAGTTTCTTTAATTGAAGATATATAAACTTCAATTTTTTAGTGATAATTGAATTATCACATTTTTAAGTGAATAATTGAATCCTCAATTTAAGCTCTTTATTAATCAAACACTTGCTGTGCTTCATTAGTGTGGGCAGTTGCAAGTAGAATGCTGTTAGCCTTTAAATACCAATGTAGGTTGCTAATGGTCTGACCAAATATAATCTGCTTCTTGTACTCGCTACCATTATTAGTTATACTTTTTCCTAACCCTTTATTACTTATCTAGTTATTTTGCTTAAGATTCTCTTTCCCAAATATGGGTTTTGTTCAAAATTTTAATTTTTAATTAATTATTATTATTATTTTTAATAGTTTTAGTTATTATTACTCTATATTATTTATTTATTTAAGTTTTAATTTTTTTTTAAATTTTTTTAATACTTAATTTATTTTATTATTATTATTATTATTAATTTTATTTTTTATTTGATTTTATTATTTATATATATATATAATATATATATATTTTTATTTTATTATTATTATTATTATTATTATTATTATTTTAATATTTTTTTTTTTTTACTTTTTTACCCCATTGAATTGAATTGTCCCCAATAAAAAGAGTGTAAATTATGTTTTATTTTATTTAGCATGGGTCTTGAAGCTTATGATCCTTCTCCCACTTTTTGGTTGCCCAACTTAGCCTAAAATATAAATAAATAAATAAATAAATTAGATTCAGAAGTATTGGGTTGCCTCCCAATAAAGCCTAAGTTTATTGTCTTCAGCAGACAAGATGCAGTTTAATTCATTGTGGTTCTATTAATGTGCACTTGATCAATATTCGATGTGATGATATCCCTTCAATATATGGTTTAAGCCTTTGGCCATTTACCGTTAAAAAAATTTTTAGTCCTGGGATCAATAGAGTTTAATTGCACCAATGTGGGAATCATGATTAAACTAAATAAGGTCCATCCCATCTGGATTTTAGTTTTCCAGAAAATAATCGAAGCCTTGAGTTAAATAACCAGACTTGTTGATTTGCTCAAAGATTTTTCTTGAAATTAATGTTTATCAAATGGAAAGGCTTTATTTTTTCCTTATTAAATTTTTTGAATTTTCATAAGCTTCTTGCTT